>JAHUUD020000043.1:0-600000 GCA_020010945.3 Muscidifurax raptorellus
ACTCTCTCTCTCTCTCTCTCTCTCTCTCTCTCTCTCTCTCTCTTTTAGAAGAAAAGCTATAGAACTAACGCGTAGCATAGATTATGCGGGGTTTTTCAAATCGAGTTATATTCTGACGGCACGAAATTAAGTTCTTTTTCACTAACAAAAGGTTTCACAACCAGGCATTTTGAACTGTTCTTCAGGATCGCGGGAATGTCTAAACACCGAAAGCGCTAGGATTTTCTCATAAAAATTCTCGTCGTTCTCCGTATTCCCCCATATTAAACTAACCAATAAAAATGTTGCAACTGAAGACAGCATCATAGCCGAGGACGTAACAGTAAATATAGCTAGCTCGAGCCTGTCAAAGATAAAACGTCAAAAAATGTTGCTCATGCTTTTTAACGTATCTTGGCGAGAAGTAAGAATCGTCAACCAGTATGTCTCTAAACGGACAAGGGTAAAGAATTTGTTGGACGCGCTATGCAAGAGGTTTTGAAAGGGCGTGAAATAATGTACAGAGTTATCCTAATACAAAAGCGCAGTACTAATACAAAAGCAGCCGTTGCGAAAAGATTTATAAGAAGCATAAAGGAGAGCATATGGAGGTATTTTACACATAAAAATACTCGTCGTTACGTTGATATCTTGCCAAATATATTGGATTTATATAATCACGCTAAACATTCAGCGACAAAGATGACACCAGCATCTGTGACTTTGTTCAATATTGTCAAAGCTCGTGAAAATTTGAATCAACGATATGATAATCACACTACCAGATCTGTTAAATATAAGTCTGGAGAATTAGTACGTGTCAGCTGTACGCAGAACATGTTTTCAAAAGGATATGAGAGGGGCTGGACAGTACAGATATTCAAGATTACTCGAATTTCGGAGACACGTCAACCACCAGTATACTTTTTACAAGATTTAGCGGGAGTAGACATTGATGGATTATTTTACGCCGTAGAATTTAGCAGAGTACGTTAAGATTTAAACGAAGAGATTTTCCAGATTAAGGAAATTCTGAAAAGCAAAGTTAAGGGCGTAAAGAAGAATAGCTCGTCAAGTGGAAGGGTTAGCTGGATAGATTTAATTCTTGGGATAAGGCGAAAGAATATGATTGAACGAGTATGACGTTGAATGAATATAAAAAAATGAAGGACTAATTCTGCATTGTTCTACCAAGTAACAGCAACATGGTTTATTTCGCAGAAAATACTACGACGCATTTTATTACATAGTATTGTCCTCGCAGAGATTCGAATTCCACTGAGGTTTCAACATGTATCATCAGATAAAGACGAAAGATATGTATTAAGCGGAAGTGGATCTTTAATTCATCCTGGAATTTATAAAGATATAGATACATTGTGGCCGAATTGAACAATTTAGTCTGCATGGAGAATCACTTCGAATTTAGGGTTGAGCATGGAGGTTACGTAACAATCAATAGACTTTATGCCGAGAGTGCCTGCTCGGGTTTGCAACATGAGTTATGTCTAACAAAAAATTAGAAAAAATTTTGGGTTTTGAGAAGACAAATCTTGTCTTTTAAAGTAACGACTCAATTGAAGCCAAAAGACTAGCTCATCTCTCTAACACCTTACCGTCAATATTTATGATCTATAGCAATATTTGTGAACTAAATGTGATAGGACATTCACATTTAGTTCATTCATGAACGTTAAGATTTGTATCCATAAATACAGATAATTACGTTAATGGCAGTACAAGAATCAAAAGTTTTTTCCCACCTATGTACCTGCTCTTGTTATTCAACTAATTTCAAACCGCAGAAATTAATATAAAGGATCAAAGTGGCCAACCAATACCATTTGAATACGTGATGTTGACGGTAACAGTATATTTTCAAAAAATCAGTGATTAAAATAAACGAAAAACCGCTGCCTATTCATTGGCATGTAGCTTCCTCCAACTAAATTTATAGTTCTAATTAATAAAATATTTCTTGAATATACAGTATGTGAATGCTATTTTAAATATTTCTAATCTTCATTATTTTGCTGTTGGAGACAATTTTTGATTTTCGAAAATTTCAAAAAATCCAATTTGAACAAACACGACTCATAAAAAAAAGCACCCCCAAAGGAGACAAAGTTCTACCACGTCCACGCCGTTGTCTCTGGGTAATGCTAAGAGTAGAAAAAAACAATGTATATGTACAGAATCAGCAAGGAAGTAGTCAAGGAATCCTCTCAAATTTTTTAAAATATTTTTAGGTATTTTTGGAAAATTAAATTTTTATATATTTTTGAAAATTAAAAATTGTTTACAAAAATTTTTTTTTTATAGTTTTTAGTTTTTAAGAGAACAAATAATTAAGATTTTTATACAATTTTTTCATTCTCACCGCCATTTTGAAAAAAATTCCTCTTAATGCTCGAGTGCCATGATCACCTCTGATCATAGTAAAATGTTGATACCTTTGCGTTATCATCAAAAAATTTTGTTTTCGAAAATTTTTACGTTTTTTACGTTTAAATTGACCATATTTTTTTTCGGTGTCTAATTGAAATTTGAGCTCAGATTCTTAAAGAGCATCAAATTTCGCGTAGGAATAGAGTTATTGCATTATTTTTTTGATCCCATACATTAATAAATAGTCACGTTGAAAAGTTAATAAAAATTCTGATCACCTCGGCGTTAATGGGTTAAGATCCATAGGGTTCTGAAAGCTGTGCAAAAGACTCTTGCACAATGTACAGAAATTCTACCTTTTTCCAAAGTAAATTGCAATTAGTTTACATTCGTATTCATATTTTAAAGAAAAGATTTAACAAAAGATTTAATGAAATATAATGATTATAAGAGGAACGCTGAAGAGAAATAAGATAACCTGATGGAGTGATCCGGATGTAAATGCGCACGTCGCGGGCACTCGTTTAGGTTGCAATATTGTAAAGCGTATAAAGACCAAGAAAAAGATGAAGAAAGGTGCTGCTAAAAAACGTACAAAAATTAGAAGAGGTAAATCTAGCGGTATCGGAAAGGGTAAAAGAAGCAGCATAAAAAGAAGAAAAGAACAGCTAGAGACATTTTTAATAGTTAAAAAAAAGATGGCGTTCTTACATACCGATTCTTGTGAGTGTCTAAAATCTGATCTTTGATGTAGTTTCTGAATAAATTAAAGTAATCCTGCGGTCGCAACTCGGCCTGCCAATATTTTGAATGTTCTCCCGAGACAGTTGTATATTTATACAGACATCTGCGAATCAAAAATCGTTGGTGACGTACAAACAGTTCTACTACGTATTACACCTGTAAATTACAGAGACTATCAACATCATATTTTCACAGCTGTAAACTCTGTGTCTTTAATAAGGAATTGCTTTAGAACCATTGTGATCGATATAAGAGATCATCTTGACAATGTTATACCGTTCGAGTGTGGTACATCAACGGTGACACTTCATTATAGACAAACAACGTAACGACATTCATCGTGGGTAATTATGAGCAATATTATGATTTACAAGTTGTAGCGGTGGTCTCCAAAATGTATACGTAGGAGCACCGTCTCAAAATGTTCATGGTGGTATAGGTAGTTTTTTTGGAGGTCTCTTTCGTAGGGCGTTACCATTTCTAAGACGAGGTGCACGGGCTATAGGGAAAGAAGCACTCAGATCAGGGATGCATATAATAGATGATGTAAGAGAAAATAAATCTACATTTAAAGAAGTTCTACGTGCTAGAGCACGTGAATCGGATCTAAATTTGAAAAGAGAAGCTGAAGAAATTATAGAAAGTCTTATGCAGGGTTTTGGTTATAAAAGATCACAGCGACGGCACCAGCGTCAGTCGAAAGTTATTCGTGGTAGAAAGCGCACTACATGTAAAGTAAAGGCAAGACAAACAAAGACAAGGAAAACTAACAAAAATTCAAATAAGAAAAGGAAGACTCGAAATATTAACCCACTTTTGTGAGTGTGCAAAATCCAAGCTTGGCTTATTTACACTTCCTTCTACTCAGGCATCTATAGAAGGTACTCAATGGATTGAGATTGATACAACTCAGTGCTCTTCATATTTACTACAACACGAAATTATGGATTATATAGTTGACGTTTTGGGTTTTCGCGATACACAATGACTGGATTACAAGCAACGTCCCTGGTATCGAGTGGTTCGAAGGAGACATACCCTATCGTTAACTACATCCAAATCGTCTAGAGGACAGCCAGACAAATTTTTGTATATGGGGCAGAAGAGACACATCTTATACAAAGCATAACTACACGACACGTAGAAAATTTGGAAAATTTCAACTGTTCATCTACATATCATTTATCGAAGCGAGATATTTTCTGTTGCTATTACAGTTCTCTACCCCGCGGTGTTCCCAATTGGGTTTTAAATAACGCCTACAGAATAAAATCGTGGGCGAACAAAAACATTGCTCTTTTGGCTGCTCTGGACGCACACTACATCTATTCAGACCCAAGACTCGTTTTCCACACAAGCCCTGATCGATCAGTCCTTGACTGTGCTTAAACAAGTGTACATGTCGTAACATCTAGTGCTCTGGATTATTCAAATCAACAAAAGAAAAATATTAAATATTTAAGACCTCCAATGCCAGGGCATGCATTAGACCCTATATGCGACCAAGATGCAAGCAGTGGTTATTATACATTCGCAACATCATCACCTAAAACACAATCTACATATATACAAGATAAACGGGAATCAAATGTGGGATGTTCTACGTTTATTAACAATACCTTCAACGGGTGTATTCCCTGTAGACAGGATTCCTCGGACATTGACGAGACCGACGGCGTACATATTTAATACAGATATACACACATAACCTGGATCTCATTGAATAGTTTTATATACATATAGATGAACGAGGTTATGGAATTTTTTTCGATAGTTATGGAGCACCATCCATTTTCCCATACCATATAAGAGGGGTACGGTGAAATACTACTTTTATGAATGGAACACTATACAACTGCAAAGCCTAAACTCTAAAGTATGCAGCCATTTTTATTTAAGGCTTTTAGATTATATGAACAAGGTTATTCTCTAGAGAAATTTAGTCAATTATTTACAAAAGATCAAATTGTAGAGCGTTTTTATAACAGACTTCGTGGTTTCACAACAAAATTCAAACACGAAAATTAATATAAATATCATGTAGGCAATGGCTATAGGCGACGTTTTAAATGTCGTTTATCTAATTAATTATTATCTACACGCACCTGAAAATCCCATCAGTGCTCAGCTATGTATACACCAAAATGTGCATACACATGCATAGATCCAAGTACAGAAATCTCCCTTAACAACGCCCAGCCTGCTATTCAAGAAAGGGTCATTTCTCCCCTCCACCACCCCAACAATGACGGTCATCTATCGTAACCTGCACTGACTCTACACCTCAACGGCGACCATTTTTTCTATATATTGCGATGGGGTGGCCGTCGGCACCGAAAGAAAGAATCTCTCTCACACTCTCTACTATCCGAATCGTCGATTAATTAATTAGTAACAAACTAAAATCTGTTGTGGTTTAAAGAGAGAGGAAGAGAAAAAAGAAGGAATTCTACTCATTGCCGATGCATCAGCAAGCCGTATCAGTCAGCAGACACGCACACATACGCAGTAGCAGTCAACGTTCACATACACACATGCCGTAGCAACCAGCACAGCACATATACTCGCCGCGGCGAGAAGCGGGAGAGAGCCATGAAGAGAGGAAAACCGCGTTGAAGTCGATACAGCCGAGCAGCTGTAGTCGCGCGCCTATATTGTGAAAGAGAGAGAGAGCCGCTGTGTTTATAAGATTGTGTGAGTGGAGTTGAGTAGATGCCGAGTGGAGGTGCGTGTAATCGTCGGGTGCGACGAAGCCTCAAGCCACTTCTACAGTGAGTCGCATCGTGTGATTTGTAATTGTTGACTGCGCCGAGAAATTAACTATAAATGTATGAGTAGAATAAAATGATAATATTATTTTATCATTATATTGTAATTAAGTATGTGAATAAGAGAAGATTGAATTTTTGAATTTCGCGCCGGAATATAGTTTAGTCTAGATCGGTGTGATTGGTTAGATCGCGTCATGAGCTACTGTATTATATTAGAGCCGTGAGATAGAGAGAGACACAGCGAGCGAACAGATCCTCCCGGCAGACATCTTAATGAGCGCTTGTGCACTTGTATTTCGTCGGTCGAGCCAGCCAACAATATGTATATATATACTGCCAGAGTGTGCGACCTGCCTAGATATATTGCCTCGTATAATTGTGGTCGAGTGTGTCCTTCTCGTTGTATGTTTTACTTAACGGAACTCTCTCAGTGAGGTAAAGTCTCGTAAAAGCCGAGTTTTAGCATATATTATTTGTTCCAGGCCTGGCGCCTAAGAAATACGGGCTTTATCAAATTATCGGAGTGATTGTGCGGTTATAAGGGAAAACTCCTTTTCACGGGTTGCTTTCCCAAAATACCTCGTTAAAACCTACTACGTCAGACCCCTCCCCTTCATGGCAGGCGTCTTGTTTCTATATTCACAGGCCCTTCTTCTCCCACCATACACATCACCTCAACGGCGGCCGTATTGGTTTTTCATACCGACACTACATCATAGGGACGGCCATACTGCTTTTATCTTTGCACGCTTCGTATGCTCTACCTCCCACCACTCGGCTTCGGCCGCCATCTATCTTTGCACATATACTACTGACTAAAAGATGTCAATAGATTGCTTGAACTGGGATTTCTTAGAGCAAGATTATATTCTACATTTCGTAATCAGATAAGATACCAACTATGAACTGAATACTTACCATATGCTCATATAGAGAATTAAAATATCTGATACTAACACTTATCCGTACCCACATTCTGATCATTGAAAAGTGTTCTCCAGGACCGAAAAGGTCTTGCAGAGATTTCTAGGCGGCTAATAACATTGTCAATCGGTTTCGCGATTGTTTTAAAAGGCTATCAGAGTATCTTTAGTTTGTAACGAGATTTTCTCATCCTCAATAGATAAATTCGGAATTATATGAGAATTTTGAATTCATAAAAAAGTGTAGTTGAAACTGACCAAGCTATACCAAGGCGAGGCCGTAGAGAGAGTTCTAGACTCCATATGGGAAGAGGCAGGAGTGTACTTGAGGAAGCGAAGATCAAACTTACAATCACCCCGCACGGTTGAGTGAGTGTAAGCCGTCACTACCCTCTGTAGTGGAGGATCCACCAGAGGGAAGCTGCTCGTGTGCAACGGGAGTTGTGGAGGGAGATCTACTCCACGAGCTCCGCACACTTAGGATCACCACGCAGCTTTGGATTAGTATATGAGGATCCACCCTCTCACAGCCGATCCGTACTCGGAATTACCAACTTGAGAACAGGGAACCACCCTCCTGATCCCAAGGGGTATTAGAGAGGTGAAGGGTAAACAAAAGAAAAATCACAATTGATAAATAAAATATAAATATATATTGTTTCAAATATAACAATCTGGCCTTATACTAAATGGAAAGGGGGAGGGTCCCCTTAACACCGTTCGTGAGCACAATGCTGATTTGCATACTAAGTGCTAAGGAGACAGAACACTTGGAGAGGACGACAGTTCTCCTTATGTTCTCCGCGCTAAGGCCAGATCGTGAGTGCTCGATGCTGCCTGCGGGTCTCCTTTTATATCTGTGGCCGTCACTCTCTCCAATGCTGTATGCGCGCCCGCCCTCTACCTGCGCTTAGGTAGGCTATTATATATACATACTATCGCTCACTTAGTCGGTAACTTATCTCTTACTTATCGGCAAGTAATCCGTTGGTGGCCTCTTACCTACCACGTGAGGCCGCCGTCTCAATGCCCCCCAATAAAAAATTGTTGAATCCGGCCTGTGATGAGAAACAATTTTTTATTTATAAAGGAAAGGCGGGTAAGAGGGCAACAACGGATAATACGCTTTTGTCCATTCTTAACATTTATTTCGTAAAAAATAAAAAATAATAAAAAACAAACATAAAAAACTCTTTTTCTTAAAAAAAAAACTAAAACAACATTTTTGGTATATAAAAATATAAACTAAAAAATATAAAAATATAAACAAAAATAAAAATCAAAAGAAAAAAAAATAATGCCTAAATTAAATCGCCGAATAATTCGGCCTCGACGAAGGCTTGAAATTCGGCCTCCGCCTTCTGCCCCTTCTCCGCTGCAGCGTACACCGCGGCCAATATTTCGGCCACGGTGCGCTGTTGTGTCGGTGATGGTGTTGGTGGTGGGGTGAGCGTTGAGGCGAGAGCGCCTTGCTCCCTCCTCTGCCTCAGCAGCCGTGCGCCGTCCTCCCTCCAGTTGCCGCTCGGTGCTTGCGACTCATATGGCTCGGGCGGCGGCAGGGTGGGGGCACTCGTCGCCAGCCGCTCGGGCCTCGTTCGCTGGCGGGGAGGCGGACCTGGCGTCAACTCACCCCTCCTCTTCCTTGCCTGTGGTGCTGACCCTGGTAAGCCCAGCTTATTTCAGCTGGCAGCGTCGATGACTGGGAGATTTACCCCGGATACCACACGTGGTTTTGTTGTTGGTGTTGGGGCGGGTAGCGGTGCTGGGGCTCTTCGCCGGGGGACGATGGTCCGCCTGGCTGTTGACGGGTCCGGCAGCGTGCCCTCCGTCATCGTCCCCTGCGTCGTTTTGCCCCAGTGGTATGGGGTCTGGTAAAACCAGCCCCTGACGAACCGCTTGCGCCGCCCTGGAAGCGGCTACCGTTAGTTGCGCGGATGCTTTGGCACTGCACGTTATGTCGTACAGTCCTTTTTTAAAACAAACAAAAAATACCCGAGGTTTTTTATTTGGCTTTTTTTCTTTTTTTTTTCTTTTTTTTGCGCGAGCGCGAGAGAGAGGAATCGTGTTTTATATGTGTGCTTACCAGCATTCCGCGAACCCGGCTTCCAGTAGTACCTCCGTCACGTGGGTGTCCTGGCTGCAGACGGCGATGGGCTCCGTCTGGCTCCTGGTGGTGATCTTTTCGACTGCTGCTAGCTGAAGCTGCTCTGCTGATCCTTCTATGATCGTGGTTTGGCTACTAATGAGCCTGCGGCTTCGCTTTTTTTTCTAGCTTAGCCTTAGGAATTTTTCGGGGGCTTGTTGTTGCCGCTGGCTTGACTGTATTAGGTCATTCGGTCGCGACCTTGTTATGGTTTTTTGTCACGTACACACAATTTCTTTTTCTCTCTCTCTCTCTCTCTCTCTCTCGACTTTCGTGACTTTGCTAGTTCGAGTTGTTTATGTTTGACAATTTTGTTCTGACCGCCTTCTGAGTTGAATGCAAAACTTATATTTTTGATTCGTTTTCGATAATATTTTAATTTTGTCATTATTTTCCCGTAGAAATTTTTTTCTTTTTTCTTTATTTTATGTGAAATTTTCCACGCTCTTTTTTCGTATTTATTTCTACTAATAAATATGTATCGATGCCTACTTTTTGTTTGACCTCGAAGGGTCCTTCGAAAATATCGAAAAATTTTGCTATTTTACCGTTTTCGGCATCGGATACATTGAGCGCCTTAATCATCGCCTTATCGCCTATTTTCAGTTCAAAATGTTCCGCGTGCGCATTCTTTTTTGCTGCGCGACTTAGTGCAATACGGTGCGCTTGCTCGCATGCTAGCGATATTCTTTTTTCTCGTGATATTATGTTATTTTCTGGCGGTATGTACAAACATTTCTCCCATATTCGTATGGGTTTTCAGTCAAAATGTAACTCTAGTGGCGTGTAATTCGTGGTTTCGTGATGTGTCTCGTTTATAATATTTTAAATAAGTTTGACATATCGCGCCCACCCTTTATGTTTATCTCTAATGAATGTTCTAAAAAATCTACCCAGTTCTCGGTGTACCCGTTCTACAATATTACTTTGCGGGTGTCGAATGGATGAGTACATTATTTTTATGTTTCTATTTTCGAACGCCTTTACGAATTTACTGGAAGTGAACTGCGTGCCGTGATCACATATGATCGCATTTGGCTTGCCGTAAATGTGTATGTAATCTTCCAATAATTTCTTTATTACTGCTTGAGTTGTTGCTCTGCGCAAGGAGTAAAATACCACAAATTTACTAAAAACGTCTATTAGTTAATAGGTATTTTACTCCTCCTGCAGAACGAGTAGTTAGTTGTTTGTTCGGCCGACGTTTCGGAGGCTTAATCCTCCCTCTTCAAGGCCTCTAAAATTTATTGATAAAAAAATATTTACAAAAGCACTGTTGAACAATAATTTGATTTTTAAAAAGCTTACGTTATGTGTGTCTGATAATAAAAGCTATGCTTGTCAATTGTTAAAAGTTGTGTATAGTCCAAATTATTAAAATGAGTTTTCTAGAGAAGGATTTCTTGTTAGTTCTGATGTTGTTGAGCTGACAGGAGATATGATACTGAATGATTTGATGCTATTGTGAGATGGGGAGAGTGTGTGATTGAGTGTAGTGTGTGGTGTGTGAGGTTGTAAGGGGGTAGTGTTATGCGAGAAAGGCGAGAGAGCCGCAAGTGGGTATCAGCGTGGCGGATAATCAAGACGGCAGCACGGTTTTGTGTACCAGTTGGCAAGTGCGCGCGTCGAGGGGGGGGGCGTCTCTCAACGCGCCCACTCGCCCCTGGGATTACTGGTACAAACGGGGATACTGGTATACAAAACCGGTCAAATCCTCGTATTATGTGACAACTTTACGACAATTATATTCGAACAATTATTTCGAATATAAAATCGAGAGAATTCTACACATAAAAGGTACAGCGAGACTCAAAGCCACAAAAGTATCAGGTAGCCAAGAATCTCGCTGACCTAAACAACTTCCCCTCCACTGCGCAAAACCGCACGTGCGAAGCCACGTTGCAGTTTTGAACTCTTGCACCATTAACAGGTCCCGTAAGGCCTAATGAGTGCGACGAGTGCAGACGCACTGAAGTCAGCATAGGGAAGTGGAGCTTGGAAATGCGTGGGAGGTCCGAAAACACTACCGAGCGTCCCCAAGCCACGCTACCTCAAGCACTCCGACTCGAGCCAAGCTACCGAGCGGACGACTGTTTTTCAATAGTTTTTCTTCATTTTAATTTCGTTCGAATTGTTTGTTATATTTATTATTTCTTATTTTTCAATTGTTTGTTAAAATTACTCAATTTATTTAAACTAATCTTTGGCGGCGATTCATTTTTCCTTCAAATATCTATACATAAACACAAGCCATAATTGTCTACGGAAAAGGACCAAATAAAGATAGAATCATTTTTGAACCCATACTTGTGTTCATTCTTGTGTTGAAACCATACATAAATAGATTGGATTTTTCCTTGGTCCAGGGCCAATAAAGAGAGGGACAAGTTATCGAGCAACAACAAAAGAGTAAAAGGTAAGAAACTGGAGTCTCTCCCGTAGCTGTATAGTTGCGTGCGCGAGATCAACTCATACAATAATTAAATAAATATTGCTAGGTGACTCACAATCACCTAACAAAAATTGGACGTCCCACCGAGATCTCGTGCATAACTGCCAGCTGATTCTTCTCTTCGTTGCATGAGTGTAAAAGTTTTAAGTACCTAGAAAAATAGCAAAATATATATATTAAAGAAATCAAACATAATATAATAAAAAGTGCGCAAATAAATAAATAATAATAACGCAAAGAAAATTAATAAATATTCAATGTATAGAAAAATACAAAAGAATAAGAAAAGATCGTATTACCTAGCCAGGTGCTATCGGCAACAGCAGACGCGCAAAAAGCATAGCGTGGCGTCGTGCGTCGACGTCACAACCAAGCTTTCGATACAAAGACACAGGATTGAATATCTGGAAAACACAGAGAGAGTTTAAATTGCTGTAACAATTTAAAATTAGATAATTGGTCATTATATTAGATTTTTTTGTTGCACGAACCAGTCAAATTATAATAAACATTGTTCTAAAGAAAAATGAGAGTTTAAAATATCTTGAATACACAAAAAGTCTAAATCATTCTAAATATTATTTAATTCAAAAATAAGAAGGTCGAAGAATGAATATAGCAGAAAAAAATTATTTTGTAATAGCAGTGATAATTTAAGTGAAATTTAATCCTATTGAAAAATTTAAAGCATGTACGAATACCATTGGAATACAATTAAAAAGGGATGGGCCCATTTAAAATAAGCGTGCCAAAATTTTTATACATGCAAGGTGTGAATATATAGAATTCGAATAAACTCAGAAAACTCACCGAAATCTGATCGACCAGCAAGGAAAAGCTGAATTGGCATATGTCTGCCACAGTCGAACCAGGGCGTAGCTGACGCAGGTGCTCGATAGAGGTGATAGAGCCGGGAGAGCGTACTTGACCCACTGCGCCTATATATAAATATATTAATAAGCATTTTCAACGAAACATGATATATACATAATATAATTTTATTGAATGGTCGACAACAAAAAGGTAAGGCCATTCACAATCGTTGTTTTGTACCCACATTAGAACAAATGATTTGAGAGTGTACATACCAATAAAGTGGTGTTCGCAAACAAAAGGAGTCCCCGGATACACTCGCCTGGTGTGTAAAATTACTGGCACCTATAATAAAGACATACAATTTACACAAAGCAACTTGCTCATGTGCTAAATTGATAAAATTTCAATTAAAATATTATAAATAAAGTACTCATCTGACAAGCAGCAACAGGTTGCACTGCTTACAAAATACTGGCTCGGGTCCTTGAAGACTTTCACCCACAACTTTGATTTTATTTAACTAAACAACTTGAAACACACACACACGAATAGAGAAAACACTCGCAAATCCGCAGATTATGGGTTTCGTCAACAAATAACGCGTTTTACACAAGATAATTCAATAAAAAAATACGCCGCGCGCGAGGAGGTTAAACGCGTAATACATAGCGCGTAGCAGCCGACGCTTCGTGTTTGTTCAGAGCAAACACCAGCGCAGGCGTGGAACTAGACGCTGCACTAGGGTGACTATAGTGGTGTAGGCCTAGTGACTTGGCATCTATACAGCGGCCATTTTGGGAGAGCTAGAACGCGCGCAAAATTCAAACTACAGTTCATGTAAAATCGACATGTAAGTGATGTTTAACAATAAAAATTAACAAATTATTATAAATAAATTATCAGAGTGCCAATTTAGATAAATAAATAATTTTTTTTTTTGACAATAAAATTGTCTTGGGGCATTTTACAATTTTAATGGTTTTAGCTTCTTACAAATGGGATTTATTGCATATTATTAAAATAAAAATCAGTGTTTTAAATAATAAATTCGCTCTTTTGACTATCTTCACTTAATTGAATTATTTCAATTTGAAAGTGCAAAATTTTCATTTATTTCAAACCAGGAGTGTAACAGTGATTTTCATTGAAGTTTTTTTTGAGCATTTGTTAAGATAATTTTAGACTTATACACTTTCCTTTAGGTTACATGCAAAAGTGACTATGCATTCTATATCTCATAAGTCAGCTTATTAGCGGCTTTTCCCTGGATCTGCTCAGTAGCGGCAATTCTATATCCTAAGGTTTGCTCAATAGAAACCTGATCCTTTGGTCTGCTTAGCAGCGACTACTCTCGTGTATCCTGATTGAGCTGAGTAGCGGCTCTCCTTGGACCAGCTCAACAGCGGTCATTGTATCCAATAAGACACAACCCATGAAGGAAGAAAATTACTCAAGCAGAGAAAAATTGTTTAACAAAAAGAGATCAGGAAAAAGGTATTTCTTGCAGAAATTATTATTTGAAAAGAAGGAATTAGAGAAAAGACTCGAAGAAATAAATGATCAATTCCACAATTATTACCGGGAAGACAATAGTATAAACGCAAATAACAATAAAGTTATTGAGAATAATTTAAATTTTCAATCTGAACTAAGCAAAAAATTTAATGAACTTTTGGAGTTTGCTTTAAAGGAAACGAATAAACACAAAGCCAATTAATTTGTTTTTTTTTTACACTAGACCACATTTAGTCACCCTTGAACCAGTTCGAGGTATTACCTGGTGACCTTGCACCCACACTTTAGCGATCCATAACCCGATTGAATGGACAATCCCAACATCTAGACCCATTATAAATTAATTTCTTTTGAAAGAAAAAGGGGTGAGGGAGATCAGATTTTGCTCATTTAGAATTTTCATATAAAATATAGAAGAAGAGCATTCAAAATGAATCTAGGCGACGAAACAAATGCCAGAGTTGCTAGAGCAACAAATGCAACTTCACCTGACTCCAATTTTATGCTAATGAATAGCATGGCAAATACCTTCGCGCTCATGAACTGCATAAGCGGCATTCCAACTTTTGATGGCAAGAGAAGTCTTAGAGAATAAATTCAGAAATGCAGCATTTCTAGTGAGTGAGGACATACAACCACAGTTTTTACAGAATGCATTGCACAAAATCACTGGACCAACGAAGAAGAGTTTAATCAACAAACAAATTACCACAGTGGAAGAACTCATAACACATTTGAAACAGAGATTTGGACCAGGAAGAAACTTTAGTTATTTTAATAATAAAATTCAAAATGTTTGAATGAGAGAACATGACACCATCGGTGATTTCTATGATGAAATCAACGTCTTGCTTGGCAGTGCAAAAACAGCACTCCAAGAAGAAAAAGGTAACAGTTATAAGAAAGAAATGATGGACCCATTGAAATCGCTCGCGGTGGACATATTTATAAAAGGTCTACCTGCCAATTTAGCAGAAAGAGTGGACTATAGCAAACCGGCAACACTGCGTGAAGCCTACGAAGAAGTTGTACGTCTAGAGACGAGAATGGTAGCGAAAATAATTCCAGACTCCAGACCATACCGTGGCAGGACTCATGGCTACAACAACCCCAGACTATATAATGAACCACGGACTGGAACAAATTATAGGAATAGCAGAAGATACCATGACGAAGATCAATACAGAAACAGTCAACATGGAGAACCTCACTACATAGCAGACACCAATGAATATGAATCAAGCAAGCTATCGAAAACAAATGCAGAAGTACAACCAGAATCGAGATTCGAGTCAAAGGAACCTACACGAAAATCAGGCAAAAGCCCCAGTAATGGCGATACTAGCCAGACCCGAGAGATCGCAAGGATGTGTTCCACGAACTGTAAAGGTCCTGAAAACTACAATTGGGAAGATGGAGAGGCAACAGCTGTAAGAATAAGGATACCCGAAGGAACACCGCGACCGTACTTAGATTTCATGATAGATAATGGCGCAACCGTAAACCTAATAAAAATCATAGCTTTGCACGATGATTTACCAATAAGCATTGAAGATGCCAGAGAATTAGGAGGCATCACGGATCAGACAGTGTGGACAGCAGGATCAGCGTACCTGGATATAAGAGGAACCCCAGTAAAATTTCAAAAAATACAGGACGATTTTCCTATAAAACAAGATGGCATGTTAGGAAGGAATTATCTAAAAAAGGAAGAAGCTGTAATCTCCTACCATAAGAATGCTCTCATGGTAAGTGGTGATGTCATGCATCCCATACCGTTCATAGGACATGAAGAACAACATAATCCTAGGAATCTAAGGAGAGGATATAAATGCAAACAAGCAAATGAAGTACTAAAAGTGGAAGCGAAAATTGATGACGAGATCAAATCGATAGAACAAAACATGGAGAACCAAGAAAATGTTACCACGGACAAAGTAAAATACATAATAAAAGCTAGAACTAGACAAGTAGTTCAAATTAACCTAATCAAAAGTGACTTGAAGGAAGGCTACATTCCTAGGATACACGTGGGAAATGACAACGTATTTCTAGGTGAAGGCGTGGTCAATAATGTGAACAATACCTGCAAAATCATGGCCATAAACACAAGTGAACAGGATGTAATGATAGAAGTAGACCCAAAATATTTAATACCTTTCGATACCGGACCAGACTTTCTACAAGAAAGAGACAGTGATTTTGATGGAGATGCAATTGTTGACCCAATCAAAAGATTAAAACGAGTGAAGGCATCAATCAGAAGAAACCATCTGATTAAGAGGAATTAGAAATTGTGAACGACATAATTGAAGATTTTCTGGATCGATTTCTATTGCCAGGAGACAGGCTCCCGTGCACCGACATGATCGAGAATCATATTCACTTAGAAAATAACGTACCTATAAACAATAAACAATAAAGACATACTCTTCAACACAAAAAAGTTGTAAGAGAAAGCGTAGCCAAAAAGCTCAAAGACAAAATTATAAGAGAATCCAATTCTCCCTGTAATTCACCCATCTGGATAGTACCCAAGAAATGAGATAGTCATGGCAACCCAAGATGGCGCATGGTGATCGATTTTAGAGAAATAAATAAGAAAACCATCAGAGATGCATACCCGTTACCAAACATTGCGAATATAATGGATCAACTGGGAGGAGCAACCTACTTTTCGATATTTGACTTGGCCTGTGGTTTCCAACAAATACCGATGGCTCCTGAAGATTGTTATAAAACAGCATTCATAACAATAAATGGACACTATGAGTACACAAGAATGCCTGAAGGATTGAAGAACGCTACGGCGACTTTTCAACGCCTCATGGAAAAGGTTCTGAGAACTACAGAATATTGAAATGCTAGTATATACTTGGATGACATCATAGTATACAGTAAAAATTTAAAGGACCATGAAAGAAGAATAAGAAATCTTATGGAAAGGTTAAGAGAGGCAAAGTTAGTTTTGCAACCCGACAAGATTGAATTCATTAGAAAAAAGGTCGGATTCTTAGGAATGGATGGATTTAATCACCCAGTCCAATACTTGTCTAGAGCATTAAATAAAGCTGAAAGGAATTACTTAACCACTGAAAAGAAGTGCTTAGCGGTACTATATGCTCTACATCAGTTTAGACCATACTTACTGTGCCGCAAATTCACTTTAGTGTCTGACAAATGAACCATTAAATTGGATGCATAGCAGAAAAGACCCTGGACAAAGATTATTGAGATTGATGTTTAGGTTCACAGGCTATGAATATACCTTCAAATACAAACCAGGAAAACTAAACAAAAATGCCGATGCATTTTCAAGAAACCTTCCAGAAACCACCGAAGAAGAAATGAATAAAAATTTAACTAGAATCAAAATGATGATAATAGAAGAAAAGGCAAAGCAAGAACAAGAAAAGGCCAAAAGCAAGGCACCACCACAGAATACTAGTTTTCGCAATAGAGCACACTCAGCATCGGAGAAAACCACAGGACCCAGAGGCAGAGTTGGACCCATAGGAGCGAAAACAAATAAAGCAGCGCCCAAACTAGAACATAGTGTGGTAGCGCAGAGGACAAGAGCAAAACGTGCTCAGGTAGAAAGTCCAGTAGGACAATACATCAAGCAAGGAAGACCAAGCAAGACGTCCAAACCTATTGGTGCAAAGAAAAATACACAAACAGAGACACCGACAAAAATCGAGACAGCAGTCACAGAGACAACTTCCATCAAACCACGAGAAATGTCAGGAACTTCATCTGATATAGATTCGGACATTTCAATGACAGTCAACCCATCCAGGAAATCATGGCTATCGTCAACGGCTAATAAATACAGCGACCTAGACAAACCACCCATACCAGACCCCAGATACAGCGGATTACGACAACCAGACTCAGAGACTACAGAAGATGAAGCCCAAGAAGTACCCGAGAACGAAACATCTTCTTCAGAAAATATTCAGAACAAAACGATAAGCAACATTGCAATAGACATGACTGCAGTAGAAGATTCCCAAGATGAAGATAATGTAGACGAAGAATCAATAGAAAATTTATCAGTCAGAATCACCCTAACAAAACAAGAAGTAGAAGAAGCTAGCAGGAAATTTGAAGAAAGTATGAGGAAATATGAAATGGATAAACAAGCTGATATCGACGAGTCAACAACTGGAATAAATACCCAACTGGATTTACCCTCACACTTCTCTGACGATGACAATGTACCCGATGATGTGCGTGAAGCAATCTACACATCTGATCCACGGTTTGAGAAAGAAACCGACGTAGACACAGTCTGGAGAAAAAGTGTTCAAACCCTCATAAAACGAGACAACAGAAGCTACAAGAAGCATATGGTCAAGAGGATACAGGAAATGAGTCAGATTCGAAAGTGTAACTGACATCATATTGCCACCAGTGAGAAAGACATTATCAGTCACACCCACAATAAAAAGTGACAGCCCTACAGCCAACAGTACACCAAGAAACCAGTCAAAGAACCACAAGAAATTAGGGATATTGAGCGAGATAGAAGCCGAAGGCTCCATTATAGATATAAGATTTTCGAAACCACCAGAACCCACAATGCCTTTTCTCCTACCCACACCCCAGGTTTAGAACCTCTAAATACAGGTCATGACATACGACAAAACGAGCAAAAATCTGAAAGCGATTTGACTCGCACCACTGAAAAAACCATGCGAATTCCCAACAACCTAATTATCGTGAGAGAATGCCTTACACATAAGCGAGACAATGATGTGCATTTATTATCAGCGGATTGTGACAATACATGGTCCGTTACAAGACTGCTAGAAGAAATAGGAGCCATTGATCTAATGAAAATAAAGAACAGAAAACCAAAACCAGGACAAGTCTTAGTCACTCCTTTCAAGAAACATCAAATATTTACTGTAATAGTGAAAGACAAGTACTTCAATACAATCAAAAAGGAGAATGTACACAAAGGACTCAAGAATCTAAAAGAAATATTACTCAACAGAAATATCAAGAGTTTCAGAGTAGCACGAAAAGGAGACATTCTGGACCAGTTGGGCTCACCAACCATCATTGAAATACTTTATGAACATTTTCACCAAAGTGAAATAAGAGTAACAATGTGTTATGGAAAAGCAGAAGTACCCGCTAAAAAAACACAGAAAAGAAATAATTCGACACCTTCATGACAGCCTGACAGGAGGACATGAAGGAATCAACCAGACGTACCAGAAACTAAGGGAACGATACTACTGGCCAGGAATGAGAAACGACGTTCAAAACTACGTCAGACCATATGCAAACTGTCAAGAACAGAGAATAGAACGGTTCAAAACGAGAGAACCAATGATCATCACAGACACACCAACATAAGCTTTTGATAAAGTATCAATTGACACAGTAGGAAAATCGAGGATGACACTAAGAGGGAACTGCCATCTCTTAACAATGCAGTGTAACTTAACCGAATACCTAATAGCAATACCCATCAGAAACCTCAATGCAACGACAATAGCTGACGCTCTGGAGAAATATCTCATCTGACAATTTTAAGCCCCGAGAGCCATACTCTCAGACCGAGGGACCAGTTTCTTGTCAAGCATAGTAGAATCACTATTGAAGCTATTCAAGATAAATCATTTAACAACTTCAGGTTATAGACCTCAAACAAATGGGTCATTGGAAAGAAGTCTTGCTCCACTCATAGAGTTCATCTGAATATATTCTGAGCGATACGATGATTGGGACCACCTAACCCCCTTTACAACCTTTACATATAATACCAGTGTACATGCGGCCACAAACTTATAACCTTTGAATTGGTTTATGGAAAAATAGCACGTTTCCCTTTGAGAATCCCTTCCGATGAAAAATTAATAGCGTTTACATGCGAGACCTAGTACTAAGACTAGAAGGAATGAAACTTCTAGCAGGAGAAACTCAAATAACCAACAAAATTAGGACCAAAGAAAGGTATGACTTTCAAAGGGAAAGTCGACGGATATGCCAAATTAATTAAAGAATCCCGCATCCATAAATTCGATTCATATAGGAATAAACCACTAAAAATCATAGAATCCGTAGGTCGGAAAAATGTAATTCTAGAATACCCCATCGGAAAGAGGGTCCTAAAGCACATTGACAAACTAAAGGATGTCGAGATGGATTCTAACCCGGATTCTGACTAAATCACGTAAATAAAGAAAATAATCAAAGGTACAATTTCATTTATGCATGTACACTAATGGCCATATTTTTACAGGTGGAGATACCCGAATATAAACATTATAATAATTTTAAGCATAAATATGATGACCCAAGGATCACCACAGTACCAATTGGACCCCCTAAACCCGAACCCCGGTATATATTACGAAAAGTTGGACCCCATGAAAATTAAGAAGGCCGATTTGAAGATACAAATCTACATCACTGTCGACGATTTCATGCAAATACACAAACCGATGGACTCTTATCAAACTGTTTAAAATAACTGCAAAGCAAAAATAGCAGAAAATAAGTGTAAAGATGCTTTAGGATTGGACCTCATAGAACTCAAACATCAGATCTTACGTAGCATACAAAAAGAAATAAACGACACAATCAAGACCATGGGATACTATAACCACCCAATCACGAGGAACTTCAGAAGTATTCGCATCAAGAGGTTATCCCCATTAGGCATAGTCGGCACTCTAAGCAAAAGCTTATTTGGTTTAGTCAGAAGAGATGACGTGGATGACATCAATAAAAACATTGATAATCTATTTCAAGATCAAACCAAAATGGTACAAATTATAGACAAGAATGCACATATAGTCTCAGCCCAATTAGAAGAGTTACACAATATTACCCAAAACCATCAAAAGGTACTGCAAAATTTTGAAGCAGTCCTGACCAAAACAGTAAACAATGTGGTCAAACAAGAAGAAGAATTAAAACATCTAGTGGAAATGACAGTATACGTAAGACGTCTAGAATCAACACTAGATCACTTAGTAAGGAGTAATGAAAAAGTGCTAAAGGTACTAAGATACTTGAAAGAAGGAAAAATATACCCTGAACTTTTGACAACCAACATGATATACCAGATAATGACAGACGTGAAAAGGACAAGCGGTAGTTTGGATTTCGCAATACCCGCAGAGCACCTAAGAATAGAAGAAATCACGAAAGTATCGGAAATCGATGCCATTCACGAAAATGGCAGGACCACCGCGGTGTTACACATCCCATTGGTTGAAAGAGACCCCTATCAAACATACAAATTACATGTGGTTACAATACCACAACACAAAACCACTTATTGCAATAAGTTCAAATGAAGAAAAATATATAAAATTTGATGATAACCTTGCAACCAAATGCATTAGAACCCATTACACATCAATTTGCCCAGCACTAGGACCTCTACAGAGTGCTCCAAACGCTCAAGACTGCGAAGCAACAATGTTATTAAACCCTATTGCTCAAGCATTGAAAAACTGTGACATAAAATATAAGACCGGTACCAAAACGGAATAGTAATACCGGGAGAATGATCAATCGTGGCTATTTTCCACGACAGATCCTGATCAATTGCGACTCTCAAGTCCATATCAAGAAGACGTGAAAATAACCTTAAAGAGAGCCGGTATCATACGTATTTCACCAGCGTGCGTGGGCAGAACGGCAGACACCTTAATAATCGGACAAGAAACCAGATCAAACCAACTGACATACCTGTACAAACCCGAGATTGGCCTAAAAATACAAAATATGTATCCATCCCTAAATCCTGAAGCCTCGTACGTTGACAATGATCTACCACCAACCATCGAAATACTCGGACCCGGACCCTGTTGTATGGTAGCGTAACCTTCCAGGTTGTGGTCATAATAATAATTATAATAATAATAATAGGGATGATACGTGGAAT
Source organism: Muscidifurax raptorellus (assembly GCA_020010945.3). Taxonomy (NCBI): domain Eukaryota; kingdom Metazoa; phylum Arthropoda; class Insecta; order Hymenoptera; family Pteromalidae; genus Muscidifurax; species Muscidifurax raptorellus. The sequence continues at coordinate 21,647 of JAHUUD020000043.1, forward strand.
AATGATGCCTAAAACAAGATCAAAGTCAAAAAACAAATCTACCTGGTAGAGCACTCAGCTGGAAATACCAATAAAGACCCTACAAACACAGAAGTAGAAACTATTCTCATAAATAACCCAAACCCCCAACACCGAAAATACCCCGAAACAATTTTCAGAACCGTGCAGAAGGCGACTATTGAGCAAAAAATTGCAGAAATACTCGAACCTTTATACGATGGACTATTTAGCCTAACATTCGTTAGGCTTGATCGATTGACCACATGCGGAAGCAATCTGGATACCAATTGGCCCAATTACTGTGCGTGCCGCTCCTGAGTCACACAGAGCTCGAAGGCGAAAAGCACCAATTACAACTTGTAGCCGCTACCGACTACAATCAATCTTGGACGTATCATCCTCGTCGTTCAGCGGCATAATATTATTTGTTGCTGGCGGTTTCGCAAGAAGATTCGAGGCCTTCGGAGCATCGGGAGGAATAACGGCCTGCTTTATTTCCTCCCTGCCTCTTTTCCCGATTTCTTCGAGCATTCTGGGCACGACTTTCTAATATAACCGGGCCAGCTGCAACCGTAGCACTTTACTGGCTCAGGCAGTTTACCTCTAGCCTCCTGGTGCTGATTATGGCCGCTGGCCAATGTGCGAGTCGGTGGTTTCGCATCATCCGCCTGAGTTGGCGTATCTATCGACGCGGTTCCCTTCGGCTTCGGTTTGGCCTTAGACTTGCCATTTCCGCCGGAGCCATTCGCCTTCTTCGGCTGATTGCCTAAAGGCTTAGCCTGCGGTGTAACACTCAGTTGCGCGATCGCTTCCTTAAGTGCGTTCGCGAACAAAGTGCATAGGGCGGTAGGCTCATTAACTTCCGCTAAGCTGGGAGAAGTCTGCGTAGCGCTTTTCTTCTTGGCTTTGACCACCTCTTTATAGGCCAATTGTGGCAATAAACATCTATCAGGTGGCGGCGGCGGTTTATAATTGCCTCGATCGGGAATAAGTTTTTCCGCGGCTCTTGCCTTCGTAATTAAGGCCTCGAGGCTGACTATTTGACTTTGCGGCACTAGCATACTAATATCGATGAGCATATTATCGTAGATCATTCTGAGTTGAGCTTCTAGCGGCGGCAGTTCATCTAATCTACTGAGGATCGCTAATACAGCAAATATATGTTCTCGCACGGGCTCCTTTTTGCCCTGCGTCCTCGCGTGTGCTTCTGCGAACAGTTGCATCTGTACATCTTGATCCGTGCCATAGCTTTGCCTTGCAGCTTTACAGAAATCTGTCCAGCTAACCCACGTATATCTTAGCTGTCGACACCAAACCAGGGCTGGTCCCGTGAGGATGTGCAACATCGCATTGAGGGAGTCTGTGTCATCTAGGTGGGATGACCTCCTGCATTCATTACCCTGTGCAAAAATTCTTCGATACAGTGTTCTTGACTTACATCAAACTTGATGTTCCATTCTCGAGTAATTTTCCCAATATCTCTTCTCGATGAAGAACTCCACGAGGGGATTTGCGTAGCGCTATACGGATTGGCGTTTATCGCACTCGAAGGTTTAGTGTGCGTGTCATAGAATGGGTTTGGTCCTTCCGGCCGGTAAGGATTTGCACCACTCATATGATCCGTCGTTTCTTGACCCAGAAAGGATTAGTATTATTATTATCGTCAGGTAATCTGCCCCTCTCCCTAAACTGATGGTAAGATTGGGAAATCTGTTGTCCCCTGAACGGGTTTCCTGATTGTTGTCTAACTGCTTGAACAGCTGGATCAATTATCCACGGGTTGTTTGTGGCGTTTCGCGTACTATGAGCATCAGGCTCAGGAGGTACTATATCAATAGTATTCTGAAAACGGACTGCTCTACTATTTGCAGCAGGGGCCTGCGGTCGTGCAGTTGTAAACTTCCCACCTGGCTATTTCCGCGTTACGCTCTCAGTTCTTTGTTCTATTATCAGAGCTAATTATTAGCTATTATTTAAATATAGCACCTAATTTTGCGTTCCACGCCGAACTGAGAGGTCTATTTACCCAGTCTGCGCGTTCGCTCGGAGCTATTATTTTTTTTTTATTTAAGAAAAGAAAAAACAACAACAAAATAATAAAAAAAAATTCTACAACAGACAACTTGACGGCTTGTCAACTAGAGAAAAAAAGAAACCAGAAAAAAAAAATTTTTTAGATAAAAAAACTAAAAAAAAGAAGAGAAAAAAATTTTTTTTTTAAACTTTTAAAAGTTTATAATCTTTGTCTGTTTGCTGACAATTATTCCTCGTCGTCGCCCTGTATTATTAGGCTAGTGACAGCAATCATGCGAATTCGCCGCAATCACTTTACAACACTATTTATGGAAATGTCGGCGCGGGGAGCCGAAGCACGGGAAGGCCGGTAGAGATCTCGCAATTTGAGGGAAATTCGAGACAGTTAACTTTTGACCGCACTCGCTAGTAGTAGTGACGACGACAGCAGCAGCAAAGACAGCAGCCCTAGCAGCAACAGCAGCATCGTGAGCAGCAAGAGCAGCAACGAGTGCAGCAACCGCAGCAACCAAAGCTACCACGGCCCAGAAACACGGCAAGGTCGAGCAGGAGACTCCCTGGCCAGCATGTAACGAAGATCGACGCGGTATATTTCCGGTATTTTTTGTGGCCTTCTCGCGACGCGAATACGGGCAACTCGATCGACGGATTGCTTACTTGAATAAACGCCTTTTTATTAGAATCGGTAGTGTGTTCATTTGATTGTCGTCCCGATCCCTCTTCCTATTCAGACCGCCGAATACCGCCGCCTCCGCGGGCACTACACAGGAGTGTGATTACTGGTGATTACACTGTTAGCGCTAGGGGGAAGTCAAATTCCTTATCCTAGCGTAACGCAATTTATAATAATATAATAAATGCACCGTATACTCGTGTCGCTCTCTATTTGTTAATAATTTTAAGTAATCGTTGACACAAAAAGAAAGCGAGCAACGCTCTTTAATCACTCGTTATAATCCGAGTGCCAAGACAAAAGCATACGCGTATTGACACAAGTATATTGTGTGTTATACACACGTTGAGATACGTTTCGATTTTACAAAATACCGAAGAGGAAAAACAAACTGAGAAACTCAGCGGCATACGCAACAGTTCGACGAACCGAGCTACAACAGTGTATACTTCGGCGTATATACGGCACGAGTCCTTGAGTCCAGCAGCGGTTAATGCTGTCGATATAAACAAAGCGTGTATGCCGGCGCTCCTTGTTATTCTCGACTTTCAGCCGCTGTCGTGTTATTGCGTATCGTCTCGCGTTTCTGTAGCACTATCGGCTATTATTTAAATTATTTCGTTTATAATCCCAAACGAACTGGCAATATAAACAACAACACGACGCGCCGAGCAAACTGTCTCGACACTATGCGTGTACGCGCCTGTACGCTTTTCGTCGCACTAAAATCTTTTATATATGAGCGTTTAAATTCGCTGTACTATCTTTAAATTAAACCGCTTTTTCTTTCTAATTTTTCCCAAACGTTTGGGCGCTAATATAACGGGATGAACGCAGTGTTAATTATGCGGCGGTCGCGCAGACATTAGCTGCGTACAATGCGACCGACGATCCTCGTTATAATCGAGTAGCCGACGGGCGTACTCGTTTGCTCGCGGAGGCGAGCGGTTTGCGGTCTCTGCACCTGGTTCCGCAGAGGCGACGGCTAGTCAGTTCGCACGCACTTTGAGAAGCGAAATGCGTGCCCGCGGAGGCGGCTGGGTCGCTGAAATACGCGAAGTGGCAAGTAAGGTGATAATGCATGCAAAATAAGTAAAATAAGTAAAAGCGATAGTTGACGTTACAACACACGATTTATTCAGTAAAAGAAAGGAGATTTACAGCAGCGTGCCTAGCGTATAAACGATGTGAAAAGCGTATAAGCCGCGGAAAAGCGTGTGCTCGTGATGAGCTCGACCGAGGTTAGCGAGAGCGCGAAAGCACTGGTGAGTGAGCAAGCGAGAGAAAGAGAGCAGGTACTTACAAATATTAGCCGCAATAAAAGGCAAAAACTGGCACGTGCAGCAGGCGGGAAATGCTGGCTGCAGTTATCGAGTCAGTCTCACAAAATCCTTGCGAAGTCGCACAACACTACTCTAATCGCTCTTTACAAAATTATATGTTCGAAAAGGTCTTAAATGTGAGCTAGTCGAAACGTATCTGTTTCGCTAGTCACGTATCGCGTTGCTCTCTCTCTCTCCCTACTCTACTTACCTCTTGCTCGTCTCCGCTGTCTCTCCTGTAAACACATATATATAACTTAGCCTACAGGAGCATGCTGGGCTAGACGAGGACTATCGCTCTTGTCACATTTTATACTTTCATAATAAAACCCGGACCATTTTACTCTAAACCCCACCAACCATATCACAAAATAAAATGTATTGTCAAATTTTAAGCTAAGATATAACACCCTTAGGAATAAGTACTAACAAATGAAAATATTTAAAAAGTTCAATACATATACAATTTGCACAATACAGAATAAGTAATTCTTTAAGTGAAGGAAACTAACAATACTAATAAAACAGGAACTAAGATAGATTGTAAAGGACCCTCGGACAACAAGTAAGTGGCGACTGCCAGAATCAATTTCAATGAGCATTCTTTATTTTCCTTTTATTCAACACCAAATCAAAGACATGAAAGAGATGACCCACCCAATAAACCCATCCCATCGTGCAAATAAGAGAATGACATTCATTCGAAAGGACACATACCGCGCACGTGATAAACATCACATAGATCATGTGCGGGACACACCGTGCCAAATTGAGCAAAGGACAAATGAACGTAAAGCACATGTATAAAAAAAAGGGAAAAACGCATAAACTATCAAGATAAAAAACATATAGATCTTGTGTAGGGTATGACGGCACACCCCGTAAACTAAACAAACGATTGGTTGAACCATCACGCTTACGTGTCATAAAAATAAAAACTTGCTCCATACCTACAAAATCAAAATGCACACTAACAAATCATCCCTGTAACATGCTCGCTCTTGTCCTTGATTTGAGACTTTAGTTTTTCTTTTCATTAACTGATATATTCACATCATTGAACCTTACTCGTTATGGACCGCCAACTGGACCATACCACCCGCAAGACCCGCGAAGTTTGTCGGGGACGACAAACGTTTTCAAGGGGGGGAGGATGTTATGTGACAACTTTACGATAACTATATTCGAACAATTATTTCAAATATAAAATCGAGAAAGTTCTACACATAAAAGGTACAGCGTGACTCAAGGCCACAAAAGTATCAGGTAGCCAAGAATCTCGCTGACCTAAACAACTTCCCCTCCACTGCGCAAGACCGCACGTGCGAAGTCACCTTGCAGTTTTGAACTCTTGCACCATTAACAGGTCCCGTAAGGCCTAATGAGTGCGACGAGTGCAGACGCACTGACGTCAGCATAGGGAAGTAGAGCTTGGAGACACGTGGGAGCGCGTCACGTCACGCTACCTCAAGCACTCCGACTCGAGCCAAGCTGCCGAGTGGACGACTGTTTCTCAATAGTTTTTCTTCATTTTATTTTCGTTCGAATTGTTTGTTATATTTTCTATTTCTTATTTTTCTATTGTTTGTTAAAATTCCTTATTTTATTTAAACTAATCTGTGGCGGCGATTCATTTTTTTTCTTTCAAATATCTAAACATAAACACAACAAAAAAGCAACAACAAAAGAGTAAGATGTAAGAAACTTTATCATACACAAGTCCGCGTTTCAATAGAGAGAAAGATCAAGCTGACAGCCAGCAGAGATTCGAGGAGTGGAGTCTCTCCCGTAGCTGTACAGTTGCATACGCGAGATCAACTCATACAATAATTAAATAAATATTGCTAGGTGACTCAAAATCACCTAACACCTCGTCGCCAGTTATACGAAACCACTTAAATCCTCGTCGCCAGTTTTGATGTATCGGAGAGGTGGCAGGAATAATGGATCGAAATCTCGTTTAAATATAAATTTTCATGTAAACACAAAACTGGATGTGTATACAGTGATTGCCGGATTCGTTCTGAGCCTCGCGCTCTGATCGTGGATCGCAGCGCCTATATTGCTGACTCTCGATACTTTTAAGCATATATACGACACTCCTTTTCTCATTTTTTTGAAGCCTAGAATAAATGTTATACTGGCATTATCCTTCAATAAATTTTCTATAAGTTCTTTATTTTCTTTATCCCTATTATTGAAAATTATAATTCTCTTGTATGGTCCATCTTTTTTCATTCTTGTACTGAGAATTAAATCTTTGCTACTATTTTTCCAATTTTATAAATATTAAATGTTTTCGCTATTAAATCAAGGTTTCTAACCCAACCTCGGTAAGAGCCTTTGGAATTTTCAGAATATCCTTCACTGTCAAAATTATTTCCTACATTCTTATTCGTAGCACCCGTTGTTCTCTTTCCCTATTGATTAAAAACATTTTTTGAGAAATTTGAACTTAAAACAATTTTGAGAAATTCCGACTTGGAAAAAAATATGTACATAAAAAAAATTTCAAAGTCCGAATTTTCCAAACATTTTCCAAGTTCAAATTTTTTAAAAAATGTTTATAATCAATAAAGAAGGGCTTATCACCTGTGATAATCAAAAAATTGGTCTGATGAGATTTTGGCATGAGATCTCACCTGAGATCTCAGGTGAAATTTTTCAATAGGGTTTGCTAACCTTAAATCATCGTTGTCCTATTCGTCCATATTTCTCTTAAAGTCTACTTTAACTGCTTTGCAATCCATAGCATCCTTACATTGCTCCGGCATTCTCAAATATTATAATCAAACCAAAGAACCGCGAGAATCGTCCACCTTTCCTTCGTGCGTCTTTGTATTCTCCCTGATGTTGTTCCACGTTGGGTCCGCATACAGCGGATATCTTTTTTTATGTTTAATACTTTGAAATAGGTAAAGGTAATAGAAGACAATCTTCTCAGCCAACGCTTTGGAAAGGGATCTCAATAAACTAACTTTCTTCTGATTTAGAACAAAATGATGATTTATTTAAATAAGGTAAAAGGGTAAACTTTTAGTTTAAACGCAGGTCCAAACAGATGTCTCGGTTAGCTGATTTGCTCACTTCTCGATTACAAACGCAACTATAGCTCACGCTTCTAAACTCGGCCGTTGCCTTATAATGATCGACCCTTCGGCCTTTCCGACGTAAAACTCGTCCAGCTATTTGCTCTAGCTCTTTCACCAATCTCTACACGACCCGGCGGCCAATACACGTCGACGATCGACTCTCGTTCTCGCGGATTCTCTGAATAAAACCCTCGATGTCACAGATTCTAAAGTACTCGACCTGTGCCTCGAGCTGCTCAAAACGTTCTGCTTTCTCGCACCCTTCTCCCTATCGTGCTCGCTCGCTCTCGTTCGCAGTGTTGTCAAATCTTCTGCATACATCGACATCTGATTCGAACTTTACGCTGTTTAACTAAGAAACATTTTTATAACTAATCTTATAATTATCTTCAAATAAATAAGACTTTTACAAAGGTATATTTTATTCTTATTTTTTGTTAAAATAACTCGCTCCTTGTTTCTCAGTACCCACATGTGGCTTTTTCCAGTCAAGATCTCCAGAAGAAGACGACAGTTCCTAGGTCGATGTTGCTATATTCGCTCCTTGCACAATTTACTATCAGCGCCACTTTTACGACAAGAGTGAGAACTGTTGGTTTGATAAAATGTATATGCTTAGGTGGGAAGTTATTGCACAAAATAATTTATTTAGAAATGTTGATTGACTTAAACTGTTGCAAATTTTTATGTAAGATAACTGTCACGGTACTTGATACATACATAAAGATACAAACATTTTAAATATTTAGAATTTGGTTAAAAAATATTTTTTGTCTTTTTGCCCATATAAGCTATACATTATTGCAACCGTTTAGTTCGGAGGGTAGCCAGAAATTCACGTAGAATACGCGTCAAATACGTATAAGCACATAGCGAATAACAACTGTTCTTCTGTTGGAACTCTATAGTCTATATTTGTTGTCCTTTTTTCCTTAGCCTATCTACTCCGGACTCCCTGACTCCAGTCTAGTGTGCACAACCGGGCACGTTTCAGCCTGCAAAGTTTGGAATTTCGAAATAAAAAAAAAATCATATCTGATAGATCTTAATTAGCCTTTTCGATATACGTTAATTAATTTATAAGCCCCTTTTTCGTTTTCCCAGGAAAAATCGAAATACGATTTTCCATTTTTATGCATTTCAAATACCCATATCTCTTAAAAAAATGGATTTATTATACTCTACTAAGCTTAGAAAAATTGCCCTTCAGCCAATTTAATTTGCCCGCGTGTAAATTATTATAAGTATTCAGTATATAGTATTTCTAAGCCAATTATTTGCGCATTGCCCATGCGCGGCAGAATTAAGGTGGTACTTATAACAAAAGCGTGCTGCACATGGTGCTGCATATAAGTATCTAATGCAAGGCATTTAAAATACAAAGTTATTTATCTTAACAAAAAAATGAAACTGATTAAAATATTTCAACCTAAGTTAAAGTGTTTTTATAATTGTTCCGTTTTCGGTATATTGTGGTGTAGGAAATGCGTAATTGTTTTGGAGGTGGTCATGTTGTATTCGAATGCTTGATTCGCTCATTATACACTTTTTTTATTTACATAAGTAAAAAACGTTTATATTTTTATCGGCCTAAAGGCGTACCACCAAAATTAAACGAAGTGGGTGCAGTCTATAATGTAGTAACACAGTAACAGACATGAAATTAATTAAAAAAAAATAACCTCCACTTTGCTCAATTCGCTTGCTCTCTAAAACTATTCTATGTTGATCTGCTAACACTATAATTTCCAATAATGATGTCTTTTGCTTTGGTATTAGATGATTACCCAGAAAACATCGCTCGGCAAATTGCAAGCAACTTTCAGCCAATACGACGTTCTGCACGACGCGTTCGCGCGGGCAAGTAGCCCCGGCGTGTTGACGCATAATGGTAGTCAATTTCATCGTCAATTTGACAGATATTTGTTTCTGCCATGCGCATTCGGCGAGCGTTCCTAACCTATAAATTACAGGCGCGCAAATTAAAAATGATACAATTAGTTTTTAAAATATTTTTTTATTTAAATACAATGGCATTAATTATTACAAAAAAAAATAAATATCATATATAATTTTTTGTTGATGAATATCGTTCCTTCAAGCAGTATACAGCAAACCTGTAAAACAAATAATAAATAAATATAATACTAAAATTGTTATAAGATTACCATAATTAATGTATTCAATAAACATTACCTAGTATATAGGATGCTAGTACGCAAACGGACTGCGGATGGACTGCAAAAGGAAATGCTGAAATAAATTAAGCATTTAAAATTAAATGTTTATTTTTAAGGTTTGAAAATAAAGTGCAATATATAAAAATTGTACTGTGGAAAAATATAAAGTATTATGCAATTCTGGGTGTAAAAATAGCCTAGAATGTAGCTGTATAACTTAGAACAGCAAGCTAATTGTCTCTTATGATGTGTATCAAAAATATTACTCGACCAATTGAGGTACGAGTAAAAATTTTGATACAGGATTTTAAAGACAATGAGATAACTGTTGCAAGCTATTTCTCTTAATTCTATTCCATTTTTATATCCAGAAAGTTATCATACTTTGTCAATTTGCACAATACATTTTGAAAAATATTTGGTTTTATGGTTTGAAAATAAATTGAATTGCAAAATGTCAAAATTGTACTGTGCAAAAATATAAAGTATTATAGCTTTCTGAATATAAAAATAGCCTAGAATGTAGCTGTATAACTTATATACTTAACTTAACGTGCGTTCATTGTTGCTACAAGATGTTCACGTTGTCTAACATCATGGTGCACAATTTGATCAGCTCTGAAATTTTATTTAAAAACACGTAAATTACTCTTGCATTGATGACGAAATGGTTATAAATATCTAAAGAATAAGTATAATACCTGCAACCACTGGATATAATGTGAGAGTTCCAAGAAAGTGATCCAACTCTTGCTGAATGTCCACTCATTACACGTACCCTTTTCATCTGACCACAATCCCATAATTCTGTATTACCCACAGTTGTCCCTACAGCACGGTACAGTCCTTCTTGGATCCAAGCAACTGAACAAACGTAATCATTGCCTTCCAATTCAAAAAGCTGTTCAATAGTGCCAGTTCCAGCATTCCATAAATAAACATTAGCTCCTAAAGCAACAGCTAATATATTACTAGATGACCAGGCAACCAAATTTAAATCTGTAATTAAAATTTCATTGTAGAATAAAAATGTTGATTTTCCGACATATAAGCAATTCATTTTTAAAACTCACAATAATCATCGACTATTTCTGGAGCATCCAGTATACGATCAGGTGCCTGTGGGATATGTCAGGAGCAGGAGCTTTATTTTGATAGGACAATACTCTCATATTATTTACATCTCCACCATGCAAATTCTCTCCTATCAAACGCTGCATCTCACGTTTAGAGGGACTAGAGCACTCGGATTTGTTGCTCTCCTGTTCAGTGCTCTGCTGTTGCTGTAACTATAACAAATTCTCAATATTATTATCTTTGAGTTTAAAAAAAATTATCTAAGAGCATAACATACCTTGTAATAGCCTAATTCAAAATTGGTTGTAGATCTCGCTGGAATAAATCTGTCTCCTCCAAAAGGTGTTTTTGCTGGTGTTGTTGAGCGGCCTAATTGTCTCTTATGGTGTGTATCCAAAATGTTACTCGACCAATTGAGGTACGAGTAAAAATTTTGATCCAGTTATTCAAAGACAATGAGATAACTGTTGCAAGTTTGGGATGAGCGAATCCCAGCCTCAAAGCTAGTCTCTATGCTGATGACATCCATTTGAAAACTTGATGATCTGTGTAAAAAAATAAATATATATCAGACTATTATGCTAATAGATAAACAAAGATAAAATTTATAGAGTTCATTGAAAAAATAAATGGCCTTCACGATGTTGCTACCCTTGATGATAACTTCTGCTCTTTCAGTGACTGCATCAAGGTGATCCAACGATGCATAAAGTGGTTTTGACTGTTGAATTGAGTTCCTCCTAGAAAAAACAATTTCAAATATATCAGCTGTGTAACAAAATCTATTTTTATGTCCACAAGCTTATTATACTCTGTCTTTTTACACAATTGGCTCTTGTGAATGTGTTGTGCAAAAAGGTTGAATACAATAACTTTTTGGATATAAAAATCCAGAAGTGTCGCAGCAAAATTGAAGCTACTTATCTAATTGACGCTGCTGGTCCTTGTTTGAATGTCCATCACTTTGTTGGCTGATATCCACTATTATTACTAGCGATGGGTACAGACTTGGTGGTTGAGCATCAGCATTGCATTCTGGTTGTTTCCGTCTCTTAATAAATATGAAGTATGCATGGTCCAATGCAGTCCAGTGCAGGCTCTTAGAGAGAGTCAAGAGGATAATCTCTGTGTTGTAGTATACTTGTGTAACACACTCACTATGTAAGGTTAAGATTCTCACAAGTATTAAAATATTAGCAGAAACTGCACAATAATTTACAACACGCATGTCATAAATTTTATATTATTTACACATATTTTTTTTATCAGAGTATGACGGAGATTAATTGTGAGGTGAGGTGAAAAATATACACACTCATGGTGGTTTTTGAAAAGTCTGAACTGCACAAAAATCAGAACTAAGAACTGCACTTGAATCGATAACTGCACTGCACACATATTTTTCAAACTTCCGCGATGCACACCGAAATTGTCGCATGTTCAAGAACAGTGTTTGTTGCTCCTGCAAATATGTTATTATTGAATTACTGCTCCAAGCGTAGACTGCAGTATACGTCGGTGCATGGCATCATTTGTCTCACTCCGAAACAGCTGGGATTTCACTGCATTAACCCTACTAACTCACTTCAGTGCACTAACTCGAAAGAAATAAAAATCGGTAGAACTACATTAAAAAAAGGACTTCGTGAACAATAAAATCATAAATAATAATAGTCGCGATAATAATATTGTCGAACGACACAGTGTACTGACAAATTGCAGACAAATTGCTGGCTCAAAATTTTCTGCAATTTGTTCTGCAACATCGTCTGCAACTTACTTGCTTTACAGTGCGCCTGACAAAAACTAACATCAAAATGACGGATAATTGACGTCAACCGCGCCGAGCCAACGTTGCGCCGATATTGCTCAGCACGCGATGTTTTCTGGGTAGTTAATGCACTATATTATACCACGTTGTATCAGTCCTCTGAATGTCTGAAAAGCATTCCTCGTTATCCTCATTCTTAAAGAAGTATCAAAGATGGAATGATTTGTTGAACAGAAAGTTTCCTGTCGTGAAGTCTAAAAATAATAAATACAAAAATTTATCAAAAATTGACCCTTACATTAAACAAATTTTTGCAATCGTAAAAGATCATTTACCCTAGGAAGCAATCTGTGTCGTGAATCGATTTTTTAACAAAGTGTGATACAATCGGCTCTGATGACTGTCCTAAGGTACTTTGCAGTCTATATCCATGGATTCGAGGTACAAAGTCTGATTGTAATACAATACAGTGATAACAACTTGAAGACATATTGTCCTTAATTCTAAAGTTTTGACCTCGCGTGTTAATCATTCTAATATGAATTATAACGAGTTCTAACACTGTAAAATTATTACTACAAGAAATTTTGTTGCATGACATTTGGGATCTTCCCTTGCGTCACCAACCAGCAAAGCCTTGCACATGTTGAACATTACTAAGATATGATTTTCGTTTGGTAAAAATACTGGCGTATGTATAGTGATATAATTATGTAGAGCTGGCATCATGTCTGTAAAGTAATCGAAACCATCTTTTTGGAAAAGCTCGTACATTAATTCCAACACTTTCCACATATCTTCTGATACTGATTTTCCTGTTAATCCAATTAAATACTGATGCAGTCATGCAGTTCTTCTCTATTAAGTGAAGTAGTGTAACATGTACATAAGTGAATGTTTCACTTTTCATTGTCGAGTAACGTTCAACTCAATACTGTACACCACAATATACCGAAAACGGAACAATTATAAAAACACTTTGTTGGAGTAATCCTTCCTTAAGGATTGATGAGACGAGGTGGACGGGAGAGAGAGGCACAACACTTTGTATATATATTTATCAAAAACTTATTTATTTATAACTATTAGAAAAACGCGTCGTGCGGCAGAGCTGTTGTCACAGCGGCGGTCGGCAGAAGAGTAAGTGCCTATAGAGCGAGAGCTTAGCTGCCCACGTGCTCCGTGTGGTGGCGCTATACTGGAACTCCCAATAGGCCTGTCCTTATCAAGCGGCTCGAAGACTCGCCAACACTCCCTCCCTTCGGGCGCTTGATACTCTGCACGTCTGAACACTCTGAACTCTGTTCTCTGATTACTCCTCAGAGCTAGCGTCTGCTTGGTTTCTTGTATCTGAAAGATTTAGATTTTATTCGTCTGATATACATAATACTATAAGTTTTATGATTAAGTGTAACTTTCTGTGTTTAGTATTTTATCTCTGAGGTATTTATGAGTTTCATTAGGCAGAGGTTTAGTCATTATATCTGCCATGTTTTCTGTGGTTGGAATCCATTTGACTCTGATTTTTCCTTCTAGAACACATTGTTTTATGTAGTCTCCATGTGTTTCTGCCATGTGACTTTTACTACCTGTATTTTCTCTGTTTAGTAGTTTTCTCTGAATTTCTTTCACGTCATCATCAAAGTTTTTCAGCTTATGATTTCCTTCCATCTGAGTGCAGTCCCCTGCTGATTTGTTATCGCACCATAGCGTTACAGGATACATGGTTTCCCCTGTTATGTCTCTGATAGCTTTGTCCAATGAAACAATTTCTTGGCAAGCATTGCTCATAGCCAAATACTCAGCTTGGCAAGTAGAGAGTGATACATATGTTTGTTTGTAGCTTCTCCACATAATTGAGTCGCCATACAATTTTATTAAATATCCTCCAGTTGAAGATGAATCTTCACAGTCTCTGAAACTGGCGTCTGTCATTGCTTCCATGTCATCGTTCTCTGCTCTGAAAGTCAAACTTAAATCTGAAGTTCCTCTGAGATATCTGAATACCCTTTTTACTTCCTTCCAGTCACTTTCAGAGGGTGACAGCTGTTTTCTGGATAGGAAGTTTACTGCAAACGCAATATCAGGTCTGGTGGCTCCAGCCAAATATAATAAGCTTCCTATAGCTTCCCTATATGGTGCTTGAGTTGGTAACTGAGCTTCTTCTGAATTTATAAGTTCCCTATTTCGAACCTGTCTTGTAACCATAGGTGTTTTCTGGGGCTTACAATCTTTCATATTGAAGCGTTCCAGACATTTTTCAATGTATTCTGATTGTGACAGTTTTAAAATCTTCTGATCTCTGTCTCTTGTTACCTTCATGCCTAAGAATAATTTAGGTTCTCCTAAATCTTTCATCTGAAAGGTAGAACATAATTTTTCTTTTATTTCTTTCAATTTCTTCTGATTGTTGCCTGCTAAAATAATATCGTCTACGTATAGCAGTAAAACCACCATTTGATTTTGCATTCTCCATGTGAACAAACATGGCTCATGTATATCCTTTTCTAGCCCAAGTTCCAAAGCAACTTCTGAGAAACGCTTATTCCATCGCTTGGGACTAATTCTGAGGCCGTATAAAGCTTTCTGAAGTTTACATACTTTATTTCTTCTGATGGATGGACTTATTTCTATACCGTCTGGTATTTCCATGAAGATGTCATCGTCGAGCGTTCCATTCAGAAATGCTGTCTTGACATCCATCTGATAGGCAGTTAAGTTGAACTTGTTTATGATTGCGAAAGTCGCTCTGACTACTGGCAATCTAGAAACTGGTGCGTAGGTTTCCCTAAGTTCATATTCTTTTTGATCCTTGAATCCTCTGATAACCAGTCTACCTTTGTAGGTTGTTTGACCATCTTCTGAAGTTTTCTTCTTGAACACCCACTTGGAATCAATAGTGTGAACCTTTTTGCCATCTTTATCTAAGGAGAGTCTGTCTACCAGCGTCCAGACGTTGTTGTCTTCCATAGACTTCAACTCTTGTTTTATTGCTTCTGACCATTTATGTTTGTCGTCTGATTCAATAGCTTCTTTATAGCTGACAGGATCTCTGTTTGTTTGTGCTATAAAGATATGACCGAGATCATCTTCTTCCGAGTGCACATCTCTGATTTCTCCGGTTGGAGTGGATACTTGTATTAGATTGTGATTAATAGATTCTACTTCAACTACTGCTTCTCTGAGATGTGTCCAAGTTCGTCTGTTTGTCTTAGCTTTTCTCTCTAAGCATGGTCGCTTTTCTGGTTCTGGTTTCTTAGACTTTGATGCTTCTGAATTTTTGTCGTCTGCTTTTCTCTTCTGACTTTTCACCTTCTCTGATTTAGTGTCTTCTGGTGCTTCTGATTGTGTTTTCTCTTCAGTCGTTATTTCTAACGTCTCTGATTTTTCTCTTAAGTCCGTCTTATATACATCCCTATAGACCAGTTTTTCATTGACTCTCACATGTCTAGATGTGATAAATCTCTGGGATTCTGGATGCCACAAAACATAACCAGTTTGAGAGTATCCTACCATGATTGTACGGATTGCTCTGTCTGAAAACTTGTTCTTGGCATTAGGTATCTTGGCATAGGCCAGACATCCGAAGCGTCTGATTTTGTCTAGATGTATATTTCCATTTGGAACCAGTTTCTTGATTGGTATCTCTGAATCGATTCCTTTGTGTGGTGTCCTGTTATAGATGTGTATAGCCACTTCCAAAGCGAGTATCCACATGCTCTTGGGTAGACCGGAGTCTATCATGAGCGCTCTGATTTTCCACTGAATAGTTTTGTTAAACCTTTCAACGGTTCCATTATGTTGTGGTGTATACGGAGGTGCGAATTCTCCTTCAATTTTCTCTTTCTTCATGACTTCTGAAAATTTACCTCCAGTAAATTCAGTGCCATTATCCGTTCGGATGAAACACACTTTTTCCTCTTTGCCCAGTAAATTTCTTGTAGTCACCAAGAATTTTTCTAAGCAATCTCCGGCTTCACTCTTATGTTTAGTAGAGTATGCTTTGGCAAATCTGGTGTGATCATCAATAAATACTATTATGAATTTATTTTCCCCAGGATACGAGACTGGTTTAATTGGTCCCATTGTGTCTGTGTGTATCCTTTCTAATGGCCTTGTTGCTTTAACTCTGACTTCTGAGAACGGCAGGTTTTCCATTTTTGCTAGGACGCAGACTTCACAGTCTGTTATGGACTTGTCGAATTTTATCTTTCTGAGTTTTTCTTCTGACTTTTGTAGCAATAGTAGATATTGCAAAGAAGCGTGACCTAATTTGATATGCCATAGCATTCCTTCGTTCAGCTTCTTTTCTTGTTTCTCTGACTTGTTGTCTACGTTGTTTTGTAGATATTTCAGCATTTCATCTGAAGATTCGTCTAGATTTAGGATTTTTCTGTTCAAAATTTGTTCATCTAAGTTTGTATCACAAACTTCTCTCTGACTAGGTGAATTTGTTTCTTGTTCGGTTTGTTCTTGCTTCTTCTCCCTCCCAATCTCAGCAGGATTCGTCTGAGTTTCTTCTGATGCGTTATTTTCTTCTGATTCGCTTTGATCCTCAAGATCCTTGATATCTGCCTGAGATTGTTGCAAGAACTCGTCGACTGACACTATGTTAGCCACACATGAATATCTATCGTAGATTTCTTGGTGTTCATCTGATTGTTCATTTCTTACTACGTTTAAAGAAATTATCCAATTTGGCTTTTCATAGGTTCCAGTCAAGTATTCTTCGTCTGAATTCTTGTCGTATATTTTAAGTATTTTATTATCCATGTAAATGCTCAGACCTACGTCTGCAAAACGTCTGAGAGAGATCAAATTGTCTGAAATATTTTTGGCAGCAATTACATTTGTCAATATTATTTTATCGTTCTCATCTGATTTTGATTTTAAGATTAGATCTCCTTTACCATCTATAGAGATATTCGCAAATTTGTTTTTATTTGCACTTCTGATATATTTGCCTGAACTTTTCCTAAAGTTGCTTAAAATTATACTCTTATTGACTATATGCTCTGTTGCGCCAGAGTCCGCAATAAGTACTAGTTTTGTAGGTGTTTTATTACATACATGAGTGCTGTTACCTGTTAGCATCGCTTTGACTTTGTCTCCCTGCTTCTGACTTCTACCTGGAGTTTGTATATTGACCTTGCGTTTAAAAGATCCTCTTCTTACATTATTTTCTCTACCTCTGACATTATTATAACCACCCCTGCCTCTGTTACCTCTACCTCTGAAGTTGTTTATGTTTTGATTGTTTTGTGTGTTTGTGTTTTTGTATGTATAAGATTTTACATACCCGTCTTTAGGGTTGTCCTTATTTGGACAATCATCCCCTTTATGTGGAGCTACAGCCTGGCAGTAGAAGCAGTACCACAGGTTATAGTCCTTGAGAGGACATGAGGCCGCTCTGTGTCCGACCTTGTTACACCTGTAGCACTTGTCTCCCACTGTTGCCTGTCTGGCTGTGACTTTCGGTCTGACGTCTGAAGATTGACCCTCTGATTTTCGTCTGTCTGATTCCAGCTGTAGTATAAATGTTTTTATGTCATCAAGACTCATCTCTGATTTAGTTGCTTGAAGTCTGATTATATTAGCAGATCTGACTTCTTTAAATTTTCCACTAACAGCTTGGAAAAAGGCCGATCTTATCTCTTCCTCCGTCAGAGGTGTTTTCGTAATACAATTATCAAACTCTCTGATGATGGAATCAAACCTATCGCAAAATTCGTTTACCGATTCTTTATAGTTCATTTTCAGACTATACAACTTTTCTCTGACGGAGGAGTCGGTAACATTTGCCTCAGCTTGTCTGAATTCTTTGATTTTATTGATTATACCTTTTGGGTCTTTCGTTAGTAAAATCTTATTATGATAGTAATCGTCTACACGACTTATTATTATGTCTCTGACTTGGTCTTCTCGGTTTTGTCTTTCTAACTCTGTCTCTGAAACTTCTGAATTGAGTTTATCGTCTAGTATGTCTGCAAGTCTGTTAGCTTTTAGTTCAGTATTTAAGTTGTCTAACCAAATGTTTAGTGGTACTTGTTTTGTTAGTTTGTAATTTCTTTTAATGTTCAGTTTTGAACTAGTAGTGCTTAGGTTAATGGACCGTCTGAGTTCTCTGCAAGCTCTGCTGAGATCTCCTAAAGCACTTGTTTCGTCTGATAGATTAATAGAATTTCTATTATTGTGTAAATTTATTTCATTTATGTCTCTGAGTGTAGAACTGGCAGGGTGATTATTTACCTCTGAAGTTAGTTTTCCTATTTTCTCTGAAAGTTTCTCGACAATCCCATTCAGTTTGTCGATGTTTCCCTTCATCTGGAGTATGGCTTCCGTCTGATTTTGAATTATCTCGGCGTGGTTGTCTAGCACTCTCGAGTGTCTCTCAAACTCCTCCTCCAGACCTCTCAACCTCGCATTAGGTTCGGTCTGTTGATCGTCTCCCATCCTATTCCTATTTGGGGGTGTACCCGGAGGTGTGTAACCTTCTGACTCTGATTCTGTATTATAAACAATCGTTCTGATTAGCATTCAATTTTATCATTTCTATGAAATCTGAGTTTTAGGCCTAACATCTGATTCTGAATTAATTGTTTATATTCTGATTTGAAAAACACTTTGTACCTTGGTTATTGTTTTGTTGATCTTTTAATTGATCCTTGTCACCGTCTCTCTGATCGGTTGGTAGTAAGTCTGAAAGGCTCCAGTCAGACATAGTACTTCTGAGTTTCTTTCTTCTGAAATAATGAAAGAATGCTTACTCTGACCGTTTTATTTGATTTCCACCAAGTTAGACCGCACTGCAAGTCAAACCAAGCTTAAAAATCAAACACCAGCCCCGCGCTTCCCAGACGCCACACACGTGCTCCCTCCCAGTCTAAGTAAACGAACGCAATTTACTCAATAATTTTGGGAGAGGGCGATCGCACACGCGTATGTCACCCAAGAAAACACGAAAGAGCTAGCGTAATTATCTTTTGATAATTTTTAATTTTATAGAAATTCAAATTCACTGCACCGCCGTTTCATTGAAATTTCTATCAAGGCGTGTTTTCAAAATTTATTCAAGTGCATCTGAACAAAGATAAATCAGCACAATCTTTAAACTGTTTTGTTTACTCGAATAACTCTGATATTCTGAATAGGAACGTGAGCGATGTATATGGAATTATTTTTGTTTATATTCAATTTTTGCGTGTATACGCCATTGCCCGTCTGATTTGGTACGTCTGAACACAATTAGTCCATATATATTGAGACTCGAAAGGAGAGAGAAAAAAAACAAGAAAAATCCGTGCGCTTGAAATCTGTTTTGATTCTGATCGAGAGAGAGAGAGAGAGAGAGAGCACAACAAACCGCGCGCTCGACTCTGACAACGTCGCTAGTCCCGCTCGCCTCTCCCCGATTCCCGGAATCGGCTCGTGCACGCTTGTGCCGGTGAGCGCTCGCGCGTCTTGCTGTCGCGCGCTTTTGTCTCACACTGAGACCTTTGAACTTTCTTCCTCTCTCTACTCTATTTCTCTGACTATTAAGACACCGCACTGTCTTTTTATCTACTCTTATTTTCGTACTCTAGATTTTATAATCGATGCGGCAACACAACACACTCCCGGAACCGAGCAAATTAAACTTTCTTTTGCTTAGTCTAATCCCTATTCTGAATACACCTTACAAAACTTGTACTTACTCTTTCTTCTGAAGTTCGTTCGCACACCTCTGATACGTCTAATTGGATTTTCTCTGATCTCACAAAAAGAAAACTCTTAAACGTCTTCTTCTCGGTCCTTCCTCTCTTTTCCAGCGAGCTGGCCCACAACCTGTTGGAGTAATCCTTCCTTAAGGATTGATGAGACGAGGTGGACGGGAGAGAGAGGCACAACACTTTGTATATATATTTATCAAAAACTTATTTATTTATAACTATTAGAAAAACGCGTCGTGCGGCAGAGCTGTTGTCACAGCGGCGGTCGGCAGAAGAGTAAGTGCCTATAGAGCGAGAGCTTAGCTGCCCACGTGCTCCGTGTGGTGGCGCTATACTGGAACTCCCAATAGGCCTGTCCTTATCAAGCGGCTCGAAGACTCGCCAACACACTTTAACTTAGGTTGAAATATTATTTTAATCAGTTTCATTTTTTTGTTAAGATAAATAACTTTATATTTTAAATGCCTTGCATTAGGTACTTATATGCAGCACCATGTGCAGCACGCTTTTGTTGTAAGTACCACCTTAATTCTGCCGCGCATGGGCAATGCGCAAATAATTGGCTTAGAAATACTATATACTGAATAACTTATAACAATTTACACGCGGGCAAATTAAATTAGCTGAAGGGCAATTTTTCTAATCTTAGTAGAGTATAATAAACCCATTTTTTAAGAGATATGGGTATTTGAAATGTATAAAAATGGAAAATCGTATTTCGATTTTTCCTGGGAAAACGAAAAAGGGGCTTATAAATAAATTAACGTAGATCGAAAGGGCTAATTAAGATCTATCAGATATGATTTTTTTTATTTCGAAATTCCAAACTTTGTAGGCTGAAACGTGCCCGGTGTGTGCAGTCTTTGACCGACACGCTGTTATGATTATAATAATAAATCTATAACACATTATTTTTTATGTTATACATTAATATTGACAAATTATAAGTACGCGGAAAAAAAAATTACATAACAGAACTTTATGCTCATATATATCCAGACCTGTAATTACATTAAAAACAAACGTTGTCTTCGTTCATATAATTTATATAGCATTGTAAAAGATGTATGATAATATGAATGATCAAGTATTATTTGTTACTGGAGCATATGATCATACTATAAAGATTTGGCAAGCTCACACTGGAGTTTGTCAACGTACTTTACAACATACAGATTCAGTATCCTTTATCTAATTTATTTTTTTTATAGTAATTATTCCTCATGCATTATGAAACACTGCTTGATAATAAACAATAATTAATTCATATATACATATATATGTCCATTCATTAAAGATAACATTTTAGCATTTAAATTTTGTTACTAAATTTGACCCCTCTCTCCTCTTTTCTATTAAGCTATTCCTAACTAGGATTAAAAGTGTCAATTTACCCTTGCATTTTACAAAATATACTATTCTAAAAAAAGATACTTTTTTAAACTAAATGTAGAAGACTCCAAATCATATATGCAACCAAATGAGCAATTTCCTCTGTTGCAAATAACCTTTTCATAAAACCATCATTTCATTAGATATCAATTACCAATATATTTGAAATGATAACCTTAGAATTGCCTCTTACTACACTAGAAAGGTTGATGTTTTCATATGATCTCATATCTGAAATACGTAATGAGATCTCACTAAAATCTCATATCGACCTAGCTGAGATCTACTAGCTGAGACCCACTAGATCTACTTACTCAAATAAGATCTCATATAATATTTTCACGTAGTGAGTTTTGGTAGTCAGGTATTGACAAATAACAATATTATACAATGTATTCGTCAATGTAAATCTGTTTTCTTTTTCACAAAATGCAGCAAGCATACTCTTTTTTTTCTACGCATTATTTATATTTTAAACAATACTTTATTTATTGAACAAAGTGTCTTTGGTAAGTAAGTCCACATAATTTATATATTTTGCATACTATGCATTTATTTATTCACATAGTTTATTACAAAATCTTTTTGGGATAAAAAACGAAATCAAATCTATATCAAATAACACAACATTTAATCATATTTTATCATAACATTAGATAATTTTTGAACCTTCTAAAAATATAATATCAGATATCAAATTATTATTCAAAACATTTTTTAATCTAAAATTAAGAATGTTATGTGGTTTTATTATATAGTAACCATCACCATGCAGTCATACAAAATATCACATTAATGTAAATGTTAAAAAAATTATTAGTACTTTTGTCACCTTGTGTGAATTCTCTTTCTCCAGAGGTTAGATCCAGTGTATCAATTTTTAACAACTATATTTGTAGTATCATGTATTTGCTATTTTTACATAAGATAATGCTAGACAAACTAAGTTACCAGTTGGGGTACTCATTGCGCTAAATTATATCTAAGACTAGAAACTAGAAAACATTGTTTAAATTTATATTTTGAGCTACAATAAATTTATCACATGAATTATAATGATATAAAGCACAAAAATATATTAATCTAAAATATAATAGAGATTGAAAATATATATTCTTTTTAAAAAGAATAATTCTAATAATATATCAAATGTATCGAATTCACATGTTTCTCATTTGCAGTTCATTTGTCTTTGTGTTGATCATTTTCACTTCATTTGTCTTTGCGTGTACCGTTATTAGAAATATTGAATGTGTGATTTGAAGTCAATGCTAAAATAAGCGATTGGTGGTTCATAAACTTAAACAATGTTGAAGTTTTTAGACACTCGCTGTATATAAATAGTTTCATAGAAACTATTATACCCAAGGCAAAAGCATATTGGATTTGACTACAAAAGTGTTCATTTTTTTAATTATTGTAATCCAATATTTGATAGAATATTACTTCATTCATTTTATGGTAACTTCATAGAAATTTAAATTCTGAACAAATTTGATGTTTTTGAAAAATTACAAATGTTGGATTAAAACAATCTTCCTTAAAGGCCCAGCCTAATTTACCAAATCTGATCATTTTGTTTGTGTACAGCTTCCAATAAACATGAGGATTCATTTTCTATTACACATTGTACTTACTCAAACCAACTTTTTCAACTCAAAAACACACTATATATTGAATATAAAACATACTATATGATCAGCATAGATCTACATCTATATAGGTGCACCTGTAGCCCAATAAACTTAAAAATTTACATGTCTTCACTATATCTGGAGTCTAATTTTAAACTTATGAATTTTTCACTCTTGCTTACGTTAAATATTTGTACTATGGCTATATATATTTATGTGTGTGCAACTGAATTATGTTTTATAGTGTACCTCTATTAGCAGAACACCTCTATTGGAATTTTTGCTATAGTATCGCATAATTTAGCACAGTTAAGCATATTTGGGTACAGCCTGGCACAGTATAGCACTGTATAGCACATTGTAACAAATTTTTGAAATAATGAAAATATTTTTCACGGCTTATGTCGAAATTCTGGCACAGTCTGGCATAAATTAGCACAGTTTGGAATAGAATAGTACAACCTGACATATTATGGTATCGCTTATTAGGCAGAGTTAGGTACTGTATGGCAGTGTTGTTATGCTACATCCTTATTGTTTAAAATGAGTAGCTGATAACAAGTATTAAATATTATAATACAAATAATTTTAAGTTTGTTAGACTAAGAATCGTTTATTCAGTTTAACACTTATATTAAATACTGTTTATAAATTGAGTCACAATAGCTACTATTTAAAAGAAAGAAATAGTTGTAATAACTTTATGAGAAAATAGCTCAGGCAGTAGTCGGTTGACTAGCACACCCGTGACCCGGTTTGATTCCACCTCGGGTCACTTTTTATATTAAATAATAAAAGGGAGGTACTGTCATATTATGCCAGGTTGCCATAACAATCCAAAATTAGTTTGAAATTTGAAACAAAAATTGAGAAAAGCTGTTTAATTAAAAAAATATAATACTGTGCCATATTATGCCATACTGTGCCACAATGTGCAAAACGGTTCCAAATCGTGCTAAATGTCTGAAATGGCATGTGTATAGCACAATGTGGCACAGTTTGAATTTGGCATAGTTTAGTGTAGTTTAGCATAGTTTGGTGTGATTTGGCATAGCAGATTATTTCCACCAGGGACATGAGCCGAAATCCTCTTTCTCATTGGCTTCTTTTTGTTGACAGCTTATACATACCCTACTGAAAATATTCACGTGATTATGCACGTGATTATGTACGTGATTAATCATGTGATTAATCACGTGATATTATCGACCATTTTATCACGTGTATAATCACGTGTATAATCACGTGCATAAACACGTGTATAATCACGTGTATAATCACGTGGTAAATAACAAATTTTTCAATTATATCAATTTTTTTTAATATTAACAAATAAACTAGTAGATAAAATTAACATGATAAATGTCATGAAATTAAATGGAGTGCAGGAATAGAACAGGTTTAAAGAATTTTTTTAGAAAATAAAATTTTATTCTACAATGTTATTTTTACATATTTACACAATAAAAAGTATACAAATATATTACAATAAAGGGGAGAAAGCAACATTATCTGCTGTAACTATAACGGCGTTATACGAAATACGTTCGCATATATAAAAAGTTATTTAATAGAATAATTGATTTGGTATTGGGATGATATAATTAATTTTTTTTGTTTTGATATAAATACATGTTTGCTTTATTTCTTTTGTTTCTATACACGTGTTTTCTGTTAATTCTACGACTTCGCGTACGATCGTCGAATATTTATTTTTACGAGTCTTCATTATTTGACAAATTGTTAGTTCCCGTTTACTTACTGTTTCTACCAGAAAGTACTCTAATTTTACAAATTTACCGTTCTCTAATCTTGCGTAGTAGTTACACGAACGTTTATTCACTTTTTGTGTAGTCGTAAATAGAGAACCATTTAATACTATTTTATTAAATACTTTGAAATTCCTTGTCAAATTAAAGTCTTCTATTAAGTTGCTGCTAATTACGTTTTCTTTCCCCAAATAAGTAATACTTGATATTTTAAGCGCCTTTTTTGCTACTGGAGAAGTGACATTTTTGCAAAATTGCGAAACTATACTAAAGTTTTCAGTCTTGTCTTCTAGCATTTGTATACTTCGCTGAAGATTGTCGTATCGAACTATTTGTAAAATTACTCCTTTAGCACAGTGGATTGCTTTCAATAGTTTATGATTTGCTGCTTCAAATGGGTAAGTCGAATGGCTATACAAAGGACCCCAATTGTAGACACTTGTGGGCAAATGAAGCAGCTGGTGAACATTGTATGTCATCGATTCTAATGAGTATATATCTTCCGTGTCTGCTACAAATTTATGCAGCAATTCATTTGCTCGATTCAATTCAGCGTATGTAATGTCTTCTTGTAAGCAAATATGTAAAGAATCTACTAAAAGTGACCAATGATGCATAATTCGTTGATTTTTTAAGACTGCACTCAAAAGTGGTATACTATAATATAATATCCAATTTTCATACTCTCGAGCCTTCCAATTTCCTTTATGAATTAAGGACCTTGCTAATCGCCCTATTTGATGCGGTGATTTTATTTTATCAAACAAACTGTTAACTATTTTTAAGTCATTCTCTGATAAATATTTTAGTATATATTCAGTGACTTGCTTAGCCACACCAGCTGCATAACAATGCATGTAATCTGGAGTAAATCCCTCAATAATATCAAATTTAAGCAAAGTCAACAGGGGCGAAGCAGTTTTTACGCCAAAAATACGAGTATTCGTTCTAACTGCTTCTTCAGCGTGTGTAATTGTTGTAGCATGGTCCCTGTTATCCGGAAGTGGTGTTCTATAAGGATATCGCATACTTCCTGCGTAATATATCCCTTCGTGCATACACCAATCACAGCCATATTTAGCGTTAAACAAACTTGTACCATTCATTGGTGGGCGAGCTACACTATCTACGCATGCGATAAGCGGATAAATTTTAATATTTTTTTCTTCTTTTTTGATAGTGCATGGAATACCGACAATTGAATAGTGATTCATATTATTTACAAAAATATCCAAGAAAACTCCCATTTCGGGTTTATTTAAACCAAACCATAAACCTACTGTAATCGCGCTTTTTAATCTCTTTTGCAAAGGAATTTCATTAAGTATAAGATATATTGGCCAGATAGAATAGTTAGAAGATTCAAATACTGGCGCACCATCAGTGTTAAATATTACCGTGGCGTATGAATCTCGATCGCAACTTCCCAAACTCGAAACGAACTTTCTGTACAGTATTCCATCATAAACATCTTTAATATGATTCTGTTCGTGCTGTCTCTGTTTCATAATATAGTCATAGTAATCTTCATTACTTTCAAGATAATCGCGTAATGCATCTGAAGGATCAATGAAAGCAAAAAAACATCGATTTGATGCACTTGACATATCTACGTCTAAGCCACAATTTGTGCATTTTGTAGTAGTACTAAAATCTTGAAAAGTTCCAATATATTTTGAACAATAAATACACATTGCATGAAACGTTACATTATTTGCTGAATTACACAATTGATCTATTTTATAACGCGATTCTGGTAATACTGTTTTGCCGCATATTATATTAACAAAGTTCATTAAATTAGATATACCTGTTACTGACAATGAATTTGCCATAGCAAATTTAAGAGACATCAACAATAACTCTGCAGGGCTTTTAGAAAAATTCAAAACATCGGATTTAAAAAACTGTGCGTCATCCATTAATCCTTTTAAATCATGGTGGGATTCCTCATTTTTATCTAAAAGGGTTACAATATTTTCTTCGTCACTTGAATCCACATCGTTTCTAAAAATATTTCTACGGTCAACCTGTATAAAATAAAGTATATTTGTATTCAAAATTATTTTTCAATGATACAATAATAAAACAGTTGAGACATATTCGGGTGCCGAGTCCCGCTAGAGCGCGCTGTAAGCATGACTGAAAGTTATAAAAAAAGTCACGCGACGAACGAAGCCTACTTAACAAGTATTGACATTTGGTCACTGATAGATGCTTTAACATTTTTTAAGAAACTATAAACTATTTTAAGTTTATTTCGGATAAATTAAATTTATTAAACTTCAAAAATATTTTCTATCGATGTTATTTGAGGTTATGATACTTCTGTTTTCTTATAACTTTCAGTACTTACAAAATCATCCTCCAGATAGAGACTACTTTGCACGGACTTCCAAATATTCAACTGTTATAAATATGCAACAATATTAAAAATCCGCAAAAGTAATAAACAAACAAAAACTTATCAAATTTACTAATAAAATTTTAGAGATTTAAAAAAGAAATTCTCTTAGATACCCACATGGAATATTCACCTAGATGTTCAGCTGGAATTCATGACATTTATGTGAGAAAAATAACTTATTAAATCCGATTCAAAAATTAATAAGTTTTAATTGGAAATCTTAATTGTAAATTATCAAATTAAAACCAATTTATACGATTAAAATCTATTCAATCTTATTATAAAATTTAGTCGGACTGAATCGGATTTAATCAGTTGTATTTCGAAATAAAATAATATTTTATTAAAAAATAAGAGTGATTAAATCCGATTCACTTTGACTAAATTTTATAATAAGATTGAATAGATTTTAAACGATTAAATTGGTTGTAATTTGAAAATTTACGATTAAGATTTCCAATTAAAACCTATTAATTTTAGCTGTATATACAGCTGGAAATCCAGATGGATTATTCAGTAGCTGGATATCCATATGATTATTTTTAACAGGGTTAACTTATGCGATGCCAGCTAAACATGTGGCTATATATTCCTTTTTTTTATTATTTAAAAAATATTGTATTAATTTAAATTTGGTTTTGTTTAAAATTTGTTTTTAAAAGAGACTTAGTAATAAATAATAATAAATATTTATTACTATTACACTTTTTATACATATTCCTCTTATATATAATTTTACGTATAAATATGAATGGAAACTTACACCACATAATTCTTGGTCCATTAACGATTTATAGTTTTTAATTTTTTCTGATTCGTCACAATGCAAATCTTTTGATGCTGAAGCAACCACGTTTAATAAATTATCATCTATAGGCTCTTGAAGGTCTTGATTCGTATCTTTAGAGGTTAATTCATTGACATCCTCCTTTTCTGACACCTAAAAAACAATAAAATAAATAAAACGTAAATAACAAAACATATAATATATATATTTTTGTCAACATAATAGGTATAAAATTAATCACAAACCTCTTTTTCCTTTTTTCTAATTTTCTTCACTGCATAGTTTGTGAGTGGCACATTTTCATCTCGTAAATATAATTTTCTTTTATGTGGAGACATCTTAATTACTTAATAATTGTCCTTATCAAAATAATAATACATTAATTAGCGTCACCTTAGACTATTAAACACTTTATAAAAAATTAATAAATTAATTCTCAAATGGCTTATTCTGCATCTTGGCGTATACACATGCACACATTTACACACATGTAGTACTATATACATATATCTTAACATGGTGAATACGCATGAAATTATTTTTATACTTACCTTACTCTGCCAAAGCGGTAACTGTTTTCTTTACATACTAATCAAAATTAATCACAAAGAGCAATCGAAAGCAAACAATTTATTTTGTGTAGCAAATGCTAATATTACTTGGATAATATTTATTTCTATGCATATATACTACATGTAGTATATATATATATACATATGTGATTTGCTCATGTCTGAAAGCAATGCGTATGGATATATATGCACATGTGCTTTTGTATCTCAGATTTGAATAATGCGAGTGGGTTTGATACGTTGTAAAAAAATAACAAAAAGTATTATGAGACAATTGATACAAATTTATTTTATTATAAGCTCTGAAAACAATGTGTGTATTTGATGTATTTTAAAAAAATTTAGGTTAAAATCGTACACTGCATATGCACAAATAAAGTATTATCCAACTGATTAGAGATAATAAATAAATAGCTTTATTATAAGTAGTTTATCCTATTATTTATTACTACGTACGTACAAAAACAACAAATTTAAGATGAATTTCGCATGGGTTAAATATTTTAATCCAAGTTATTTAAAACGCGAAGACTGCATTAAAGTATCTAATATTTATATGAAAGAAAAAGTTGGAAAAGTTTTTAAAGTGAAAAAGTTTGAACCCAAAGATGAAAATGATTTCAAATGTAGTACATGTTATTTTGCAAAAAATGTATTATTTGAAAGTGCTCTCAAGGATGCAACAAACACTATAAAATATTCAAGAATCAATATTTTATTTCTTGCAAGTAAGTCTGTACTTTTTATTAATTAGTTTTGTTTTATAACTAAATTATATGAACTAAATTTTGTAATTTGTAATAACTATTAATGATGATGACAGTGATGTCTCTATTTAACTTATACGATAGCTCATTTATTGAAGAAATAATTATTACCTTCGACTAATATGTATTAAATTTTTCAGTTTAAAAAATTTTACTTTGTAATAACCATTTATGATGATATGATGATAGTAATGTCTTTATTTAACTTGTTCGTTACCTCATTTATTGAAAAAAATTCTTACCTTGGACAAATACGTATTAAATTTTACAATTGAAAGAATCTGACTCGTCTAATGTAGAAAGTCATTCTAGACGTGACTAATAATTATTTCTTCAATATTTTTAATGTAACGTAACATAAATTAATACTTTTTATATTTTACAATATAATTTATTTTTATACAATTTTTACAGGATCAGAGAAAGAATTAAATAAAAAACGCGAAACTGAACGAGTTAAATATGCAAGTTCCAAGATTATTCAAGAGGATTCTAGTTTTGAGGAGGATAAAGATAGTTTGGTAAGAGAAAATCAATTATAATTCAGATTTAATTAGTGATATATTAATGTTTGAATCAAGACAGATGAAAGTAATATTTTTCTACGGTTACCCTGCTAAAAATGGTCTGTAGTTGTCGATTAAAGTTTTATATAGATCAATCGAATTTTACACTAAATCTTATTCTTACTTTTTGTATTTAAACTCTATTAAAATGAATAAAAATGATAAATAATGCTACATGCTTCGACAAATACATTTGCATTCGTATCAGGGATTTTGTTAAATTACTGCTTTATCCTAAAATTATGCATTTCAATAGATGTAAATTAATCAAAACTATTATAGATAATTTATTTGAAGCGTTTTTTTGTAAAGGTTTGAAAGCAAAGTATTAAAGTAATTTACTTTTTTTACACGTACATTAAAAAATAAAAATGCAGTAACAATAAGGTTCCTCAAAAAATAAAATACCGCTGCCAAGTACTTGGCACTTTGCTTCCTTCCTTTCTGTTTTTTTTATTGAATATACCTCAAAACATATTTCTAACATGTTTTAATGTAAAGTTCAAAAATCACTATCACAAAGTTTCCTCTAGGGAGGAAGCAAAAATTTGTTGAACGTTGAAATCTTTATTTTAATGATATGTTTACATACATTATTATATAAAATATATTTGTCTTTTATAACATGTTACTTAAATACTATGTATTTATTAAAGTATTTTTTTAGGATGAGAAATCATTAGAAAAATACAAAGCAACCGCTGTATCTCAAAGAGGTAATACGGTTTTACAAAAATTAAAAAAGAAATTAGAAGTTCATCCATTTGTTGACACTGAAGAAATACAAAGCCAAAAAAGTAACTCCAAAGAGAACACTAAAATGTTGAATGATAAATATGTAATGATGAAAGCTATAGTATCGTTACCTAAGATAAATTTGTCTCAACAAAATACTACAATTAAATCTACAAAAAGGAGATCCCGAAGCAGATCACAAAGAAAGTCATGGGACAGATCTTTATCTAGATCACAAAGCCGATCTCAAGGAAGGTCAAGGAGACGATCTCCATCTATACCATCTTCAAAAACGCAAGAGAAATCAGGAAGCAGGTCACAGAGAAGATTGGTAGCTGGAACTCCGTTCATATCTCCTTTAAACACTCCAGAGAGATCGCGTAGCAGGTCACAGAGGTCAAGGGAAAGAAGTCCATCCATACCACCTACGAACACACAAGTCAGATCTCGAAGCAGGTCAAGAGAAAGTCCACCCCTGTCACTTTTAGAAACACAAGAGATTTCACCAAGCAGATCAAGAGAAAATTCACCCCTGTCACTTTTCAAAACACATGAGATATCACCGAGCAGCGCACCGAAAAGGTCAAAAGGACGAATATCAACTAGATCGCCATCGAATGCACCTCACAGATCACGAAGCCGATCACAGCGAAGGTCAGGGGAACGATCTCCGTCCAGATCACCACCACGCGCTCGTCACGGATCACGAAGCCGATCACAGAGAAGGTCAGGCGGTCGATCTCCGTCCAGATCACCACCGCACGCTCGTCACAGATCACGAAGCCGATCACAGAGAAGGTCAGGAGGTCGATCTCTGTCCAGATCACCACCGCACGCTTGTCATAGATCACGAAGCCGAACACAGAGGAGGTCAGGGGGACGATCGCTGTCCAGATCACAAGCGAATACACGTAACAGATCGCGAAGCCGATCACAGAGAAGGTCAGGGGGCCGATCTCCGTCCAGATCACCACTGCACGCACGTCATACATCACGAATCCGATCACAGAGAAGGTCAGGGGGACGATCGCTGTCTAGATCACTACCGCACGCTCGTCATAGATCACGAAGCCGATCACAGAGAAGGTCAGGGTGTCGATCTCCGTCCAGATCACCACTGCACGCTCTTCATACATCACGAAGCCGATCACAGAGAAGGTCAGGGGGTCGCTCTCCGTCTAGATCACCACCGCACGCTCGTCATAGATCACGAAGCCGAACACAGAGAAGGTCAGGGGGACGATCGCTGTCTAGATCACTACCGCACGCTCGTCATAGATCACGAAGCCGATCACAGAGAAGGTCAGGGGGCCGATCTCCGTCCAGATCACCACTGCACGCACGTCATACATCACGAATCCGATCACAGAGAAGGTCAGGGGGACGATCGCTGTCTAGATCACTACCGCACACTCGTCATAGATCACGAAGCCGAACACAGAGAAGGTCAGGGGGACGATCGCTGTCTAGATCACCACCGCATGCTCGTCATAGATCAAGGAGCCAATCTCAGAGGGGGTCAGGGGAAAGGTCAAGAGTACAACGTCGCAAAGTATATAAAATGAGAGAGTTCATTTTTAATTGCATCACATATTACAAAGACGGTGATGGTATAGAGGATAATCGTCAGCGCTATAACATCGCTGGTGACATGGTATTTTTTTACATTTGTATTACATTTTTCTTATATTATTTCTTATATTATATATCTTTTTGTTAAAATTTTTTGCAGATTTATCTTGGAGAGGGGATTTTGGCACCGACTTTTAAATGGGAGTTGATTCAAATATACAAACCTACATTATTTTTAAATGAATTGGCGCTTTTATTGTGGAACGCCAGTGATTTGTGCAACAGAGCTCTAGATGTCAATAAAACAAAAAATAATATTCCGGGAAGATCGCCTATAAAACTAATTGAACAGAATCGTCTTAGGCTACTTATCAGTAAGTTTACTCCTTGTTTCTTTAAAAAAGTATAAACATAAAATTATATAAAAATTAAATTATTGTAGGTCTGTATTCCGATTTCTTATTGAGACAGAATTGCTCAGATACAGATCGAGTAGAACGTCTATTACATGCTACGCTCATTCTACGTACAAAGATCAGAAACTTGAGGGTAGAAGAGTTGGCAAAGTATAATAGAAATAATCGAATGATTAATCCTAGACGTCGATTAAGATATGACTGGATTGTTTAAAATTTTCGAGCCTATGTTCCTTCAACGATTCTCAGTATAAATAATAAAAGTTTTTTCAAATGTTTATACAATTTTTTGGTGTATACAGTTCATGTTATAATAATTCATTATAAATACAATACTTTCTACCTAAGCTTGTTTTTATTTTTATATTTACTTCTTTCCCTTCTATTAAAATGGTAATGCCTATGTTTTAATATTGCAATACAAATCGTAGTTCCTTTTTTTACCCAAATATTATTCAGAAAATGTTGTATCATATACGTGATTATGCACGTGATTTTGCTCGTGATTATGCACGTGATTATGCACGTGATTATGCACGTGATTATACACGTGATTATACACGTGATAAAATGGGCGATAATATCACGTGATTAATCACGTGATTAATCACGTACATAATCACGTACATAATCACGTGCATAATCACGTGAATATTTTCAGTAGGGTAGTTTTGCAAAGTACTATTAATATTAAACAATTGGATGATGCCAATAAAATGTTGCACGAGTTTGTAGCAATATGTGAAGAATACACAGGCACACAAAAGTTATCTGTACCAGAAGCTAGATCCATTGATTCTTATGTATTTTGATGCGTTGAAACCGAAATAAGGTCAGAATAGCCCGTAGATCCTACATTTTATTTTTAAATCGCAAAAAACCACCCTTGAAAACGGACATACGAGAGAGAGAGAGTCGTCTTTTGCTTCGTCGGCCACTGCGTCGTCCTGCAGTTGTAATCCACCCAGAGACTCCCTCGCACACTTCCTACAATTCGCGCCTGAATCCGAGTAAACTGGCATACATTATTAGCAGGGTAGCCAGAAATGAACAGTGAAATGATAATGTGTATTGTGATAACTTTATTAAACGATTGCGAATATGGAATACAAAGGTGCGTACGCGTCGACGGCTCGACGTGATCTGACGCTTTACCGCTCGCGCGGAAGGGCGGTGCAGGGCCACCGACGTTCGCATACGACGTAAGGTGGCGCTGGGTTGTGAGTCCCGAGACTCGTCTACATGCTAAACGCTCGTATATCTAACACTTCCCCTCGAGTCGGGAATCGCAAATCTTTACAAAAGAAGAAACAATTTTAATTAGTGATAGCTTAAGTCAGCGGCGTCCATACATTTTGAGTGCTTGATTCTTGAGAGCCCTTTGGTCAGAAAATCGGCCACCTGTTCTTCAGTAGAGATGTACTTCATTGTGAACGTTTTTCACTTGAGCACGTCACGTATATAGTGATGTCTGATGTCTATATGCTTTGTTCTTGCATGAAAAGTGGTGTTTTCGGTCAATGATAGCGAACTGCGATTATCGCAGAATATGCTTAATTTTGCCAGGGAGTCAAATCCTAGTTCCTGAACGAAACGCTGCAAATATAACGCTTCCGTGATACATTCAGAGATTGCCATATATTCGGCCTCAGTTGTGGACAAGGCAACTGTCCTTTGCTTCTTTGAATCCCATGAAATAAGGCTTCCACCGAGCAAATAGATATATCCGGAGAAGGACCTGCGGTCCACGATACAACCTCCCCAATCAGCATCAACATAACCTTGAATAAGCCCGTTCTCTGCACGAAAAATTAGGCCGACGTCGATCGTGCCCTTTATGTAACGAAGCACCCTTTTAGCGGTTTTCCAATGTTCCGATCCGTAGGCGTTGTTGAAATGACTAAGGCTGCTAACGGCGAAGGCAATGTCGGGGCGAGTTGTCGTAGATAGATAGGTGAGCGCACCTGTTAACTCTCGATACGGAAGTCGAAGGTCCTCAGCGGTTGGCTTCTCGTTCTTCGTAAGTTTAATTTCTATATCGATTGGAGTGGTTACGCTTTTGCAGTCTGACATGCCGAATCTCTCGAGAATTTCTCGAATGTATCCTCGATGGCACATCGTAACACGGTCTTCTGTTTGTGTGAATTCCACACTCAAGCAGTGACTTACAGGACCAAGGTCTTTAATTTCAAACTCACGAGCTAACCCTCTTTTAATCTCGATTATTTTTTCTTCACGACGAGCGGCGATCAAAATATCATCGACGTAAATTGCTATCAAAACGATAGCTTCCCCTGAACCTATGTGAAATAGGCATGGGTCCGATTTAGTTGGGATAGCGTTGAGCTCTTTCTTTAACACATTAGTCAGTTTAAGATGCCAACTTCTTCCTGCCTGTCTCAGGCCGTGCAGGGATTTTTTTTGAGGAGACACACTTTATCTCCACGTTGGAAATCTTGAAGCATCTTCTTGGCCTTCTATTACGTATTGAAGAATCTTGGCAAAGAATTTTGGAGGTTCCATCAGGATTTCTTCCTCGAGTTCGCCGTTCAAATAGGCGGTCGCTACATCGAACTGTCTAATTTTCATGCTGTTTTGAGCTGCAAGACAGGCCATCAGGCGAATGGAGCTAAATCGTGCAACGGCGGCGAAGATTTCCGAGAAATGTACTCCGGGCTGTTGACTAAAACCTTGGGCCACTAGCCGAGCCTTCCTTCGCTCGATTGATCCGTCTGGCCCCAGCTTGTTACGCAGCGTCATACGGCTACCGATGATTTTACCTTCCTTGAGCCGATCTATCATCGCCCAGGTTTTATTTTTGATGATCGATGACATTTCGTTAGCCATCGCGTCGCTCCACTCGTTTGCGTCAGGGCCACTCATAGCATCCTTCATTGGTACTTCGGTGAGGAAAGTTTGTTTGCTCATCTCTTTTCTTCAACTGGGGGAGCGGGTTGCGACTCCTCGTCAAAACCGAAAAACTCATCTTCGCTATCGCTTATCTCTAACATCATCGCGCTGTTCGTTTACGCGAGGATCAAAGAACTCGAAATCAATAGATTCCCGGTAAGCATCCGGGGAGCTGTTACTAGGTGGTTTCGCTGACGTTTCGCTCTGGGCATCGAATTCAGTACAGTCCTTGAATTTTACGTCGCGAGAAACAATCGCCTTATTTTTGTCGAGCGACCAGATGCGAAAAGCCTTCGATTCTTTGGAAAAACCAAGAAAAATCCCTTCGTAACCGCGTTGTTCTAATTTACCTTTTCCGGGTTCTCTGTCGAGATAAATTACGCGACTGCCGAATATCTTAAAGTGAGAAATATCCGGTATCTCCCCCGTCCACGCTTCATACGGTGTCTTACCATTTAAGGTTTTTGTTGGTAAGCGGTTCCGAATATAATTGGCCGTATTGACCGCCTCAGCCCAGAACATGTTAGACAAACCGGAGTCAATCAGTAGACATCTCGCCATTTCTACGAGAGTGCAGTTCTTTCTCTCTGCAATCCCGTTCTGTTCTGGGTTATAGGGCACCGTCAATCTACGGACAATTCCCCGACTCTTTAAATACGCATCGAATTCCTTATTTAGATATTCGCGCCCGTTATCGGACTGAAGCGCGCGAACGGACTTTCCGCTTTGCTTTTCGGCACGCGCGATGAATTCCTTTATTGCCTCGAACGCATCAGATTTTGATTTTAAAAATTTTATCTCGCACCATTTTGAACAGTCGTCGATGAATGTGATGTAGTACCCAGCGCCTCCTAGTGAGCTTGTTCGCATAGGACCGCACACGTCTGTGTGTACAATATCTAAAATTTCGGTATTTCTATTCGATGTGTTAGAAAACGGCGTTCTAACCATCTTAGCCTTCGAGCACACATCACATGAATGTGATGTAGTACCGAGCGCCTCCTAGTTAGCTTGTTCGCATAGGACCGCACACGTCTGTGTGTACAATGTCTAAAATTTCGGTATTTCTATTCGATGTGTTAGAAAACGGCGTTCTAACCATCTTAGCCTTCGAGCACACATCACAATCGAATTTTTCAGATGTAACCTCAAGTTGAACGCCGGTTACGATATTTTTTGTTAAGGCGTCGGAAATATCTTTCAGGTTTGCATGACCGCATTGTCTGCGTAACGCTTTCAGAGAAATTTTAGTTGTCTTGGGAGCAGACGCAACACACGCATCTTCGCTGCATTCACGCACGTAGTATAAATCGCCTACTCTGTGTGCAATTAATATGATTCTGCCGGTCGTGTCGCAAATTTCCACGCGTTCCTTATTAAAGGTTACGTCATATCCCCGATCAGTGATTTTCGACACAGACACCAAGTTAGCTCTAAGATCCGGGGCGTGCAACGCGTTGGTAAGCGAAACATTCATTTTACCGTCAAAATTTTCAGAGACGAAGTTTACCTTACCCTTAGCTGTGATTTGCGTAGTCAAGTGATTCGCTAGGTTTAGCACGCCGCGATCAGTTTTATCAATTTCGCTGAGGCCCTATATATCGTAACTGAAGTGTGTCGTAGCTCCGCTGTCTAGACACCAACTGCGATTATGCTCAATTGCCTGAAAAACAGCGGCGTTTGGATAAATATTCTCAGTAGCACATTTCGCTGAGTTAGATTTTTTATCCTTGTCTTTGAACCAACACTCGGATTTCTTATGTCCGAGTTTCTTACATATGTAGCACCGAGAAGATTTACCGCCAGTCGGCTTAGTCGAAGGTTTCTTATTTTCCGAATCTCGCGACTCTATGCTACGCGGAGTATTTTTGTTTACATATAGGGCGTTGGAATTCTCGGAGCTCTCGCGGTGAGAGCCGCTCTTGCGCGCGTCCCCTTCTTCCGCGATTTTCGTGCGCAACGCTTCGGGTGTCGGTAAAGTGTCGCGTGATTCGATAGCGTATCTAAAATTTTCGAAACTCGCAGGTAAACTATACAACAACATAACGGTCAACAAGTCCTTATTAACTTCAATGTCCATTTCACCGAGTTTATCCACGGCATCGAAAAAATTATTTAGATGATCGCGCACGTCTTCACTTTCCGTCATCCTGTGTAGCGTGAGTTTCTTGAGTAGCGTCGCTTTTCTCGCAGGGCCTTGAGACTAGTAAACCTCCTTTAGCTTAAGCCACATGCTTTTCGATGTCTCGCAGTTTTTTACCTGTTTGAGCTCGCTTCCAGAGATGGACAATATTATGTCGGATTCGGCCTTCTGATCGCCCTTTATCCATTCCGCGATGCTGGTAGAGTTGGCGTTATTTACTCCGGGTTCTGGTTTCACCTTTGTGCCGTCGACGTATCCCCACAGGTCCGGCTTCGTAAGAAGAGCCTGCATCTGCAGCTTCCATGTATCGTAGTTGTTTTTATTCAAGAGTTCTATCCTCGTGACGTTTGCCCCGTACATGATTCTTTGTAGTTGCTGCACTCGTCATGAGCTTGAAAAACGCTTAGTAACGTGTCCGTATGTACTTGTTTACAGTCTTTAAATCTTTTAGATATTTCTGTTTTTCACACACTCGCAAAAACCTGGGCCCATAACCTATTAGCAGGGTAGCCAGAAATAAACAGTGAAATGATAATGGGCATTGTGATAACTTTATTAAACGATTGCGAATATGGAATACAAAGGTGCGTACGAGTCGACGGCTCGACGTGATCTGACGCTTTAGCGCTCGCGCGGAAGGGCGGTGCAGGGCCGCCGTCGTTCGCACAGGACGTAAGGTGGCGCTGGGTTGTGAGTCCCGAGACTTGTCTACATGCTAAACGCTCGTATATCTAACATGCATGGACCGAGATCTGACGCCGGTAGTTCCGAGTTCGGTCGCTAGGTGGCGCACGTCCGTATTCAAGGGTGGTTTTTTACGATTTAGAAATAAAATGGAGGGTCTATGGGCTATTCTGCCCTTGGATTCGGTTTCAGCGCATCAAAATACATAAGAATCAATAGATCTAGTTTCTGGTACAGATAACTTTTTTTTGTGTGCCTGTGTTATTTTGGTATTAAAGCAAGGACCTATAATGTTCACTAATTGTTACATATCTCAGAATGCGTATTAAATTGGGGTCCATTATAGTGTCAATCCACATTTTCTTTCGAATCTGCTAATCAGAATTTATTAACAGCAATGAAATGTTTCGCAGACGTCACATTACAAATGATAAGATACATTAATATAACTCACATGATTTCTATTGTACAAGAATCCATTTATGCACATGCGGATGAATTAGTTAAAAAACTTTACTACTAAAATGAATTATTAGTAGTAAAGTAAAAAGATTTTGTAAAATAATAAAAATTACGTATTTTGGTCTAGGTGATTGCGTGAATAAAGATATTCTGAAAAAACTTCAGCTCTCTGAAAATACTACGAAAGTATTTTTAAAATGATGAAGTATTGCTGTTTATATGAGTCTTCTATAAAAATAAAAAAAAATCTAATAATTCATTTGCGATATTAAGAAACAATACATTTATAGAAATTTTAAAGTTTGTTGTTGATGATGAAACCGGCAAATAATTAACTGTTTGGGTTCTTAGGTTATTGGGTTATTTTAAATAAAAGATGAATAAAAGAAACAAAAGAATATTTTAAATAAAAGATGCCGTTTTTATAGTCATTATAGTAATCTGCAAGTAGTAGATCATATTTGCGTAGAACCTACTATTGTACAAACTGAACAAATAATGACAGTTTGTATTTTTATGAAAGTACTTATATGTATATTTTTATTCTTACCTGATTTACTTGATTATTTAGGAGAATATACAAATTATTTAACGGAATTATCGCTATCATAATATTTTATATAAAATTATACGTATCATTCCAAATTGCAAATAGGATATTCGTAGTAAAAAAAATATATGAGTGTCATCAAATATAATTATATTTAAAATTAATTCAAATATGTAATTATAATATATATATATATATATATATATATATATATATATATATTGTACCGGGGTGGGATCTTAAATGAGCGACGAAAAACACAAAAGGAGCTCCAGGACCGAGGATCGATCCGGCGTCCCCGAAATCTCTAAGCAAGCATGCTATCCTTATAGCCAATGCTGCCTTGTGTCGTCGCTCGCTCAACCTGCCTCGAATACCGCGTGGGTACGGGTAGCAACCCATTATAATATATATATTGCGAGTTCTTTAATGTCCTCTCAAAATTGTATAGAAAACTTACATAGACTGCTTCAATATATTTTGTGTGTTTAAGTTACACAGAACAAGCATATAATTTACTAGTCTATTCAATGGATAGTTATTAGAGAAAACAGGACTTGAGGTAACGACAGTGTAATAAAATAATGGTACACAGTTGTTAATTATTTTAGGGTATACAACAAACATATGCATTTATTTATTTGAATGAGAAAAAATAACTAAATGCAATATTTAGACGATCTTACTTTCGCCTGCATACAGTCAATGATCTTAAAGTTATTGGCCACATACAGACATAAAGAAAAGAGAAGCACTAAGCCCGTTTACAAGATATTTGTTGTTCGTAGAATTTCAAAATAACACTCGCGGTGAATTTATATGTGAATTGCGAAGGACGTCGCGCAGT
Source organism: Muscidifurax raptorellus (assembly GCA_020010945.3). Classification (NCBI taxonomy): domain Eukaryota; kingdom Metazoa; phylum Arthropoda; class Insecta; order Hymenoptera; family Pteromalidae; genus Muscidifurax; species Muscidifurax raptorellus. The sequence goes on from JAHUUD020000043.1 coordinate 61,718, forward strand.
GTATCTCGTGTGTGCAGCTCGAGCCCGTGAGAAAAGACCTCTACGCACGTGCTGAGGTCATACTCCGCAGGCGAGTCGCTATCAACACGGCACTGTTTATACGAACACTCACGACCACGCATTAAGTAATTCAAGAATAAAATTAATTGCGAACACTAGTCTGATAAATTGTTTAAATGTTAAAGCGTAGCGACACAGAGTTTAATACTTGAACTCGTGCTCAAGTAACGCGTTGCGCTCTAGAAAAACCACTCTAGTCGGACGTAGTCAAACTGAGTGGACAGTTTCGGAGATAATCCTCCTCACCGTACTTTTAGTTTCCATCGAGGGCGTTTATTAGTTAGCGAGCCGTAATCACACGTGTGATTACGAGGGTTTGGACTGAAAGTCTTAATCCCCTCTGCTCTGATATAGAAGTTAGATTACAATAAACGCGCACTGTTTCACTTTCAAGTACTTACACTCCTTGAAACTGAGAGGAGTTTCCTCGGAGGTGCTAACCAGGAGTTGTCTCAACTGGATACACCGGACGGTGGATGATTCTGTATCTACCATTAGTGGTGTGTATGTTCACTTAGGTAGGTAAATCAAGAATGCTTGGCCAGCCCCACGCTCTGCACGCCGACCCGCTGGAACTCTCGATGCGCTCGTAAACAGGTCAAAAAATGACCTGTACACATGAGTGCACACGAGTGTATTCTTAAAACTAAACCGCGCGAGGATTCAAAAATTACTCTAACGACGCGGACTTGGTGAACTGAAATCTGCCGTCGCAATATATATATATATATATATTGGCATTAACTATTGCCAATCAATAAAGGATATATTGGCAATATTTCCCATTTTTACACGGGTATGTTCAGACAATAACAAACACAAAGTGCATAAACGAACATACCCTATCAGTGATTGTAATAGCTAACACACATAATGGCAAAGCAAAAATCAACAATATAGTAATTAAAAAATTATTATATGACGTAATTGTACCAATAAATAAACTTTATCAAACAAAAGAAGGTTTAGTTAAAATCAAATGTGCAAATAAAGATCACGTGGTGAAATTGAAAGACCAACTGTTGGACGAAATCGGTTCTGATTACATGGTAAAGCAGGAAGAAAAACTAAACCCAAGACTCAAAATAGTAGGAATCGACAATAATATGAAACCTGAAGAACTAGAAATGAACATTAAGTCCGAGTCACACTGCTGATAACTGCAGCTCAAAAGGAAGATGCTTTGTCTGCAACGAAAAGCACCATACCAACCTCTGCGACAGATGACGCCAGAATGGTTGCGATCACGACCACTCCTGATGGTCGACGAAGTTCAATCGCCACTTCGAAGAATCTCACTCTCGCCACTGCTTGATTGATATTGGAAGGTGAAAATGGAGCCACAGCCACGATTCGAGCGCTGTTGGATCCATGTGCTGAAGAATGCATCGTGACAGAGCACGTACCGCAAATGTTGTCGCTGAAAAGACAAACTGCTGATGTAACTGTCTGCGGCGTTGGTGGTGGTGCTATTATCGCCAAACATAGAGTTAACTTGCGTTTGAAGTCATCGCGTAACTTTGATTTCTGTTTAAACTTTTCAGCTGTAACACTGAAACGTTTGTCAACGGTCATACCAAAATCTGAGGTGCGCTGGCAAGACTGGCCTCCAGAAAGGATCGACTGTATACTTCATGCTGGAGTATATGCAGCTGTCATGCTGCCGGAGTTTAAGCGAGTCACAGATCCCAAATCCTCTCGCCATGCACTCTGTGATTGGCTGGGTGGTGATCGGACGAGAAGCTCTTAGATTCACGGTTGACCAGGAACTGTCCAAGGCTGTTTCTCGATTCTGGGAATTCGAGGAGGTGCAACCATCGACATCTGCACGTTTTTCACCTGCTGAACTAGAATGCTATCAGCACTTCAAGGAGACGCACTCTCGTAACAACGAAGGACGCTTTGTAGTGTGACTACCTTTCATCAGCCCTCGGAAGCTATCAGGCACTGAGGAAAGAGCAGCAAGAAGTTTCCTCCGCTTGGAAAAGCGATTTCGCAAATCGCCCGAATTAGCTGTCTCGTATGCCAAGTTCATGGATGAATACTTGGGTTTCAAACACGCTGAAGTAGTTACAGATAACGAGATAACATCCTCTTCAATGTCGGTAATGTCGCATCTTGCGGTATTTAAGAATGATGGTAGTAAAAAGAAAATACAGGTTGTATTTCATCCTCAAGAAGATGAAAATGAGAATTCTCTAAACTCATTTCTTCACGCAGGTTCGAAGCTGCAAGAGGATGTTCTTGTCATTATTAGTCGCTGGAGGTTACATCGCTTTGTATTCTCTTGTGACATCGTGAAGATGTTTCGACAATTTCTTGTACATTCTGATAACGTCGACTGGCAGCGCATTCTCTGGCGCTTCCAGAAGGACGAACCAATTAAGATGCTGAGGTTACTCACTGTAACTTATGGAACGACATGTGCGCCGTTCCTCGCCAAGGCTTGTCTTCTGCAATTAGCTGACGATGAAGAGAAGCACTATGCGCTGGGTGCTCAAGCTCGGCGTCAATGTCTCAACGTTGACGACTCATTCGTCGGAACCTTGCCACTTGCGTTACGCTCCTCTTGGACTTCTATTATCGATAGTCTCCGAGACATCGAGTCTATTTCAATTCCTCGATGGTTTAAAACCGTTCAAACTGAAACTTGGTCACTGCATGGCTTTTGTGACGCTTCTGAGCGTGCATATGCAGCTGCGATTTACATGGTCTGTAAATCTGAACAGTTTTCTATACTGATTGCGGCTAAGACTAAAGTCGCTCCCGCAAAGACACTAAGCATTCTAAAATTGGAGCTTAGTGGCGCTATGCTGTTAGTAAATTATATCTTACTTCTTGTCTAAGCTTATTTTTCAACCGACTCGAATTAACTGTTCGACAGATTCTCAGGTTGTGCTGGCTTGGCTTCAATCTCATCCCTCGAAATGGAAGCCCTTCGTGGCTAATCGAGTGAGTGAAATCATCACTGTGCTTCCTCAAGCAACTTGGAGGCATGTTCGTTCAAAGGACAATCCCGCTGACTTAGTCTCGAGAGGTTGTTCTCCCACTGATTTACATGATGCTGGTATATGATGGTGCGGTCCTGCTTGGCTAGAATCAGACGAAGCCGCGTGGCCTTGCTCTACTACCTCTGCTGAAACCACTGATTTAGAAGCTCGTAAAACTGCTCTTACTTCTGACATCTTTGCTACATGCAAAACGGACCTTTGGTCTCTCTGGTTGGAGAATTTCTCTTCTCTCGACAAGATTGTCGCAATCTTATCTTATATTTTAAGATGGCGCAATAATGTAAAACTTTCTGCTGCCGACCGCAGGAAAAGCTTCTGTCTGCCTCAGAATTATCTGCAGGTCGTACTGTACTCTTGAGACTCGTGCAACGCGAGTCATTTCCTCAAGAATACTCTGACCTATCGTCGAAAGGTCATGTTGCTGCTTCAAGCTCACTCCGCAGACTTACGCCTTTTCTAGACATAGCAGGTGTTCTAAGAATAGGAGGTAGACTCCAACATTCTCTTTTAACTGACTTGGAAAAACATCCGATTATTTTGCCGAAAAAACATCACGTTACGAAGCTGCTGGTTTAAGCAACCAATCGCGTCACTTTACACGGTGGCCCTCTGCTAGTTCAAAGCGTGATTAATCGCCAATATTGGATTATTCATGGCAGAAATCTCATCCAAGGAATAATGCGTCAGTGCATCAATTGCGCTCGCTTTAACGCAACCACACATGAACGGCTGATGGGTTCCTTGCCTGCTTCACGGGCAAGACCTGCTCGACCATTTACACACACAGGTCTTGACTATGCTGGTCCTTTTTGGATCAAAGCATCCCCGGGTAGAGGACGCAAGCTAACAAAAGGCTATGTTGCGATATTTGTCTACATGGCAGTAAAGGCTATTCACCTTTAAGTCGTATCGGATCTCACGACGGCTGCATTTTTAGCAGCTTTTGACAGATTTGTCTCTAGACGTGGTCTTGGTCATACTCTGTACAGCGATAACGCAACTAACTTCCGCGGAGCTGATGCGGAATTACGCAGGCTATTCTCGGAAACTTCTTCTCTGAATCAAGAAGTTGCAGCTAGTATTGCAACTCATGGAGTAACCTGGTCTTTCATTCCTCCACGTGCACCAAATTTTGGTGGTCTTTGGGAAGCTAATATTCGCTCGTTCAAGCGACATTTGCAACACGCTATCGGCGAAAAGAAATTGACTGTTGAAGAATTTATGACTGTCACAGCTAAGATCGAAGCATGTCTAAATTCTTGCCCGTTGTGTGCTCTAAGCTCAAACGAGAAAGTACTAACATTTCTGACTCTCATTGTTCTAGATGGAATTTGCTCTCCTGCATTACGAACTATTTTTGGAAGAGATGGAGCAAAGAATATCTTTCACAGGCTCAACAGAGGGTAAAATGGTTCCGACCCAACAATCAGTTGCAGGTGGGAGACCTCGTCCTATTCAAAGACGATTTACTGCCACCAACAAAATTGCCACTGGCAAAAATCACTGACTTGCATGCTGCGGATGGACTCGCTCGTGTGGCGACGATCCGTACAGCGACGTCAACGTACAAAAGCCCAGTCAACAAACTGATTCTGCTTCCTACCGACGACAAAAACTGCGTACACCACCTCAACCTTTAGAAGAAAAACGAAGCCATCACGGTGGGCGGTCTCACATCGAAATCATCATCCGAAGACTAAAGATCAACTTTAGCCCGCGATTTTCGGTCATGTTTACCACGACTCGGACGACGCGAGAGATTCACCGCTGAGATACGATTTAGCTACTGTAGCAGGCAGATCGATATATACGAGCACAAGTCTTATTATACATTCGTCAACGAGAACGCGCAAAGAGAATATTTTTGTTTTACCCGGTGTTCAAATAGCATTAAATATATCAAGATTTTATTGTGATTTTCTGTGATTATTTCATACACCCTTCGCGTACTCCCTCACGCCGCCTACAATCCACTGATGGTTTTGGGAACGTGGTCTCAATTATTAATAGCTGGAGAATCGCACCCATAGTAGGGTTGAAATGAGCACGCACAGAAATACTCTAAGTATAATATAATTTATTTGATAATATGCAAAACTCACAGGGGAGCGACTGCTCGGTTCGACGGCCCAGTGTCGAGTTCAGCTCTCGAAGCGCGCTCTCCGCTAGCCACGCACCGTGGTGGTCGCGGAAACCCCGCGGTAAAAGCTGGATGGTGGCCGGACGTAGCCACCCGGCTAGTCGAAGTCAGGCCTCGGGCGCAGCTGTTGCTTCCTTCGACTCTGGTGGTGCTCTGCGCGAGCCACCACACACACACACACACACACACACGCGCACACACGCACACGCACACGCACACGCACACACAACGAGGGGGAGCTGTACCCCATGTGGCGCGTCCTCGGGTGGCGAATAGAGGAACGCTCGCTGTAAGCGCATAGTACTACGTACGTAGTACTGCAAACAGAGGGTAGGAGAGAATTAAAATATCTCCCGCGGACCAAGCAGCTTTTTGAAGATCTGTCACTACCGGAAACAAGGTTTGATCTTAGGGTTATGACTAAGCAGGCGCTCGCCGATTGCCGCAGGCCGACTCGACTTCGGCTGCTGAAGGGAAAGGATACGAGACAAACTGGGTTCTGACAATTCCGGGCTGCCGGAAAGTACAGGGGCCCGTGGATATTCCGCCGACACGCCCTAGCTGCCCTATCATCCGGCGAAAATCCTAACGATCTCAATAGTGCCGGGTGGCGCCCGGAACGGGCCCTATTGTGGTCAGAGGGGGGGCCTCGTTACCCTTTCCCGGAGCTTTCTGAGGAAGACTTGCGCTGGGGCATGAGGCCAGAATTCACACCTGTGAAGCATAGCTTCGCAGAGAGGGCTCAGTGGAAGGTAGGTGACTAAAGTTGGAACAGGAGGATAAATAAAAATAAAAATGCATAGTACATCAAAGAAACCAAACTTGGGGACTTCGGATACCCCAAAAAGTGTCTTAGCAACTGGGTTCCCTACCCAGAGATCGGACGATAACAGCAGTCTCAGTAGAAAAACGATTGCCATGGAGTGTAGTCCAATAAAGATTATTTCTGAAAGGGCAATACGGACGGAACAAGAGCAGGTAAATTAAGGGAAGCCTTAAATACTCCGCAGGATAGGAGTAACAAAGAGGAGAAAGAGAGTAAACGACCTAAAGAGGCAAGAAGTCGTTACAAGAAAGGCAAAAAAAAGGAGAAACAGTCAAGTAAAGTCGATGTCGCTCTCGTCAGTGAGCAGTACGAAGATTTGAATGAACCATCCTGGGAATCTGACGCTTCAGGTAAAGCCGCAATCTGGGCATGCAAAGACTTTACCTTCCAGGGCAAGATGGTAAACAAGGAAAATGGCTTCGTAAGAGCGAAAATAGGCGGCATACATGTATACAGTTGTTACGTCCCGCCTAGCGCATCAATAGAGCAGTTTCAGCAACTACTGGACCGGTTGGTGCAAGACGCTACGAATAAAAAACCAGCTATAATAGCAGGAGATTTTAACGCATGGGCGATCGAGTGGGGTAGTAGCAGAACCAATAAACGGGGACGAGTGCTACTGGAGGCATTCACGCTACTAGACTTGGTGTTGCTGAATCAAGGCGACACCCCCACGTTCAAAAAACGAGATGCAGAGTCATTCATAGACTTGACATTTGTCAGTAACTGCCTCGTAAGGCAGGTAAGCAAATGGATCGTGAGTGATCACTACACAAATAGTGATCACCTAGCTATAATAATGGAGCTAGGCGGACCAAATAGGAAATTCTGTACAAATCCCAGTAGTATAAGAACTGAATGGAAAACCAAAGAGTATGTCAAAGAGTTATTCTTGACGATGTTTGACAATATTCAATTGACGGGATCAGCAGACGACGAGGCTGCACAAATGACGGGCCAGCTCATCAAAGCGTGCGACGCGGTAATGCCGAGAAAAGTGTCCAATCAAAGATGGCTACCAGCATATTGGTGGAATGACAAGATCAAACAAGCGCGCAGCGTTTGCCATCGAGCTAGAAGATTGGAACAACGAGCAAGGAAGAAATTCTACCAAAGTGGTAGAGGAATGGATACGGTGGAGAACTGCAACGAAAAAATGAAAGAAGCTAAGAGCAACCTTAAAAGGTGTATAAGAGAGAGTAAACAAAGATGTCTAAGAGAGCTGCAAGATGAGGTCAATGAAGACCCTTGGGGCCGACCTTATAAAATTGTCATGAAGAAGATCAAGCGAAGTTACATAGCCCCACCAAAGTGCCCAGAGGTACCAAGCAGGGTGATAACAACACTCTTCCCAAATCAGCCGGACATTCCATGTGCTATGGTAGAAGAAATAGATGTAGATAATATACCCTTAATTACGGAGGAGGAGCTACTATCAGCCTGCAGGAGGGTTAGAAACAATAAGGCTCCAGGACAAAATACAGAAGTGGCTAAATAATGCGAATATGGAGCTTGCAAGCCATAAAACGGAGGCAATCCTAATATCTAGCAGAAAGAAGACGGAGACAATCACCTTGAGAATAGGCGGTCATGAAATTACTTCTAAACCGACTATTAAATATTTAGGTATAACGTTAGACGCAAAGCTGACCTTTAAACAGCACTTGGAAGCAGCAGGAGCGAAAGCCAAGAGAATCGGAGAACGCTATTGGCAAGCGTTAGTACATCAATCATGTTGTACGGAGTCCCGATATGGGGAGACGCTATGCTGGTGAAGGCATATGGACGAAAGCTCTCCTCAGTGCGCAGGCAAAATGCACTTAGGGTCCCGTCTGCTTACCGAACGGTATCGGACGAGGCGGTCTGCGTTATTACCGGTCTCCCACCAATAGACCTATTGGCAAGGGAGAGAAAATCAATCGACGAAGGAAAAAAACGAGACAGCGGCAAATCCAAGATAGAAATTTGGGATGCCGCTAGGAAAGTAACAATGACGGAGTGGCAAAAGCGATGGAACTCTAGTAGTAAGGGACGGTGGACACACCGCCTCATGCCAAGTGTAGAAGACTGGACAAAAAGAAGACATGGGGAAATAAATTTCTACCTAACGCAGTTTCTGAGTGGACATGGATGCTACCGGGCGTATCTGCACCGATTTAAATTGGAGGATTGCCCGGATTGCCCGACGTGCTTGAATGTAATCGAGGACGCTGAGCATGTATTCAGTGAATGTCCACGCTATGAACAGGAACGAGAAGAACTTAAGTGCTACCTACAGACCAGAGTAACGCCTGAGTCTATTATGGTAGCCATGATGACTTCGGCCGATGGATGGAGCGCAATAAACAATTTTGTTGCAGACATCCTTAAGAAGGTCCGAAAGGACGAAGAAAAAAGAAGAAGAAGACGTGAGATGCAGCAAGAAACAGACGACCGGACGATGCAATACTCAAACGGTGTTACCGCGGGGGGCTTATTGGAGACAGAGCCAGGTCCAACTTACTTAAGGTCGGTAAGGAGGACGGAGAGGATTCGGTTGCTGTTGGAACTCAAAAGTTAACGGTAAACGAAGGGTTTAGTGAGTGAGAGTGCCACACAGGTGGTACCAATCGGTGCCATATCGTCCATAATGGATTTGCCCTTAACCTCTCACTCTATAAGAAAAAAACACACACACACACACGCACACACATATATATATCTATATACACATAAATGTGCAAATCCTATCTTTTGAGGATTATATTCCGTACGCTTCCAGTCTTTTGAGGATTGTATCGTCTTTTGAGGATGCATCCTCAAAAGACAACCTATCTCTTAAGAATTTTCTAGAGTCCATTAACCAAGAGTTACTTCGGCTAACCAGATAACTCACTTGGGTTATCCAAGCGGTTAACCTAATGAGATTATAAACTTCCTAATTTGGTACTGGGTTAGTTTGGTTATTTTTTAGCACTCTCGAACTCTGAATGAAGAGAGAATATGTCCTCAAAATACGGGGTTACTATATATATATATATATATGGTAACGGTGGACTCAGCGTATGGTATCGCTAGGTTTTTTCCAGTGGCGTTACTGATGAAATCGTCCGTCTCCTACGCTCGCTTCAATACATACGAGGCGGCGGGCTGCCTCGGCCTTGGGCGCCAGGCACCGGAGTGCCAGGGATCCCGCGATTCCCTTACCTTGAGACGCCGCCCCGTGTCGAAACATCACTTCGTCCACCTGCTCGGCTAGCCAGTATTCGAATTAACATGCATGGAAAATGAGACAATCACACAAGGTCGTGGGTAATAGTACGAAATAAATGATCAGGGTTAGCTTTAACTATCTCTGTATTTCACTTAACAATCTTTCTTGGTTATTAATTTACATTCTGGCGATCTCCAGTCGCGCGCCTTACCAAACTACGACGTTCCTGTCGATCTCAGTCACACTGTGACTCACAGGTCACCGCGCCGAGGTTCGAGCGTGGGAAATACCGACGCACGCCCTGAGCGCGTATCCGGTCGTCTCGAAATCCTACTCACTGATCCGGCGCTGAACTCGCTCGTGCCCGCCGTTGCCGTGCCGGTGACTTCACCCGGACTTCGACGTGACCATTCACTCACTTCATACCACTATACTTAACTTAACGGGACCGCTGTCCCAACTACCATACTTAAATTACATTCGGCTTTTAATTTAATATAACACTAAGTCTTAACTTAATGTGAATTAATGGTTGTGTTGTATACAAGAGCGTGGACGATAGCTTGTTAGTGTAAGTTGGGTCTTTGTCTTTGTCGTGAAAACGAGAGCGATAGCCTGAAAGTCACCTTCACGATAGTGATGCGTTCCAGAGTGGAAACGATAATCTGTGTGTAAAGTCTCGTCGAGTCTAAAGTCATAGTGTAAAAAACGGTAGCGTCGGTGTAATAACATTTAACTGGTGTGTAGACGATAGTGAGAACGATAGCTTGTCGGTAATAATTGTCGTCAGGAGTATTCGTCAGTCAGTGTACAGTAATTACAGTATGCGGTAAATCGGCAGAGGCGTAATGTTCATTTAACACGCCGAATGACTCAGCGCTGTTAAATCGACGAAGCATGCTATAGCCGCACTCATTCTTCGCCACACTCCGCTGCCATATTGGCCACGTGGCGCATTACATATCGCGAGTTCGCGCTACTCCGCAATCGGCACACTAACAGTCAAGAATGTTACACCTTACTCACAGTAACGCAGTAGTCTGTTGCACAGCACTCTCTTACAACGGGAAGGATCGCCCAGGTAGTCTGGTGGTCGAAGGCGGAAAGTAGCGGTAGGAGCGGTGGCCAAACGGACCTGTTGCTCTGCTGGTGGTCCGACGCTAAAAGGGACGAGATGACGAACAGCGCTTGCGTCGATCCCTCTTGCCGTCGACGTTAGGTTCGATCGCTCGACTTCCCTACTCGCTCCCGCGCGCTCGAGCCTAGTCGAATCCGGCCGAGGCACCGCGAAGATAGCCGAACGCGCATTCCCCGACTCGTGCCGTGGCGCTGCAGCGCGCTGCGCGGTCGCTTGTAACTGGCAGCGAACGCCATGTTACAATATATATATATTATTTTTCTTGTATTTTCTTTTTCAGTCAGTGTAGTATGGCTGAAGAGCCTACGAGAGATATAAGACAATAGAATCTATAACGGGATGAACACGTTGTTATTTCATAGAATTTGTTGATAAAGAATATTATTTCTAACTTCGCTATGTTCTATTTTAGGTGTGGAGTATCATTTAATGCATTATGGCAATAAATGATGAAACACATATAATTTTTAACATACAAAAATCTTAATATATCAAATAGTTTCAATTTAATACCAGGCACCCATGGCCAACAAAATAATAACAAAGTGAGAGTGTTTCAATGGCGATCCTGTCAGGGTCTTTGGTTTTAAATTTGAATTGATTCTATGAAACAATTAGTCCAAATTTTAACATTTAAATCACGCGTTCGGGTGACACGGATATATGCGAGTCAACCGCGAGTTCATAAAAAATTTCAAAGTTTGTATTTTTTCCTCAGGCGAATTTTCTTGATATCAAAATTGGCTGAATCACAATTTCTCCTTTCCAGTACGCGTAGGCAAACTCAATTAATAATTCCTACCGAACAATTTAAAGAAAATTTAAATCGCACTTTTCAATCGGGCATACATCAGATGATGTAAATCAAACAATGATTGACGATCCATCAAACAGCGCAGAATGGGCCCAAGCAGTACACGATTCAATAAAATATTTATTAGAAAGAGCTGACGATACGATAGATTTGATATCGGATTTAGAAATTAAATTTAGAGAAAAAACATGATGATAATAAAAAGAAATATTCAGTATTAAATGAAGACTATATCCAAATTAAGAAAAATTTAAATGAAATAGAAATATCTATGGATAAGAAAGTAAATAAACAGGACTTAAAATCACTTGAGAACAAATTGACAAATTTAATCAATGAAAAAATAGATGTTATAACACCAGATGCTCAAATTCTGTGGATCAATCGGTACTCAGTGATATTTAGAGCATCTGTGAAGATCTTATGAGTCCATTGTCTCCAACGATCGAAAATTTAGTCACAAAAGAAACTGAAAAATTGCGGAAAGAAATTGAATCAAGTAAGAATTCTTTATATGAGAAAATATCTTCTTTAACTAACATAAAGAACATTGAGTGGGTCTTATAACAGTGAATCAAAAGAAAATTAAAAACGCGAGATTAATAATGTTAAATTTCAAGATGCTTTGTTAAATTCAGACAGAGATTTAATTACAGTTAAAGAGAGTATAGTTACACAAAAGAAAAAGCTTGAAGACAAAATATAAAAACTTACGAATAATATAGAAAGGATTCGCACATCTTCTCGTGACGTAACTTTGCCAATTGGTATGGGTGATAGTACAATCACTTTAGCCATAAAATCTCCTAAGATAAAGCCACCGTTATTTAAGGCAGGTGGATTCTAATGAAATGATTTTAATTATTGGACAGACATTAGAGAACGCAGCATTCCAATGGTTTGATATCGCGCAGTTGTCTGTACGATCATTTCAGTATTTCGAAACACAGTTTAAAGCTCGTATTTGCAACACAAATATCCAAGATGATTAAGCGCGTAAAATCGAATATAATCATTATAATCCAAAATCGAAATTCAGTCGTTTCGAATACGCGACTTATGTATGGGGATTCGCGCAAAATTTAGAAAGACAATTCTCCGAAGCCGAACTCGTTAGAAAAATTTGTAATCATTTTGATTGGAATATACGTTGTACAGTTCAATCGCAAGATATACGTACTCAAGAAAAATGTTTCGATTATTAGTTTTTGAAGTTTTACGGTCCGGATCAAATAAAACCTACGTTTACTTCGTCCCAAGATAATACACAAAAATCTAATGAGTCAAATGTGGCACGTGCAGGAAATCATTATCAGGCGAATAAACCATTTAATCAACAATTGAATTATAATGAATCTAATTTTTTGGGCCTCGGACAATTCTTCTAATGCTTTTCTAAATAAAGAAAAGGCAAATTTAAAACAAACTAAAGAACTTGCTTTTCTTATAGATGCTGATAATGGAATTAAAAGAATATCCTCTAAAAGTTTATTAGAATCGAAGAACGACAATCACAATATAGAGATACTCGAGGAGGGTACAGCCGATGATGTTGATCCTCACTCATCTTATTTAAATGAATTTATGTATCGTCATAGTGACCATAATTCATTAGTTGATCCGTACGATATTACTGTTACGGAAATCGACAAAAAACTAAAATCCTTTATGGTGAAAGATCCTGAATTGATCAATAAACTTGAACAATTAAATCAAAAATATATAAATGTATTCTGTAAGAAACCGAACAAATTGTCATTTTTCGATCAAAACTATTGTAACTACTTTGATGTAAATGTAATATTTCAAGATTCTTATTATTTGAAAAATCCAAAGGCGGATCAATTATATAGAATCTATAATAATATTTTCAAAGCACATAGAAGCAAAGTTATAATGAGTGAAAACTTATATTTCAATTTAGAAGTAGCAAATAATAATATGAGTATATCTGATGCGAGTATCTGATGCAACTAAATTTAAAGAGTCTGTTCTCATTGATAACAACCCAACTAAAATTCGTAGTTTTCAAGAATTGTTGAATAATTGATGTCTTTTTGACTTATAATTGAATTACTGTTTAAAAGAAACAAAGGAGAAAATTTATAATAAAAAAAAGCTTAATTTTGTGTGTAAATATAAGAAGTCTTAATGTGAATCACGAGATTTAGAGTCATTTTATGAAAACTTGGTATTAAAACCAATTATTATAATATGTACGGAAACATAAATCTTACAATATTCTCAATATTATCAATTATAAGGCTATAAAAGCTATTACAATAATAGCAGAATTAATAAGGCTGATGAAGTCATGTTATATTTACAAAAGAATGTACAGGAAATAACTAAAATAGAAGTAATTGATAGATTGAGTATTGTGAGTTTGAATCCTTTTCTAGCATCAGGTGAGGCAATAAGGATCTCTGCTATGTACAGGTGCCATGATATATCGAAATCTGAATTTACTAATTCCTTAAGAAAATTTCTGTCAACACAGGTTAATACAAAGAAATCAATGTATTTTTGGTAACTTCAATATGGATATAAGGGATATAAATTGACACAATTGGTTTACCTAAAAAGGCAATTGTTCAAGAATTTCTGAATAATTTTTTTGAAAATGAATATACTTTATTTTTTAGAGGAATTACAAGACCATTTCAGAACAGTGAGAATGGTACGTGTATAGACAATTGTTCCGCCAAAGTAAGAAATATGAGTTATAGTCTTTCAAGTTTAATATTCTGTTCAATGATCATTACCCACTCTCTGTAACTATTAACAAATTTAAAATACAAAAAGATTATATTCATGCAATCGGCATTAACCATGGCAAGTTAATAAATATTGCAAAAAGAGTTGAGTGAAATTCATTGTTACAAATAACTGATCCTAATCAAGCTATAAACGAATTAATAAATATGATAAAAGCTGTGTTGAAAAAGTAACTAATAGAAAATAGTCCAATAAAAACAAAATGATTCAGTTCCCAAGAAAACATGAATTAGTAAAGCAGTATTAATATCTTATAAAACTAAATTCTTTTTCCATATGTTATATAACATATGGAAAAAGAATCCAACAAATACAAAACTGAAAATAGACTATAAAATTATGAAAAAATTCTGAGTAAGGTAATTAAATATGCTAAGTATAAAAAAGTAATGGTAATTCAAAACAACTTTGGAGCATAATACATAATAAATTAAGGAAAAAAAGAAACAAGGTGGATCACTTGATAGTATAATAGTTAATAAGCAGAAAATTGAAGATAAGACTACTATTGCGAATACTATGAATGAATATTACTGTTACGTCCGGATCGCGTACAGTGCGTAGACGCAAATGAACGTTTGGAAATAATTTTAGTTTTTCCTAGAAGTTAACATTTATTTAAGCACGGACTAATTCAAGATCCGTTTAGGGGAAAGGTATACAAGTCTCGAGGCGTCACGCTGCGTTTCTTTACGCGGGGATTTCGTAACGAGTACAACATTGACAGTGAGCCGAAAATTTAAAGGGTAAATTATGAAGCTATAGTATAACGTGCAAGACTATAGCCTTGACTTACCTTAGCTGAGCATAGGTGTTAGGAAGGGACTCCCTACTGCTTGTCATTTGTTGGTCTCATACGAGGTTCATTTGAGCGCGTAATTTAAAATGAGTAAGTGTAGTGAATTGCAGTTTATAATAGTATTTATTCAAGGCATAGGATTCCGGAATACAAGTATACGTGACTACAAATCTAACGAACGTCGTAATTTTGATATGAATGAAATTCTAAATGATTGCGAACAGAAGTACGTCGTCAAGAAGCGTTCGTATGCAAAAGGCATGTCCAACCAGGAGTTTATATAATCTCGTCTAGGATTTAGTAGGCATGTTGCGAAGAGATACGTAGAAAAATGGGGGCGGGTGATAGCACAAGTCTTAAAGGCTACCGGTTGCCGGATGAGTGCGTAACATGGGAAGAGCGTATCTGTTTACAACTCTCCTCGCGTAAATCTGCTTGTTTTGCATCATATATTGGTGCTTTGATACTGCCGATGTAGCCATTTTTAGTTTGAGTATAATCTTATAGATATTTTGATGATCGTATAGTTTACCTCACTTCATTACGTCTTCTAGCGGCTCATATCGTCTTATTTATTAGTTTCCTTTTTGGGCACCGTTATCCGGTTTATATAGTTCCCATAGAGGCTTATAGAATTCTATTCTATTATTGATGTCCAATAATTTCCCCGGGCTTATTATGCCTGGTTTCGTGCTATGTTTTCCCACTTTATTAGCAGTTGTCGGTACGATAGATATTCGTAGTCGTCTTAAAGCGTCTTCCTTTCTGAGTCGGTTTGTGGTATTAATCCATTCTACCGCTAGAGGCGTGTTAAAGTGTCCCTTGTTACCCGTTGAGTGTCTCAGAACATCAGTTGCCGATTGATATGTTTTAATGGCATGATGTGACATTATTGTAACGTAGGAATAAACTTAAGCAATCAAATTAAAAAAATGGACTCAGAGCAATTGAAGCTACCAGTTAGAAATAATCTCTTCAATTTTGATTAATCCAATATATGTGTAATTATAAACGTAATTATTGCATTGAAAAAGAAAGCTGGTGGGATAGATAATATTAGTGTAATAACTATCAAAACTTTATCTAAACATTTATTAAAACCAGTAGAGTATATATTTAATTTAAGCATACAGCAATCAATCCGGCCAAATGCACTGAAAAACAAGCGGATAAAGTGTAAGAGGAGACGCATTAAAATGACTGATTAGCTATCGATCTGATAAAAAACAATGTGTATAAATAAGTAATTGTAAGAGTGAGTACAAAGAATTACGACAGGGGTTCCACAAGGAACCATACTTGGCCCTTGTTTCTACGATTATTTTGTTCTTAAAAGCTTTCGTTATTTTGTTTACGTTTGTTTGTTGGCAAATATGTATTTATTAAGTTTCTCTTTTTTCACTTATAGTTTGTTTAATCTTTACGTTTTCTTTGTAACGTGAAAAATTAAAGTAAATGACAAATCTTGACTTTTGCTCTGTTCAAACTCTTTCTATATTTATTTTTCATTTGTATTTTAGGCTGTATGTGCAATGGCAATTATGGAAGCGTTACGCACTTGTGAATTAGTATTCCTAAAATATAGTGCTGTTGAAGATCATGAAACGTCGTTGTTAATAAACATACCAGGAATTAAAACATCAGTTGAACGCTCTTTCATAATTCATGGAAAAATATATGAAATTTGCAAGAAAAATATGGCTTTACGACCCCAGAACGCTGCTCAAGATCGATTCCTTTTAAATGTTCAAAGGGGCAAATGCAGTAAACCGCCTATAGGAAAGAACAAGATTTCAATAATGCTAAGAGAAATTGCTGATTTTTTAAATTTGCCAAATGCGAAATCATACATAGGACACGCATTTCGTCGAACGTCTGCGACTCTCCTTGTGGATGATGGAGGAGATATATTGGACCTCAAAAGACACGGTGGGCGGAAATCCAACAATGTCGCAGAAGGTTATGTTAATGAGTCAAATAGCAATAAAATAAGAAAAGCTGCGAAAATAATAAGTAATGTACAATTTGGACTATGTACATCGAAAGCAATATTCACTTCAGCAACAAGGGCAAACAGCACCATCACTGAGGCACCATCTACCAAAATAGCGAAAATCGTAATATCAAAGGAAACAAATAATCCGATTCCTTCTTGTGTGTATACTTTTGTAAATGACATCAATGCCGACAATTTAATAGTACCGGAAAATTTCTTTGCTGATGACGAAAACAATTTCCACGAGATCAATGTTAAGACCGATTATCATGCAACGAAAATTCTCTTTTTCAATTTAGTAATTGAATGTTACCATTAATATGTAGAATGACAAAAGTTTGTAATTTTCTGTTTATTATTTAGAAAACATTTATAGATTTTGTATTCGACATTCAAAAATTAAGTAAATAAATTGAATAAATATTACGTTTTAAACATATCTAAAATGATCAAATATAATTATACGTTTACTATCAAATATTTTGCTACTGATAATTTAATTAGAATTTAGCGGTCTTCGGCCGAAAAAATAGTATATGGTACTTTCTATAAATAAGTGCCAAATTCGTTCTTTAGCTAATTTAACGCTTGAAAATATGGTAAAAAACAAAAACTAAAGCGTCATATATTTGTTATAACATAGTTCTAATAGAATTTGAAGCAATATTGAAAAATATTAATTATTGTACACTAAAAAACCGCGTTAAAACAGCTCAAAGTGTAACTCCGTCGACTACTTTTAGTTAAAAATGAAAAATTAAAGTCTACCTTTATACACTAATTTACAATTTATTTTAAACTTTATAGCTGAAATAACTTTGATTTTGGTCTAAATAAATCAATTGTCCATGAAATTTAATCGAATTCAAACCTATGCCGCCGTTGCGTAACTATAAGCTTCGTTCCGCCTAGTAACAATTTTGTCGACGGAGTTATGAAAAACTTTCATTTTTCTAATAAAAAAAGCGTTTAATAATATAAAAAAAGGTTCTTGGGTGGATCAAAAGTTTTTGTTTGTTCAGTACTTTCAATTGAAAGTCTAATGTTTTAATATTATAAAGCGCGTATAGTAAAATTAATATCAAATATTAAAAAAAAAATGCGTATTTCAATTACATGTGACTCCGTCGACACGTACTTTTTACGGAAGCAATAACGTATAAGCTTACTAAAATGGTTAAAAAATATGTGGGAAGTTATGTTTATTACTGTAAAACTACGAGATAATACTTTTTTTTTTTCAACGTAAATTTTATTAATTTATTATAAATTTTGTAACTCCGTCGACAGAAATGCTCAGTTTCGATCGGCTCTACTAAATTAAAATTTGTATACTCTCCACTAACACCTGTATACCGCACAATAACATCAACCATTCTCTTGCGTAGTCCCGATGCGCATTAGTTGCAATGTGCATTAGTACCAATAGATAGTTTGTGCTATTTTTCGAAAAAAAAATGTAACTCCGTCGACAATTCGTTTTTTATGTATTAAAAAATGAAAAAGAAACTAATTTAAGCTTAGCCAAAGGTAGTATGTTCATTCTTATACAGTTCTTAATGGAATACAACTATAAAGTTTTACATTTTAAAGATTTTCTCAAAAAATATTTTCCTTTCCGTTTTGGCACTTATTTATAGAAAGTACCATATGTACCGCGGGCCCGAAGTATCATTCGCGCTCGTGTGACTTTGGCGATCTCACTACGCTCTGTCCTGACACTCGCACTCACAGCGAATGATACGTTTCGTGCCCTTAATGCATAATGTACTAATTTTTAGAGTAAGTCAAGTTTATTCTTATGCTATTCTATGAGGTTGATAGTGCGGGAGATAATAATCATTATTTCAAAAATTTTAATATTGTCAATAATTTAATATTAGCAAATAACGGATGGTATTTATATTTGTGTTAGTTAACATGTTTGTATACTATGTACCATTTCTATGTCTATATAATTATATATAGATAGTGTATCCCGTCTATGAGTGTGGCGTGGACGAGCTCGGCGGGGCCTTCTACTCTGCATAAAATAATTCTGGATTTATGGTGCTAGAAGCTGCGGGTAAGTCTCTTGCAGGCTCCGGGTTCACTTCTTCGGTTGATGATTCGTTCGTTTCTAGAACTTCGTCTAATGTCGTTAATAATCTCGAATTTTGATGTGTGCCTCTCGCAACTCGTCAGTGTCATCAGCTTCTTCAAGTGGTGTGGATGCGGTCCTTCAATTTGCCTTTATTTCTTCTTCGTGTTCCAACCAGTAATCAACTACCTGGAACGAGTCGGAGGCTCCGTCGGAGTACCGTGGTAAGAAAACAAATTGGTCGGGTTTTGTCCTTGGGTTTTCGGTGCTTGTTCGGAGTCGCCGGCTCGGCGCCGGGGGAACAAGCTCCGAATCTTCAGTAGTTTACGAGGTGTACGAGGAACTCTACCTCGGTTTTTAGAAACTCACATTTTTCGGGTTGGAGGGAGATATTAGCATATTTGAGGCGGTTGAAAAGTCGTTTTACCTTTTTATTATGTTCATCTAGGTCTTTAGCGAAAATAATTATATCGTCTATGTACACCAATAATTCAATATCTTGCAGACCTATGAGTACTAGGTTCATTAAATAGGTGAAAGTCCTTGGTTATCCTGCTAATCCGAATGGTAATACACGTGTATACGTATAAATAAATAAATTTAAGCATATATTAAAATCTTGAAAAGATCACGCCTTTTCTATATAAGACACACCTAACAGTTTGAAAATTGAAATTTGAATATCTACGCGCTGCGCACATCCTCTTGATAAATGTTAGAGTGCATATGCGACAGTATTGTTGGAAACTCAGTTTTTCTCTGCACATGTAACCTAAGCCATCCGGCACAAGCACTATATCTACAAGTATTTTGAAATATACGTGGGATCATTTGTCTCAGTGATTGTAGCGTTTTATATATATATATATATAAATATATAATTAAAGTGTAGTGAAGAAAATGCAGTGAAAAAAGTGTAGCGAAAAAAGTGTAGTGCAAAAAGCAGAGCAGTGAAATTTATGTAAAATTATAAAAGATACAAAAGTGTTAAATGTTAGTGTGAGTTGCAAGGATGCAAAGGGAAGATTTGCATCTACTCATCCGGATGCCTAGTACTCATTAGACAGGACAACGTGCTGGCTCCATAAAGATTTTGAATATAATAGCCTGCTTTATAATTATACTTCTCTGTATTTTTATATCATTATTAGAAGCCAGAAATATTTATTAATTTTATTTTTCAGCGGAAGAGTTTGCTACTTGCCTCTCTCTATAAATCTGACAGTTGAGGTTACGTATGTGTGTATATACACATAGATAGTATGGTGCCAAATTTAAATATTCACCAATTCAGTTTTATAAAAGATGAGTATATTTTTTTCAATTTTACCCTGTTATATTAATATTTAAAATAATATAGAAAATAATTAAAATGTTAATTTTCAAATTTGATTTTAATACTCGTTGGTTTACATTGAGATGGGAAAAATAATTCAAATGTCTTTTTTAACTTTTAGGTAAAAATTGTTGTACAGATCTGATATGATATAACTAAATAGACTATATCAATAGTCAAAATGTTGGTCTTGACTAATAAAAAAAGATATAATTGGGCCCACTTGATTTACTGGTTCGTAAGTATATTTATAGCGATAATTGTGACCGCATCCTGTTTTTTACCTTGTGCATCGCACTTCTTAGGTACGATTAATAAAGGTGCGTTGTACGGACTGACTGATGGTTCTACCAATCCGTCTGTCAACACTTTGCCTATCTGTGGTTGGATTTCTTCTCGGTGTACCGTGGGATAACGGTATTGTCAAATAAATACTGGCACGTCGTCAGTGGTAGGAATTCTGTGCTGTACCAGGTCAGTGGCTGGGAGTTTATCTCCTGGCAGATGAAATATATGGGGAAATTGTTTAATAAGGTTTACAACGTGTTCTTGTTCATTTAAGTAAGCATAAGATTTTCTTCGTACCATTTCCTATGATGACTCGTCTTCCGTTGAGTCTTTTTCAAAAAAGTACTCTGAGTCGTTTAATACCTCGAATGGATGAGTTTCCCGTCTCGGTACTTCGGTTTCTACATCCTCGTCGAGCGTATTTGTCGCAAGGATCGTGCATTTGTTTTCTTTAATGTTAACGACGGCTTTTCCCATGAAGATTGCGTCGGTCGCCTGGATTCTTGGCGAGTAAGCTTCCTTATCTTTAGTTGCATCCACCAATATTTCAATGAGGGTCTTCTGCCCGGCTTTTAATATGTGTTTGATGGATTCAGCTTAGACCTCACCTTCCTTGACCTTCATCATTACTTCGTTATTCTAGATCCTTGGAACATCATTTTTAAAATATATCGGCCTAATAATATTACTATTTAAAACGATGGCATTATGATGAAATGAAATTTCGACGGATTCTTGTTACAAAAACGATACGCCAAAAATTCCGGAAATA
Organism: Muscidifurax raptorellus; assembly: GCA_020010945.3. Classification (NCBI taxonomy): domain Eukaryota; kingdom Metazoa; phylum Arthropoda; class Insecta; order Hymenoptera; family Pteromalidae; genus Muscidifurax; species Muscidifurax raptorellus. The sequence goes on from JAHUUD020000043.1 coordinate 82,949, forward strand.
GGTAAAGGGAAACAAATCTTCAGGTACGACTTGAAAGACCACAGGATTGTCTCCTATGGATATTTCTGTGGAACCCCAAGTTTTTATAGTGTTATTTGTTACTCCAGTTATCTATCTGTAAGTAAAATCCACTTTTTCTTTTAATTCAGGTGCTTAAATTGGGATAATGGGGGGTGTCTCATTTTCTTCCTTTGATTGACAAATTTGTTGCGCTAAAAATAAAGCCAACGTTGGCAGGACGCTCCTGTTTGCTCTCGCTCACCTGAGCGTCTTGGCTGGATTGGAGCGTTGAATGTCGTTTGTTTATTGTTGCATTTGGGGCATTTGAGGAGACGACGCAGGCCACATTTGAGGGTATGGTGGCATCAGAGGCATGGGCAGCAATGTTCTTGTATCCTTGTCTTGGATCAAAAGCTTGAGGCTGGTTGGTTCGGTTGTTTCTGTTTCCGTTGTCGTAGTTGGATCTGAAATTCGGGCTTGAGGTTTGCCTATCCCGAAACAGGCTTCTATTTTTATTTTCTGAGATGGTTCCCACAACTTTCTCACATACTTTTCTTTCTCGTCTTGAAAGCTTACTCTCCTTTGAGGATTTTATGATTACGGAGTTCGAGTTTCTGCGTAGTTTATATGGGCCTGTTTATCCTGGCCGCTTTCCATGTTAAGTTCAACCCGTCTGGCAATTTCCGACGCTTGCTCTAATGTTTTCGGCTCTTTACGCTTACTGAGTATAATAATTCGTCCGAAAGGCCTCTATTAAAAGCCTCTAAAGCCACCACCTTCAGCATTTTTTCCATGTTCGTTACTTTTTCTTCCGCGAATGTCTTCTTAAGAGAACTAGACGGCTACTTCACGGCAGTACCTTTGTTAAATTATTTAAACAGTATTTTATGTCAATATCGGTAACGTGGATTTTTGTATACTTCGGAAATGGGAGGATCGGGAGTGTCTCTGTCCTCCCCAAGGAGTACTCAAATAGGATTATATAAAATGGAAATAGTTCTTAGCGTAGCGAAAGAAACTAGTATATATACATAGTAGTGATGACAATTATTTATATTTATTTAATTTACCTTATCAATATGCGGTGTGTACAGTTATTTTTCAAAGAAACCTTTATTCGAACAGCAGACTCGCAGATATTTTCCTTTACAACCTTCGATGTATTTCTCGTAGTACAGAGTTTTATTTATGGTTCTGGTTTATAATTATACTTATATTCGACGATTTTCGTTTGATTGGAATTTAGTTCTATATATATATATATATATATATATATATATATATATATATATGCTGAACTAGCTGTTCGCTAGTCAGTTTTCGGCGCTTATATTTTATACAAACGTGTTATTTCTATTTCTGTGAATTTTTAAGTCTACGTATAACTCGGAAAATAAACGCCAAAGAAAATATATTCGAATTTCTACTAGGTAAAAATTCTTGGGCATCGATCTTCACATTTTTAAAGTAGATACGTTTAAGAAATTTTGCCTTATAATCGCTAGTTTAGATTTAGTGAGAAAATATCATTCTTAAAAATTGAAAGAGTTTATTCGGACTGGCTATTAATGGTCTATTTCGAACGGGAGGTCGTGGTACAGGTCTAGATATTGAAGCGATAACTTTCGCTTCTTTTAGTTCTATCTCTACATAGACTTTATTTTTTTATCTCTTCTTCTTTTCGATTGCTCCTTTAATATAATTCTTTTGTAATGATGTTAATAAATGTGTAATTGAACTAAAAATGCTCCGATCAATTACATGGACCATCCATAAATGGCATGCAGTGTATATCTTCTAGTAATTGTATCATTCTTCGTTTTTCGACTTGAAAATAATTATTATAATTATAATTACTGAGGAAAATGATGCCCATGTGAATTTTTCGATTGTTAAGTGCCAATTACTGTTACCTATATTTTTCAGTGTACTATATGTGAAAATATTTCCTGAAATAGTATCTCCAGTAACTCCTTTAGCTATTATATTTAGTAATAATAATATTTTTTGCATTGGAGACATTTATTGTCCTTGTAGTTTATGCAAATCTTTGTTAGTAAACTCCGCTTATAGCTAACCCTTCAATTGATGCGAAAGTCAAAACAATCTTTATTTTAATTTTAATACATTTATTGTTAGTGTTATTATTTTAGAAGGTGTTGATGAAAATTTTATCCATTTCTCAGATATTTTATAATATGTTAGTATTATGGAATTACAATCAACTTGAATTCCTTTTTTTATTAAAATATGAGTTTTTGGTATTAGAACCCAAGTTTCATTGCCTATTGATATGGGTAATCGATTATAGCACTCTTGTAGATGCAATATTTTTATTTCCTTTGTAATACATTTTATGAGGCGTACTACTGCGAAGCGGGCAAATAATCGTCAGCCCACAACAAGGACAGAGCTCCAACCTTTGGGAAATACACTCTATCACCTCCAGCCTTGTCTTCTTTCTTCTGCGCCTCCTCGTGCTCTCTGAAAGTACCCTCACTTTCCGTTACATCTTGCGTCCTTATGTGGTGCTCAGTAGCAGTACAAGGCAGAAGATGAATGTTCGGCAGTTTTCGACCGATATTAGTCGAAAACAAGCCATACGGAGGACTACGCAGAGGAAGCAACTGCATCGCCAATGACACAGAGTAGCCAGACTTGGTTGTATAGGAAAGCTACCCAAGCTAACAGAAACAAAGAGACGTCCCCACGAATTAAAATCGTGGCCGCCGAGGCTCGTGCAAGCAAAAAGTTCAAGCTGAAATTCTTGAATATCCTGCTCCATCAAAAAAATTAAAAATCGCTCCAAGCGAAGGAGCAGCAGTCCAACATCAGGTAACCGCCGGCGAGCGTTGCCAAAATCCTGAAGGTCGATCCAGCCCCACAAAGACTATCTAGGCTAATGCAAAAAGCAGAAAGCCCTCGGTGCGGACTAGCTGCCGACGCGCTTCACGCTCCAAGTTACTCGCCATTCAGCTCGGAAATTAAACAAAAGTGATTAACGAATACGCGGGGGTGTTTGGCCTGGAGCGCGACGGTCACACGTTTATTGCAACACAAAATCGCGTTAAATTCAAACAAAGCGATTAAAAATGCACGATTCTGATTTCTCCCGGCATGAAAAGAGCTTATGTTGCGGAAGCTAGCCAAACTCCACGAACAGGGCATGGTAGTGCCCTCGAACTCGAACTATTCTTCTTCGCTCTGAATAGTACCGAAGAAACCAGACACGCTGGAAAACAACAAATTTTAATTTTTTACTGATTTTCGCGCACTCAACGAGGAAACAGAAAGAAGTTGCTATCAGCTTCCTTTACTTGTGAAATCCTCGAAAACTTAGCAGCCGCGAATTATATAACAGTGATGGACCTCAAACAAGGGTACCATCACATCGACATACACCCAGATTTGGCCCACCTCACGGCATTCTATGCTCCCAACAGGAATTACGCTAACCAGCTTCTACAATTAAACTGCATCACCATGACCATCGATGGTTAGTCTGCAAGAGGAGGAGATCGAGATTTACCTTGACGATCTTATGGTGCTTAGCGAAACCTTAAAAACTCTTGCAAAAAGATCGAGAGAGTCCGTACTAAAAGCGCCCACAATCTGTACAGTCGACCATGAAGTGCTTAAACACTTTCATACGACAAAGAAACAGGATTTGAAATTGAACCGATTAGAACCGTCGCTAGTCGGTTATGATTTCGACATTATACAGTATACCGTCTGGGAAAGAAAAACGCGAACACAGACGCGCTCTCACGTAACCCGGTAATCAGCGAGGGCGAGGATAATGCCGGGAGCCGAGTTGTACAAATTAGTAGATAAGCACTTCAGAGAAAATCCGGACAAGAAAGCAGGTGCACCGTCGGGTAGAATTTTGCGAACATGCGAGTTAAGAAGTAGAGGATAGATAAAAACCGGAAAATTCGGCAATCGACGTCAAGATCCAGCAAGTCCGGCCAATTCGGCAGAGCCGCCGAGAAACGAAACGAAAACGCGCGCATTTACACCAAAGACAAGACGCGCGCTGTAAAAAACGAGTTCGACGAATTTCATTTATGTCGCGTACTGCAAAATGTGTATCACGGCGAGGTACTCAGAATACGATGGGTTATGGAATAGACGACCGCCCGAAGATATTCAAGCTAGATTACTGTGACTCAGGAAGATTTGAAACGGTCTTAACTAGCACTGTGATTATAAGAGTCGCGGAGCAAAGGTTAGAGTAGAATAGTATAAGATTTATTTGACAAGTCAAAATAGTGTACATTCATTCCATGTTCAGTATATAGAGTTGAATATTACAGCAGTCGTTTACAATTTGGTATTATACCACAGCAGTCGTTTACAATTTGCAATATTATAACAGTTATTTACAATTTGGTATTATACCATATCGTCTTATAATTATTATCATGTACCATTATTAAAACTTATTCTACCGCGTCACTAAACAACAGTGCAGATTAGAATTCAAGTCAGTCACAGTCAGGTATCACAGCATTAAATTTACATACAATTTCGCCAACACAGGCTGAGTCTTTCACTACATTTAATAGGTGGCTATGTAGTGCCACTTTAAAGCTTCACAGCGAGGCCATATTTTTTATTCTATCTAGCAGGGAGTTTCATAATCGGGCTCCAAACACCCGAAATGAACCCTGGCCCACCTCTGTTCGTGATCTCGGTATCGCTAGTTCCCTTGACACCCTTCCCGAGAACCTGTACTGGTTTCTTTCAAACAAGGTAGAAAGATACGGCGGTTGCCCCATGGGATAAGCTTTGTATACATGTACCGCCGCGAAATAGGCTCTTCGATCATTAATGTTTAACCAGTTCAGTTCCTTTTGATGAGGGGTAATCTGCTCGCCCCAACTAGCACTCCTAATGTATCTCACACATGAATTCTGTAACCTTTGCAGTCGCGTCTGAAGCTCCTGCGACACATCATGATAGACTACCGAGCAATAGTCCAGGTGGGAAACAGCTAAGGCAGCAGCCAGATGCTTGCGCAACACCTCGGTGGCCAACAACCGATACATGGGAAAGTCCTACAACAAGGCAGAGGAGTCCAACTACCTCGTCTACTACGAGGGACTTCCTGACATGCGGTGGCTTCAAGTGGGTTAACGTCGACGTCGAGACACTCGACTTTTTCCAAGTGCTAGACGATCGTTTCGTGGGCTACATTCTCGAGGTTGATCTCGAGTATCCTGTAGCACTTCACGATGCCCACAAAGACCTGCCTCTGTGTCCTGAGCACACGGTCGCTCTAGGCACTCGCGAAGAGAGGCTGATGACGGCTCTGCACGACAAGGAGAGATACATCATCTACTATCGCATCCTCAAACAAGCTCTTAAGCATGGAGTACTTTTGAAGAAGATTCACAGAGCATGGAAATTCGACCAGAGGCCGTGGCTACGACCGTACATCGATCTCAACAGCGAGAAGAGAAAGCAGGCAAAGAACGAATTCGAGAAGCTCCTTTACAAGCTCTTCAACAACGCTGTATACGGAAAAACGATGGAGAACGAGCGCAAGCGAATAGACGTGTAGCTCGTCACAAAATGGGATGGACGATACGGTGCAGAAGCACTCATAGCTAAGACCAACTTTTACAGCTGCTCCATTTTCGAGGAGAATCTCGTTGCCGTGGAACTTGCATGCACCGAGATCACCGTGACAAAACCCATCTACATCGGTCTCTGTGTGCTCAACTTATCGAAAACGCTCGTTTAGCAAGCTCCTGTACACCGACACGGACAGCCTCGTGTACGAGATAACGGATATCGACATGTACGAAGTCATGAAGCGGGATATAGACCACTTCGATACATCGGACTATCCCGAGACTAATCAATTTGGCATACCTCGTTCCAACAAGAAAGTGGTCGGCCTCATGAAGGACGAGTGTTGCGGCCGTGTCATGACAGAGTTTGTGGGCTTGCGCAGCAAAATGTACAGGGTGAAGATCGAAGGCCAAGATGCCATCAAGAAGGCCAAGGGTGTGAAGGCTGCCGTCATCCGAACGACCATCACGTTCGACGACTACGTGGAGTAGCTACGCCAAAACACCAGGCAGACACGGCAGCAGTGCAACATCCGTTCTCGACTTCACGTTGTACGCAGCGAGAAGGAGAGCAAGATAGCGCTGAGCCCACACGACAACAAGCGCTACCTCATTCCCGGTGAGACGGACACACTGCCCTGGGGACACTACGTCATATTGGATGAGGAGCTCTTGCTGAATTTTGTCGGGGCAGCGGCGTGCGCCAACCTGCCGGCTCTTGTCGGGTCACCAGTGTGCGCGGATTCGCCGGCGGAAACACGCGCGGACCCGCCGGCCAAAGAAATGGTGGGGACAGCTCTACATAAGATGACGACCGCGGAGCTGGATTCATTGAATCGGTTGAAGAGCCAGAAAGAAAGAGATCTCGAAAGAAGCAGTGAGAATCAGAAGCGTATACGAGTTTGATCAGAGGTAAGTGTAAAAAAAGTATAAAAAAAAAATTAAACTAGTTTGTGGTATTGTAAAAGCATGCTCCGGAATTTCTTTTAGGGTTAGAAATAACAATTTAATATTTTACGTTTAAAAAAAAATCTTTATTTCAGATCATTTTTACACATATGACTTATCGATCCAGCTATTAGGACAGATGTTGAACCCCAAACATTTAACATAGATTTTATTACCACGTCTCTTGATCACTTTTTCCACAAGATAGACGTCGGGATATTTCACTTTCGAGAGTTCCTATTCATAGAAACTACCGCTTACCGGCTGATCCTTGTAATCCTTCAAATGGTCTGTAACTGGTTTCGTCTTTGATACTTTGACGATCGTAAAAATCTCTGTTGACCAGTTGGGATTGTATCCTTTCTCGAAGCTTGTTTAATCTTGCTGACGCGAACTTTATCGTTCAATTTGAATTTCGGTTTCTTTTTAGCAGGTTTCACTTTGATAGAGTAGAATCGTTTGAGAATTTGTGATTCGTTTGCGGCTGTAACGTTTTTCGATTTTATACCTATAGTTCGGTGTTTTGTATCGTTGTAAACTTCTATTAATTTAGGTAGTATGTTCAACCACTGGTATTTTCCACTAAGACTAAACTGTATCCACATTTTATTCTTCAATGTGCGATTGAAACGTTCGCAAATCGATGCTTTGAGATTGCTGTACGTGGAGTAAAGATTGATCTTGTACTGGTTCATGAGACTTTCGAACTTCGAGTTATAAAATTCCTTGCCTCTGTCTGTTTGCAAATTTTTCGGTACTCGTCCTTGACGTAATACGGACTCCATTGCTGCAGTGACATCTTTACCAGTTTTCTGTTTGATTGGTGTAGCCCACGCATAATGTAATAATAAGAACCGATAAAAACGTGTCGATGATCGTGAGTATGTACTTGTAACCTCTGTTCTCACGAGCATACGGTTGCATCTCGACCAAGTCCTCTTGCCAGGTTTCATCGATCCCGCGAACATCGAACTGACGACCTGGATAGTTTCGACGAGCAGGCTTGTGCAATTCTTTAACTAATGCACTCTTGTGTTCCATCTTTAGATGTTTACTAACTGGCGTTCGTTGAGTGAATGTTTTGAGATATGGTGAGTATTACCTCTTCTATAGTCCTTATCTAAACTTCTCAGTTTGACATCTATTTCATCTCTTTGAGCCTCTACTATCTCATCCAAATTTTTCAGATCAGTTGTCAATCTGGTTATGACATCGAGCACTCGATCGATTTCTATTCTAACAGCACGTTGAAGGGTAGGAAGATCAACAGCTTCATTCAGTTGGTGTGGTGATGCGAGGTTACAGAGTCTCTTGTTCTCCAAGTCGTATTGACCATCAGCTGTGATTTTAAAGCCGATGCGAGGAGGACCACGACCCCCGCGCTCTTTTTCAAATTACGTCCGAACACGTCGACGCTCATGATTGAAATGACTAGAATGTTCGCATGCAGCTCAATATAGCCAGCCTCGCGAATTTCCTACATGATCGAATGAATCTCATTAGTGTGACTGGGATTACCAGCTGTTGTCTCAGCTATTAATGGACGAAGTCTATCCACGAGTTCGTTTGGATCAGCCCAGTAGACGTAATCCATCTTCGTATCTCGTCTTGCGATTTTGTATGGAGGGAGTTGATATCGCAGTAGTCCACCTGTTTTCGAAATAGATTTTCGTTTTCTCGATTCATCCACCACCGTGAAAAGAGGGGCAATATAGTGACTGTATTTCTTACTATTATGCACGCGAATAGATTCGTTGGGGTTGAATTTCTTTTTGTGCGCACTGGATGCTTCAAGAATCTCTCGATAATTCTTCAAGTCATCGCTAGTTATCGACTGTCTATTGGGATACTTAGATATAAGCAAGTCTAATAATCCTTGAATTTTAGCATAACTTTTGTCGTTTACATTCACATGAAGATCTTCGAAAAGTAAGTAAATTTTGTTAATATTCTTGCTATATCTTGGGTCAAGCATGAATGTATGTTTATTTTAACGATCTTCATCAGTTTCTTGATTTTTCGAATGATCAGCTTCCTCGTTATCTTCTTCAGCTGCTGTTTCAAATGATGTGTCAGCTTCCTTAAAGATCTGCGTTGCATCATGCTCACTGTCAACTTTATACGTATCATCGAGGCTACCAATCGATGAAACACTTTTATCATCATCATCATCGAATGGCTTTGATTTCTTTTTAATCTTCGATGAATTCACTGCCGGGAGATTTCTTTTGGTTGTCTTGGTAATGAGTACTTGAAGAGGATCAATGATTGGTTTGAATGTTTCACCCACTGCTCTCTCAAAGTTTTCTTTTCCAAATTTCAGTAAATTATACTTGCGTTTGACAGCGTTGACCAGCTGATGAAGAATGTTCTTTTCTTCTTGCTATTCATAACAAACGTGTCGAAACCCTTTCTGTATCGACCGCCGTTGATTGGACTATCCTTTTCGATCATCAAGAATGCATGCTCATCATCCTACAAACATTTCGAGTACAGGTCTTTGAATTGAGCATAGGTCATATCGGTATTGACGTGGTCGTCATACAGATGATGCATATTCACATCATCTTGTCGGAAGACGAGGAGTAGATTCACATTATCTCGCGCGAGGCGTAGGAATGTGGGCGTACGATTGACACACATAGAAGCAATCGACGTTCTTGTGTCTTCCTGTTAAGTCACGAACTCGATCTGTGTATATATAATTATTAATGTATTCGTACTTACTTTGTCGTGGAAGAGATTCTCTGCTCTGCAGCTGGTGTTGGATCAAGATCGGCCAGTCGTAGGTGCAGGATAGAGTGAATAATTGTTTCAATAATAGAATGTATTCTGATGGTCGTTTATTCAAATGTAAAATTCAATTTATATACCGATCGCGTCGCGACTTACTTCTGGTAGCTCTGTCGACTGCCCGGAGCGTCGTAGCAGAGTCCAGATTCTAAGCGAGCCTCAAGTGCAACGGATTCAAAGTATTTATACACTTATTTACTCGGCTGATCTACTTCATTGGCCATACTCATCATTTTCGAGTTTTCGGCTTCGCAACGCTGATATTGCTTAACTACAATACGTCGCAGGACTTCGCAATGCTGATATTGCTTAACTACAATACGTCGCAGGACGTAACATCCCCCCAACAAGCTAGTTCCTATTGGTACAATAGCAACTGAATTAGACAATATATTAACAAATAATTTGAATTATTAAGTCCTCAGCACACTCTTTACTCTTCATAGTATTCTAGATTTTGAAATAGTTGTTTTATTTATCATCTGATTTGTTATAAACTTAAACGAATACTCTAGAATTCTATTTACATTATTATTATTAAATCTACTATTTTTAGTGGTTATATGTATCCTAAATTAAAAATAATTTCAGTTTGTTTTATTTATAAATGAAGTTTATATTATACACTCTTTGATTACTTACGATTCCAGCAATATAAATATATCAAACATTAGTATAAATATCATATTGTTTACGTAGAATAACAGTAAAGAGTTTGAATATTTATCAATTATAATTACTGCTGTATAGTTTAAAGTGGCTTTAACGAGAATAATGATATTTTCGTTTCTGGTTTAGACTCTACTTTTGATTCAACTTTTGATTCTATTGGTTGATTTATATAGGTCTTTGAATTAGGTGGATGTATAGGAATAGGTGGTGATATTTCTTTCTTGGAGCTACTAGGATTTTTCACCACTATTTCTTGCAGCTGTATATCTTGAGAATTCATCATTGGTGTTTGCATTTTGTCATCGTCTATTATCGTATCGTTCCTTTTCATTACGATTCATAAATGTGTAATAGAACTGAATATAGCTCCAAGTAGATGAAGCGTCCATCCGTACATTGCATGTAGCGTATATCCTCTTATTAGAATATCGATTGCCAATTTGCCAATATGAATAATGATAAATATCATTATTAATGCTGAGCTGATTGAACCAAATTTGACCAGTTTATCCATAAATCCATTCCAAGTGTTCTCAGCGATGTTCATCAATGTATTTTCGGTTAATAGATTAGCTATTACACCTCCTTGCGTGGTTTCTTCACCTTGCATTCCTCTAGCTATCGTGTTGAGTAAAGATGCTCTCTCCATCGGAAACATGATATGTTGTTGTAATTTTTGAAGATCCTCTTGTGAATAAATCCCACTGGTTGCCAGTGAATTCAATTTTTCCGGTTGCCATGCAATTTTAGTTGACGGTTTCAAAGTCTTGATAATGTTATTACTTCTTCTTGGCGCAGGCATTAGGTTTATCCAGTTATCGCTAATTTTAAAATATTGAGGTACGATAGAGTTGCAGTTTATCTGTGTACCTTTCTTTAATAGTATATGGGTTTTTGGCGTGAGAAACATTGTTTTGTTTCCTGATGAGACTGTCAGTTGTGTATAGCAATAATCTGTATGATGAATCTTTACTTCTACAGGCGTGCACTTAATTATGTGTATAGCCTCCGCCGCTAGTCTGGCAATATACCCAGGTTTTTGCATTATGTTGTAGGCAAATTCGTCGGGTAAAATGGATGCAAGAGACAAGGAATTTTGGATAACTTTTCTTCTTTTAGCATATTTAAATACAAATTTTTAAACTGACCCCTAAAATGTTTTTCTACGTATACAAATTTCGAGTTTACATATGTAAAAAGATCAAAACTAACTACCGGCCTTTTGTTAAGCATGTCTTCTTGAAATAACAATTGATTATCAATTTCTTCGCAAATGAACAATTTTGGATGTTCCGTTTTATATAAAATCCTACCGCAAATATTTATCTTTTCTCTACTAGTTAACGCAAACGATATTTCATTAGTACTTATTGTATAAACTGTCTCGCGATTTTGTGAGATTATTTTTGTCGATACTCCTCCATATAATATATCATACTTTTTTTTAAAACAACTATCAGTATTGATTACTGACCAAAATGTATGGCTAGCTTGTATATCAATACAATGCTGCTCCGAGAATTTACATACGTCCCTGAGCTTAATCTTATTTTATCGTTGTCTAAACTTACATCTGCATATTCTTCTAAAAGTGTAATTTTTATAAGTCCCTGTACTAAAACATCACTCCATGAACCAAAACTATCCGAATATGCTGCACCTGTGCATTTCTTTTCTTTAATACTTCCCGCAAGTTCAATTCCTGTTGATTTAGTTGAGTTGATTTTTAAATCAGCTATAGTGTGAAAATTGTCATATTTGAATATTCCTGTTTTATGGATTGATCTACGATTTTCGTGGCTTATATCATAAATATATTCTTATACGCCCTGCTCTACAGCACCTATATGACTAAACACATTCCGCAATGATATACCGTACGCTTAATTTCTATTTTACATTGTATCACTCTTACTTTTCTAAATTCTGCAAATTGTAGTAGTTGTATGGTGGCGTTGGTAGCGTTTACATCTTCTTGATGGAAATCGCACTCCCCCGAATCCAGTAGAGAGTACGTGGTGATGATTGGATCAGATGCCCCACAATCAAATCCTACTATGGCTTGAGTTGTTTTAAAAATTGCAACAATTAAAATAATTTCAGGAATCATTCTGTCCAAATTTCCTAGAAAAAAAATATTTTAGAATCATGTATGGCAACGGCTTAATTTATTCATATGAACAGTTTTTGGTTTTCCATTATAATTTATAGTTACGTTACTATTTTCATTTACTTTTATTATTTCATATGGCCCCAGGTTGTGATTCTTTTCGAATTTACCTGGTTTTGGTTCTTTAATTAACCATACTTTATCGCCAATTTTTAGTTCTATTGGATTTACGTAACGATCATAATATTCTTTTGATTTCATTTTTGAATAGATCAAATTTTCTCTAGCAATCGCTGTGATTTCTTGTAATTTAGCTACTAAATTTTCCAAATAACCATTAAAAGTAGGCAATTGTTCATTTTTCTTTAATGGTTCACTAGATGGAAGCCTAACTGGATAACCAAAAACTAGTTCATGCGGTGTAAATTTATGGCTAGTATGGATACTAGTATTATAATGAAATTGAGCGAATTCTATTAATTCGTCCCACTCAATTTTCTTTGAAGAAAAGTTCTTTAGATATTCGCACAGCGGATGATGTGCTCTTTCCAATGAGCCATTTGACTGATGTGAAAATGCCGTGGTTTCTATTTTTTTAAATTTAAATCTTCGTGCTATTTGTTTTATTAGTTTACTTGTGAAGTTTGCTCCCCCATCCGTGAGTACAAGTTTAGGTGATCCAAAAACGCATATAAATTTTTTTATTAGAGCATCTGCTACTGATTCCGCCGTTTGATCAGGCAGAGATATAATTACTATAAACTTTGTTAATTGATCTTGTATCGATAAAATATATTTATTGTTATTTTTAGTAACATTTACTGGTCCGACTATGTCCATAGAAATTTTATCGAATGTTTTTAAGGGTGTATCCGTAATAATCATAGGTTGTTTAGTTTTTATTCTTTTCAGCTTATTTCTTTGACATTCTTCACATTTTTGTATCCGTTTTTGGATATCTATTTTTAAATTTTCCCAATAATATTTATCCTTGATTCTATTGTACGTTCTATTAATACCAGAGTGTCCCCCTATTCTAGTCGCGTGTAACATTTCAAATATTTTATCTCTTTTATCCATTTCTATATAAATTATATTATTTAAACAAATTATCACCTTAATATTCGTCTCGTTAAATATATCTTTGAGGATTTCTTCAACTTCATCCCAACTAATATTTGTTATTTTTATATCTTTCGACATACTAAATATTGTATAGTTCTTTTGCAAACAAATAGTCTTTAACAACTGAAATAAATTAATAAGCTTTGTTTTAACTGCTATTGCTGATTCAGCTGTATTTAAACATAGTACAAAAATTTTGTTCTTTCCTTTATCTATTATTTCAATTTCATTACTGTCTAGATTTTTGTCCCAATCAATATTTTTATTTTTCAATAATTTTGCTGTATGTTCATCTAGTGACTCACCATTATTGTTGATTAAATGTATCACATTATCATTCCGGAATTGAATTGCATTTTTGGAATATACTATATTTTTTTGTTTGTTTTCCTGACTTCCCACGTCACACGCAATTCTATTCTTTGTGCTTTTAGTTTTTCCTCGTTTACGGTTTTTTATCTTCAACTTTTTCTTATTAATTTTTGTCTTTTGTTGATTTACGATTTTAATTTTTTCTTCGTTGGTTAATTCTGGGCGAATTTTATTCTCTTCTCGCTTTTTCTGAGCGCTAGTTATCACATATATTCCAGCTTTTGCCACTGGATTTCGTGACAAGGCATCTGCATTCGTATTTTGCTTTCCAGCTTTATATATGATTTCATACTCATAGTCTAACAATTTTAATCTCCATCTTTGTACTCTTTCATTATTATTTGCTGATTTTAACCATACCAATGGCTTGTGATCCGTTACAATCACAAATTTATTACCATAGATATAACCTTTGAAAGTTTTTATGGCATACATAATCGCCAAAGCCTTTTTCTCATACGTCGCATATTTCATTTCAGCTGGTTGCAATACTCTAGATGCATAAGCTATGGGTCTGTCTTTACCTATTTCACCTTGAGAAATAACACATCCTAGAGCATATTGACTTGCGTCGCTTGTTATTATGAATGGTTTGTCGAATTGTGGGTATTGTAAGACTGGTGCAGAGCATAACATCTTTACCAGTTTATCAAAAGCTGTTTGTTGTTCTTCTGTCCAAGTAAATGGTCTATCCTTTTGCAATAATATTGTTAATGGTTTTGTTATATCGGCAAGATTTTTTATGAATCTTCTATAATAATTAGCAAAACCTAAAAATTGTCTCACTCCCTTTACATTTTTAGGTATAGGAAAATTTTTGACGGCCTCTATTTTCTTCTCGTCCGGCCTTATCCCGGCTTCGCTAATTATATGCCCTAGGAAACAAACTTCTGTTTTACCAAATTCACATTTTTCTGGTTCTAATTTTAATCCTGCTGCTATTAATGCTTCTGCTATTAGATTAAAATTTTCATCCAATTCCTCCATTGAATCTCCAAAAATAATAATGTCGTCAATATAAGTGTAGCATATTTTATTAATGTATTCGGCTAGGACTGTATTTATCACTCGCTGAAATATTCTAGCAGAGTTCTTGAGACCGAATGGTAAAACAAGAAATTCAAATCTTCCCAATGGCTGTACACTGAACGCAGTTTTTTCTATATCCGAAGGTCTCATTTTTACGTGATGAAACCCTGATTTTAAGTCTAAAACATCAAAATATTTTTTGTTTCCTATGAGATCCAAAATTTCGTTAATATTTGGCAGTAAATACGGGTCCGCTATAGTGACCTCATTTATTGCCCTGTAGTCAATCACTAATCTGAATCTCTTTTCTCCTGTAACAAGTTCTTTCGTCGGCACGACTAATACGGGTGCATTGAATGGGCTTTTTGTATTTCGTATCGCTTTATTTACGATTAATTTTTTTGTTTCATTGATAGCAATCTCTTTCTTTTTGTGTTCTAATGGAAACTGCTTTACATAAATAGGTTTATCTGTCGTTAAATTTATTTCATGTTGTTCTACAGTACACGTTCCTAATTCATCACCTTCTATCCAAAAAACATCCGGATACTTATTTATGATCCGCTCGATTCTTTCTTGATTCTTTTTACCACCATTTTTCATTTGTAATTTCTTTCGAAATACTTCTTGTCTGCTAGGTTTCTTGAGTTGGCCGTGTTGAGTTTTCTTTGATGTATCGATTGCTTCTATATTTAAAATTAAACTCTCATCTATGCCTAGTTCGTCCACTAACTGAGCTCCTTCAGGAACATAGTCAATATCGAATGATATATATTGATATTCTTTTTCATCAAACAACAATTTTTCTTCAGCTTTTGACAATTTTTCTCTAGTTTCTTTCATTGTTGTTAATATGTCCTTAAAATCGCATTCTTGTACTTCAGCATTGATTTCTTGCGAGTTTTGCTCCTCTTGCACTGCTACGTTAATGTTATATATGAATTTTTCTATATTCTTACTATCGATTTCCAAAAATTCTCTAAAATTTTCTGGCTCGTTTTCATTTTTACTACTTTTATTTATTACTTCTGTTTTAGTATCCTTACTCACTTTATATTCTTTAGTTATTGTATTCAAGACTGTTTTCACATCCTCATAAAATGTATTTTCTATCACCATCTCATTTTTTTTTAAATCTTTTGTATTGTCGGAATTTTCTGCCTCTTGCTCTATGTTCACATTTATAGTGCTTTGCTTATTATCTTGTTGAATTATATTTTCTTTATCTTTATTTACATCTTTACTCTCGCTACATTTGTTTCCTTTTAGGCCTTCATATATTTCATTTTCTTTAATGATTTCTTTTAACATTTCATTGAGAACCTTTTTTTGATCATTATTTACTCCCTCTCTTTCCTTCTGACCCTTGTTTTGTATATTTTCTGCATAAGTGTATATCTTCTTAATTGGTCCACTTTGTAGTTTTAATTTTACGTCGTTTATCTCTAAATATCCTTCATCTAGACGTAATTTACTTTCCCTGAGTAATTTAATACCTAAAATGCCATCATACGGAGTAGGTGAGCTAGGGGGGTTCTGGACCACTTCAGGGATCTACCTTACCGACAGTCGGTAAGGTAGATCGCTAGCTCAAGTGGTTCATGTCTCGGCTAACTCAAGTGGTTCGTGTCTCGGCTAACCCAGCCGGTAAGGTAGCTGACCCAAGTTACCGACCGAGCTGATAACCCAAGTTACCGACCGGGCTGTTACCGACCGAGCTGATGACATCGGGGAATCCCCGAGGGGGTATAACTCAAGTTGTAGATGTAGTAAGGCAGAAATCGAATCCTAACCTCAATTTCGAAATTTTTTTTTTTTTCACTATTAGGTAGAGATTACAAAGTTGGAACCCCACCAAGTGTGGTTCACCCCACCCTTCTCCAAGTCTAGCATTAATCGACAAAGGGGTGTAAATACGCATCGATATCCTTTATCATAGCTATTACATATAGCAAGATACAAAATTGATGACGTCATACACAGGTACGGGACTGCTCGTCGATCTCTCATAGTATCTGACATTGCCAATACAGGTTCGAGGCTGCTCGTCGTACTCGCAACATCCGATATCGCTATGCAAGTTCGAACTGCGTTTCCTACAGAATGACCTGTATGTATATCCGAAGCTGCCGTGCAGGTTCGAGGCTGCTCGTCGTACTCGTAGCATCCGATATCGCTATGCAAGTTCGAACTGCGTTTCCTACAGAATGACCTGTATGTATATCCGAAGCTGCCGTGCAGGTTCGAGGCTGCTCGTCGTACTCGTAGCATCCGATATCGCTATGCAAGTTCGAACTGCGTTTCCTACAGAATGACCTGTATGTATATCCGAAGCTGCCGTGCAGGTTCGAGGCTGCTCGTCGTACTCGTAGCATCCGATATCGCTATGCAAGTTCGAACTGCATCACCCATCGACCCTATAAAGGAGATCGCGGAGCGGGGAACCGTCATTATTTACACGACTTGCCTTAGAGTAAGAAGTAAGAAATGTTTTGTTTCTGTGGCCTACCAGACCATCTCGACGATCCTCGTCTGCAGAGGGCTAGGATCGCGATGGAGCTACCTCTGCCACCATTTGCCGTAAGTATCAATACGTAGATCATTTTGTGAATAATTAAATAATTTTTCACATTTTTTTTTTCATAGTTAAAACACGACGAGACCATGGCCGCGATGAGCTCGGAGGAAGACTCTCCTCTCTCCTGGTCTCCCCTAGCCCACAGCACTGGCCTCTCCGAAATGGAGGAGAGCTTGGTGGCGGCGGCTTCCCTGCTGGAGAGGGCCCTGCTGGAGGTAGACTCCGTTCCTCGACTACCGTCGACGAAGAAGGAGGTACCGGGGAAGTGGGCTGTGCTGGCACACGACCTCCAGCTCTCGAGCAGCAGCAGTGGCGAGCTTGTGATGCAGGAGTTGGCGAAGGTGTGCCCTCCTCGTCAGCAGAGCGCACCATCAAGTGACGACGAGGAGAAAGAAAATTCTCCTGTACGCTCTGCTGATGAGAAGCGCGCACCTCATCGTCGACGTCGCTCACCAGCCCAGGAGGAGGATGATCCCTGCGTGCGCAAGGCCACCCGACCATCGAAGGTCGTAGACGTGAAGCGTCGACGATTAGAGTTTAAGGATTTTTAATTGTATTAAAAAAAAAAACAAAAAAAAACAAAAAAAAAAGGAAGTCAATGGAGAGGTAGAGGTAATTGGTTGTACCTCACAGGTGAGAGCGGAGGTAGGGGCTCTCACCACTTCCTTAAAAAAAATTAATGATGACCTTGAATCCGAGAGTATGCTTTCACCATGCAGGTAACTTAAAATTTTTTTTATTAAACTAAAGATGACCTTGAATCCAAGAGCATGTTTTTAACCGCGAACTAGTAATTTTTTTAGAGAGAACCATCGATTCTCGCTCTTGTACTTGGAAGGTAGGTAGTCCCAGCTGGTCGGTGGTTGGAAGAGGTAGACGGACGGCAGAGAGTCTTCCTGGAGAGGAACCACAACCACCTCCTTGAAGACGAAGTCGTTCACCGGTCTCTTGAAGCCTTGTACGTCCACTACGAACTCCATATCGATGGCAATTGAATCACTTGGCTGCAGTCACCGCTTTTATACCCTTCTCTGAGGCTTACCCCACCACGTTTTACTATGACAAGTATGTGCAGGTACTACCGATCTGTAGAAATTGCTGAGCCCTTGCGAGCCGATGCAGGTCTCGGAGAACCTGCTCTAACCTGTAGGTCTCTGCGAGCATCGATCAGCACTTTCTTCAAGTCGATGCTGGTTTTCCAATATCTGTTCCAACAAGTAGCTCTCTTAGGTGTATATAAGGAGCCAGGGATCCGAGGTTTCCTCAGTATCAAAAGTTCTTCGATGAGTGAACAAATCTTTCGAATACCTAGAGGAAGACCCTCGACGAAGAAGACACTCTTCAGGATCACCATGGCTTCTGCGGAGGACTGCAGGGAGGCCGTCGCCATGATGCAGGAGGCACTGAGTCTCATGGTTGAGGGTGCCATCGACGATGCATCGGTGGAACGCTGGACCAACGTCATCGTCCCCGATCACATCACTACCTTCGAGCGCCTCTTGGAGACGCCAAGGCTCAGTGTGCCAGAGAGACAAAAGTACCAGTCTACAGTGGCACTCCTGCATACCATTCGACACAGAATGAGCTGCTGTGTCAAGCGTGGTAAAAACCTCCAACAGCAGCCAAGTGTAGCCTGGAATGAAGTGAAGTCGGCCTTTGTAAGTCGTATCAGATCAGGTGTGATCACGAACTTGAGACATCTGGACATCTCCACGTTCATGGATGACGCTAGAGCTCTCTTCGCCTCGAAGATCGAGTTGGCGCTCCGCGAACACAATGCTGTGAAAGTGAATACTGTGCTGGCAGCTGAGTACATCATCGTGAAGAATGACGAGGAAACCAAGGACATCAAGTACTTCAACACGAAGAGTGCGTCGATTTACCAGACCACTGACTTGAATGAGTAGTTCACTGCGAACGTCCAACAGCCCATAGAACGCGACATGGAAGAATTCCAAGAACGAGACTCCGGCTGGACCCTACATTCCATTCTAAACTTGACAGTAAACGTGAACAAGTTGAATCCATTGAGAGGAAGCTCCTACATCGAACTACCACCCCTCATCAATTCGAAGCATGCCTGTATCAACGTGAAAAACAACGACAACCAGTGTTTCAAGTGGGCTGTGCTATCCGCGCTGCATCCTCCATCACATCACGCAGATAGAGTTTCAAAGTACGAGGAATTCGCGGATGAGCTGAACTTCCAAGGCATCGACTTCCCAGTGTCTCCGAAACACATCGTCAAGTTTGAGAAGCTGAACGATGTGTCGGTGAACTTGTACATTCTCAAAAAGAGGGGTGAGAGATTCGAAGTGTCCCCGTGTCATGTGACAGCGTCGAAGAAGATCCAACACGTCAACCTTCTCCTCGTGCAAGATTACTATGTGGACGAGGAGGAAGATGAGGACGATGGCGACATCGAGCTATTGCCGAAATTCCACTACGTGTGGATAAAAGATCTGTCCAGGCTAGTGAGAGCACAGACGTCGAACAAAAAATGTAAGCAATACATCTGTGAACGCTGTCTCCACTACTTTTGGACAGAGATCAAACTGAGTACTCAGGAGGTCGATTGCGCACAAGTCAATCAGTGCAAAGTTAAACTGCCCACAAAACACGACAACATCCTAAAGTTCAAGAACTTTGGTCACAGAGAGCGAGTGCCTTTCGTCGTCTACGCCGACTTCGAGTGCCTATTGCGACCCGTAGAAGACGATGAGCGTGCGTACCAGCAGCACGAACCATTCAGTGTCGGTTACTACCTCAGATGTAGCTTCGATTATGCTCGTTCTGAGTACAAATGCTACAGACAGAAGGACGAAGGCTCTCAAGGCTCAGCTGAGTGGTTCGTCAAGAGCCTGCAAGCTTTGGCCGAGGAGCTGGATGAAATCTACAAGAATCCCAAACCAATGAATGCACTCACAGCTTTGGAAAGAGAGGAGTTCGAGAGAGCGAGAGTCTGCCACATCTGCAGAAAGCCTTTCTCAGCTGAGGATAGGAAGATCAAGGATCATTGCCACCTCACGGGAAGGTATGTGCACTCAATTATATATGCATAAAATAATCATAATTGTTTATTTCTAACCTCACAATGTTCAATGTTTCAGGTACCGTGGTCCAGAGCACAACAAGTGCAACATCAACTACAATGACTCGAGGACCATACCCGTGATATTCCACAACCTCAGCGGCTACGACTCTCATCTCTTCATCAAGGAGATAGCAACCTGCTTCAAGGGTCGAGTGTCGCTCATACCACAGACCAAGGAGCGATACATCTCCTTCTCCAAGTTTGTCGAGGGTACGGAGTTCAATTTCCGATTCATCGACTCTTATCGCTTCATGGCATCTAGCCTAGAGAAACTCGCCTCCTACCTCGAGAAACTGAACATAGCAGAGGGAGTATTCCAACTGGACTACACAGCTGATCAGATCGAGCTGTTGAAGAGGAAGGGGGTATTCCCTTACGACTACATTAGCTGCTTCGACAAGCTCCAGGACACTGAGCTGCCTACAAAGGAGCAGTTCTACAGCAAACTGAACGATAGTCACATCTCTAACGACGACTACGAACACGCCAAGATGGTGTGGCGAGTCTTCGACATTCAGACTCTCGGAGATTACTCGGACCTGTATCTCAAGACGGACGTGCTCCTTCTTGCCGACGTGTTCGAGAACTTCAGGGACAACTGTCTCGAAGCCTACGGCCTCGATCCCGCACACTACTACACCACCCCTGGCCTCACGTGGAATGCCATGCTCAAGTACACGAACATCGAGCTCGAGCTGTTGACCGACGTCGACATGCTCCTGTTCGTTGAGCGAGGTATAAAGGGTGGTGTGAGTCAGTGCTCCAATCGTTACGCCAAGGCCAACAACCGATACATGGGAGACGACTACAATGAGGCAGAGGAGTCCAAGTATCTCGTGTACTTCGACGTTAACAATCTCTACGGCTGGGCGATGCGAGAGTGTCTGCCATACGGCGGCTTCAAGTGGGTCAACGTCGCCGTCCAGGCACCCGACTTCTTCGTAGTGTCAGACGATCATCCTGTGGGCTACATACTAGAGGTTGACCTCGAGTACCCTGAGACACTTCACGATGCTCACAAGGACCTGCCCCTGTGTCCCGAGCACACAGTAGCTCCAGGTACCCGAGAAGAGAAGCTGATGACGACTCTCCACGACAAGGAGAGATACGTCATCCACTATCGCAGCCTCAAACAGGCTCTCAAGCATGGACTGCGACTGAAGAAGATCCACAGAGCCTTGAAGTTCAATCAGAGGGCGTGGCTGCGCTCGTACATCGATTTGAACAGCGAGTAGAGGAAGATGGCAAAGAATGAGTTCGAGAAGCTCCTCTACAAGCTCTTCAACAACGCCGTATACGGAAAAACGATGGAGAACGAGCGCAAGCGCATAGACGTGAAGCTCGTCACGAAGTGGGGTGGGCGATACGGTGCAGAGGCACTCATAGCCAAACCCAACTTTCACAGCTGCTCCATCTTCGAGGAGAGTTTCGTGGCCGTGGAGCTTGCACGCACCGAGATCACCGTGAGAAAGCCCATCTACATAGGTCTCTGCGTCGACTTGTCGAAGTCGCATGCAAGCTCCTGTACACCGACACGGATAGCCTCGTGTACGAGGTGACTGGTGTCGATGTGTACGAGGTCATGAAGCGAGACATCGACCACTTCGATACGTCGGACTATCCCGAGGCAAATCAGTTCGACATGCCCCGTGTCAACAAAAAAGTGGTCGGCCTCATGAAGGACGAGTGTGGCGGCCGTGTCATGACGGAGTTTATGGGTTTGCGCAGTAAGATGTACTGCGTGAAGATCGAGGGCCAAGACGCCATCAAGAAGGCTAAGGGTGTGAAAGCTGCCGTCGTCAGAACGACCATCACGTTCGACGACTACGTGAAGTGTCCACGCCAGAACACCAGGCAGACACGGCTGCAGTGCAACATCCGCTCTCGACTTCACGTTGTACGCAGTGAGAAGGAGAGCAAGATAGCGCTGAGCCCACACGACAACAAGCGCTACCTCGTCCCCGGCGAGACGGACACACTTCCCTGGGGGCACTATGCCATATCGGAGGAGGAGCTCCTGCTGAATCTTGTCGGGGCGCGCGCGGACCCGCGGGAGCACGCGGACCCGCCGGCGCGCGCGGACCCGTCGGAGCACGCGGACCCTCCTGCGCGCGCGGACCCGCCGGCCGAGCACGCGCGGACCCGTCGACCGCGGAAATGGTGGGAACAACCCTACATAAGGCGGCGCGCTGTGGAGCTGGTATCATTCAGTCGGCCGAAGAGCCAAAGAGCAAGAGGTCTCGAAAGGAGCACTGAATACCAGAAGCGTATACAATATTACTCAGAGGTGAGTGTGTTAGAGTTCTCTGTCGTAGAAAAAAAAAGAGACTCCTCCCAGCGAATCTAACTCACAGCTCGGATCTACCGGTTGCCATACTCAAGGTCAACGCTCTTCGAGTGGAGTGCAGCATAACAACTGGCGCCTACATAAAAGGTCAGCAAGTTCATACCATACACGAGTTCTTTCCTGCAGTACCACCAGGATATAAGATCATCGAGGTGCCATCGCAGGTCATTTACCTTCCAGTCTCGGTCCACAGCATTAGTCATCTTCAATTACGTATAGTCGATCAAGACGGAAATCTAGTCAACTTTCGTGGAGAAATCATTACCATCAGATTACATATCAAACGAGTATAAGATGGGAATCGTTTACAACTTGAAAGTCGGTAGAGGCTATATAAGGCAAGCTAGATGTCGACCACCCATCAGTCTTCAACGGACTTCCAAAACGTTAACACGTCGGAACATTCAGTTTCTAAAAAGTCTAAACTTAAGAGTGATAAGCGCCCGTGGTGGTGGAAAATAACTTGTATATTCTTGTGCTGTATATCGAATAAAGAGCATGGAAGATATTCTAAGCATACAGTCTCCCGTGGCATTCGATGAGTCTCTTGCACATTACGAGCTGCATCCTCATCAACCATACACTGCCTCGTCCTTCAACAACAGCGACGAAATTTGCATCGCTATCCAACATCAAGACTTGTACGTTCTGCCGTCGCGCAGTATGATACACATATGCGGTAGACTCACAAAATCAAATGGAAATACAGTAGCGCACACAACTCTGGTAAACAACGCCTTCTGCCACATGTTCGAGGAAATTCGCTACGAAATCAATGCCGTGGAAATCGATAAATGTAAGAACGACGGTTTGACAACTATCATGAAAGGATGGCTGTCACTCAATCCGTGTCAGAGTGTACTCGTGGAAAATGCGGGTTGGCTCGACGTTGCAGAGACGCAAAGTCTGACCAACGATCAAGGCTACTTTGATGTCGCCATCCCACTGAGTATGATTCTCGGATTCGCCGAAGACTATCGAAAGATCGTAGCGAATGTCAAGCACGAACTCATACTCACCAGATCGAGAAACGATTTGAATGCAATTGTTCAGACAGGTCAACAAGGTACGGGCAATGACATAACTTACGAAGAATTCAAGATAACATTGACGAGAATCGAGTGGTTGATACCATACATCGCAGCATCCAACGTCGACAAAATACGTCTGCTGAATTACATAGAGAAGAACAGACCCATCAGTATGAGTTTCAGGAGATGGGAGCTTTACGAGTATCCGGTACTGCCGAGCTCCACGAGACACGTCTGGACAGTCAAGACATCTAATCAACTGGAGAAGCCGAAATTCGTCGTTTTAGGCTTTCAAACGAATCGAAAGAACTCGAAAACAGTCAATGCCAGTCGTTTCGATCACTGCAATCTGAACAACGTGAAATTGTTCCTCAATTCGCAGTACTATCCGTACGGCAATCTCAATCTCCACATAGATCAACAACAGTACGCAGTTTTGTACGATATGTACGCGAACTTTCAGACTGCGTACTACGAAAAAAACGCCGAACCTTTGCTTAGAAAGGGGGATTTCATCAATCACGTCCCCCTCTACGTCATCGACTGCTCCAAGCAGAGCGAGGTGTTGAAGAACGCTCCCGTCGACGTACGTCTGGAGTTTGAATCTCGAGCCAATTTTCCCGCCAACACCTCGGCTTACTGCCTGATCTTGCACGACCGCATAGTCCAGTACAATCCTGTCAGCGGGGACGTGAAGAAACTTGTCTAGAGGGGTGGAAGCCTATAAAAGCGCTCGCTCTAAAGTAGAGAAATCAATCGTCGAGATGGAGTAAGTAGTGGACATGCAAGGATACAAGCAGTCGGGCAACGACTTCATCCTCAAGGAGTTAGCCATAGTACCGCTCAATCGAGACATCGATCCTCTGGTGTTACTATTCAAAGAACCCTTTCCTTGGCGACGTCTTACCGACAAATACAAGAGAGAAAACACTTGGATGTATCACTACTATCATGGAATACCTTGGAGCGCTGGTGAACAACCATACACAGACATAGGCAAGATTCTTCGAGAAGCTCTTCGCGATGCTACTCGAATTTTCGTGATGGGCTCTTTGAAGAAAAAATGGCTCGAACGTTTTAAGTTCAACGTTCACGATATAGCTGAAATGGGCTATCCACCACTGGATGAACTGAAGGTAGTGACCATCTGTACTCATCACGATGGTGGAACATCTTCTCAAATCAACTGTGCTCATCACAACGTGAAACTTCTGAAAATATTCTACAAAGAAACTTTCAGTCAGATAGATGGTGAGAAGAAACCAATCGACTGCTCGATGATATGGGAATAGTAACTCGAAGGGAGGGGGAAATCACCCTTCCTCTTGCTTGAGGCTATATATTTATATATATAGGCCTGCGAATTTTACATATCTCATTTGAACTTTGAACGTTGATAAAGATGGATCAAAATACCAGTCCTACTACCAAATACGAACCTCTTCCTCCTTGCAAAAATGAGGAAAAGAAGAAAGGAAATTCTCAGTGGAAATCGTATTTCGAAAAATATTCGACGAACACAAAATCTTTTCCAGAGCGCAACAAATACGAGAGACTTGATGATAGGAATCAACGTTAAGTGTAAATAACAGTATTGAAGGCGCTCGTGCATATTTTTGGTATTCAATGTATAAGATAAACATCTAAATAAAAAAAAAATGTTTTCTTTTTAAATACTCATATTTATTTCCTACCTTTCTACAACGCCATCTAGAGCTGGGGTCTGAGTTTGTAATCTCTACCTAATAGTGAAAAAAAAAAAATTTCGAAATTGAGGTTAGGATTCGATTTTTGCCTTACTACATCTACAACTTGAGTTATACCCCCTCGGGGATTCCCCAATGTCATCAGCTCAGTCGGTAACCTGGCTTAGCTCGGGGATTCCCCGATGTCATCAGCTCGGTCGGTAACAGCCCGGTCGGTAATTTGGGTTATCAGCTCGGTCGGTAACTTGGGTCAGCTACCTTACCGGCTGGGTTAGCCGAGACACGAACCACTTGAGTTAGCCGAAACATGAACCACTTGAGCTAGCGATCTACCTTACCGACTGTCGGTAAGGTAGATCCCTGAAGTGGGCCAGAACCCCCCTAGCTCACCTACTATACGGAATGTCAAATTCCTTTGGTGCTACATGAAAATCACAATATTTATTATTTATTGGTAGTCTAACTATCCCTAAAGTTTTTATTTGCTTGCTTGCTATTCCTGTCAGCAATATTTTTTTATGTTGTAATAGCGCCCCTGGAGAAATTTGGCCTACTTTGATTATATTTATCTGTGCACCACTATCGACGAGCAAGCTGCATGATTTACTTGTATATGGATTTATAATCTCAATATATTCTAATCGATCATCTAATTTTATGTGATATACTTCCAATTTCTCTGTATTTGATACATTTTGTTCATCGATATCTCTTGTTTTTATTAAATTTGCTGTGCCATCGTTTGTTGCGAGTGTATTGGCCTTATTATTTCTCGTCCACTCGCTCCGAGAAGGCTTTACTCGTTTCCCGCACGATTCACTTGCTGGTTCTGCAATTTAAAGCATTCTTCGGTCATATGGTTCGTATTTTTGCAATAGCTACAAAATTTATGCGCTCTTGATTCTAGTGCCTTGATTTCCTGGCAATTTTCTACTGTGTGTCCGTCTTCTTTACAATAACTGCAATTTTCCCTCGTTTGAGCCATATTTTCCAAATTTCTTAATTTTCTGCACTCTTGTATTGGATGTTCTTTTATTTTACAATATTCACAACTTATTTGTTTCCAATTAGTATTATTTGTATTTTTGTTCTGATTATTAAAATTGTTGCTTTTTCTGTAGTTATTATTATAGTTATTATAATTGTGATTTTTATATGAGGCGTTGGAATTATTCGTATCTTGCTGCTGAGCCATCCATTTGGGGCAGTATTTTCCGGAATGACCTTTTTCGTTGCAAATCTGGCATTGGATATCCTGTTGACATGTTTTTGCTCTATTCTGTGCTACTAATATTTTAGCTTCTTCACACTGTTCAGCTTCATGATCATTTTTATTGCAAATTGCGCACATTAGAAATTTTCTATCTATTAATATTGGACAGTATTTCAATACATGTCCCCGTTGGTTACATCTTTTGCACATTACATCTGGGCAATCTTTTATTGTATGAGTTGTGCCATTGCAGAATTCGCACATTTCACTTTGTTTTCCTTGATTTTTACAATTATTAGGATCATGTCCGCTTTCTTTACATTTCCAGCATAATTCGTACTCTATTATAAATGGGCATTGAGTTACAGTATGACCCATTATTTGGCAATACTGGCAATGGTTGCCTTTGATTCTATTGATTTTGCAGGCATCGATTGAATGCCCGTGATTATTGCAGAATTTACAAATTAATTGTATCTTTTTTTTTACTATTCTGCAGCTATCTGACAAATGGTCTTTATTTTTGCAGTAAACACACGCCACTTTATGACAAAACAATGCCTCATGTCCATAGTCTTGACAAATCTGACACGAGTATATGGCAACGCTTGTGTCTCCTGATATAGCTGCTTGATTGCTTAAACTGCAAAATACTTTATTTGTTTTACCAAATATTAAATTTCTTCTATTTAATCTCGACTCTATTTCTATTGCCTTTTGTATAGCATCGCCCAAATCTTTCGTTGTTCCTAATTCTAAACGTATTTCTTGCCGTAAACCTTCTACAAAGGCTGATAGAGTTTCAGCATCTATTTTAGTTTCGAATCTTTGTCTTTCCTCTTCTGTATATGCTGCTACTTCTTTACTGTCTTTAACTTGCAATACTAATTCTTGCAATCTGTTAGCAAAACTGAGTACCGTCTCGTCTGGATTCTGCAGACTTTCCGCTATTTTTCCATAAAGTGTTGCCATTTTATCCGTTGATGGATAAATCTGGCGGATTCCTTTGATAAAATCTTGAATATTACTAATTTGTGCATTTAGCATCGCCCTGTAAACATCGCCTTTTAGTTTCATTTTTAATATTGGAATTAAATTTGCTTGATCGGTTTCTGACAACATGTTTTTTGCATGCTTTAATTTTTCTACATATTCATTAACTGATATGCATTTTCCGTCGAACTCTGGTATTAGGTTCGCTACGTATTTTAGCGATAAACGCAACTGCGGTGGTACTTGCTGTTGTTGATCACCTAGCCCCGGACCGACCATGGTGTTGTCTAATAAGCTGTCTAAATTAAAATTGAAGTTAAATTTACTCTGTGAGTTGTTTAGATTGCCTATTAGGCTTGGTTGCTCGTTAAAACCTTCGATGTCTATCAACGATATGTCCTGTTTCAAACTATTATCGAATTTCCAATCTTCTGTTTTTCTAATCACTGTCAATGGTGTTACTGGGGTTACTGCTGCTCTCCTTTGATCTTCTTTAGATGTTTCAGCTGATTCTTGTTTATCAGACGTATTTGGTATATTAATAGTTAAATGGGCTTTGTTCAGTCTTAAAATCGCCTTTTTTATTGCCCCCGTTGATTTTTCTTTGTTTGTCTTTTCTAAATTTGCTTCTTGCTCTATTTCTACTGTATTTTTAACTCTTGTTTTATTATATTTTTCAGTGTTGGTTACTGATTCTTCATCTTTTCTTTGCGCAGTTATACTGTTCTCTGGCAGTGATCGACTTATTTTTTTACTTCTCGTAATTGGTGTTTTATCATTCGGAATTATTATTTGATCCTGTAATGTAGGATTATTACGAACAACGCTCCTAGTTAATTTTTGGTCGAATAGATTTTCCTGATTGTCACTCATTTGGTGCTCTCATTTTAATTAACTTTTTATTTATTAGATCACATTCACATATTTCGGATGTAATATTGCTGTCTTACTTGTTTTGCAATACTTGACCTACTTTCCGCGTTTTTGCGGACTACACAAATTTCGGTCAGTTCATTTATTGCAGCTATATGCGTGACACAGTAATTTGCCTTTACTCAGCTATATCGGTATTCTTTGAACAATTTTAGACTTTTACCTGATTTTCGTGATTCTACAATTTAAAATCTATTTATTTTTATTCAATTTAGTCATAGCAAAATTAAATAATTCATCAAATTTGTTGCCGATTTCAATTTGAAATTCTGATCGTTCTACTTGGTTGTTTACTGCTTTTGGCTGCCTAACTTCTTGCAATTGGAAAAATAAACCTATTTTCTTGTTTAATTGTCTTAATTCTTCTATTAATTTAGATCTTTCCTTAAATAGTTTCCGTAAAAATATTCTCTTACCACCTCTCTTGTGATTATTCTTTTTTACTATATTTACTACACTAGTATTATTGTTCATGGAATGAAATACTTGCTTTTATAATGTTAAATAAATCATTATTTACACGGCAGATTGGAAACTGCACGAGATTATTTGTTATACTTATGTTTTTACTATTTTACATTGACCTGGTTTTTAAACTGACATAAGCGCGGCAGATTTGAAGCGCTGCGTTCGATCACCTTGCTGACGCTGCAACGTAAGGCAAGCAGGTCACTCGGCCCGAATTTTCTGTGGACTCGCTATTTTATTTTTCTACTTTGTTGATTGCTTTTTTTTGCACTTTTTATATTTTATTTATTTACGTTCCTTTACGTTTAAACCGTATTCTTAAGGTTAAAAAAAATACGGAAAGCCTACCGAGTGTTTGTGCTTTTTTGTGCTTTTTAGGAAAAGAGTGATCGCTATTTAAGCAAATAAAGGATAAGTCGCTTTTCAGCGTCTTTAGGATAAAAAGATTGACCGCTATTTAGCAGGTCTAGGGAAAAGTTGCTACTAAGCAGACTTAAGGAAAGGGTTACACACGCACAGCACAAAAACTTGATTTATATGGATTAAAACATTATCACTTTTATTATTTACTGATATATTTTATGTTAGCAAAATTTTACTTTTCGTTTTTTTTTTTTTTTAATTTTTTTTTTTAAACGTCTAGCGTTTGATTCGTACCGGAACCACTGTTAAGTCACGAACTCGATCTGTGTATATATAATTATTAATGTATTCGTACTTACTTTGTCGTGGAAGAGATTCTCTGCTCTGCAGCTGGT
Source organism: Muscidifurax raptorellus (assembly GCA_020010945.3). Classification (NCBI taxonomy): domain Eukaryota; kingdom Metazoa; phylum Arthropoda; class Insecta; order Hymenoptera; family Pteromalidae; genus Muscidifurax; species Muscidifurax raptorellus. Next base: position 112,698 of record JAHUUD020000043.1, read on the forward strand.
GTTGGATCAAGATCGGCCAGTCGTAGGTGCAGGATAGAGTGAATAATTGTTTCAATAATAGAATGTATTCTGATGGTCGTTTATTCAAATGTAAAATTCAATTTATATACCGATCGCGTCGCGACTTACTTCTGGTAGTTCTGTCGACTGCCCGGAGCGTCGTAGCAGAGTCCAGATTCTAAGCGAGCCTCAAGTGCAACGGATTCAACGTATTTATACACTTATTTACTCGGCTGATCTACTTTATTGGCCATACTCATCATTTTCGAGTTTTCGGCTTCGCAACGCTGATATTGCTTAACTACAATACGTCGCAGGACGTAACATTCCCATGCAGAAATAGGCTCTGATATTGTTTTGTTTTTCGCAGGCCACATCGTCGAATATCATGATGGAATTAGGTAATGCTTGCTCGGGAGCTACAACCTCGTCGTGCTCGCTAAACGCGAAATACTGTATACTCTCCAACGGTTTCAAGAGCTCCTTAAGGAATCGATATTTTATATACTAATCTAGCGACTTCAAATAGACGTAAATGTTTTCGAATCGGAGCCCATTGGGGTGCGTTATGAGTGCGAGCGAACTGTTAGTTTAACCACAGTTCGATGGACCGCAGAATACTGCTCGAATGCTGTCTCGAAGCAGTCGTCCATGACGCTTCATCTTTTTTCTCTGTTCCTCCTCTATAGTGTCAATATTCACTATAGGAAGTTTAACGGAGTGTTCCTTGAAGTTCATATATTCACCACGAGAGCTCGTTTACGACTGAGAGTTTAAGACTATAAATACTGCGCTTATATAGCTTGCATCTCAGTCGTAATCAAACCTTCGAGGTGTGATGATCGTACATAAACGCTCTCGACGAGGTCACGGGATAGTGAACACTTTGATCAATAAACTTCCGTTCGAATTGCATATACCCGGATATCAGTATTGCGGAACAGGCATCAAGTTAGCCAAACGCTTAGCTCGCGGTGATCCAGGAATTAATCCTCTCGTCAGAGCCTGCAAAGAGCACGACATAGCCTACTCGCAGAATCGCGAAAACATCGAAGCCAGACACAGAGCGGACAAAGTCTTAGCTGATCGAGCTTAGCAAAGAGTCTTGGCCAAAGACTCGGGTATCGGTGAAAAAGCCGCAGCTTACTCAATAGCGAACGTCATGAAGATGAAGTAAAAACTGGGAATGGGTGTGAGAAAGAAGAAGTTAGCAAATATCATCAAGGTTGCTTCCAATGACATGGTGTCTAGCAAAAATTCTCGCGAAGCAATTCTTTCGGCCTTGAAAGGTGCTCGGGAGGCTGTCAAGAATGCTGGTAGTAAGCGCAGTATAATTGTACCACGTGTCTTACCTCTGCCATCGAAGGTAGGAGGATTTCTACCATTCCTCGTGCCCGTTTTCGCTGGATTGAGTAAGGCTGGCTCCATTGCTGGATGTGCGGCCGGTATAACGAAAGCAGTCAACGACGCTAACGCTACCAAGTTACAGTTGAAGGAGAGCCGTCGTCATAATAAAAAAATGGAGGATATCCCTGTTGGCAAAGGATTGTTCTTGAAACCTCATAAAACGGGACTGGGTCTTCGTCTCAATTCTTACCGAGGTAGTGGACTGAGGAAGAAAAAAAAAGATCCTCCAAGTGAGCAGCTTACCACACAGAGCATTCACCGACATCGATATTTCCAAGTACGCTAAACTATTGAGAATTCTCCACTTTTGAAGTGTATTCATGAGAAATGCATTACCCGCTGATGGTCCACGTCGTAACGAATCAGCTGCAGTGAACCTCGACGATGCGGAAGGTCCGGGAACTCATTGGGTATCGTATCGCAAACTAAGTAATGATGTGATATATTTCGATAGTTTCGGTGATCTACAGCCTCCACCAGATCTAATGTTATACTTGGAAGTAGACAAAGTGAAGTACAATCACGAGAGATATCAAGACTACAACACCTTCAACTGCGGTTATCTCTGTCTCGAGTTTCTGACTAACAGACTTCGCGTATATAAGGCGTGAACGTGCGGGCAATCAATCATTATGTAACAAACTGTCATGGAGAGTGAATCATTGACAATCAGTCTGTCAGATACATCTTCTGTACTAGAAACTCAGTTCTTTCCTCCAATTAAGCTATCACTGCATAAAAACTACTTTCTCGGCTTAGTCGAGCTCTTAGGCTTCAATTCTATACCCAATATCGACACTGATGCTAACAAATTGTAAGTCGGTAAGGAAGTTGTCGTGTTACCAACCGGAAGTTACGAAATTGAAGATAAAGATACTTATCGTCGAGAATTTCTGGAGCAGAAGGGCATTTCATTCAGTCTAAAGCCCAACAATAATACACTTCGCAGTATCATCAAGTGCAGTCACAACATCTATTTTCGTCCGCGAGATTCCATAGGTGCACTGCTCGGCTTTGCTAAAAGACTCCACCCAGCGAATCTAACTCACAGATCGGATCTACCCGTTGCCATTCTCAAGATCAACGCTCTCCGAGTGGAGTGCAGCATACCAACTGGAGTCTACATAAAGGGTCAGCAAGTTCACACTATACACGAGTTCTTTCCTGCAGTACCACCATATAAGATCATCGAGGTGCCATCGCAGGTCATTTACTCTCCGGTCACGGTCTAGAGCATTAGTCATCATTAATTACATCATCGTATAGTCGATCAAGACGGAAATCTAGTCAACTTTCGTGCAGAAATCATTACCATCAGATTGCATATCAAACGAGTGTAAGATGGGAATTGTTTATAACTTTAAAGTCGGCACAGGCTATATAGAGAAATCATTACCATCAGATTACATATCAAACGAGTATAAGATGGGAATCGTTACAACTTTAAAATCGGCAGAGGCTATATAAGGCAAGCTAGATGCCGGCCACCCATCAGTCTTCAACGGACTTCCAAAGCGTTAACACGTCAGAACATTCAGTTCCTAAAAAGTCTAAACTTAAAAGTGATAAGTACCCGTGATGGAAAAAAACTTGTATATTCTTGTGATGTATATTAAATAAAGAGCATGGAAGATATTCTAAGCTTACAGTCTCCCGTGGCATTCGATGAGTCTCTTGCACATTACGAGCTGCATCCTCATCAACCATACACTGCCTCGTCCTTCAACAACAGCGACAAAAGTCGCATCGCTATCCAACATTAAGACTTGTACGTTCTGCCGCCGCGCAGTATGATACACGTATGCGGTAGACTCACAAAATCGGATGGAAATGCATTAGCGCATGCAACTCTGGTAAACAACGCCTTCTGCCATATGTTCGAGGAAATTCGCTACGAAATCAATGCGGTGGAAATCGATAAATGTAAGAACGTCGGTTTGACAACTATCATGAAAGGATGGCTGTCACTCAATCCGAGTCAGAGTATGCTCGTGGAAAATGCGGGTTGGCTCGACGTTGCAGAGACACAAAGTCTGACCAACGATCAAGGCTACTTTGATGTTGCCATCCCACTGAGTATGATTCTCGGATTCGCCGAAGACTATCGAAAGATCGTAGCGAATGTCAAGCACAAACTCATACTCACCAGATCGAGAAATGATTTGAATGCAGTTGTTCAGACAGGTCAACAAGGTACGGGCAATGTCATAACTTACGAAGAATTCAAGATAACATTGACGAGAATCGAATGGTTGATGCCATACATCGTAGCATCCAACATCGACAAAATTCGTCTGCTGAATTACATAGAGAAGAACAGACCCATCAGTATGAGTTTCAGGAGTTGGGAGCTTTACGAGTATCCGGTACTGCCAAGCTCCACGAGAAAGGTCTGGACAGTCAAGACATCCAATCAACTGGAGAAGCCGAGATTCGTCGTTTGGGCTTACAAACGAATCGAAAGAACTCAAAAATAGTCAATGCCAGTCGTTTCGATCACTGCAATCTGAATAACGTGAAATTGTTCCTCAATTCGCAGTACTATCCGTACTGTAATCTCAATCTCCACATAGATCAACAACAGTACGCAGTTTTGTACGATATGTACGCGAACTTTCAGACTGCGTACTACGACAAAAACGCCGAACCTTTGCTTAGAAAGGGGGATTTCATCACTCATTTTCCCCTCTACGTTATCGACTGCTCCAAGCAGATCGAGGCATTGAAGAACGCTCCCGTCGACGTACGTCTGGAGTTTGAATCTCGAGCCAATTATCCCGCCAACACCTCGGCTTACTGTCTGATCCTGCACGACCGCATAGTCCAGTACAATCCTGTCAGCGGGGACGTGAAGAAACTTGTCTAGAGGGGTGGAAGCCTATAAAAGCGCTCGCTCTACCGTAGAGAAATCAATCGTAGAGATGGAGTACGTAGTGGACATGCAAGGATACAAGGAATCAGGCAACGACCTCATCCTCAAGGAGTTAGCCATTGAAATATTCGACGAATACAAAATCTTTTCCAGAGCGTAACAAAATAAACGTTAAGTGTAAATAATAGTGTTGAAGGCGCCCGTGCATATTTTGGTAGTCAATGATAAAATAAACAGCTACTCGTACATACAGAAGTCAAAGAAGTCTTGTGTTATCGTATCTGTTACGGCAATATACAATTCAGTGAGTCAAGTATATAAGGGCTTGCTTTGAAAATTGATATTGTGTGTGAACAGTGTACTGAAATAAGTGTGATAAACTCTGGCAAAAAAGTAAGTCCAGAAGACAGTGCACGTAAGTGAACCGGGGAAGTGTTATTACTATACGTGCACTTCCTACGCATGTAACGTTCAGAGGTTTTTCAGTGTTAAATATTGGAGTATATACGGCTGTAGCATGCTTCAATGATGCTGATGTAGACTTTCTCAATTTCATGAATGAGTTTGAGGTCAATCTTGGAAAAGCTGATGAGGGAACTTGAAAAACGCAATGAGGAGTATACTTGCAAGCAGTAAAGAGGTACGTGTGACGAGGAGACAAGCTCGGGAAGAACTACAGAATGATTCATACGCAGCAGGTGCACATTAAATTTTGTTAGTACGCCCAATATTATTTTTTTACTTTATACTTTAAAAATAATTTATATTTAAATGGTTTGATTTTACAGTTCAGCAAATCTTGGATCAAGTGGGATACTGCAGCTGCCCTGTAAACACGACAGTTGAGGTTATAATAGAATCCTTCTGTTCATACCATAACTAATGTAGTATTAAACAATATTCTCAAATTTAAGCTCATATGGTTCATCCGTTCCTTTAGAATCTTACGGTCAGTGAATTATGTGCCCGAGCCAGTGAGTACGTATTATAGGGCTATTCAGAGGTCCTAACCTGACAAAAATATTGGAAAACATGTCTAATTGTGGTAAAAAAATGAATTTATTTATAATTAATTTATTTAGTAATTAAAATATTCTGCATCATAATTATGAATTTATTATTATATGTGTTTGTACCCCCTTAAATAAAGAAGAATTTAAGTAAAGAAATGTCAAATATCCTGTTTTATATCAAACCAGCATCTACATATGTTGATTTCAATTTTTGTCTAGATATTCATATAAGAGTTTGTGGTTATGGGATTTGTGCTAACGTGCCAGATGTTCAAACTTGTGAAAGATTGTTAATGCTCCTGTTGGTATAGATGACTGTTGACATCTCTTTGATGATGATTATGCTAATGGTTGGATATTGATGGTGTATCTTATTGAATTTTTCCATAGAAAGTATGGGTTTCTTCCCTTACTTATCCGAGATCTTCTCTTCTTATCTACAGATGAGCCTGGCACTCTATTTTATGAGTCTGAATTCATCTTGAAAAAACATTTTTTCCCCTTGTTTGTACTAAATTATTAATTTGTAAACTATAAACTTTCCAACTAGAAGAAATTCACAAACAATGTTTCAGTCAGCGAATTCGATAAATTATAAAGTATATTTTTGAATGAATAGTTTTCTGATTTGTATATTAAAACAGTACTTTATATAAGTTACCACTTACTCGAGCTCTGACATTGCCCAGTTGATAAGTGCCAAATTTGAAATTCACTATTGTGTTAGTACGAGTAAACTTAAATGATTTTTTATCAGAGTATTTTTTTATATAAAAGGCTTCAAGAAAATATTTTACCGTAATTTCTGTAGCAAAAATAAATGGATTACCACCAATGAATTGAAACACATAAAAAGCAAATGTACGAAAATAGCCTATTACACGATAGCAGTAATTTGTTAATAACTTTCTAACAAAGCAGGTTTTTGCAAAGCCGATTTCATTATCGTATTTTAAGGGAAATTTCGTGTAAAAATTATATGCGAAAAGTGATAAAATAGTCTTTTTAATGACAATAGGCGCTGTCGAATCGGTTTGTGAGAAATGAATGATTTATCGAACATTATCCTTTCGCAAAGTTTCAGTATTTTGTCCATGACTTAAATTTTTTTCAAGAAAAACTGATTGCAGGAGCATGATGCAGCTGCTTTAGGTTCTAATGTAGGCAGGGTCCACCAGGACTCTACCATATGCGCGCGATGCTTTACCATGCGTGTGCAGTGACTTCAGCATTCTATAGAGTCTTTGACGTCTCTTGAACGCGCCAACTTTGTCTATCGTCCTCTCTCGTCCGTCGACGACCTCTGCGGGAGCTAGCGAGGATTGTTGTTCTATTTGTCTTTTCCTATCGACTCTCCTTCTCTGGCGTAGTTTGCTGGAAATTAAACGATAGAAAGACACTAAATTCACATGAAACTGTTCGACCACATAATATTTCAGCCCACAATATATAATATGCTGCACGCGAATTCACTGTGACCTTACATTTTTAAATTATAAACCAAATTAGATCTTGCAGTTCATAAATATTTTAATATATTTTTTAAATTCTCTTTTAATTTATAATCCATGTTTTGACGATTCACTTGTACAAATAAGAACAAAAAACATGGAATTTCGTAAGTTTTTGTCAACTCCTGAATATACTTAATTTTTAAGATATCTTTTTCTATTAATAAAGAGGCCTAGATAAGGGAGGATAAAGCCTCCGAAACGTCGGCTAATACCATAGAAATTAATTACTCGTAGAGATTATTACCTTCCAAATTTTAAAGTACAGATGAGTAATAGAATCATCATTTTGAAAAATATTTCTCATTTTTTCGAATAAGGTAAAGGCTTATATCACCTAATACTAGGTGGTGAACCCATGATGTGCAAAGTATGAATGAGAGTGAAATATAAAATTTGGCTCGTATTTGTAAGTTATGGTAGCCCCATCATCGCTCCCACCTGTGAGGTTCAACCATCTAACATAATCTCTCCATGAAAATTTCCAAGAAAAAAAGGAGAGTCTAATATTTATAGGACCTTACTCCCATTCCATTCCTTTCTCTAATGGCTCAGAAATTTCTCTCATGTATTTCTTCATCAAAGATACATTGTGAAGAGCACAACTGGCTCTGTATGTACCACTATGATGAGGATAAAGAGTTACAAGTTTCATCTTGTCTGGTGGTGGATATCTCATCTCAGCGATGAAAAATGTTGATCTTAAAACGTTCCAGCCACTTCTTCTTCAGAGACCCCATCACTAGTACTGCATTAGAATCATGCAAGGTATTCATATCTCAAAGTATTTTTCTGATTTCCATATATTCCATATCTTCAGATAACCAGTACATACCGTGATCATGATGTTCTAACCAAGTATTCTCACATTTATATTTATTTATAAGTCGGTGCCAAGAAAAAATGACTTTTAAGAATAGCACATGCGGGTCACTATAACCTCTCCGTAAAGCCAACTCTTTGAGAATAAAATTATTTCAAGTAATCCATGTCAAATCATGATTGATGCTGAACTCTTCTGTATACCATCAACCCCCTTATTTTACTTATTTATTTAAACCCAGAGTAAAAATGCATTTGCAGATATTTCCTATTCGCAAGTCCAGAGTAACAATAACAATACAAAAAATAAGTTACTAATTGGTAATGCTGTATTATTACAGCAATTACTTCCAGTCATACAACCATAGAGAACAACCGGCATTCATACAAAAGGACAGTACGTATTCGTGTCGGACTTGCAGACTAGGTCATACTGACATATGGGTTACGAAAGTCCTTTGATTCTCTCCCAACACTATATAACATAATACATTTATTTACAAACAATTACCAGTGGGATATAATCTTTTTAACATTTATTTATAAATTCCTATTTGTTAGTTTTATCTTCATTTTTATGTTAGTGATACTTTTTTTGTCTATTTATTATGAATGTTCCGGAGACATTATTATTTCGTATTAAATAAGATTACATTGCACAATACTTACAGATTCTATATTTTTGTATTGTATTATTTTATTGTGATACATTTTATTACTTATAATCTAATGTTTGAGTCATTGCACTTTATTTTCACCATCGTCTTACCAACATTTGTCTTGCTATCAAAAATCTATCTGTTGTCGCGTTTTTTTCTCGTATGTATGACATTCTTTCTTTTATGCTGAGTATTGCTGGGCACTAACCCTAACAGCACAGGTTCCTGGGTAGTATACATTTCTTTATGCTGAAAACCTGTTTACCTCTTATACCTCTATCAAAGTAGAAAAATGACATGTTTGATCCTAGATAGTTGATGTCTTAAATGTTGTAATAGTAGTTGGAAACCCATTAATGTTCGCGATTATTGTATAATAAGCCTGGGTAAGAGTTTTATAGTCTCACTAGTTGGTGTGATTTCCTCATCGCGCGATCGTCGGAAGTCTGGATAATAGAGCTTGGGGGCTATTCAAGATAAAGGTAAGTGTTTTTAATCTAAGTAACCTGCCGTAGTCGCCAATTACACTATAACCGAATTATGTTGCGTTTGGCTGGAATTTACACGCGGTTTCTCTGTCAAATACAAAAGAATTTATTCTAAATCGTTACGCGTTTCCTCTGGTCTCTAAATTTAATTAAGGTTGGTTGAGCGGTTCTGTAATCGCGCAACATATTTTGCTTATGTTGGTCGAGCGGTTCTTGTTTTTCCAAAGTGTAACTGTTACATTAATGTGTGTAGTGTAATGCGCCATTGGCTTTGTTTGTGTAACCCTACCATACATTACAACTACCTAGCAAATCTCTCTTTCATTTAAAATTTACTCTCGCTTATTCTTATGTTATGCCTTGATTGGTTGTCTTCATCGCTCTTGAATCCAATCATGCGTGGGTTTAAAATCGAGTCCCCTGAAGTCAGTGTTGGCTGCCCCCTGGCTGTGGCCAGCTGTTGAAGGTTTGGAAGGCTGCGTCCTACCGCGGGGAGCGGGAGGTAGTATGGGATAGCATGGTTTAGCATCTCCGGTCGTTGTGCCTCGTACATCTGCGGAGGGTTTGCGCTGGATTGCGCATGGCTTCCTCTGTTTTCTGAAATCAATCTATCGCGAATTAGTAGTGAGCCCCCCATTTCGTGAGAATTTTCCATACTATTACTATTATTATGACCATTACGATCGTGCCGGTTCCTGAACAGGTTACCGCCGATTGTAAGGTCAAAGATCTGCCGTAAATATATTTATATTTCCCTAAGCTTCGTGCGATTTCTTTTGTAGCTGTTAAGCAACAAAAAGAGGAAAATAGAAAAAGAAAAACAGGAGAAGAAAAAATTGGTTTCTTTCCTGCTTTCCCGGCCCGTTGTTTCCGTGCGTATTCTGCCGGTAAGTAGGGCGCTGTATTAACATTTGTGGAGCTGGGGGTGTCTGCGCTACTACAGCGTCTGACCCCATTTCATCTGTTCCAGACAGCCTTTTGGTTGACTACGTTGTTTTTTTTTTGTTTTAGGGTTGGGGTTTGTAGTTCATTTTCTGTTTTTTTCTTTTTATTATTTATTTTTTTTTATTTATTCATTACAATAACCCATAACTTTCTTGGTTCTCCTCTCTAACATCCTCTGTATATTGACTCTGTATATTGAGAGTACATATGACAGATCCCCCGTCGAGTTATATAGTACTGCCTCCGCAATTACAATCTGCCGTCGACCCTTGGCGTTGACTATGGTAATAACGGTACCGCACCCGCATACATACTCGTAGAATCGTGGCGTGAGTCACTCCGTTAACGGCATACGACTCTTAGACATCTTCTTTTGTGGTGCCTCCATTATTATAATCCCTCTTTTGTGTTGCGTTGGCCAGGGACTTATTTGTTAAAAATTTGTTTAAACTCGTTTTAAATTTAAAGTTAAATTTGTTAATAATTTTTTTTAAATTTGTTTTAAGTTTAAGGGGACACGCCAGCATTAAAACTCGAAAAAATAATTATCTTTAATTTCACACAGATAAGTTGGATTGATATGAAATTTATACATACGTAACATAACTAATTAGTCCTAATGTACCCTAATGAAAAATCAAACAGCGAAAAGCACTGTCCACAAGATTCCAGGACAATGTACGGCTCAATCGGGCTCCAAATTTTTTGACATACTCTTAAAAGCACTAGTTTTCGTATAAATGGAGGAAATTTAATTTAAATGAATAGAATTTAAATTAAATTTTTTTTATTTATACCAATACTAGTGCTTTTAAGAGCATGTCGAAAAATTTTCAGCCCGATTAAGCCATACATTGTCCTAGAATTATGTGGACAGTGCTTTTCGGAGTTTGATTTTTCATTAGGGTAAATTAGGACTAAATAGACCCAAAAAAAATCTCAAATAAAAATATAGTTGTATTACGAATGTATAAAAAATTACAAATCAATCCAACTTATCTGTGTAAAATTAAAAATAATTATTTTTTCGAGTTTTAATGTGTCCTCTTAGACTTAAGGGGACAAACCACCTTTAAAATCTGAAACAAAAAATTCAATATTAGATTTTAATTTTAAAATATAATTCAAAAAGAGTCTTTTCCTATAAAAGTACTTACAATAAACATTAAATATCTGAATTTTTAAGGTATTTCAACCTGATATGCCTCTCTGGCAAAGCAGACTAGTTTCGATGACTTTTTTCACTGTCCGTAAGATTCCAAGTGTACGTATGGTTGGATTGGGCTCAAATTTTGTGGAGATACTCTTTATACGTGCACTTTCAGTATGAACAGAGGGATTTTTATTTGAGCTAGTAGAAGTATATTTTTATTTAAATAATTGCAATATTACACCTATTTTTCAATAATATTATCACTTTTATTAGTGTTGAATAAATTCTACTTGTTCAATTCAAAATCCCTCCGTTCATACTATAAGTACTCCTTTAACAAGTATGTCCACAAAATTTGAGCCCAATCCAACAATGCGTTCCCTTGGAATCCTACGGACAGTGAGCAAAAATTCAAAAAAACAATATTATGAGATATTTAACAATTAAGATTTGAATTATATTAGCTATAATTAATACTTATCGAATATGTTCAGGATCTTATCTCCTCTTTCCAATGCATTAGATAAGCGTATCCTCCAGTTAGCACCAATATTCCACGGTTGGCTTGGGTTGAACCGCTCTTTTGTTGTTACATGAGCTGAAATCAGAAAAAACACAAAAATCAGAAATTTAAGTACACTGCACTTATCACACTTAACTCAGTTAATAATACTTATCTTTTTTTTTGTCACATAGACAAAGCATTGTAGTCATTTATTGAGTCTGCTATACATCCATAACCTCACCTGTCACTTTTGACAGAAACGGCTCATGCCAGCTCTGCAAAGAATAAAATAAAAAATTTACATTTTAGAGGGAATAAATATAATTTAGGAACTAAATTATATTTATTTATTTATTTTATTAAATAAATTAAATAAGTAATACAAATTAGTGGCAATAAAAATATAATCATTAGTTAAAATCAAGATTTATAATAAATACATTTATAATAAATATCTTAGTGGGCTCCTGCTGCTTATGATTCCTCTGACATTCCTTCTCGTGTTCTTCTTCTGATAGTCCGGGCCTCTACGGTACTGCTTAATGTTTTTCTTTCTGCATGAAAGAGTCTGGCATCATCACTCGTATTGGTCCAATTCACTGCTGCACATCCTGGACTGATGTCAAACTTCCTCATAATGTTCAGGAATCCTGTGCGTCCATCATTGAAACAGGTCACAGCTATATAAACACCAATCTTGAGAACCAGTATACCACTGAAAGTTGTCTTGGGTTCTAACTTCCACACAGAGTTGTTAAAACTTTCATTGGAGTTTTGCGTATAACCTCCAAAGTACCTTTCTAAAAGTTCTGTCTTTGTTAAATCCTCATAAATTGGTCGAACTTGTTCCATCACAATAGACGGAATGATGTTTTTGTGACTAAACGTAGTTCCTGTAGCTCTTGATTTTTGCCATTGGCACCAACTCCTTGACTCAGTTGGGCAAAAATCATGTTATGGCTTCTCATCAGTTGATTGAATGTGGAAGAAAATTGCCCAGATTTCTCTACACATTCCTTCTACGGAATCTGCATACTTTCTTATGGCCTTGCCATAATAAGCGGAGAGCTTGTCAATTATTTGTGCGGTTAATTTGCCTCTGCCTCCGATTGCTTTTCCATCAGCAAGCTTCTTTCCAGATAGAGATTTCTGGAGGTTTCTCAGACGCGTACCCATCCTCTTCTGCATATGAGCAATACAGTCTCTCTTCTCAACCACAAATTCATCACAATATGGCATTTTATCACTCACTGATTTAAAAACTTTTGAGTCACCATCGCCAATGTAGTGGTAGTATTTAACACCGTAAAGTACTTCTGAACGTTAAAAAATTTCACATTTTCTATCCACTTCCATTTTTCCTGCACGACCTTGGTGGTTGGCAGTGCAAAATGCTTCATGCTCTTCGTACCACTCCAGATATTCTTCTGATTCCTTCTTGCCTCCCCACTTAGAACACTGTTTGCAATAACTATTTTTTATTGAAACATCTAAAACCTTGCCAGTCCTATTTCCTATGAGGCTAGCAAGTCCTTGTAGCGATGAAAAACCTTTCTTCCTCCACGACCCATCACCAGAGACATCCAATCCAGCACTGTTTTGGTGGTGTAGCGTCATTCTCTTCAAGTACTGCTTTTTTCATAGAATCTTCTGCATCCTCCTGGCAAACTTCGCTCAACTGCTTGTTGATTTTGTCAAAAGCAGATTGAGCAACTGGCTTTAATAAGTCCATGATGCCAGAAAAAGTTGAAAGACTAGCGTGTCCATGGCCAAGTGCAGGAGCAGCAAGAACAGATCTTCAGTTTACTGTCAATGCGTTCCCTCTTGGTCCAACTTTTTCACTTGAATTGATTGAAGCAATCCGCTTACACTTTACACACGCAATATCAACTTTGAACCCGAAGCCTTGTACACCAGACTCACTAAATGTCACTTTACCGTTGCACTTATTGCATGCTAAAATGTCCTGAAGTGGAGGGAATAGAATATTGATGTCAATAATTCTATTTCTTGTATCACTAATAGAGTCTTTGACCACTGTTGCACTTTTAAGTTTTTTTGCACTGGTAGAGGGTCTTGGTTTTTTTGATTGATTTTCATTCTTCGTCAAAAATTCTCTTGGCCTCTTCTTAGGTCTCGCTGAGAAAAGCGTACGGAGACACGCAAATAGCTGTTGTGCAATTGTCGAAAGAAATAGCGACTAAGTTCACAAAGCTAGAGAAAATTAAAATTGGATGGGTCAACTGTAGGTCAAACCGCAGTAAGTGGCCGCTTAGGCCTTAGTTTTGGCCACGTTGCTATCAAGTGTATTGATCCGCAGGATAGAAGCAAATGCTGCTACAAATGCGGTAAGACGGGGCATAAAACAAATAACTGCCATAATGAACCGTGTTGTTTACTGTGCCGTAAAAAAGGCGACAATATACCGACGAACCATGTCACTGGTAACTACTTGTGCCCAGCCTACCAAGCAGCGGTTAAAAAAATCACGAAAGGGTAATGAGAATAGTTCAGCTAAATCTCAATCATTGTGAGACTGCGCAAGACCTTCTCTGTCAGTTTGTACGAGAACACAAGGTCGATGTCGCTCTTGTCAGTAAGCAGTACAAAGATCTGAATGAGCCATCCTGGGAATCTGACGCCTCAGATAAAGCCACAATCTGGGCATGCAAAGACTTTACCTTTCAGGGCAAGATGGTAAACAAGAAAAATGGCTTCGCAAGAGCGAAAATAGGCGGCATACACGTATACAGTTGCTATGTCCCTCCTAGCGCGTCAGTAGAGCAGTTTCAGCAGCTACTAGATCGGCTGGTACAAAATGCTAGGAATAAAAAACCAGCAACAATAGCCGGAGATTTTAACGCATGGACGATTGAGTGAGGAAGTAGCAGAACCAACAAACGGGGACGAGTGTTACTGGAGGCATTCACGTTACTAGACGTGGTGTTGCTGAATCAAGGCGACACCCCCACGTTCAAAAAAGGAGATGCAGTCATTCATAGACTTGACATTTGTCAGTAACTGCCTCGTAAGGCAGGTAGACAAATGGATCGTGAGTGATCACTACACAAATAGCTATATCAATGGAGCTAGGCGGACCAAATAAGAAATTCTGTACAAGTTTCAGTAGTACAAGAATTGAATGGAAAACCAAAGAGTATGGTAAGGAGTTATTCTTAACGATGTTTGACAGTATACAATTGACGGGATCAGTAGACGACAAGGCTGCACAAATGACGGGCCAGCTCAACAAAGCGTGCAACGCGGTAATGCCGAGAAAAGTGTCCAGTCAAAGATGGCCATCGGCATATTGGTGGAATGACGAGATCAAACAAGCGCGCAGCGTTTGCCATCGAGCTAGAAGATTGGAACAACAGGCAAGGAGGAAATTCTACCGAACCGATCAGGTAGAGGAATGGAAGCGGTGGAGAACTGTAGCGATAAAATGAAGGTAGCTAAGCGTAACCTTAACATGCTCGCCCTTGTTCTTGTAATGTTAAAAGTCGGTTATGTTAAAGTTTGTAACAAAAATGTCCTTTTTATTTCAAATACCTTTTGCTGGTTACGACTAATATAGTCTTAGAGATAATTATTTTTTGCTTCCTCCTAGAGGAAGCTTTGTAATAGTAAAATTTTCAGTTTCAAATGTCCATATGGATGTGTGTGTTTTTTTTCTATTTCTTTATAGAGTGAGAGGCTAAGGGCAAATCCATTATGGACAATATGGCACCGACTGGTACCACTTGTGTGGGACTCTCACCGACTAAACCCTTCGCTACCATTAGCTTTTGAATTTCAACGGCAACAGAATCCTCTCCGTCTTCCTTACCGACCCTAAACAAGTTGGACCTGGCTCTTTCTCCAATCCCCCCCACGGTAACAGCGTTTGAGTATTGCTTCGCGGGGGGACTTTGGGCTACTGCCCTCGTCTGTTAATATAGTCTTCATCACGTTTTCATCTATTTCTGTCACTTGAACAGCCGTTTGTCATAGATTTTCTTTGTCGTCTGCCGTCTACTCTCACTATCTCACGTCTTCTTTTTTCTTCGTCCATTCGGACCTTCTTAATGATGTCTGCAGCAAGATTGTTCATTGCGCTCCATCCGTCGGCCGAAGTCATCATAGCTAACATAATAGACTCAGGCGTTACTCTGGTCTGCAGGTACGCTCAAGTTCTTTTCGTTCCTGTTCATAGCGTGGGCATTCGCTGAATACATGCTCGGCGTCCTCGATTGCATTCAAGCACGTCAGGCAATCCGGGCAATCCTCCAATTTAAATCGGTGCAGATACGCCCGGTAGCATCCAGGTCCACTCAGAAACTGTGTTAAATAGAAGTTTACTTCACCATGTCTTCGTTTTGTCCAGCATTCTACACTTCGTATGAGGCGGTGTGTCCACCGTCCCTTAATACTAGAGTCCCAACGCTTTTGCCACTCCGTCATTGCTACGTTCCTAGCGGCATCCCAAATTTCTATCTTGATTTTGCCATTGTCTCGTCTATTTTCTTCTTCGATTGATTTTCTCTCCCTTGCTGATAGGTCTATTGGTGGGAGACCTGCAATAACGCAGACGGCCTCATCCGATACCGTACGGTAAGCAGACGCGACCCTAAGTGCATTTCTCCTGTGCACTGAGGAGAGCTTTCGTCCATATGCCTTCACCAGCATAGCGTCTCCCCATATCGGGACTCCGTACAACATGATTGATGTACTAACGCTTGCCAATAGCGTTCTCCGATTCTCTTGGCTTTCTCTCCTGCTGCATCCAAGTGCTGTTTAAAGGTCAGCTTTGTGTCTAACGTTATACCTAAATATTTAATAGTCGGTTTAGAAGTAATTTCATGATCGCCTATTGTCAAGGTAATCGTCTCCGTCTTCTTTCTGCTAGATATTAGGAATCCCCCTTGTTTTATGATCTGCAAGCTCTAGATTCGCATTATTTAGCCACTTCTGTATGTTAACGATAGCTTCACTAGCAATTTCAGCTACCTCTTCTTTCTCTTTTGCAACCACTACCAAAGCTATGTCGTCTGCAAATCCTACGATCATTGCTCCTTCTGGCTTGAGTACGCCATCGTACATAATGTTCCACAACGATGGGCCCAGTACTGACCCTGTGGAACTCCCCCGGTAACCTTATAATTCACCGTGCCCTCCTCGGTCTCGTACAAGAGAGTTCTGTCCTTGAGGTAGTCAGACATTATTCTTCTTATATGCGCAGGGACTCCTAGTCTCGCTAGTACTACGTAAATTTTGCACCGATTGGCAGAGTTAAATGTATTTTTAACGTCAAGTGTAACCATCGCGCAGTACTTTTTCGCACTGCCTTTCCAGCTTTTCCCGCTTATGGCTGTCCGTGCTGTATTCATCACTAAGCCCATAGCGTCTACTGTTGAGCGGCACTTACGGAAACCATGCTAGTGTTCCGCAAGGTCCTCTGTCCCCTTGGTTGTGCATTCTATCCTAAAAAAGATTATGCGCTCTAATACTTTGCCCTGCGTATCGAGCATACTGAGCGGTCTGTATGACGACGCTTCTCCAGGTGGCTTGCTACGCTTTAGTAACAACACAAGCCTTTGCTTTTTCCAGTTTAATGGAAACGTTCCTTCTTTGAGACAAGTGTTGTACAAGTCTATAAACTCTGCTGGGTGAGCCTGGATTGCATGTTTCAATGCAATATTGGGTATGCTATCAAGTTCTGGAGCCTTGTTGTTTCCAACCCTCCGGCAGGCTGATAGTAGCTGTTCCTCCGTAATGGTGTAATTAAGGGTATATTATCTACGTCTATTTCTTCTACCATAGCACGTGGAATGTCCGACTGATTTGGGAAGAGTGTTGTTACCACCCTGCTTAGTACCACTGGGAACTTTAGTGGAACCTTGGAAATCATCTTGCAGCTCTCTTAGACATCTTTGTTTACTCTCTCTTGTACACGTTTTAAACAATTGAAGCACAAACAAGCCGATGATACGTGTTCTCTCCGCTGTGTCTGTGATCAATTAGGAAAAGTTTTGCAATAACCGATAAAATGGTCTTCAGAGCAAAAAGTGCATTTATCTCGTCCACGAGATTTTCCGGTTTTTTGCGTAGTCACGTTCAGAACAGATTTCCTCTGTTTATTGTAATTTTGTTTCGAAAAGACAGGTTTCAAATCTCCACTGACGGCTTCTCCTTCTACAAGGTCCAGTGTTCGAATTCTATCTTCCAAGAAACTCTTGAAGTTAGTAAATTTTGGAAAGGTATTTGGAGAATCTGCACGAGTTCTCTCGGTCTTCTTCACCCAGTCGATTCTAGTAGCAGGGGCTAGTTTCGATTCCAGGAAGTAAATAATCACGGCATCCCAGTATTCCACCCGAAGCGACAGCGCTTTGAAGGCATTAGCAGTATTGAGCAGTTGATTCAGATGAGCTACAGTCTCTTTAGCAGCAGCATGATAACGCATTCATATGCGTTGAAAATCGCAGAAATCGATTGTCGTATCTACGACACAGTTTTTCCCAAGCGGTTCCGAGATTAGCAGCGACTACTTCGATGCCTTTCAGCTTTTCGGCAGCATCTCCGTCGAGGGAATTCAGCAGGTGTTCAAATTTAATTACATTCGGTATAGACTGGTCGTTGAGAATTAACGAATTAAATTTTTCCTTAAAGGCTTCCCAAGAACGTTGTTTATCATCGAACCTCGGTAGCATGACCTTCTCGAGTTGTGATTGTACCGAGTATACAGCACGAGTAGCAGTATTCGCGTCTCGTTGAAGATCTCCTGGTCGAGGCTGTAATGCGCTGAGCTTGTCTGTGAGCCAAACCTTTGCGGCGAGATACGCATCCAAACGTTTATTGTATCGATCTTCTGAAAAATACGTCTGGTCTTTCAGCTTCTCAGCGTGTGGAAACAGGAAATCGTCGTTACATGTGAAAGTTTTCCAATAATCTTCTAACAGTTCTGAGCGCGATATACAGCCTGATGCTGTAAAGGCAGTCTCGGCTTTTGATTTGGTCATATTGGCAATAAAGTTCGTAAATAATTCTACCAAGCGTTTCTGTTTCGTAAAACAAGTTTCAATCTCGGTCATTTTGATGCAGGGTAAATCAAAATTGACGATAGAAAATAAAGGTAGAGATACTCAACGTAACGGTGTAAATAAAGTTTTGTCTTACAACATTTAAATAGTCAGTCTCGAAAATATCGAAAGTATTGTGTTTAATGTAATTCGTAGGCCTCGGCGCCGAACAGTCTGGAGCGGTAGACTTTTCCTTGTATTGAAGACTATGTGTGTGTCAGCCTTGCGATGATGCTAACCGTCGTTGAGCGCTTGGTGACAATAATAACAACATTTGCAACGGCGTCTCGCAAATTTCCAGTAAATTTAATTTGATGCGTGAACGCTTCAGAGTTTCAATGATTTTCACTCTTGCGATTTTCCGCTTTTCTTGCACTTTTTATGCACTGAGTTCGTACAGCAGTTGTTATAAGTCCTTCAGTGTTACGGCTTAAAAAACAGCAAATTGATCGCCTGCATCCGGCTCGAAGGACCAAAAAATGTGGGTGCGATTCTCCAGCTATTAATGATTGAGACCACGTTCCCAAAAGCAGCAGTGGATTGTAGGCGGCGTGAGGGAGTACGTGAAGGGTGTATGAAATAATCACAGAAAATCACAATAAAATCTTGATATATTTAATACTATTTGAACACCGTGTAAAACAAAAATATTCTCTTTGCGCGTTCTCGCTGGCGAATGTATAATAACACTTGTGTTCGTGTATATCGATCTGCCTGCTACAGTAGCTAAATCAGATCCCAGCGGTGTATCTCTCGCGACGTCCGAGTCGTAGTAAACATGACCGAAGATCGCGGGTTAGAGAAGGAAGCGAGAGAGCGCTCTCGTAGACAATGTTTTCGAATTTTCGAGAATAAATTCGCGTAAGTAAAGCGGCACGAACACCGACTACGCACCAGATCCTGCGATTCATTAAAGGCGGCTAATTCCGGGCCAGAAGTAGCCCTCTATCCTTTATATATATATGAAATAAAACAGTTTATTATTCTCTACGCCCTTTGCTAGTTACGCGAGTAACTAGCAAAGGGCATATTTTCTTAGCTGAGACTCGCGTCCAAAAATTTACGAGCTCTACTAAGTTGGGAAGCACTTAACCTCCGAACTTTCCAAGCTCGCGAGAGCAAGGGAAGATAAGCGCGAGGCGCGCCGCCTTATATGCAGTTGAGCGGGTCCGCGCCAAAGCTGTTGCCGCAGCTGCTCTTCCTCCTCCAGTTCCACCGTTGGGCGCTGCACACTGATTGGTTCGGCGCAGCTCGCTCCGTAGTGGTAGGCTTGATAAATTTTTTTTTTCGCAAGCGCTTTCCGACGTATGCACTAGTGGTGTTGTTAACTCATACGCCAGTTGTCATTTTTAAGACTTGCTCTTATAATTCTCTTTAGAGAACTTACTCGAGCTCTCTATTATTTCTTTTTCTACATCGCATCGTATAGGAATCGTGGATAGGCTGTATCGTATAATCAGTAAGGTCAATGAACTTCCTTATTTTATTCTGTAAAATAGTGCATGCGTAGCTATTTGTTGCCATATGCTCAGTATTATATTGTGTTATTTACTTATTATTGTTGAAGATACAATTAGGACAATTTAATTTATCACCCGTACCATCTGTAGTCTGATAACCTGCGCATTTTAATTATGTGTGATTGTCTGTACACATAAAAACCATTATGCCTATATCTTCTACAATTAAACAGTGTTTAACATTATAATAGTATTACATTTTACAGTTTTGATGACCCACAAAAATCCTATTTTTATTCTCTCTTACATGCTGAGACAATTCAGCAGGGATTTCTAATATAACTGACTGTAGATGAGTTTTAGAGTTATCATATGAGTGCAATACTGTTCACTTCTTATTGAATTTACTAAAATTTCTTTCAGTTATGTCCTCTTTAATTTTTTTATTGTTTAGGGTCTCAAAATCTTTTATTCCAGCTACTTTTACTTTTGGATCCTCTATTTTTTCTTTTATAACATCGTAACTTTCATCAAGCTTCTTCTTTAATACTTTATATGCTTCTGTTAGACAATCTACTATTATTTTCCTGCTTTTCTTGATTAGTTATTTTTGCTTGTATACTCTTATCTATAATGAGATAGTGTGCAACCACATCATTTATCTTATCAGTAGAATATTCTTTAATATCTTTATTTTTAACTATAATTTTTGGGATTCTTTTTGGCTTGTTACCATGACATGACACTCAAAATTACTTGAGCATAAGTTTTGTTTTTTGAACTATTTATTTCACTTTTTTGCTTATCAAGTAATACTCTCCATAACTTATTTTTTTCCTTCAATTCTTTATTCAATTCTTTTAATCGGGCATTTTCACTTTTCAAATTACCGCCTTTTTTACACTATTCTCATCATCATCACTATCGACTTCAGTAACACTTAATTCATCACTTGCTCTCAGCTTGTGTGATAATTTAATCTGAGCAATGATTATTTTAGCTTTATTACTCAGCACATTCATGTTCACTTTTGAGGTTAGGTCTACTTGGTTATGTTCTGGATATAATCTTAGCACTCCATTAATTTTTACTGCCCCATCTGGTTTAGCAAAATCACTAGTATGAACCCGCCTCTCACTAGTAGTCGCGCCTCTTCACATATTATATAAATCACCGTTTTTACTTTCACTTTTGGATGACATTTATGAAAAATTGCTGTCTGTCAAGTCACCGAGCCCGCGCTCGGTGATTCCTTTTTGGAATATGCATTTAATTAATTTATAATAATTGTTTCAAATACAAGACCCTCCTCTTACTGTAAGGCAACTTTTCCAATTGGAGACTATTACATATCATTACTATAGTTTAAGAGAAAAATATAGCACAAGTTCTAGCAATACTAGGAATAAGAGTATACAATTACCAAAAAATAAGAAAGCTGTGAACAGAAAAAACAGCTATTTCGTAGCTGTAAAAGTGTACAACACTTTAACGAATGATCTTAAAACTTTAGGAGGTAACAAAATCGCAATTAAGAAAAGACTAAAAAAGTTTATAAGAGAAAATTATAGATAGCGTTATTTGAAAATTGTATGCATCGTTACTTAACTTACACAGGAATTTATTAAAAAGATTATCAAAAAGATGCTGTATCATCTTTTTGTTATTTTTTATATTAAGTTATAGATTCTAAGATTATCTGTACCATACCTATGTACAGGCAACTAAGTTTGTCTCTATAGGATGCTTTTGATAAGCATATGTATATGGTCAATAAAATAAAAAAAAAAAAAAAAATAATTACTATTTAAATACGTGTGTAAATATGATACCTTCTCGGGATTGCGAGTTATTCGAGATAGTAGGAAAACTTGTACTAGCTACCGGCTCATCCTTTTTAATTTCTTCGCTACAGCTTGTTACAATTATTGGAGATTCTTCATTTTTGTTGTTTTGTGGATATACCTGCTCTACCTTTCGTGAAGCGATCGTATTGAAGAAAATTCATCGTTGTGTGAGATTACGTGGTCTTTTTGTCAAATAAATTTTAATTCATTTCATTAAGTTCATTCGGAGAAAACGAAATCGCGAATAAAAATGTTTATTTCCTTCTAGGTGAACTTTTCTAATTGTAAAATTTTCAGTTGTGCTAAAATTTTATAGTAACATATTTTGAGGTGTTTGGAGTTCAAATTAAATTTTATACGGAAGCAAAATTTTTTTCACCAATCGGCCGATGGGGCTTCATTACTTATATTGGGGTGTAAATACAAGATAAGTGTAGGAAGCTGCGTAAAAAAGACAAGGTTAAAGATTAAGAGGGGCAGGGTAAGACGGGGTATGCGTAAAAAAGCAAAACAGGAAAGTAACGAGCTATGTGAGTTTTGTGACACTTCCTTCTCTTGGAAGCGAAGCACACTCCCGCAAGAGCACTGCAGTTAGCGCGTTAAAAAAATACATATCTGATTATCGCGTTTATCATGTGTTTTATTTATGGTATGTGATACTCGATGCCAATGGAAAAGAATTGCAAGCTCACAAGGCGATATTATAAGCTGGATGAATGCTATGACATTGATCCAGCTGACAGTATCGCCTTGTGGCGAGCCATTCCTTTCCATTGGCATCAATGTATGTCACATGAACCATGATCGGATGATACTGAAAGTCAATTGACATTTGAGAAGTGGTTATGTTTCTTTTTGTCTTTACTGCTTATACAATTGTAGTATTGAGTAAGAGTTCGCCAGCGAAGCTAGCAGGGAGATACCCCGTCCCTAGTAACCATAAAATAAAACGTGCACAAATTAGACATTAACTTATACATAAATACGTAAACTTTTCAATGGTTCGAAAAAAGGTCTTAATTTTTTACTTGAATAAATAGAGGATTTTTTATATGTAGCGGCCGAGCTACACTCTCTTTTGTCAAACACACATACACATTTTTCCACACAACACTGTACACTCGAACACAAACCCTAAAGCCGGGATTTTCCCCGAAACTGTTTACGGTCCTCTTTGTCTTGCGAAAGAGCTACATCCCGTAAACGTTTTAGTGCCGGAGTCTTTCCCAAAACTGTTTACGACCCTGTTTCTCTCTCGAAAGAGCCACATCCCGTAAACGCTTGAGTGCCGGAGTTTTTCCCGAAACTCGTTACGACCCTCATTCTCTCTCGAAGGCGCGTCCGAGAGCGTCCGACCTAGGACCATAGAAAAGCTTAAGCGGCCCGGCCGGACGGTCTCGGGGGCCCGAACGTGCGAGTATGTACACGTCGCCACCGAGCGCCCTTTTTCTTACCGCTGATTGATCTGAGGTAAGGGAGTAGAAGTCAAGAGAACTTTTCCTCGGCAACGGAGTGAGCTCGGGAAAAACACTTCTTCTGGGGACTCGACCCAAGACACTACACGTTTTCTCTACACCCGCAGTATACGCCTATTCTGCTTGAATCAAGAACTTCTATCCTGGATTCGCGGAGTGAGTTTTTTTCTTCGACCTATACCCAATCTCCAAATATATAATCCCCTACATCTCCTTCAGAAAGCATAATGCTCAATCGCTTGGCAGCGTTCTCTATTCAAGCTTTAAGGTTCCCAAATATAGTTATATTTTTTATGATTCATAATTGTTATTCTTTAATATTATTCTTAACATAATACATTATTTAAATAGCAAGTTAATGCTTTATCTGTAACTCCAAATAAACATGTGATTGCTGCAGCTGGATATCAACACATTAGAATGTATGATTTAAATTCTAGTAATTTGAATCCAATTATAAATTATGAAGGAATATCTAGAAATGTTAGTGAACTTGGTTTTCAGGTAGGTATAAACTTGCATAAAAACATTTATAATATGTGCAATATGCGATGCGCTGCCTCCAGGAAACACAAACATATACACATAAGTTTTGGGCCACAAATGCGCTTGATTTATTTTATTTGCCGCAGCTTTCACTGCGATCCTCTATGTTTAGGAGAACTCTGAAAAAAGAAAGAAGAGAAATAATGTATTTCGCCCAGCCCCTATATTCACCTTATAATAAGCAATTTTAATTCGTACAATTAATAATTTACTTATTTTTTTATTAATTATAAGTCATGTCAATTGATAATTAAATTATTTGATAATTAATTATTGCTATTATTATTTGCTATCCTGAAGGGGACAAAATAGTCCTATTTCTTAAGAAAATCGATTTTTTATGTGATATTTTGATAGCAAATTGCACGTAAAATAAGCTCCCGAAACCAGTTTTTGAAAAAAAAAATTTATTTTAAAGTTATAAGTTAAATACTGAATCTATCTTTTTAACGTTTTTCGGAAAATCACGTATTTTTAATTTTTCCTTAATAAATGAATAAAAAAACAAAAAAAAAGATGACTTGTAATATATTATTATTAATACCTGTAATATATAAGTCATATATATTTTGACGTGTATTTAAAAAAAACATATAATTAAAGTGTAGTGAAAAAAGTGTAGTAAAAAAAGCAGAGCAGTGAAATTTGTGTAAAATTATAAAATAAAAAAAAGTGTAAATTGTTAGTTTTAGATTATTGTGTAATTGACAATGGCTTCGAATAAGGATGCAAAGGGAAGATTTGCATCTACTCATCCGCATATCAAGTACTCATTTGGCAGGACAACGTGCTGGCTTCCTCAGGATTATGAATATAATAGCCTGCTTTATAATTATACTTCTGTATATTTTTATATTGTTCTTAGAATTCAGAAATATTCATTAATTTTGTTTTTTAGTTAATTTTAATTTTATAAAAGATAAGTAAGGACTGTTTTGTCCCCTTGAGGTAAGTCCACTAATTTGTCAAGTAACCTAATAAACACACCCTGAGACTAACATCGATGAGAACTCCTTCGGTTCGGATCACTAACTATCTAAATTACGAAAAATGGCAATAGAGGCATCGATTCCAATTTACCCCTTCCAAACACCGATGACCGTACCGCCTTCGAGGCATCGAACGCACCTCTGAACGAAGTTGGGAATGTTTTAAAGGCGGCTGCAAGAACTCGAAATATCGAAAGATCTGGCTCTCGTATTGTATAGTCAAATTACGTTAGGACTGCAACTCGCAGAATTAGCGCTAACTAGTCCCACGGTAGTAACGATAGACACCGCGCTAAAACGAATTCGCTTAATACTACGACAAGGAAATTTAGTCCCCGGGGAAAAGAAACGGATATTAAAGGTAGCATCGGAACATTTATTCTCGCTCAAAACACAAACTATGCGACTCGAAACGGACAGCGAGATGCCGTCACAGTTCTGTCAACTCAAAACGCGGAATACCGGAGCTATTCCTCAGGAGATAGGCTCTCACAGCGGGCACGTCACATTCGAAATTATTAAGGAAGGAACACGTCAAACCACCACGGGCCGTAGACTAACCTTTCCAGGCGGGGCATCGAAGGTTTTCAAACTCGACAGCACAGACGTAGTCAACGACCCACGTGAGGATAGACCAACTTGATATAAGCGGGCCTGATGGGAGGAGGAGAAGGCACTCGATTGCGCGGAAAGGTCGGCTGAGGGCCGATTGGACCCGCTTGATCCTTCTTGCTCCTTAGCAGGGAAAGGGGCAAGCGAAGCGAAGTGATCCCTTCGTGTTGGTTCGGTGAGCAGGGGAGCGCCCGCTGAGGCGCCCTCGATGAGTCCCTCGTCGGCTGCGGCTGTGCTCGTTTCTAGTTGGCCAGTGAGTGCCCGCTGAGGCGCCCTCGGTGCAGTCGCTGCTGGACTGGATCTCTCGTCGGTGCTTCCAGTTGTCTAGAGAGCGGACACGGCTCGGGCCACTCTAGGTCGGCTCTGGGGGAGAGCCTGGACAAGGGAGGGCCACCCAACCCGGTGAGAACTCACAACAGCTAATGGGGCAAAGGGAAAAGAGAGGCTTATCTTTCTTTATATTACGGGCCAGCTCCAATGAAGGAACCAGCCACACAAAAATGACTAGAGGACGCGGAGCGCCTTAGTAGTCGAGCGTCAGGTCGACTTGCTCGTCAGCCGCTGGCTTTAGAGTCGTCTTCCGCACCGCCAGGAGGAGGGGAGGTACCACGGGAGCGATGCGAATCAGCTTAGGTTTGCCTCGTGGTGGAGGAGCGGTCGACTTTCGCTTGAGCGGAGGAGTGGGCTTCACCGTTCTCTTAGCTCCGATCTTCCGAGAGATGATCTTGAGCCGGGGGTGGATGGCTTCAGGAGGTCCCGGAGATCCGGCGAGGGTTGGCGGAGTGCTTCGTCATTCAGCGGAGGCGAGTCTGTGGACTTGGTGGTGAGAGCGGGCGATGGAGTTTTCATGTTGTCGGTCTGGCTGCTGTTATCCTGGTGAGGACGCTCAGTCTGGGTGGCGGCGTCGACTGGGCTGGCTCGCTGTTGCAGGCGCTCCAGCATGGTGATCCGCTGGTTGGCTACGGCCAGGTAGCCGTGGATCAGCTCCAATTCGGCTCGGTAAGCCGCTCTCTCGCTCTCTTTCATGGACGTGGGAGTGGAGGAGAGGGAGATGAAAAAGGTATAATAATTACGGCGGTAATCATTTTAACACAAAAAGAACGGTTTATTCCTCAATTGACTGAATACTCGCACTTGCCTAGGCTCGGCTTTCTTTGGTCTATGAGGACCGTTGGGGGAGATGCTTGGGCCGTCTCGGCCGGCCTCTTTATATGCCCCGCACTGTGCTGCTTCGCTAGCGGGTAGCGCGCCGGAGGAGCGTAGCCGCCTAGCGTCGGCGCGCGGTACTAGCAGCGCGGTGTTCGGGGCTAGAGAGGGTGCCGGTGCGTGACGGGTTGCGCGCGTTAAGGGCTAGTCGTGAGACAGCCTGTGGGTAGGTTATTACAAACTCCCCTATTAGTAAGGGACCGCAATTTCAACCTGGAGTATAAAATGTTTGACATCGACGAAACGCTCAATCCACCGCGGCATAGTACACTCCTTAATGAACACCCAACTGCGAACGAATTCACAGAACCAACGATTCTAGGCGCACCAGTCGATTTCGAAGGCCGTCCCTTGCCGGGAGTAGAGAATTACTTCGACAGTCTTATAAATCAGCAACACAAGCCACCAGCGCCAGACACGGGTTTTGGGGAACGGTATGAGCAATTCGAAAAGCGTATGCAGGATGAAATAGATGAAGAACTCAACGTGTCATATTGCGTTAACGCTGTTGACGCAATATGACACCGACAAGCGGCTGCTAGCTGATTTAAATACGCAGTATAAAGGTGTTGGGCATCTAAAGGTAATTTGTCAATACGGCGGTGAAAGCGTACGCGATTACGGACTACGTACAGAGGTAGTCGCGTTGGAACATCGCACCAGCGCACGCCGCACAGTGGGCGGAAAAGCAGAAAAAGTGATCAAAATCTATAAAGACTCTATGAAGGCTTATTTTGTTCGTTGTGTGATAGGGATCCGAAAAACGTGTTTCGATTAATTGTCTATACAATATATATATATATATACAGGGTGTCCCATTCTAATTTACCACCCCCTAAAACTGGTTAATAATTTGCTCTGAGAAAAAAATGTTTCAAATAAAATTTGTTGGGTTCGAAGGGCGGCATCTTTGGGCTATTTTAGCTGCGACCTTGAACATGACCTTCAAGGTCATTTGAAAGTCAAGACCAAATTTTCATATGAAATGTGCATATTTTTATGGCGGATTCGGATTCTACTAAAAAAGAGAAACACTTTTTGTTCGAATCATTTTTTGAAAAAATCCCAAATTTTTGTTGTAAACGGCTTTAAAAAAGTTTAAAAAATCACTAGATATCTCTTATTGCCCCACCCTTTAAAAGAAGTTTAAAGAAGGAATTAGAAACGTACACAATTTTACAAATTTAAGTCCCAGTATGACCTTAGCCATGAACTTGTCCTTAACCAACAAGGTTATTCGAAGGTCAGTCAATTTATTTAACGGTAATCCTCGATTTTTATTCCGGCAATTGAAGCTTGGCTATGACCTTGACCTCGAACCTTAAATTCATTTTAAGAAAGAACCATCACTTTAATGAAAAATACTCTCTTTTTCAAAGAAATGAAATTACCAAAAAATTTATCAACAGAATCAAAGTTCATTAGAACGCTAATCTGATTCATTTTTTATCACATGGGGGAAATTTGCAATCTTCGGGGTATGTTTGACATTCTCTGGGGCAAGTTTGCAATCTTCGGGGTATGTTTGACATTCTCTGGGGCAAGTTTTACGTCATCTGCGGAAAATTTGACATCATCTCGGGCAAATTTACGGTCACAACTGGGACAAGTTTGACATCATCTGGGGCAAGTTTGAGCAGTAAGGGACATGTTTTCAACTGAGAATCAAAATCAAGCTTAGTTTTTTTAATGAAAATTGTACATATTTTAAATCATATTCAGATTCTCTGATAAAGTAAAATTGTACATATTTTAAATCATATTCAGATTCTCTGATAAAGTACGCATCTTTTTAAGAAATATTTTTCTCGTAAATGCTTTATTTCTCGCTAAAAGACATTTTTTTGCTTCGTTATCGTTCTATTGGTAAAGCTTGTAAATTCTTACAGCTCCTCAAAGCTTCTCATCATTAGGTTTTCATTGACTTTCTGAATTTCTGAGTAGAAAAATACTTATAATAAATTATTTCTAGTAAGATTAAATATTCCCTAAAAAATCTACCTACAACAGATAATGGCTGACTACAAGCCAGTAGAGATAGTCAACATGATCAAGATTCTGGGAGAATGTTACGTCAATTACAAGGCTGCAGCGAGGCTGTACGCTGAAAGGTATCCGGGCGCTCGTCATCCTAGTAGGAGGAATATTAAACTTCTAACGATAAGAGCTCAAGGAGGTAACTTAAGAAGGAAGAGGCGACGGACGGGCCCAAGAGAGCATATTGCGCTTGGGGTTCGTGCTGTAATTGCCGAGGATCCTCATATTTCGACGCGACAAATGCAGCGAATGCATGGAGTACCCAGATCAACAATTTGGTCTTGACTTTCAAATGACCTTGAAGGTCATGTTCAAGGTCGCAGCTAAAATAGCGAAAAAATGCCCCCCTTCGAACCCAACAAATTTTATTTGAAACATTTTTTTCTCAGAGCAAATTATTAACCAGTTTTAAGGGTGTCCCATTTTAATTTACCAGGGGTGGTAAATTAAAATGGGACACCCTGTATATATATATATATATATATATATATATATATATATATATATATATATATATATATATGTATAATATTGCTGAATATATCACACTTTCCCTTATACCAAAAATATCGCTTTATCCAAACCTCATATCTTAAAAATAATTGGGGATATCGATCTGGTATTTTTCTAAATTCAACCGTAGGTAATACCAATCAAGGGAAAATTATTGAAAATGCTATCATCCCCCACTGAGGGGTGTGAGATTGGGGGGTTAGAGCGTGAATACATGGAAAATTGCAAGAAAATACTCTAAGGGTTTTCGAATGGGATGCTGAAAACGATTATGACAATGATTTTATTAACAGCCCTCACTTTCAGCATCCATCCCCCACTCTAGGGGTGAAATTGAAGGGGGTTGGAGGGTGAAAACATGTAAAATCGCCGAAAAATGCTGTAAAGGGTTTTCAGGGACGCTGAAAACGATTATGACAATGATTTTATCAACATCGCTCACTCTAGAGGTGAGATTGGGGGGGCTTCAGGGAGAAAACATGGAAAGACGCCGAAAAATGCTGCCAAAGGTTTTCGTGGACGCTGAAAACGATTATGACAATGATTTTATAAACTTTATTTGTTGTTTTTAGTTGCCATCCCTTACTTTAAGCATGAAAGTCAGGGGCAAGAGGGTGAAAATATGAAACATCGATTATATATCATATTTCATTACATAAAAATACATATATACATATTTATATTATATTTAAAATAGTTTTATTCATTGTCTGAATTGTCTGTGTTGTCATCATCTGCTGACTCTGTATAATCTAATAATAGATTTTACATCTCCTGAGTCTGTGAGCTTTTTTTTTGTTTTTTACGAAGTCTGATAGCGAAAGGAAAGCGTCAGAATTCAAAAATAAGCGATGGAACATATCTGTGTTTGTTGCCACCTTGAAATAATAGTAATGGATATAGAATTACCTGATTTGAACATATTTAAAAAATTCTCTTTAATTTTAAATCTTTATGAAAGTAAATTAATAAAATAT
This sequence comes from Muscidifurax raptorellus, assembly GCA_020010945.3. Classification (NCBI taxonomy): domain Eukaryota; kingdom Metazoa; phylum Arthropoda; class Insecta; order Hymenoptera; family Pteromalidae; genus Muscidifurax; species Muscidifurax raptorellus. The sequence goes on from JAHUUD020000043.1 coordinate 142,793, forward strand.
AATATTTAAAATTAAAGAGAATTTACATGTTTTCACCCTCCAACCCCCTTCAATTTCATCCCTAGAGTGGGGGATGGATGCTGAAAGTGAGGGCTGTTAATAAAATCATTGTCATAATCGTTTTCAGCATTCACGAAAACTCTTAGAGTATTTTTTTGCAATTTTCCATGTATTCACGCTCTAACCCCCAATCTCACCCCCTCAGTGGGGTATGATAGCATTTTCAATAATTTTCCCTCGATTGGTATAATCTACGGTTGAATTTAGAAAAATACCAGATCGATATCTTCATTTATTTTTAAGATATGAGGTTTGGAAAAAGCGATATTTTTGGTATAAGGAAAAGTGTGATAGATTCATCATTATTATACATATATATATATATATATATATATATATATATATATATATATATATATATATATATATATATATATACACAACATACACAACATGGCGTTGGGAGGCAACGAGCCTCCCGACCTCGGAGGAGAAGTTTTTTATAAATGCCACCCGAATAAAAAAGTAACCGCAGTCGTTTGCATAATATGTGAAAGTGTTTATCATAGAAGTGATTTTAATAAACTAAAAAACACCATTGCAATCAGTGATACGTTCGTAATTGGCCCAGACCATTCAGGCTTGGATCTAACCTCAAAATCAAGTGATGAGGGGCTTAATGACTCGGCTAAAATTATTATAGCACAAATAAAATTAAGACAAAGAGAATCGATAAGTGAGGAATATTTACCTAAAATAGTAAGCTACTCACAAGTAACCAGTAAGGAAATTAACAAGGAGGTTATTAAACAGAAGAGAATACCTAAACTAATTATAAAAAAGAAGAATACCGACGACAGAAATAATCTAACATACTTAGTCTCTCACTATCTAAACAAAAAGAAATCAGTACAAACAAAGAAAGTAATTTTCAAAAATGACAATGAAATAGTAATCGACTGTATGAATAAAAATAGTGCCATAGATACAGACAAATTTTTGAAAGAAAAGCTATCATCAGTTTGTGAAATAAAGAAGGAAGAGATAAAAAAACCAAGACTAAAAGTCGTAGGAGTGGATAATTTTGAGAAGATGAGTCTGAAAGATATGGAAGCTGACATCAATGAAAGAAATTTTAAAGATTTGAAAACCAGCTGTACCGCAATTCACCATTTCGAGAATAAAAAAACAAAACAGTTTAGCATCATAATAGAAGTCTCCTCAGAAATCTACAAAAGAATAAAAGATAACAAAAACAGAGTTTTCATTGGGTATCAAAACTGTAGAGTTTATGATGACATCAACATAAGGCCTTGTTACAACTGTGGAAGGTTTGGTCACAGTGGACATAAATGTCTCAACGATAAAGTGTGCTTAAAATGCGCGGGTTCACACAATTCAATAAACTGTGTGAAAACGACGGATGTAAAATGTGTAAACTGCATCTTTCATAATAATAGGTACAAAACTCAATATGATATTCAACACGTGGCAAACGATAGCCAGTCGTGTCAAGTGCTTAAGAACAAAATAAGAAAATTCGTGGAGACAACTGATTACCCAGTGAGTCCTTCAATAACAAGATATATCGGCAACATAGTCATCTCGTCCAACAGAACTCAGTCGGCAACAAGGATTGGATCGGTTTCGACACTACTATCGTCACCTTCTACCAGTCAGCATAATCTGAGAAGATAACACACACATGGATAACAACATTGAAGAAATAGAAAGTATACAAAATGAAAATGTCAAAAAAGAAACTGTATTTAGAAATATCAAGGCTTTCAATAATTATCTAAAAACTAACCAAGAAAATATCCTCTATGTCAATATAAGAAGTTTAAATAAAAACTTTGATAAATTACAGATTTTTATAGAAAGGCTTGAGATTAAACCACTAATGATAGTTTGCGTAGAAACTTGGAATCTAGACTATCATAATTATTTTCTATTAACAGGGTATAAAATGTATTATAATAATAGTAGAATAAACAGGTCGGATGGGGTAATGGTGTATATTGATGAAAGCCTAACGGAGAGTACTGAAATCGTACGAATAGGAAAACTCAGAGTTGTAAATACATGTTCAAAATTAGATAAGGAAAAGAAAATAGAAATATCAAGCTTATATAGATCTCATGACATTTCAAAAATTGATTTCATTAGTAACATTAAGGAATACCTAAAAAGAAACAAAATTCCAAAAAACACCTAGTTATTGAAGATATTAATATATTAATTAACATATTAATATATTAATATAAGATATTAATGTAGATATATTAAAACTAGACAATATTAGTCAGGAATATTTGTATAACTTCTTAGAAAAAGGATATGTGCCAGGTTCCCAAACAATAACTAGACCAGCAACATCTGATAATACAGGTTCATGCATTGACAATATCTTTATTAAAACTAACTCAATCGAAACTAACACTTGTAAAATAGAAAATATCACAGATCACTATCCGCTGTTAATAACGCTTAAAAAAATTAAAATCAGTAATTGGCACGAAAAAATAGAAAGCATAGATCATAGGAAATTAGACAAAATTGCTAACCAAGCTGTTAATTCACTAATTGGCAAAATTAAAAACTGTACTGCCCAGGCAACAACTACTAAAAATAAAAATAAGAAACTAGGAAAAAATAAGGCTAGGCATAGTTGGATAACAGGTGCAATAATAAACTCTTGTAATAGAAAAGAACAATTATATAAAACGTGGCAACTAGACCCAAAGAATGAGACTCTAAAGAAAGAGTATAAAAATTATGAGAAGATATTAAATAAAGTCGTCAAAGACGCCAAGCTAAAAAACGACTGTGCCGAGGTTGAGAAAAGCTGCTCTAATCCAAGAGATCTTTGGAGAGTTATAAATAAAGAACTAGGAAAAAGCACAAAAAAATGCACCAATTACAAAAATTATTCATCCAAATAATCAACACGGGAAAAAAACTCAAAACCCTAAGGAGATAGCTAATTTTATGAATACACACTATAGTAACATAGGCTCAGAACTAAGTAAAAAAATCAAACAACCAATTAACGAATCGATAAGACTACCTAAACAAAACCCAATTTCGATCTTCCATGTTTCCTACAAACTATTCTGAAATAGCTAAAATCATTAAAGATATGCCACTGAAGAGCGGCGGGGTCGATAACATAAATACTAAAACAATAAAAAGTTTGTCTAGACACATAATTGATATACTTGTTCATATATGTAACCTATCGATCGAAAAAGCCATTTGGCCTGAAGCTTTGAAAAGTGCAGTCATTATCCCAATTTACAAATCAAAAGACAAAAATTATGTAGAAAATTACAGGCCAATATCACTAATATCAAATATTGCTAAAATCCTGGAAAAATTAATATATAACAGACTAAATAATTTTATCAGTAGTTGTAACATCATCTCAAAAAATCAGTATGGTTTTGTTAAGAATAGGGGTACAAAAGACGCATTACAAATGCGAATATTATATATAACTGTCTAGATCAAAGCAAACCAATAGCGGTTGCTTTCCTAGATTTGGCCAAAGCTTTCGACACGGTTAATCACAGAATTTTACTGCAAAAATTAGAAAGATATGGTATTCGAGGCAAGGTATTAGACCTAATGACTAGTTACTTAAGTAATAGAGAACACAGAGTTAAAATACAAAATATTGTTAGCGATAAAGAAACTGTAAGTACGGGAGTGCCACAGGGCACAATACTGGGCCCTCTACTATTTATAATCTATGTTAACGACATGCTTAAGGATAATGTAGTATCATATGCGGATGATACTGCGATAATAACATCGGCTGACTCCTAGACCGACATTGAAGTAAAAATGAATGAAGATCTAAACTGTATTTCAAGCTGGTTAGCCTTGGACAGGCTATCACTAAACATAAGCAAAACTGTATTTATAACTTTTGGAAATTATAGTAACAGTATTCCATATAGTATAGACATAAAAATAAGTCAGGAAAAAATAAACAGAGTGAGCAACTGTAAATATCTAGGATTAATTTTCAATAGCCATATGAAATGGGACGAGCATATAAAGTATATTGTTAGCAAAACCAAATATTTAACCTTTGTGTTCTATAAATTATCAGAACTAATGAATCTAGCAACTTTACGATTAATTTATTACGCGCTATTCAACAGCGTTATAAGCTACGGAATTATAGCCTGGTTAGGGGCTTACTCCAATGCTCTACTACTGTTAAAGAACCTACAGAAAAAACTGTTAAAAATCATTAATAAAAATAATTTTGTAACTCAAGGAAACCCACTTCATCTTGAGAAATCGTACGAACTAGAATCAGTATATTTCCATTACGAGACTTTAAAATCAAAACATTTAGCATTAAAAAGCAAAACAAGAAAAAAACTTATACAAATTTTGATCAGAGAGAAAGCAGTAAGCAGGAAAAACAGCTACATCATAGCGATAGAATTATTCAATAAACTTCCAAATGAATTAAAAAATTTAACTACGAAAAGTAAGAAAAAGAAATTAAAAGAGTGGATTAGATCAAATATATAGATAAAAAGAAAAGATATTAAAAGAGTGGAATTACAGGAATAAATAAAACGATATCACTGTAACATTAATAATAAGATATTTTTAATGTGCAATGATAAGACTGCGGTTACTAATCTTAAAAGATTAGTTATATAGTTTTAATATTTAGATGTAAGATAGCAATCAGTCTCGCAAACAGATAACTGTGTTTATCTCTGCGGGTATGTAAGTTGCATTGCTAAAATATAATTTATGTAACTTTGCTGATAAATAAATAAATAAATAAATAAATAAATATATGTTGTATAGACAATTAATTGAAACACGTTTTTTGGTTCTCTATCACACAACGAACAAAATGAGCCTTTATAGAGTCATTTTGACCGTAAATTCGAGTGAATCAAGGATTTTGATTACTTCTTCTGCTTTTGCCCCCACTGTGCACCGCACATACGTCCGGCAACCAGACGACCCTCCGGTAGATAACACGAAAATTCAGTCATGGGCCTCGGATCTTATGAGTTTATCCAAAATCGTACTAGAATCAAACGCACAAGCCAACTCGCAGGCGATGCCAACCGTCGCGGAAACCGTTGGATACACCATGGGCATGAATGTCTGCAATTACTACCACAAGCCAGGACATCTGAAAGAGGCATGCAAAAATAATTTTGACACGAAAAAGTGCGAGTACTGTAGCTCCTGGGCCACGCCTACGCCGAATGCTTTTCACTAAAAAATGGTATAAGTGACGGGACACTCAGTAAGCGGAAACTCGAGAAGCTAGCATCAACACCTCTTGATGCGCCTCCAGTGGTCTACACTGGATACCCCCTACCCAATAGCGGCCCCGCCACCGGTGCCGTACGTCGTACCTGCAACGCAGGCGAATAATATGACTCAGAATAACTCTCTGCTGGATCACACCGGAAGCAAGGTGGCGGGTATAGGCGAAACAATGTTCACAGATATTTAAGGTTTATGATAACCGACGTAACGAGCGGGGATTTGACAACTGGCGCAACAATTGCGACTTTGATAATCGACGCAACGATAGCGACTTTGATAATCGACGCGACGATGGCAAATATAACAACAATTATAATAATAATTATAATAATCGATCTAATGGAGGTTGTAACTATGATTCGAGAAATAATAATAATAATCGTCGACAAGACAACGGAAATTACAGAAACCGATCAAGCATTTATTTAAACTACCAGAATGCTTGCTACCAGTCGGGCGTATCGGGCAATCAATAAAAATCGCAATCGACAGTGAAACGAGAGAAAAAGGCAGATGGGCAAGAAAATAAAAGGGAGGAGAAACAAGAAGACGCAAGGAAACAAATAGAGGAGATAGCGGCGCAATTCAACAAACTAAAGGAGCAAATGGTGCTAGAGAGGAGAGGCCACATTTAGGTGGAGAACGAGAATAAAAAGCATACGATAAGGTTTGCGACAACAGGATGCAAGCCACCAATTGTAGAACTCACGAGTGAAGCGTTAGAAGGGAGCAAGCGTATTACGATTCAGGGAAGCACGGAAATGGCCGAAATCAAGGGCAATTCCTAAATCAGCTGACACATCTGACAGGGAAAGTATTCACCGAATCAGATGACTCCTGAAATCCGAGGGAAAGGAAACGGCGAGTCATACCCTATACTGAGTCTGCGGGTTCAGAAAATGTCTCGGATTCAGACGACGAATGGCAATCAGTGGGAGTAAGAGCACGTAAGGGGGAAAAAAGGTTATAAGAAAGTACATGGCGAGAAAACAGGAGAAATGTACCCAATGTGTGAGGCAATATCCGAATCAAGAACAACATCCGAACCAATCATTAGTCAGGCCGATCCAACAAACCCTTAGGGAAATTCATCAGGGAGGATAATATGGCGATAGGAATCCAAGCAACGAGCACTCCGCAATGCTAGGAACAAAGCGATCCAAGGAAACCAATAAGAAAGCAATCTCTTAATTGGAGTGCGCCAAGATTTTACAGAGACGACATGGAAGTCAGCCAGGATAGTGACAATACTCTGGGAGCAGATTTGGAGGACGAGGTGTTGCAAAACGAACGGATAACATCGGATCAAGTGAAGGAGAAGTCATATAATGCGTCTAAAGGTGAAACCCCTATAGACCCACCTTGCATACTATGTCCTCAAACACTGAAAGATGCCTCACGGGACAAGCCTAGCCAGGAGACTCTGAAACCGAGCTCACAACAAGCAGAGAGTAAAAACTCCGAAAATAAACCTTCAAACTCAAGTTCGTCGTTAACTAACCTGCGACACTCTTTGGCCAGAAAAATAATTTCAGGACTCGCCTTGTAGTCGACGTGGCAGAAATAAGTAGGAGAGAAAAATTGGGTGTGCAAATAAATATATGGGAACCGAGAAATCAGGAGGGTGCTACTCATTGCTACTCATATCACTTGGATACCGGAGACCGGTAAATTTAATAGGTCGAAATAACGCCTTCCCGATTACGAACCAAAGGAAGATTTCTATCGTATAATTCCACGAAAAGGATATAAATAAAAAATATTAATATTAAGGATATAAATAAAAAGAAGCTAAGTATTTTTATATTCCTTAATAATCAATTATTTATTCAATCATCGATATTTCTACAAATTCATTGTGATATACAGTGTCAAGATATATATATATATATAACAAAAATTGGTTACAATATCAAAAATTAAAAAACAAAAAAACATTATGAGAGTCGTTGTGACTATTCAGTAAGTCGACAATGACATCGAGTAGCTATGACGCAAGGTGATAAAATACATCGACAATATCATTCCGGCCAAACGGAATTTGGTCTTTCAATTCTCTCGCACGCGTTTGCACACTGGCTGTAATAATATCGAACCATTTATCATCAATTAGATTAATAATTTGTTTGACAAAAGTCGTTGTATACACACCAAAATTCATGAGTGGTATTGTTACGTCATGTCGTCAAACAATGTTAGTACGCACCTAGTACTCTACCTATCTCACTGTTAGTATAGATAAATAAAAGCACTTACTTTTGCGATCAATCTCTAGAAACTCGGCAGCTACTCGTTCTACTCGTACCAGATTAGTAAGGTATTCGTATTGAAATGAATTTGAATTTCCGCAATAAATAAATCGAACAAACACGAAATTGAGATAGGAGAATATAGAATTTATTCAGATTCTTCGCGATGGTTAGAATATTATATATAATAAATGAATAAAATCGAGCTTTCTAAATAGGCGGATTGAAAGTAATGAAAAATCTTATTCGCGATGTAGCGACGTTTCGTTTTTACAATAACGGTGCCAATTGTCGAACGGCGCGACGTACGGAGTCCGCGATCTCGTACGAACTGTTAGTTTAACCGAGAATAAGGCTTTTGAAAACCTCCGTTTATTACAACATTTTATTTGGCACGCTTAAAATTACTGTTGCAGTACACATGAAAAGTAGCGCTCGCTTGCTACATACTGAATTGTGTGTTGAGCGTTTCGCTGAGTCGACGCTGACATTCGTTTGCTCGTTCGGCGAACTCATTAGTAGTGCATCAAGAGAATTTGAATTTTGATTTGGAAAATGTTCTTTTTTCTTTTTAATGTGGAGGGGTACGACGTAAGACCTCGAGGCCCAAGACATTGCAATAATTAAAAATTAATTGCAATGGCATCCCTAGGAATTTTATTTAAAAATTCAAATTTTCTCAGTTGTTTTGAAACTATTTACTTGAATGAAATCAAATTATTCCAAAACTTATCTATAAGTAGTTGTCGTAAACAAATATTACAAATAGAACAAGGAATAACAAAATTGTTTTCAAGATTGATGCTTTGTAACATATATTTTAATACTTATAGACTAAAAATTACATCGTATGATGTAAATCCTCGGGGCCCAGATATGGCAATAGAAAAACAATAAAGCATGAATGTGTTCTAGAACTATCTTAAAAACTAATGAATGCAACGTTTACAATTATGATAGGTTATTCAAAATTTTAACTAATGTTTATATTAAGAAACATTTAAGAAATTATATATTCAATCAAAACTCAAAGAGAAAATTCCATTATTTTTCGAGACTGAAATAGCAGATTTATTTTGTGCAGCAATTGGTGGTCTATTTGCAATAGGAGGTGGTTGTGTAGATTTAGAAATTGTTGGAATGACTTTGACCTCTTGCAGTTCTATCTCTTCGTATTCTGTGTTTCTTTTCTGCTTATTCTCGAGTTCTTTATTGCCTGAATTATTTTGATAGAGCTGAATAATGCTCCGATCAAATGTATCGACCATCCGTAAATCGTGTGAAAAGTATACTCTCTGATGATTGTGTCTATTATTCATTTTCCAATATGTAGGATAATTAATATCATTATAAATGATGAAGAAAACGATCCCCATGTCGTTAGTTTTTCAATTATTAAGTGCCAGGTGCTATCGGCAATGTGTTTAAGTGTGTTTTCCATGAAGATATCTCCTAATGTGTGTTCTCCTGCCATTTCTCTTGCTATTACATTAAGAAGTAATGCTTTTTCCATTAGGAACATCAATTGTTGTTGTAATTTATCCAAGTCATTTTGTGAATAAACTCCACTTGTAGCTAGTCCTTCAATCGATTCGAAAGTCCAGCCAATTTTCGTGTTTGGTTTTAATGCGTTTGGTGCTCCTGTTTTAGAAGGTTTCGGTGCGAATTTTATCCATTCGTCAGCTATTTTATAATACGTCGGTATTATAGAATTACAATCAACTTGCATTTCTTTTTTTATAAAGATTTGAGTTTTTGGTGTAAAAACCAAGTTTCATTGCCTGCTAGTACTAATAAATGGTTATAGCATTCATCGAGATGTAGAATCTTAACTGTTTTTGGGGTACATTTTATAAGGTGTACGACTTCTCCTGCAATTCTTGCATGCGAAATGATTTCGGATGTTCTGTTCTTATGAATTCTCGATTACAATGCATTATTTTATTCTTAACGGCTAACGCGAATGTGATATCATTAGAACAAACTGCATAAACAATCTTTGTTTTAATTGCTATAATATTTAGTAGCAATTCTTTTAAATAAAATATCATATGAATGTTTAAAACATTCACCTGTAGGTAAAACAGCGCGAAATCTACGGCTTTTGTCGTAGTTGCATTTCTTTTTAAATTAGATATAGTATAAATATTGTCGTATTTAAAAATACCTCTCTCATGAATAGCTTTACATTGTTCATGACTTATCTCTTCGATGTACTGTTGTTCTGCCATTCTCTGTTGGTATGAGGTGCCGAATAATCGGCACTGTCCTGAAGTCTGCTATTTGTACGAGCTCTATGACGACGCTTGAAGAATTTACTTACGTGTTGTGGAAATGGCATTCTCCAGAATCAAGTAGTGAAAATGTCGTGATATTTGGCGTTGCAGATCCACATTCATATCCAATAACTGCTTCATTTACTTTAATAAATGCAGTGAGAATTATTATGTGGGTGATCATGATTGTTTTTCCTAGAACAGAAACTTATGTTAAAATTACCCTGTTTATAAATAATTCATTTATTAGCACGAACTATGTTTGGCTTTCCATTTTTATTTATTATGAGACGGCGGCCCTACGTGGTAGGTAAGAGACCACCAACGGATAACTTGCCGATAAGTAAGTGATAAGTTACCGACTAAGTGAGCGATGGTATGCACATGTAATAGCCTACCTAAGCGCAGGTAGAGGGCGTGCGCGCATAAAGCATTGGAGAGAGGGACGGCCACGGATATAAAAGGAGACCCGCAGCCAGCAGCGAGCACTTACGATCTGGCCTTAGCGCGGAGAGCATAAGGAGAATTGTCGTCCTCTCCAAATGCTCTGTCTCCTTATTACTCAGTATGTAAATGAGCATTGTGCTCTCGAACGGTACTAAGGGGATCCTCCCCTTTTCCATTTAGTATAAGGCCAGATTTGTATCTTTAAAACAATATATATTTATAGTTTCTTCAAGTAATTGTTATTATTGTTTTGTTTACCCCTCACCTCTCGAAGATCCCTTGGGATCAGGAAGGTAGTTCCCTGTTCTCATACATACTAATCTAAAGCTGCGTGATGATCCTAAGCGTGCGGAGCTCGTGGAGTAGATTTCCCTCCACAACTCCCGTTGCACACGAGCAGCTTCCTTCTGGTGGATCCTCCACTACAGAGGGTAGGTACGGCTTACACTCACTCAACCGTTAGTGCGGGGTGATTGTAAGTTTGATCTTCGCTTCCTCGAGTACACTCCTGCCTCTTCCCATATCGAGTCTAGAACTCTCTCTACGGCCTCGCCTTGGTATAGAGCTTGGCCCGTTTCATCGTATACTGAACCACAGTTTCATTTTCTCCTTGTATGATTCTACACATTTTAAAAATTAATTCGTGAATATCGTCGTCTATCGGATATAGCGCTCTAACTCCATTTATTAAATCCTCTATAGTTTTTATCTCGTCGCCACCTAATGCTTCCTCTGCTGTATTTTTTATATCTAAATATATTTCTAGATTTTTGTATCAATATCTATAATATCTATTCAAACGAAATATACAGATATTTTCTTTATATTGCTGTAACTAAAATGCCCCACTCGCGATTTCTTTGAAAAAAATGTCAAAATTTCTGTATAACCACACCTCCAAAATGAGCCTAGTCCGATGATGGGCCGAGCACTTTTACATGATATATGTATATATCTACGGAACCATAGTATAAGATCCAATCTAAAATCAGCTGATTGGGTTCCGAAAAAAATCTTACAGTATTCTACAGACAAATTGCAACAAAAAATGTATACATGTTTGTATACCTAAAATGCTTCTTTCGTGCCTTAAAAAATCATTTAAGTTTGCGATAAAAGCAGAAAAATCTGAAGAAATCTCAAATTTTGATATTGCTTTAACTTTGCAACGAAGGCACCTAGAGGCCTAAAATTTTTTTTATGTTCTTTCAAGGGTATAGTGAACTAGGAAATTTTAAATGAATTTTCTAATTTGGCCGAAATTTGAAAAATTTTTCGACGGGTGGACGTGAAATAGCACATATATATTTATATATATATTGTAAGCGATCCAGCGATTTGGATCGCGCGCGCATGTCAGGCGTAGGGTCGCCGCGACTCGGCGCGCAGGCACTGCGCGCGGCGCTCGGACCCCTCGCGTCGCGAGCGCGATCGGGAATCGACAGATAGCTTCCGGCCACGAGAGCAGCAACACGTGCTCGAAATTATCGACCTTGCGATACCGCGCGAACGCGACCTACTGTGCCTCCACTGTGCGTGAGTGTATCTGTGGAGCGGCAAGTGAAGGCGAGCGTGCGAGCGGAGTGATCCAGCGAGCCAGCGACGAACCTGTCGGTACGCCACCGACTCGCAGTCCACGCAGTGTACCTGAGGGAGGACGCTCCCGCCATTTTGCGCGCGCCGCACCACGCAGGAGCGGCGCTTAGCGAGATTGTAAGTACAATCATCTTTTGTCGTGCGTCAATTATTATTGCGATCGGACTCGCCGCGGGCGAGTTATTATCGGCGTGCGTATCTGCCTTCTCGCGTCGCGCGTATACAGCATATTCAACGGTTGTTAGCTCGTGTAACTCAAACTTGAATAAACAAACATTCTCTCGTATCTCGGTGTTTACTTTTCGTTCGCTCCTAACGTCCTCACATTCCCGAGTACCCCGACAGCCTCCGCGGGTAAATCACGTGCTTCGCGATTTACAGAATAACTGACTAGCCGAGCAGCGTGTCACAGCGACACGGCAGCGGTAGGCTGCACAAGCGACGGCGCAGGCAATCGCCGTCGCATCAAGGAGAGTAGCTCTACGTTGAACGGGAAGAAGAGAATCTTCTCGCCGGAGTCGAGCCTCCGGCGCAGCGTTGGAGCCGTCGCATCGGCATAAAAACCACCCCGTTACAATATATGAATATATATATATATATATATATATATATTTTCTTAATTTTGAAGGTATCAAATGCACGAGGTAAGTTTGATACTCGACACTCAACGCTCCACAACATTAAAATTTCTATATTTTAACAGTGGCCAATCGGTTCGTTTAAAAAAGAAATAAAAAATTCTTTTTATTAGTTAAAAAAATAAGAAAAATTGTCCAATTTATGACTATTTGAATTTTGCGATTTTTCAAAAAACGTAGTTTCAATGCGATATTCAAATGCTAGTAAAAAAAACTAGTTTCATTTTTTTCTTGAAACTTACATGGAAGTTACTTTTGACTAATAACAACAAGAAAATGTATACATTGTGAGTAATTTGCATTTTTTTTCATTGCTGTTCATTCAAATGAAAAATTAAATTTTTTTTTTTTTGTATTTTCTTTCGTTTTCTACGAAAACACAACCTCTTCTTGTGAGCTTTCTGAAAACTCTCCAAGATTAATATGGTCATGATAGCTAAATAGATTATAGTACATTCCATTAGGTCCAATTTGAGTTGTGGAGCTCCCTTTAATGTTTAGAAGCTCCCAGGTACTTTGAAAGCGAAAATATGACATTTAAGATTTTTTAATTTTTATGGTGTGAAATCCGTAAACGGTCATTTTGCGTAATTTCGCTATTGTAGCTTAAAATAGCTGTAAAACCAATTCTATGTCACTTAGAAACCTCCCAACAAAAGTAAAATTACAGGTCTTTTACTTTAATTTGATAACCTACAATGTAATATTGTCCTGGTTCCCTTTTCACCAAATCCTGACGAGAAACAAGCCAAAAATTAACAAAAAATCTAGTTTTTAGTGAGATACTCAACTTAAAATGGCTGCAATTTAGACCCTATAGCACCTACAAACCTTATCAAAAAATGAAATTAAAGGTTTTTTTCTCTACTTTACTAATCTGCATTAGTTATTGTCTTAAGTTCCTTTGCACTAATGTTTAATGAGAAATAAGCAAAAAATTGAAAAAAACCATGGTTTAATCGCGATTTTTAAAGGCTTTCCCATTTAGGAATCAATTTTTCCTTATTTTTCCATAAAAGTAAATCATCAGACCTTCAAAAATCACCCCGGATTTTTTTCGTAGCCCCATTCTATGAGGCGTCATTGCTTTTTATTCAAAAAAAGCCGTTTCAGACTACTGTGCGGCGGTGAGAGAGCAACTGCAGGTTGTCAACATGGTTGTCAACGACGGAATCGTAAAACCCCTCCAATTATCCCATCGAGGAGGATACCTGCTTACGAGCAAACATGAGCTAAAAAAAAAGCCGGGTCACTCAAGTAAGGACCAAGGACAAAAGAGACAGGTAGCAATACGTACCATGATCTGGTCAAGGATATTTATGTCCCGCCTCGCCACACGAACACTCGCAGCATCCCCCAAGATCCCCTCATCCTTCGGGTTAATAAAAAACCTGGATACTCGGGGGGGGGGGGGGGGGCCGCAGCGAAATCGTCGAAATGGTAGGCCAATGAGTCGATAGGAGCTCAAAGATCCTCTTTCACATGTCCACGATGGGATTCCCAGCACCCCACAAAAATAAAGAAAATAGAGAGGTATTGTCTTAAGAAAAAAAGAATGAGGAAAGAAAATCCCCAAGGGAGGTGACGCATTTACCAGGACGCTTACGAAACAATACAAGGAGCTGTATATTTAAATTTGGCATCATACTATCCATGTGTATATACACACATATGTAACCTCAACTCTCAGATTTATAAAGAAAGGTAGGTAGCAAAGTCTTCCACTGGAAAACAAAATTAATGAATATTTCTGAATAGTAATAACGATATGAAAATATAGAGAAGTATAATTATAAAGCAGGCTATTATATTCATAATTTTGAGGAAGCCAACACGTTGTGCCAAACGAGTACTTGGAATCCCGATGAGTAGATGCAAATCTTCCCTTTGCATCCTTATTCGAAGCCATTGTTAATTAGACAATAATCTAACACTAATAATTTACACTTTTTTATTTTATAATTTTACATAAATTTCACTGCTTTTCTGTTTTAGAAAAACAATTTATTGTTTTTCTAAAAATTTTTTGTTTCGTTTATTTAAATGAAACAATTTATACAAAAAATTCAGAAATAGTGTTTTTGAAAGAGTATAAAATTTCCTAATTTTTCCCGCAAGATTTTCTAAATTGACTGTTTTGTCCAATTTTTATGACAAAAAGGTGTTTTTTCTTAAATTCATATCTTCCAAACTAAACAGTCTAATGTTTTGAAAAAAATCATGATAACAAATAATTATAATAATGTCTACATGGTGTAAAAATTTTAATTCATTTTGGTAATTAGTTCTTGAGAAAAAAATCAAAATTAAAAAAATTCGGTTTTTTATGTCGCACGGTTACAGGAGTAAAAAAGCTTTAATTAACTTGAAATTTTGGGAAAAGATAGATCTTTTGATTACCTCAGCTAAGTTCCTTTCGCAGCTTATAGAAACGATTAGTTGAAAAGATATTAAAATACAAATTCTTTGTCCCTCACCCTGTATACCCTGTATACGGCAATGGTTTTTTATTAAAATACACGTAAAAAATATATATGACTTATATATTGCAAGTCATCATTTTTTTTGTTTATTTATTCGTTTATTAAGAAAAAATAAAAAATACGTGATTTTCCGAAAAGCGATAAAAAGATAGATTCAGTATTTGGCTTATAACTTTGAAAAAAGGGTTGCGAGAGCTTATTTTACGTACAATTTGCTATCATAATATCACATTAAAAAATTGATTTTTTCAAGAAATAGGACTATTTTGTCCCCTTGAGGGGACACAGCACCTATAGAACTCGAAAAAATAATTATTTTTAATTTCACACAGATAAGTTGGATTTATACCAATACTAGTGCTTTTAAAAGAATGTCAAAAAAATTTCAACTTGATTGGGCAGTACATTGTCCTGGAATCGTGTGGACAGTGCTTTCCAGTGTTTGATTTTTTATTAGGGTACATTAGGACTAAATCAATCCAACTTATCTGTGTGAAATTAAAAATAATTATTTTTTTGATTTTTAAAGGTGGTGTGTCCCCTTAATGTGGCTGCGATAACAAGTAGACGTAGTTCATTCTTCCTTCCTGTCTCGTGGGTTTAAATAATGACACCCGAATAATCTATTTCTATCGCTTCATAAGTGCGCCCGTATATTTTGCGAACAAAACGTCTCACTAGTTGATGTGATTTCCTCCCCGTGCGATCGTCCGGAAGAATCGGGCTTCGGGGCGAGTACGTGCTGTTGCCATGCACGGATTTGGCGACTCATGCTCGATTGCATTATAATTAGCAGCGCTATATACGTGGGACTCGTCACACGTGACAGTATAAAAAACGCAAAAAGAGAGTCAGATGAGTAATCCTTATTTTTAAAAAATTATAATATTTATAATCGTTAATAATATTAATAATTTATTAATATTCAGCACAAAATGTTTGTTCTTAATTTAAAATCATATTTTTTAAGATAGTATTTATTTTCTCATTACAAACAACATCTTCAAACATAACATACGCAAGTGCAAAAATTAAACTAATTTGAGGTACTTATGCAGTTTCTAGCAGTTTCGCATGAATTCAAATCGTACGATTTAAAGCACCGGTAGGAGAAGTTGACATTAGCTTGTCGTGCCCTCCGAGTCGTCAAAATTTTTATTTTGTATACATTGAAACAGTTATAGGTCTCTCGTTGGGGTTAGGGAGCTACTATAATTTTTTCAGCAGCATTCAAGAGAAAAGACGATATAGGAGCGCGCACCGGCCCGCGGCTGCGTCAGCGCGGCCTGCACATACAAGCACAGTTTCACACGACGTGCGCGACCGCAGTATATACAGACCATTTCCGCGAAAAATACATATGCACGATACCTCGAAGAAAATATATGCCGATTCCGCGAAAAATATATATATACACGATTTTGTGAAAAATATATATGCACGATTCCGCGAAAAATATATGCGCATGATTTGATGAAAATTTATGCGTAATTAGACAGCAATACAGCACAATTCCACAGTTTTATTCTCATTCTCGAATTTTTGTTTCTTGGAATAGTAAGTGAATGCGTATATGCTTTTATTATTCTTTGGAAGCCTTGAGGTTTCGTCAAGAAATCAGTCGCCTGTGAATAGTCACATCACTAGAGAAATGACTTTTTAGAGAATACTCCAAAAAGTCCAGGCAGATCCGCCATCCTCCAGGCAGACTTTGTCCAAAGCCAGGAGGGGTCGGTGATAGAGGGCTTCATAAACAGCAAAGAGATACGAGCTACCTTCATCGAAATGACCTCGGAGCAGCTTTTAACAAAAACACTGCACAGGTCATGTTGAAGGTTATCCAGATGACATAAAAGGAATACTTATCCAGATGACATAAAAAGTAGGTCAGCTATAGGTCTGATGAGCTAATTAGTTGCTAGACTGCTCCTGAATCAGCTACGACTCTAATTCTTTTTTTAAGCTTTTACGTGGCAGTTTGTGAAGTGCATATAAAAAATATATGTGGAATGTTTTTATGTTTCAGGACGACAATAATTTCATGTGTTTTAGTGATGCGGTGCTAGTTAATAACTTTCTAACAAATCAGTTTTTTACAAAACCGATTTCATTATCGTAATTTACGGGAAATTTCCTATAAAAATTATTTTCCAATAGTGATAAAATAGTCTTTTTTAATGACAATAAGCGCTGTCGAATCGGTTTGTGAAAAATTAATGATTCATCAAAAATTATCCTTTCGCAAAGTTTCAGTATTGTGTCCATGACAAATTTTTTTTCAAGAAAAACTGATTGCAGGAGTATGATGCAGCTGCTTTAGGTTCTAATGTAGGCAGGCTCCACCGGGACTCTACCATATGCGCGCGATGCTTTAACCATGTGCCCGCAATTACTTCAGCATTCTATACAGTCTTTGACATATGTTGAACGCGCCAACTTTGTCTATCACTCTCTCTCGTCTGTCGACGACCTCGGCGGGAGCTAGCGAGGATTGTTGTTCTATTTGTCTTTTCCTACCGACTCTCCTTCTCTGGCATAGTTTGCTGGAAATTAAACGATAAAAGGACACTGATTCAAATGAAACTGTTCGACCACATAATATCTGGGCCCACAACATATAATATCTTGACCTTACATTTTTAAATTATAAACCAAATTGGATCTTGCATTTTTTAAATATTTTCATATATTTTTTAATTATAATCTTTTTAACATTTATTTATAAATACCTATTTGTTAGTTTTATCCTCATTTTTATATTAGTGATACTTTTTTGGTCTATTTATTATAAATGTTCCAGAGACATTATTATCCTCCTTTTAGAAAGGTAATCAGATTGTGATTTGAAAGAGAAACTTCCTCAGACACTCTCCATTCCCCAACCCTGTCCCAGAGCCCCCTAGATGCGAGAGTTATGTCTATGACTTCCTCTCTCATCGCGTTCTGGAACGCGGGTTTGTTGCCCCTGTTGCATACGTCCAGGTTCGTGGACGCTATAAATTCCACTAATCTTTCCCCCTTGCGTTGGTGTCCGAACTTCCCTATATAATGTGGTGCGAATTTGCGTCACATCCCATTATCAGGTCTGTTCTTCTCTCTTCGCATTCCTTAACTAATGCGGCAATCTCTGCCGGCGGACAATCGGCCACGTCGTATGGTAAGTAAGCGGATGCCACCAGAATCTCTTTATTGGTGCCATTCACCTCATTATATTTGATCTTGGCTGTGGTAAGATCTCTGCTACAGTGTTTGAGCACCGTCTCAGCCTGAAGGCCCTTCACTAAGATGCGCGTCCTGGCCGTGGCTGAGCCCCCACCGATACGAGTTCCACAGCTATTCAGTCCTGCTATCCTTCCTTTGTGAGACCAAGGTTCTTGTATAATGCATATGCCTGTATCCACCTTCGCCATACGCCTAGCTAGTGGCGCCGGCGCGCCTTTGCAATGGTGTAAGTTGATTTGCGTGAACACAATTGTGGAGCCCGATATTGAATCGGTTCCATTGATCGTGTCCACGCCGTCGCGGCTCCCTCCATTATCTATTTTGGGAGGCCTCGTCCCTTACTCCTGTCTCCTCTGTCGTGTTGGCCTCTACTTCCATGGTTTGGTCGCAGGAGTTTCCACGGGCCTCATCCTCGGCCTTATCTTTTTCCTTTAGGAGGACAACATGGGCCCTCCTCCCTCTGCAGAAAGGTCGGAAGTCCAGGGCCTTCAGCGCCACAACCTCCGACTTCTCCAGGAGTACCCTAATGGCCGTCTCCTCCTCCTTTTTATCGTCATCCCCTGTGGTCACCGTTTTGTGTCCCAGGACCGTCCAGGAGCCCACCCGTGAAACGTGAGGTAACTGTGGCAATAATGTCTGACGCGACGAATGAGTGTAGGCATGAATTCGACGCCGTCTACAACCCCAATGAAAATATCCTGGACCACAAGAAGAAGCGCAAGATTGTGCGACTGCAAGTCGCAGCGCTCGGGGCTACAGGGAGATTATCAATCTCAGCGGTTGGCCTAGTGTACGTCGAAGATGAAGAACACGATCAGATCCGCAGAATGCTGGATCGAGTCCTGCCAAAGGCTAGCCGCAAGATCGGACTGACGAGATTGATCGAACACAGGATTGACGTCGGCTCTACCTGACCGGTCAAACAGAAGTATTATCCCGTTTCGCACAAGATCGAGGAGGAGATGTACCAACAAGTCCGAGAACTACTTGCAGCTGGTATCATCGAACCCTCAAATAGTGCTTGGTCAAACCCGGTGGTAATGGTGCACAGGTGAAGTACATATCAACGTTGGATCTTTGTAGCACATACCACCAGATATCATTGAAGCCGGAGGCTAGATCACTGACCGCCTTCACAGTGCTTGGGCTGGGGCTATTCCAATTCCCGCGTATGCCTTTTGGTTTAGCCTACGCTGGAACGACGTTCCAGTGGATGATCAAGGAATTGATCATCCCAGAGCACCAGCCCTTCCGGCCCCCAAAAACTTCAAAGAGTTGAGACATTTCCTGGGCATGGCGTCTTGATACCGCGAGTTCTTGCGAGAGTTTGCGTCCATCGCTGAGCCTCTTCATCACCTGACGAAGAAGGATAAGAGGTATGAGTGGGGAGAGGAACTGCAGGAAGCATTCCTGTAGGTGAAAGCGCTGATAGCGTCCGCTCCAATTCTCCACCGCCCGGATTTTGAGACGTAGTTCCTCCTGCAGATGGATGCGAGTGACATTGGACTCGGCGCAGTACTTTTCCAAGTATCAATCGTAAAGAGCGACTGTTGGAATTTGCTAGCAGAACCATCTCTGTTACCTCTTTTGTTACTCTTCATTACTATTTTATAAGGTCGACCTCAGAAGTCTTTATTGACCTCGTCCTGTAATTCTTTCAGACACTGTAAAAGATCAATAGGCGGCATGCCTGCTATAATACACGTCGTCTCGTCCGATACCGTACGGTAAGCGGACGCCACCCTTAGTGCACTTCGTCTGTATACAGTATTGGAGCCCGTACAACATAATCGAGGTAATTACGGTGGCTAAGAGCAACTTTCTACCTTTGTTCGTCCTCCTACATTTGGCATCAATCGAGATAAAGCAGCGCCGACTTTTGCTGCATTACCGCTCATCATTTCAAGATACTGTTTAAACGTAAGTCTTGCTTCAATGGTAATGCCTAGGTACTTAAGAGGACAAAACAGTCCTATTGGCAGAAAAATAAAAATACATAAAATTTATATATAAATTTAAGTTTTTATTGAGATATTTTTTATATTAAAACTAGGTCATATTACTTACAATTTGGTAGCGGTGACAGTACAAACACCCATGAAAGTATTTTGTCACTGTCCGTAAGGTTCCAAGTCAACCGATGGATAAAATGGGCTCAAAATTTTTTTAAACTTCTACACATCTGTCATTCTCATATGAATTATGTGATTTTGATTTGAATGCGTAGAAGTGGTTTTACAACCAAAATACTATATTTTTTATAGTATATCGACTATTTTTGTCACTCATCTTTTTGTAAAACAACTTCTACACATTCAAATTAAAATCACATCATTCATATGAAAATGACAGATATGTAGAACTTGTAAAAAAAATTCAGCCCATTCCACCCATCCATTCTCCTGGAATCCTACGGACAGTGAGCTGAAATCAGTAAAAATCAATATCAGTAAAAAACAACGTTAAAGTTTGGAATTACAATTATAGTTATAACTTTACTTACAAAGCAGTCAATCAAGTGGGCCCAATTATATCTTTTTCCATTTGTCAATACCAGCGTTTTGACTACTCATATGATATGTTTGATCATACCATATCAGGTCTGTACGACAATCTTTACCTGGAAGTTAAAAAAGACATTTTAATTATTTCCAATATTATTTTAAATATTAATATATCAGAGACAAATTGAAAAAATTATACTTAACTTTTATAAAAATAAATTGGTGAATATTTTCATTTGGCACCATACTATCCACGTGTATATACATACATACATAACCTCATCTGTCAGATTCATAGAGAGAGAGACAGGTAGCAAACTCTTCCACTTAAAAACAAAATTAATGAATATTTCTGATTTGTAATGATGATATAAAAATACAAAGAAGTATACTTACTTGATTTATTCCCAATAATGCTGGCAAAGCCTTGTAACGAGGAAAAGCCCTTTTTCCTCCACGAGCCATGCCAGAAATATCAAGTCCAGGTGCACTTGTTAGTGTTTCTTCTTTTTCTTCAAGCGCAGCTGCATTCATAGACGGCTTTGCTACAGTCTCACAAGCTTCGCTCAACAGTTGGTTTGTTGAATCGAATGCTGACTGTGCCACTGGCTTTAGCTTATCCATAATACCACAAGAAGTGGTGAGGCCAGCGTGTCCATGACCAAGAGCACGAAGTCCAATCTTCTTACATGAATTAATTGACAGTACATCTATCTTGAATCCTAAACTTTTGACTCCTGATTCATTAAATTGCATCTCACTATGGCATTGTTTACAACACAAATTCTTTTATAGCTCAGGGAACAGAATATTGATATCGATAAATCTGTTTCTGACCTCATAAGTGCTTTCTGCCGTTGAAGTTTTAGTGAGTTTTCTTGAGGAACTAGAAGCGAATGATTTTTGTTGTGGTTCATCTTCAGTTGAACTTCCTAAAAATCTTCTTGGTCGTTCCCTTGTCCTGCCAAACGAGTACTTGGCATCCGGATAAGTAGATGCAAATGTTCCCTTTGCATCTTTATGCGAAGCCATTGTCAATTACAGAATACTCTCACACTAACAATTTACACTTTTTTCACTGCACTTTTTCTACTATACTTTAATTATATATTTTTAAATATTTAAATAAAACGCTACAATAACTAATACAAATGATCACAAGTATATTGTAGATATATTTCAAAATACTTGTCGATGTAGCGCCTATGCAGGATGGGTTAGGTAACATGCGTACAGATAAACTGAGTTTCCAACAATACTGTTACACATGCACTCTAACATTTATCAAGAAATTAATTCAAATTAGAATTTTGCAACTGTTAGGAGCGTCTTGTATAGAAAAGGCGCGGTCTTTTCAAGATTTTAGTATTATGTTTAAATTAATTTATTTATACGTATACACTTGTAATTTTTTATTAAAATACATGTAAAAAATATATATGACTTATATATTACAGGTATTAATAATAATATATTGCATTTTTTGTTTATTTATTCGTTTATTAAGGAAAAATTGAAAATACCTAATTTTCCGAAAAAAAGTTAAAAATATAGAGTCAGTATTTAGCATATAACTTTGAGCTACATTTTTTTTTCAAAAACGGGTTTCGAGAATTTATTCTACGTGCAATTTGCTATCAAAATGTCACATAAAAAAATCGATTTTTTTAAGAAATAGGACTGTTTTGTGTCCTTAATTGTCGTTTGAGAAGCAATCTTGTGTCAATCCACTGTCAGTGTTATTTTCTCCATTTTCTTCCTACTAGGTATAAGAAGAACTTCGGTTTTATGACTGGCCAGCTCCAGTCCTGTCTCTGTTAGCCATTCGTGTACGATACGATTGGCCTCGTCCGCTATTCCTGTTATTTCTATATATTTCGCTACCACGACTACTGCTATGTCGTAAGCGAATCCTACCACTGTTGTCCCTTCGGGTAACTGCAGGCTTAGTACCCCATCGTACATGATGTTCCCAGTCGGTGGACCAAGTACTGATTCTTGTAGAACGTCTCTTATTACTTCATAGGTCTTGGTGCCATCCTCAGTGTCATGTAATAAAAGTCTGTCCTTCAATTAGTCGGACATCATCCTTCTTATATATAAAGACACTTCTTGCTTCCGAAGTGCCTCGTGTATTTTACTTCATTATGCCGAGTTGAATGAATTTTTGATGACCAGTGTGACTACAGCGCAGTACTATTTTGCATCTTCTTTCCACCTCTTTCCCTCTATCGCTATGCGCTCAGTGTCAATTACTAAGTTCACTACGTCTAGAGATGATCGTTTCCTCCGAAAGTCGTATTGGTTGTTCCAAAAATCTCCCTTTTCTTCTTCTGCCTAATCCATTCGGACGCAAATCATGCGTTCCAGAATCTTGCCCGAGGTCTCCAGCATGCAGAGCGGTCTGTATGATGAAGCATCCTCAGTTGCTTCTTTCCCTTTTGATGTGCACTTTATGGAGATATGACCAAAACCTAGACATTTATAGCATCTAAGTGGCCGTATCCCTCGTTGTATTTTTCTGATTCTGCAAAATAACCAACCTAGTTTGATTTTCTGCTTCGTCATCACCTGTTGAGTCAGTGATGCTGACATTTGGATGACCGCGTACTGCGTACCATCGTATGCCTTGCGCACAGACCTTATTGCCGTATCATCCACTGCAAATGTATCGCTAATTCACTCCGTAGTGCTTTACCAATATCTTCCTTTGCAGTTAGGACGTCGATGTCCTTTATTTCAAAAACCACTTCATGCTGTAGAGTCCTTATTTCAGTACCTGCTTCTTGCACAATTTCCACGGCTTGTCGAAGTTCTACTGTTTTCAAATCCTCTGTCCGCTGAAGTTCCAAAAGTAGGTCTCCCGTAACCGTCTTGCGTACCCTGTTGACACTACTGCCCAGTATTCTCAGTCTGGGATCTGTTTTCATCTCTTTCAAGATGTCAGCGTAGGACTTACCCTCAGAAGCCTTTATGATAAGGGCGTCCGGTCGGGTAGGTCTTGCACTTGACGGCCTCTGTGTTCGAGCACCTTTTTAGATAAAGACTCCAGTGCCCCCTTTGCCATCGTCGTGTTCTTTGTTCTTCTTTTTCTTCGTCTTTTTAGTTTCTACCTTATGCCAAGATTCTTTTATGCCTTGGTTACGCAATAGAGTCCGCGGTGCCTCTAATCCTGCCTAGGCCATCCTTCTTCTTCCTTCCTCTTTTTGTTCACCCCATTTGGTGAAGGCGTCGATTCCGTCCTCTTTCTTGGCGTTCCAAGAGTCTCCTTTCCGTTTAGGTGCTGCGGCTTTCGTGGGCTATTTATTAGCATCGACCCGAATCTCGACTTGATTTTGCTCATCCCTTCTCTTGCGCTGGTTAATCGCCTTAAGAGTAACAGGACCTTCTTCATATCATCCCTCACGCTCTTGTGGATATTGCAGGCTAGTTTCACAACTACATTTAACTCTTCTAGAGTCTCTTGGAGCTTATTTAGAAGGCCTTGCTCCGAGGTCTCCGCTATCTGGATTTTACTCCAGGCTAACTGCACCCTTCTGCTTTCGTATTAGTCACCATGAGCTTTGATGTTTGTGGTGGTCTGCTGACATGTGTCGTCATCTTTAGCCTTTGTATGGCTAGTGTGGGCTTTACAGCCTGCGTTTGATCCGCGTTCCAGACAGATGATATTGTCTGATTTATCTACTTGTTCGTTCCGTTTCTCCATTTCCTTATTTTGATTCATCCTGATATGTGTTCGACCCTCTAGATCTCCCAATCTATGGGGGCAGCTGACATAGCCCCAACACATGCCTGTAGGTGATGCCAGACTGGGTACATCAAACCAAGATATAGCACGTGTTACCGCGCTAGCCCACCTCCGCTCTCTCGAGCTTCCCACCCGAACAAAAGTGCTCGGCGCTCTGAAAAGTTTCTGGCAGACATCACGCGAGTAGCACGCACTCACCGAGCTGATTGACCGATACTGGCTAGGTAATCGGCTTCCCGTCTTGTCCTCAGCAGGAGGCAAAGATGGTTAAGATCGCTTCGGCACGCAACCGTACGTCATAGGTCTTGACCATTAGATTGCCTCCCCACCCAGGATCTCCTTTTGGCAGCTCACGGGTCGCACCACACGGCAAACGCGGTGGTTCGCCTTTAGTTTAAGTCCAGCATGGTTCCGACTCTTACAGAAGATGTTCATCTGTTCCCTATGTTTACACTCACTCCCATACTTTACATTCTTTCACGGTGCTGACTGTGCAGCTCCGCGACGGAGACGAGTCAGCGATAAGAGCTGGCCGAGCTGCACTACGATGCATAGCATGCGCTTGTATCGTAGGCGGTAGCTCAGTGGTAGAGCTTCCTGGCTCGTAATCTCGGGGTCCCGGGTTCGAGCTCATCCACCGTCTACTCTTTTTCGCTTTCCGACTCATCTCCTTTGTATGTGACAATTCATTCATTCGGAGGAATGCTGCTCTCATAAGCCCATCACCCGGCGTGCTGCACAGATGGTAAATCCGCCAGCCTTTGTCAAGGTGCGAACAACGGATGGGGTGTGTGTTTGTGTATCTGTGTATGTGTGTATGTGTGTGTAAGTGTGTGCGTCTTTATTTGCCTGTGTGTGTCTATTTTTTTTTTTTTTTTTAAACGGGCGTCGGCAGAGCAAGCTTTACGCAAGTGGCCCTACGACATCCGGACCCCAATGGTACCATCGCGGGGCCTCCAGGGTGCGCTGTCGCTCAATCTTTCTTACCTGTGTACTTGACGACTCCTTCTCTTGCAGCTTGCAAACTGTCTTGCACTTTCTTCTGCGGCAAGGTCCAGAGGAGGTATTCCTGCAAGCACTGCGACCGCATCACTAGAGATGGTACTGTATCTGCTAGTGACTTGTAAACACGCCCGGTGCCGTCCTGACGCTATCTCTCTTGTGTAGAATGTCAGCTTTGCTGCTTTGTGCCGTTGGCGTCTTCGATAGTTTCCTTGATTATTTTACCGGTCACTACTATCCCAATCTTCATATTGTGGGGTACCGGAATCCTCAATACTCCGTCATACATGACAGAGCCCTGTGGAACTCCTGCAAATACTCTGTGCTTGACCATACCATCGTCCATGTGGTATTGGAGCATTCTATTGCTTAATTAGGTTGCTACTATTTCTCGTATGTAGGTTGGTACCCCGAGGCGCTCCAAGGAAGCAATAATTTGGGGCCAGCGTGCAGAATTAAAAGCATTCTTGACATCCAGGGCAAGGATAGCACAGTACTTCTTTGTTCTTCGCCTCCCTCTCTTACCATTGATTGCCTCGCATGCTGTGCTTACTACCAGATTGATTGCATCCGTGGTTGACTTGGCTCTGCGAAAACCGAATGATGCTCAGATAGCCCGTAGCGTCCCTCGGTGAAGTTTTCAAGGCGTCCGACTATGATTATTTTTAGAATCTTTCTCCGGTGGTGTGTCGCTTTTTGGTAGCAGAACTAGCTGTTCCAGTTTCGAACATTTATGAAACATGACTTTTCTGAGACATGTTTCAAAAACTCCCGAGAATGCCCTGGGATTAACCTTTACTGCTAATTTAATGCGTCCCTGGTCTTTGCAGAGGCTCGAACGAGTTCAACTTCGGTTAATGGTGGGATGCCATCTTGTCATAGGGCTTTCCAATGAACCTCACATTGGTCATCTTCAGGGAAGAGTACTTCTATTATCTGGCTTAAAAATTCTGACTCACACGGTGGCGCTACTACTTTTCCTTTGAGCCGTGCCATGACCACTTTATAGGGTCGCCCATATAAGTGCTTGTTTACTTCTTCACAAAGTTCAATGTTGCAGTGGTTTTTGCTTGCCTGTATCTCTTTGCGGAGTATATTTTGTGCCAACAGGTATCGTTCCCTCCAGTGCTCTCGATCGCTTCTGGCTCTTTGGGTCAGTCTTCGCGCTCGATGGCATTTGTTGCACAACTCTGCGATTTTTGTTGTCCACCAGTATGTTTCGCTATGGCCGTTTTTTACTTGTCCAGATCGCATCATGGAGGTATCACACGCCATTTTTATGAGCTCCATGAGAGAGTCGGCCTCGGAGTCGGGAGTACCTTTTCAAGCCCTTCGTCTTCTATCATGACGGCAAAGGCTTCTCGATCTAGTGATTTGGCGTTCCATTTGCGGGTGCTAAACTTTTTAGGCCTGGTCGCGGTTTTTTTTCTATCTCATATTATCTCATATAGTATTGCCCTATGGTCAATATGCGTATATTGATCACTTACCCTCCACTTTTGTATTCGTGAGGTATGATCGTCGCTAGCGAAGGTCAGGTTCATTATTGAAGAGTTTTCGCAGTGGTTTGGGTTGAGCTGCAGTATTCTCATTCTCTCAACTTTTTAATGTACTCCTGGGTAAGCGGCATGCATAGCTATATGATGCATGCTTCGTCTGGGATTTTCCGATCTCTTGGCATAGCAAACTGCATGGATCCCTCGTGCACGACATGGCTTCGTGCTCTGAGCCACCACAATGTCTGCAGGCTTTTGACCTGTACGTTCCTCCACAAATAGCTGCAGTATGGCCAATTCGCCAATATCTATAACAACGCCGTATTTCTATTTATCTCCAGACACGGCAGTTCACCCATCCAATGCGGATTCTGCCTTCCCTTATCAGATTTGCTGCTGAATTAAGTGGAGCACTTACGACTACTATCTGCGTTCCCCCGTAAGCTGGTCGAAGGGATCTTACTTATACCGACCCAGGCAACCGTTCTTTGGTGTGTCCGGATAAGATCTCCCGAACTTCTTCCTCTGTAGTGACTTCGTCGATGTCCTTGATCTCCAGAGTGATTTGCTGGGACCTTGTCGTGGTAGATGCATTTTCCTTCACCTCTCCTTCCAGCTTGTGGGCAAATTTCTGGGCTTTCGTGCTTTAGCTGTCCAGCTCCAATATTAGGACTTCCCCAGCATTTCTCCTAATTTTGGTGACCTCCTTTTTAAGGTCGGTGAGCTCCGGGTCGCTTTTTATCTTTTTCAAGATGGCAGAGTAGGACCTTCATCTTTAGCTTTTATTACGATGGAGTTCGGTCTGACCCTACTTGGAGGCTTTCTCTCCCAAGGCGTCTTGTCTCTCCTTATCTTCACGTTTGCGACCTTGCACCAGTCACCTTCTTGCGACTCTCTCTTGTGGGTACTTTCCTCCTGTTCTGTTGCTCCTATAGCGTCTTGTCGTCTCTGCATTTGGTTTGTTTGGCTTTTTGTGGTTCAGGGGTTATCGGAGCCTCTCTAGACTCGCCCTGTTCTTTTCTACTTCGCAGACTCGGAGTGGTCTGCGTAGTCTTTCCCTCCAATCCTGGTGGTTGACACTGTTGCAAATTGTCATCGGCCGCACACACCGTTCTGAAAGAGGCCCTTATGCTGCGGGGTCTTTTATAATTTAAGATCCTTGATATATTTGTGGACGTTGTGTTTGTCCCTTACAAATAGATAAGCTCAGCGATCAAGCGCCCAGGCGATCAAGCTGGTCTTGCTTGCGTTGAACGCAGCTATTCCAGTTGGAATCTCCTGACGCAACTCCTAATCCAGTAGCGGATACTGGTTCCAGACTAGATATCTCCATTCTGTTGTCGAGTTTGCCCCCCCCCCCTCCCAAAATCTATGGTGCCAACGTCAGCCACCGGGGCTTTCACCCGATCGGAACCGACGGCGGGATTAGTATAGCCTGCCTGGGTACTCATTTGTTTGAGCATACTTCTTTTTGTTTATCCTTGCCACCCTGAATATCTGATGTTTTTGTTATTTTCAACAGTGCTGGGGTGCCGAAGACTTTCGTGGTAGCACTGTTTGCTCCTTTGACCTAGGAAGGGGGCCTTTAACAAGGTGCTAGCATCCGGGCCAGATGCACCTTCGTTTTTGAAGCGAGGTTTTGTTACTCCTCCCCCTCCTCCTTCCCCACTCTTGAGTAGTGGGACCTCGGGCTTAAGACCGGTAGAACGGAGTATGTATGTATCTGTGTGTGTGTTCGTCAGTGTGTGCGTGTGTGTGTGTCTTTGTGTGTGTCCGTGTGTTTGTCAGTTTTTTTTTCTTCATAGAGTGAGAGGTTAAGGGCAAATCCATTATGGACGATATGGCACCGACTGGTACCGCCTGTGTGGAACTCTCACCCACTAAATCCTTCGTTTACCGTTAGCTTTTGAGTTCCAACAGCAACCGAATCCTCTCCGTCCTCCTTACCGACCCTAAGAAGTTGGACCTGGCTCTTGCTCCAATAAGTCACCCCCGCGGTAACACTGTTTCAGTATTGCTTCGCGGGAGGATTGTAGGCTGCCGCCCTCGTCTGTTGATGTGGTCGTCATGACGTTTTTTCTGCTTCTGTCACTTGAACAGCCGTTCGTCATAAATCTTCTTTGTCGTCTGCCGTCTACTTCTTACCCCATCGGCCGGTTATCTGTTTCTTGCAGCGTCTCACGTCTTCTTTTTGTTTTTTCTTCGTCCTTTCGGACCTTCTTCAGAATGTCCGCAGCAAAACTTTTGCTGTGCAAAATGTTTACCTGTGTGTCCATGTCTGCGTGTGTCTGTATCTGTATCTGTCTGATTCTTTGTGTTTTTCTGTGTGTTTGTTTGTGTGTGCGTCTGTGTGTATTTGTGCGTGTCTGTGCTCGTCGTGACTGGTACTGTTTCCTCGCCTCGCTCTCGTGACTACAGTTGCAACAACTACGGAAAGTTAATGCCTTTTTGTTTCGTTTGTTGAAAGAACAAGAGGAGGAAAGAGAATTGTGGCCAGTAATATCATAGCCTGTCAGCAGTCAAATCAGACGACCCGAGCTCGCCGCTATGCGTATATATATATTCAAATTTTTTTTTAAGTTCAAAGTTTAGGATGACACACACGGTGATTTTCACACCACCTAGGAGGTACTGTCAAAAGCAGTATTTTATTAAAGTCATATAATGTACATCAGGCGCGTTGATTTTTTTTTGTTTTTTTTTTCATTTTATTGTATAAAAATCCCCAATAATTTCATATAATTTTATGACATGATCAAATTATATAAAATTACGGTCATTGTCAAAAATGAATTTGGTTCTAAAGTTAAAAACGAAATTAAATTAATACTGATTCATTTTTAACAACTAGAATTTGTATACGTTAATCCAAAAAAAAACCGCGGAATCATCGCCTAGAGCCATATAACCACGGTCATTTCCTCATCTGAAGTCATTTCGACTTCCGATTCTTCTACTTCTATATACTATAGAAATAATGTAAATTTAAATATTATAAAGTAATTTTAATTTTTCTAATAAAAAATGTAGATACACACATCTTCTTCGGTTGGCCTTTGACATTTGCCCATGTTATAATATTTTATTTTCAAATAGTTTTTCTTTCATAATCTTTGAAGATATGTCGTGATCAATCTATGATGTTTATAAGCTTTAGTGTAACTGTATATTGATATAATAAAAATAAACAAATTTTGTGTGTGTTTTGTTTAATTATGATAGAATAATATTTAAAAATAAATTGAAATATACCTTACATACAATAACTAAACTAAAAACTTTAAAAAGGTTCAATGTAAAAGACCAAAAATTAAAGATATTTGTATTTTCAGTTTTTAAAAATATTATAAATAAATTATAGTAAAATCTAAAATTTTATCGATAGTATAATAGATGTAAAGAAAAAGAGCACGAAACTCTATCCTAATTTAGCGCCATAAAACAGCAGACGACTAACAATAACAAATTTATTATTCCAGCTAAAAATAACTAATTAAAAACGAGTAAAAACTTAATTGGATTTAACACGGAATTGTAATCAGGAATTATCGAATTAGAACCAACTAATATGATTTAAACCGATTATAAAAATTAATCGGTTTTAATTGTATTTAATCGATTCAGTTGTAGCAGGAAATTTTTAGTAGGGATAATAAATAATAAAATTAATTAATTATTTAATTATGTCCAATTACGGCATAACTATTCTTCGTAATGTAATTTTCATTATTCTAAAATGTTTATATATCAATGTATTTTATATGTCGATAATGTATACTTACAATTATTACAATTTATCTTACATATACAATATATATATATATATATACTAGGGGGGTACTCCCTGCTATATATATATATATACTATATATTGTAACGGGGCGTTTTTATGCCGATGCGACGGCTCCAACGCTGCGCCGGAGGCTCGACTCCGGCGAGAAGATTCTCTTCTGCCCGTTCAACGGAGAGATACTCTCCTTGATGCGACGGCGATTGCCTGCGCCGTCGCTTGTGCAGCCTACCGCTGCTGTGTCGCCGTGACACGCTGCTCGGCTAGTCAGTTATTCTGCAAATCGCGAAACACGCGATTTACCCGCGGAGGCTGTCGGGGTACTCGGGAATATGAGGACGTTAGGAGCAAACGAAATATCAACACTTAGATACAAGAGAATGTTTGTTTATTCAAGTTCGAATTACACGAGCTAGCAACCGTTATATACGCTGTATACGCGCGACGCGAGAAGACAGAGTACGCACGCCGATAACAACTCGCTCGCGGCGAGTTCGATCGCAATTATAATTGAAGCGCGACAAAAGATGATTGTACTTACAATCTCGCAAAGCGCCGCTCCTGCGTGGTGCGGCGCGCGCAAAATGGCGGGAGCGTCCTCCCTCAGGTACACTGAGTGATCGGCGAGTCGGTGGCGTACCGACTGGTTCTTCGCTGGCTCGCTGGATGACTCCGCTCGCTTGTCCGCCCTCGCTCGCTGCTCCACGGATACACACACGCACGGTGGAGGCACTGTAGGTCGCGTTCGCGCGGTATCAAAAGGTCCTTGAACCCAAGCACGTGTTGCTACTCTCGTGGCCGGAAGCTATCTATCGATTCCCGATCGCGCTCGCGACGCAAGGGGTCCGAGCGCCGCGCGCAGTGCCTGCGCGCCGAATCGCGGCGACCCTGCGCCTGACATGCGCGCGCGATCCAAATCGCTGGATCGCTTACAACCCCCCCCTAGAATCGGCTAATCGTCCCGATGTCGATTCTATACACGTAGTCGACGCGTATCGTTCGTGGGGATGGGTGTCACGCGAGGATCATCGCCTCGAACGTCTGCTGATCCATCTGTATGGGGGGCATAAGAATAGGCATTACTCCGCGTTCGCTTTTTTCGTTCCGCGCGTTCGTAACGGGGATGTCGAAGTCGGCGCGGGGTTCGTTTTCGGCCTATTCTTCGAGCCTTTCGGGCGACCGCGTTTTCTTTTTTCGGGGCACGCCTGCACGGACTTCGGTGCATTGCTCGCTGCCCTCGTACGCCTAACCGTGTACACCGCTTTTCGTGGGCGTCCTCGCTTCTTCGCGGGTTTGGGGTCGGGAGGGATTACGCGGCTCGCGTTACGCGTGTCTACGCCGGCGTCTATCGTCGACGCATGCTGTCCGCTGACAGCGTTTCGCTCGCGTGGAGTAGTGTCGCGTACTACTCCGCCGTCGCTCGCATCCCTCGGTGGTTGAGCGCTGTCGTCTTCTTCTTTGCCTTCTTCGCCTTCCTGACGCGACGTGTGGAAGGGCTTCAGTTGCGTGGCGGCGACCAGGTCTACTTCTTGCCCCAGTTCGTCGACTAAGCGGTAGGTGTTGGTCCCTCGCTCCTCTATAATCTTATATGGGCCAACATAAGGCGGCGCTAGCTTTGCAGATCGTTGCTCAGCGCCGGAGGACAACACGTGATTCCTCTTCATCACGAGGTCTCCTACCTTATATGACGCAGGCCTATGGCGCTTGTCGTAGCGCAGCGCTTGGGCCTTCTGCGCCTCCCTACTGCTCTCGTACGCTCCGTCACGCAGGCGATGCAGGTCGGCCAGTCGATCCTGCCAGTCGTTCAGCGCCTGCTCTTGTAGTGCCTCCTCGGCGGCGAGCTCTTGCTTGCGTCGCGCCGTGAGGGGCGGCCTTGGCTGATTCCCATACATCAGCAAGGCTGGACTTCGACCCGTGGACGCGTGTGGCACGGTGTTGTATCCAAACACGACCTCGTTCAGCTTATCGTCCCATTCCGTGTGCTTCTCCTCGATAAGCGAACGGATCATCACCGTGAGCGTACGGTTCACCCTCTCGACGGGGTTGGCCTGAGGGTGATACGGCGGCGTGACTTCGTGCCGTACACCGCGCCTCGCGAGGTATTCGTCAACGGCCTGATTCTTGAATTCAGTCCCGTTGTCGGAGAGGAATACCTCTGGCGCGCCATAGCGCAAGAATATGCGCTCCTGCAGGTACTTGAGGATCGTCTTGGCGTTCGCTTTCTTAATAGCGACACACTCTATCCACCGAGTGAAGAGATCCTCGAATACTAGGATGTATTCGTTGCCATGGCCGCTCTTGGGCTTCGGACCCATTATGTCAGCGGCGACGACTTGCCACGGGCGCGTGATGATGCGCCGCCCCATCAGTCCAGTCGGAGGGCGTTGTTCGACTTTGCATTGCTGACAGACGAAGCATTGTCGAACGTACCTCTCAACGTCGGCGTACATTCCGGGCCAATAATATAGCGCAGCGACGCGGGCGTAGGTCTTTTCACGCCCTAAATGACCGACTGTGGAGGCGTCGTGACACTCCTGCAGTATTCCCTCTTTCTTCTCGCGAGGAACTACCAGCTTCCAGGCGTCGTCATGTTGCATCGCCGGCGGCAGTTCCTCGTCTGGGCGATAATAGTACAGATTACCCCCAACGTACTTAAATGAGGGATGGTTGGCGGGGTTCTTCTGTACTTCCCGGACCTTCTTCATGTACCACTCGTCGTTAGTGTCCTCTGTCCACCCCAGGGCACTGACTGGCGCTTCCTCGTCCTCGTACATGCGAGAAAGCGCGTCGGGAACGGCGTTTGGTGCGCCTTTCCGGTGTTCGACGGTGTACTGGTGGCCTTGCATTTCTAACGCCCATCTTGCTAGGCGACCGGTCGGATTATGCAAGTTGCAAAGCCACCGCAGGCTACTGTGGTCCGTGACTACTTTAAACTCGTAGCCTTCGATATACGGACGGAACTTCCGTATCGCCCAGATAACAGCTAAGCACTCGCGTTCGGTGACACTATAATTCCGCTCAGCCTGCGTCATCGTCCGGCTGGCGAACTCGAGCACCCGTTCCTCGCCGTTCACTATTTGATAAAGAACGGCGCCGAGCCCTGTGTCACTGGCGTCAGTCTGTAGCACGAACTGCGCCTCGCGATCTGGGCGATGGAGGACTGGCGCTGACGCCATAAGCGCTTTGACCTGTTCAAAGGCCAGCTGCTGCTCCTCCTTCCACTCATATTTGCGACCCTTCTTGGTCAGCTGGTGGAGTGGTTCGGCGATCGTGGCGAATTCTTGGAGGAATTTGCGATACCACGATGCCATGCCCAGAAATCGTCGTAGCTGTTTTAAATTCTTCGGCGCTGGATATGCCATTATAGGCGCTATCTTCGCCGGGTCTGGCCTAAATCCGTCATGATTAACCAGGACGCCGAGATATTTAACTTCTTCGCTGCAGAAGACGCTTTTCGCCCGGTTAATCGTCAACCCTGCCTCGTTGATGCGCGCCAGCACGCGGCCCAAGTACTCGACGTGCTCATCAAACGTCTCCGTTGCGACGATAACGTCGTCTAGGTAGGAGTAGGCATAGGGTTGCAGTTCAGGGCCGATGACTTCGTCAATCATGCGCTGGAACGTAGCGCCTGCGTATGCCAACCCAAATGGCATACGCTTGAACTGAAACAGTCCAAGTCCCGGCACCGTGAACGCTGTCAGCGGCCTGGCTTCAGGCTTCAGCGGGATTTGGTGATAGGCGCTGCTGAGATCTAGCGTAGAGATATACTTCGCCTTCCGGAGTTTGCGAAGGATATCGTCCATGTTGGGCAGTGGATACGCGTCTGATCTCGACAGCGCGTTGACTCGTCGGAAGTCGACGCAAAAGCGGTATTGGCCGTTCGCTTTGCGCACCATCACCACTGGGCTTGACCAGCCACTGTGTGAGTACTCGATCACACCGGCCTCGAGTAACTCACGCACCTGTCGGTGCATCTCCTCTTCTATCTTCAGGGAAACCGGAAAATACTTCTGCTTGATCGGCCTCGCGGATCCTACATCGATCCCGTGCTCGATCAAGTGGGTGCAGCCGATCTTTCTGTTGGATTTCGGGATCATTTGGTCGAGGAGTTGCCGAATGCGCGCGTGCTCTGCCTCGCCGACACGCGCTAGTCCAACTGCGGCTATATCCAAGACTCCTGAAGCGCTGATCGATGCGACTTGCAAAGGCACTATCTTGCGCTCCTTCTTGAGATATAGCAAATTCTCGTTAGGGTCGTGGATCGCGTTGAACAACCGACCGAAGTTCGTGCCCACGAGGCACTCGTTCAACGCATCTGGCATAATAGCCACGGTGACTTCCCGTCGCACTCCCGCGACGTCGACCGGGAGATCCACATACCCGACGATCGGCGACGTCTGGCCGTTGGCGCATTGGGCCTTTCGCCCGTTGCACGGCCGCATCGAGCGACCACAAGCGCTGGCAATCTGTAGCCCCAGTGAACCCATCACTGTCAGGGCCGCGCCTGGGTCGTAGAGTGCTCGCACTCTAAATCCCCCGATGCCTAACTGCACCCACCACCGCGACTCGTCGTCGTTAGGTGGTGTCTCTGGAGGTTTTGGGGGCGTCTCTAAAATGGCGATCATCTGATCGAAGTCATTGGGTGAGGTCGCGCGCGGTATAGGGTCTTCGCGCGCCGCTTCTAGAGGGGTAGCGACCTCACCTACGCCCCGGTCCTCCCGTTTCCCTGGCCATTAGGGCAATTAGCAGCGAAATGCCCTAACTGCTGGCAATTAAAGCATTGCGCCTCCGGATACCCGACCGGAGGGTTGCTTGGTCTCGGCTGTTGCTGCTGCTGCGGCGGCTGATACTGCTGCCGCTGCTGTCGTGGGTATCGCTGCTGTTGTGGCGGACGCTGTGATTGCTGTTGCGGCTGCTGTTGCTGCTGTGGCGGCTGATTACCTCCATTCTGCTGGGGGTAGCCGCGATTCTGGCCGCCGCCGCGTCCGCCGCGCCGTCCCCGGAAAGCATGGCCGCCTCCTCGGTTCGACGCTTGACCTTGCTGGCCATCCCCTTGGCGTCCTCCTCCGTTCTGTGCGGGGTTGCTTTTCTTCCCCGCGCCGAAGTCTTTCGTGACGTAGGCCAGTTTGCTGTCTATCAGCTTCCCTATCGCAGCAAGGGATAGGGGTTCTTCGGCTGGCGCCGTCTCCACGCCGATCTTCGCTGCTGGCGCCGAACTCTTCCCCTTATACGCCAGTTCGGGGAGCATGGAGGATGCGGGCGCTGGGGGTGCCCGATATGAGGCTTCGCACTCGATGGCGGCCTCGATACCTGCGGCGGCGTCAAGGAGTTCCTCGACCGTTTTAAATTCCGGCCGCTTAAGCACTCGCTTGATCGACGGGAGCATGTTATGGTATAACATGTCCAACTGTTGGCTTATGTCGAGCCGAGGAGTCATACGCCGCAGGATCCCCTGCAGGCTGTTAATGTACTCCCGCACCGGCTCGTCTGGGCCTTGTGTACGGGCGTGGGCCTCCGCCTGGAGCCGTTGCTGGTAACCCTGCGTCTTGCCATACCAGCGTTTCAAGCACTCCTTGAAATCGGTCCAGCTGTTCCAGTCGCCTTGGTCTGTAAGGCGATTCTGCAGCCATTCATAGGCGTTTCCCTCGAGCACTTCTTGCAGCGCGGCTAACATCTCCTCATCGGTGAGATTATCGAGCCTGCGCCGGCCTTCCATCCTCTGGATAAAGTGCTCGACACTTACGGAGCCATCGCCCTTGAATTTGATGCCCCATTTATTGACCGTACTCCCGACGGACCGATTGGCCCGACGGTTCATCGAACCATCGCTGGCGCTCACGCCACTGGGCTCGAGGTTGCGAGGGCCGCTACCCCCCCCCCAGCGCCAGCGTATGGTGGAAACGATTGCGCCGTGTGATTGGGCATTACTTGCTCACTACGGCGTGCGTTCGAGGCGACATCCTCTGCGAAGCTACTGTGCGTCAGCTGCTGGATGTCGATGTGGTCCTGGAAATTTACCTGCGTCTCTCGTCGCGGATTAACGCTTCTCCCCAGGTCCATTCTGGTGCTCGACGCCATCGTTCCTGGCCATTGGTGAAGGAGCATTTCGATCTTCTGCGTGAGTGCTCTGATCGCCTCAGAGTTCTCCTTCGCCTGCGCTCTCAGCTCCGCGACGTACGTCGGCTGAGGCGCTTGCATTGCCGTGTTCGCTTGGCATTGTGGCGTGG
This sequence comes from Muscidifurax raptorellus, assembly GCA_020010945.3. Lineage (NCBI taxonomy): Eukaryota > Metazoa > Arthropoda > Insecta > Hymenoptera > Pteromalidae > Muscidifurax > Muscidifurax raptorellus. The sequence goes on from JAHUUD020000043.1 coordinate 179,793, forward strand.
TACTCCATCCTTGCGCCATCATTCCTGAATTCGCAAGTGGTGCGTTGAATCCCGGGGACTCGGCTCTCCCCGTCAGTCCGCTCCACGGCGTCTGTATTGGCGCTGAATGCGACGCCGTCGCGTGCGCGCCGAATACAGTGTTTGCCTGTCCTGCAAACTGCGCCTGTGCAGGCGGTGGCTCATGCCGTATCGTCGGTATGCTCTGCTGCCTGAACGTGGAAGAGGCTGGGGCGCGAAAGTGGCTTCTCTGCCCTGTCGCGTTCTGTGGCGCTCTCGCATGCGCCGTGCTAGGCGTTGCGCCTCCTTGCTGTACGCCGAGTGTGTTGCCGAATTGCCACGTCGGCTGCATTGCCGGCGTTGTCGTTACCGTCGTGGTTGTCGTGGTCGTCGTCGAAGTTACTGGCAATATAACGGCTTCGCCGTTGTCGGTGAGTGGCATTTGCACCTCTAACTGTGCCTCTGCCTGCGCTTCTACCTGCGCCTCTACCTGCGCCTCTCCTTCGTATTCGACGGCCGAGGCGTCGTGTTGCTGTCGCATGTCCATTGTGGCCTGCAGCAGCAGCTTCAATGGGTGAGGTGCTGACGTGTCGTAGTCAGGATCTGCCAGCGTTCGTGACGACACGTTTTCTGCCGTCATGTCAAGGTAGGACGTCCTGCGTCCTTCTCGCTTTATTCTCACTACCATTGGGTCCTCTCCGACGCTCTGCTCGAAATCTGCTTCGGAGTATTCTCCGAAGAGCCATTTCTGCAGCCGGTAGACCTTTTCTAAGCGTCTACCGTCTTTGCGCAGCTCGAGGTGTTCTAGGGCCTCCTGGAGTTCTTCTCCGTCGATCCCTACACACCAATCCTCGACGGCTTTCTCCAATTCGGGATTCATCGCGATATATATATGCCACGCGAGTGGTCTCGCTACAATTCGTGTGCGGGCAGCAGCAGTATTTTCTCACACGCCGAGATAGCTGAAGTTCGCGTATCCGTGCTTCAACGTAAGCTTGTGGATGCGCGGACTTTTCGCACTCACACTCCACTCCTATCGGCGGATCGAGTTGCGGTGCGTCTTTAGACGTGAAAGGGTGGGTCGCGCCGGCGCGAGTGTCTTTTCCGGCGATTGCTGCAGCGAAAATCACCGTGTACCGAAAATCGCGGTTCGCGTTCTCTCACACACTCGCGCTCACACACGTCGCACTTCTTCTTCTGCTGGAAATACTGCTCTCGGTCTCGAGACCGTATGTGCACGCGCTGCGTGCTGCTGCCCTCGCTGCGCTGTACTTAATTTCTACGCGCGCGTTGACAGCTGTGCGAAAGTTTAAGTTCACTATCCTCGTCAGACGCCTACAAAGTCCCAACGTGGACGTGACGAGGGTAAGTTTCTCCCGGTCAACCCGACACAGAAAAAAAAAACGATTTTCTTGTCTCGGAGAGCGTGTCTACTATTGCTGTCAGCTCGCAATGCAGCCGCTCCGAGACAATCCGAATCAACTTCGGACAGCACGATCCGCGCCGCTACTCTCCGGCAGGGGTACGCGGCGCTAACCGCACTGTCAACTTTCGCACTGCTCGTTCGAATGTATAATATTTTTCTTCAGTGTAAACAGTGAGACCGCTGTTTACACTGGTCGCCGCTGCCTTCTCGCTCCTTCGAGCTTTCGCTGCTCGCGCTGCTACGTCCTAAACCGTTGCGATACGCGGTGTTTATTTTGACGGCGCGCTTTAAACCGACTCTTGTATACTCAGGACGTCGGTTCGTGTCCTCTGGTTGCGCCTGTTGCGGCGATTCTAAATTTCTTCTATAAAAATTTTTAGACGCAATCCTCCCGAAATAACACCACGATATTGGGCGCCAGTTGTAACGGGGCGTTTTTATGCCGATGCGACGGCTCCAACGCTGCGCCGGAGGCTCGACTCCGGCGAGAAGATTCTCTTCTGACCGTTCAACGGAGAGATACTCTCCTTGATGCGACGGCGATTGCCTGCGCCGTCGCTTGTGCAGCCTACCGCTGCTGTGTCGCCGTGACACGCTGCTCGGCTAGTCAGTTATTCTGCAAATCGCGAAACACGCGATTTACCCGCGGAGGCTGTCGGGGTACTCGGGAATATGAGGACGTTAGGAGCAAACGAAATATCAACACTTGGATACAAGAGAATGTTTGTTTATTCAAGTTCGAATTACACGAGCTAGCAACCGTTATATACGCTGTGTACGCGCGACGCGAGAAGACAGAGTACGCACGCCGATAACAACTCGCTCGCGGCGAGTTCGATCGCAATTATAATTGAAGCGCGACAAAAGATGATTGTACTTACAATCTCGCAAAGCGCCGCTCCTGCGTGGTGCGGCGCGCGCAAAATGGCGGGAGCGTCCTCCCTCAGGTACACTGAGTGATCGGCGAGTCGGTGGCGTACCGACTGGTTCTTCGCTGGCTCGCTGGATGACTCCGCTCGCTTGTCCGCCCTCGCTCGCTGCTCCACGGATACACACACGCACGGTGGAGGCACTGTAGGTCGCGTTCGCGTGGTATCAAAAGGTCCTTGAACCCAAGCACGTGTTGCTACTCTCGTGGCCGGAAGCTATCTATCGATTCCCGATCGCGCTCGCGACGCAAGGGGTCCGAGCGCCGCGCGCAGTGCCTGCGCGCCGAATCGCGGCGACCCTGCGCCTGACATGCGCGCGCGATCCAAATCGCTGGATCGCTTACAATATATATAGCAGGGAGATATACTATATATATATATAGTATAGTATATATATATATATATATATATATATATATATATATATATATATATATATATATATATATATATATATATATATATATATATATATATATATATATATATATATATATATATATACATTTGCCGAAAACTGGTTCTGTAATTCCGTAATTTTAAAAACTGGCTGTGTTGTAGTGGAGGGAAGAGATGAGATTGGCAACTAGTGGAGGCCCGCCTGCCACTAGCTATAGATTGTACCTTGTAGGGGGCATAAGCTAAATTCACCACGGCGGTTTTGTTTGCGGCGAAGGAAATAGTTATTATTGTAAAGTTGTAGGAGAATGTATAATCGCGGTTTAATTATCGCGCGCATTGTACGACTAATTGATGCCTGCGTGTGTCGAATCGATTATTAAGGCTCGATTAGGCCCTTTGTGGAAGAGAGGCTCGGGGCGTTCGTTCACTTAGTTCCGGACCAGGTAGCAGGAAGGACCTCTCTAGCAACAGAAGCGTCATCTCCGCGAGCTACCCAATATCTCGTGAGCAGTTTCCTATTGCCAGTTCGAATTTAAGGACAAGAGACATCAGCTGAAGGCGAGGAAGTGGAGACTTCACCTAGGAAAAGTTGGTGGTGGTTAGTCGTCGGGGATTTCGTGGTACAGGTCGTATCCGATGTGGTTATTTGCGGTGCGATGGTAGTTCGTCGGAAATGGTCCGGGAAATTATTAAGTTAATGTGCTTGAGTATTGAGAGCCAGAACGCGCGTTGATATATGTACACGGAGAAAAATTTCGAACTGCCAGCGCTCGATACTTTCAAAACTACGGGAACACGAATAATACTGTACTCTGTCCCATCGAATTTCGAATGATTAGGCTTCGAATTCGAAGTGTAGAGACACAATGATTTTCGTGCATGTATGGATTCGAGAATGGTAGTATTAGGGGTCGAATTGAGAGAGTGGGGACTTCGAAACTCTCCGCACCGAGGAACTTGACGCATCGCAGTCTCAGACCTCGAAACTTGGAATGCTAGCGTGCCGACTGTCGGTGGTTCCACGCGGCTGTGTTTCGTGAAATCGCGCTCGAGCATTGAAGCTATCTATTCCCCTCCCCTCTTTTTAGTCCTTCGCGTTCTGCGAAGTTGGGAGTCTCAGAGCTCGAAAGTCGAGGCGGTAGACGCTTATGTTCGTACTGCCAGAATTCCGAAACTTCGGAATCGGAGAATGACGAAAATAGACGGCAAAACATTCGATCGATAGAGATCTGTACCGCCGGAATAATATAGAAACGCTGAACTTCGAAATTTTTCTCCGTGTATATATATTCATACTGCAGAGCAGTAGCTAGTGTAGGTAGTGGTCGGAACCTAATAAATAATCTTTCTTACAGTATTGTAATTCAAGTATAATTAAGGGGGCAAAACAGTTCTATTTCATGAAAAATTCAATTTTTTTATGTGATATTTTGATTGCAAAATTCACGTAGAATAAGCTATCGAGACCCGCTTTTTAAAAAAAATGTCATTACAAAGTTATAAGCTAAATACTGAACCAATCTTTCTAACGTTAAGCGTATATTAAAATCTTTTTTTATTTATCAGGTCATAGGACTGTTTTGTCCTCTTAATTGTGTCTGTTATCCTCACACGAAGTACATAAGTTGGAGTTTCGCCCGAGAACCCCCTCTTGGGATCATTAGTTTCAGTCGCGGCGTAGCGAAAATCATCGGAATGAAAGATTATTATTCGGCCTGGCGCCCTTTATATTATAAATTGGGCCGGGTGATCATATCTTATTGTTAACGTTGGAGATCGGGAGTTGTTGCCAGGGACATCTATTCTCTGGCAGCAGCCACCACGTAAAAAGATGCATGCGTATATACATATATATTAGGGTGTCCGTTATTTCCCAACTTTAAAATTTTTAGAAGCTCGATAGTGATATCGGTGATTGGACCCAAAAAATGAGGTTTCCCAAGTTTCAGCCCGATCCGTTGTAAATTTGTGTGCCGCTAGCCAATTCATTTTTCCCATGTTATTTAAATAGGGAAGGTCATTTTACTTGGTATTTTTGGGATTACAAAATAGTAATTCAGACAATCCGTTTACTAACTGTTATATACCAGTCTACAATGATATATTTGCATGTAGGAACAGTTATTTAGCCCATTCGTAAAGTTATTTAATTGTATTTAAAATATTTGTGCTCTGAAAAATCGGCTTTTTGCTATTTTTTGGGTATTTTCAAACATATATTCATTAGGAAATCTTTGGCTGTACAAGGGCATATTAATTTTTATGCTTTTGGAAGAGATCATTTACTATCGCTTTTAAATCGTTAAAACTCGTTAAATATAGCCCGAGATAGACGCATTTGATTTTTGCTTCCTTCCTAGGAAGCCTTCTAATACTAATTTTTGGAGTTTGTCTAAAAACGTGTGGGAAGTGTGTTTTGGTGCATTTTAAGTCGAAAAATGGTGTTTTTGGAAAATGTCCATACGGATGTGTGTGGTGTGTGTGTTTTTTTTTCCTTATAGAGTGAGAGGTTAAGGGCAAATCCATTATGGACGATATGGCACCGACTGGTACCACCTGTGTGGAACTCTCACCCACTAAACCCTTCGTTTACCGTTAGCTTTTGAGTTCCAACAGCAACCGAATCCTCTCCGTCCTCCTTACCGACCCTAAGTAAGTTGGACCTGGCTCTTGCTCCAATAAGCCCCCCCGCGGTAACACCGTTTGAGTATTGCTTCGCGGGGGAACTTTAGGCTACCGCCCTCGTCCGTTGATGTGGTCGTCATCACGTTTTCCGCTGCCGTCTACTTCTTACCGCATCGTCCGGTCGTCTGTTTCTTCCTGCATCTCACGTCTTCTTCTTCTTTTCTCTTCGTCCTTTCGGACCTTCTTAAGGATGTCTGCAACAAAATTGTTTATTGCGCTCCATCCGTCGGCCGAAGTCATCATGGCTACCATAATAGACTCAGACGTTACTCTGGTCTGTAGGTAGCACTCAAGTTCTTCTCGTTCCTGTTCATAGCGTGGACATTCACTGAGTACATGCTCAACGTCCTCGATTACATTCAAGTACGTCGGGCAATCCGGGCAATCCTCCAATTTAAATCGGTGCAGATACGCCCGGTAGCATCCATGTCCACTCAAAAACTGCGTTAGGTAGAAATTTACTTCCCCATGTCTTCTTTTTGTCCAGTCTTCTACACTTGGTATGAGGCGGTGTGTCCACCGTCCCTTACACTAGAGTCCCATTGCTTTTACCACTCCGTCATTGTTACTTTCCTAGCGGCATCCCAAATTTCTATCTTGGTTTTGCCGCTGTCTCGTCTTTTTCCTTTGTCGATTGATTTTCTCTCCTTTGCTAATAGGTCTATTGGCGTGAGACCGGCAATAACGCAGACCGCCTCGTCCGATACCGTACGGTAAGCAGACGCGACCCTAAGTGCATTTCGCCTGTGCACTGAGGAGAGCTTTCGTCCATATGCCTTCACCAGTACAGCGTCTGCCCATATCGGGGCTCCATACAAAATGATTGATGTACTAACGCTGGCCAGTAGCGTTCTGCGATTCTCTGTGGGACCACCCACATTTGGCATCAGCCGCGCCAACACTGCCGTAGTTTTTGCGGCTTTCTCTCCTGCTGCTTCCAAGTGCTGCTTAAAGGTCAGCTTTGCGTCTAACGTTATACCTAGATATTGAATAGTCGGTTTAGAAGTAATTTCATGACCGCCTATTCTCAAGGCGATTGTCTCCGTCTTCTTTCTGCTAGATATTAGGATTGCTTCCGTTTTATGGCTTGCAAGCTCCAGATTCGCATTATTTAGCCACTTCTGTATTTTAATGATAGCTTCACTAGCAATTTCCGCTACCTCTTCTTTCTCTTTTGCTACCAACACCAAAGCTATGTGGTCTGCGAATCCTACGATCATTGCTCCTTCTGGTAATTCTAGCTTGAGTACGCCATCGTACACAATGTTCCACAACGATGGGCCCAGTACAGACCCCTGTGGAACTCCCCCGGTAACCTTATAATTCACCGTGCCCTCCTCGGGCTCGTATAAGAGAGTTCTGTCCTTGAGGTAGTCAGACATTATTCTTCTTATATACGGAGGGACTCCTAGTCTCACTAGTGCTTCGTGAATTTTGCACCAATTTGCAGAGTTAAATGCATTTTTAACGTCAAGTGTAACCACCGCGCAGTACTTTTTCGCCCCGCCTTTCCATCTTTTCCCGCTTATGGCTGTCCGTGCTGTATTCACCACTAAGCCGATAGCGTCTAATGTTGAGCGGCACTTACGGAAACCATACTGGTGTTCCGCAAGCCCCTCTGGCCCCTCGGTTTTGTCTTCCATCCTAACGCAGATTATGCGCTCTAATACTTTGCCCTGTGTATCGAGCATGCAGAGAGGTCTGTATGACGACCCTTCTCCAGGTGGTTTGCTACCCTTTGGTAGCAACACAAGCCTTTGCTTTTTCCAGTTTCGTGGAAACGTTCCTTCTTTGAGACAAGTGTTGTACAAGTTTATAAACTCTGCTGGGTGAGCCTGGATGGCATGTTTCAATGCAATATTGGGTATGCCATCAAGTCCTGGAGCCTTATTGTTTCCAACCCTCCTGCAGGCTGATAGTAGCTCCTCCTTGGTAATTAAGGGTATATTATCTACATCTATTTCTTCTACCATAGCACATGGAATGTCCGGCTGATTTGGGAAGAGTGTTGTTACCACCCTGCTTAGTACCTCTGGGCACTTTGGTGGGGGTATGTAACTTCCCTTGATCTTCTTCATGACAATTTTATAAGGTCGGCCCCAAGGGTCTTCATTGACCTCATCTTGCAGCTCTCTTAAACATCTTTGTTTACTCTCTCTTATACACCTTTTAAGGTTGCGCTTTGCTTCTTTCATTTTTTCGTTATAGTTCTCCACCGTATCCATTCCTCTACCGGTTCGGTAGAATTTCTTCCTTGCCCGTTGTTCCAATCTTCTAGCTCGATGGCAAACGCTGCGCGCTTGTTTGATCTTGTCATTCCACCAATATGCTGGTAGCCATCTTTGACTGGACACTTTTCTCGGCATTACCGCGTCGCACGCTTTGGTGAGCTGGCCCGTCATTTGTGCAGCCTTGTCGTCTGCTGATCCCGTCAATTGAATATTGTCAAGCATCGTCAAGAATAACTCTTTGTCATACTCTTTGGTTTTCCATTCAGTTCTTGTACTACTGGGATTTGTACAGAATTTCATATTTGGTCCGCCTAGCTTCATTATTATAGCTAGGTGGTCACTATTTGTGTAGTGATCACTCACGATCCATTTGCTTACCTGCCTTACGAGGCAGTTACTGACAAATGTCAAGTCTGTGAATGACTCTGCATCTCGTTTTTTGAACGTCGGGGTGTCGCCTTGATTCAGCAAAACCAAGTCTAGTAGCGTGAATGCCTCCAGTAGCACTCGTCCCCGTTTATTGGTTCTGCTACTACCCCACTCGATCGCCCATGCGTTAAAATCTCCTGCTATTATAGCTGGTTTTTTATTCGTAGCGTCTTGCACCAGCCGGTCCAGTAGTTGTTGAAACTGCTCTATTGATGCGCTAGGCGGGACGTAACAACTGTATACATATATGGGGATTTCCACAGAAGTTTTAATGTTAGTCAAAATAAGTTTTTTTTTTTTAATTTGCGAGCACATTATTATCCTTCGGTACATATGTTCATGTACCTACAAACAATGCTAATCCAGCCGCGTAATTCATTTATAGTCAACGGCGCAAAGGTGAGAGGGTTAACAATAAAAGACCTTTGCGCGTTCCGCGTAAATACCTAGATGAAGGACACGCTGTGTTGACTGTCGAACGGTCTGCGCCTGTATTGTTGTATGATATCTGATACCTATACTTTTCGTAAGCTGTTGTTTTTGAAATAATCTTACGAATGTATCTCAATGAATTTGGAGTAAGAATTTGCTTATTTTAAGTAAATAGTCATTATACTCCCGCAGTTTACGAACTCGATGTTTTGTTTATAATTTTGCTCAGTATACTTAGAATTGATATATTTGTGATCTTCATAAAATTTGAAATTTATATTCTTGAACACATTTTTAGTGCTCTCAGATATTTATTTATCATTTTCTAAATCGCTAGAAAATTTCATTTTTTTAACGTATTTTTTGCTTTTTTTCATTTTTTTTTTATTATTAATAAATCAAGAAATGTCTAACTATTTTTGAATTCGAAATAGGTTTTCGTAAAATAGTAGAAGGTACATTGTAAGTGCCATCTTAATCTGTTGCCGTTCACGAAAAATTATTAATTAACAAAAATTGTGACATATCAATCTATTCTATGAATATATTATTACATAAATATATTATAATTGGGCAATTTAATATTGATGAGACTAAATCAATGCATCATCCAAGTTTCAGATTGATCGCGTAAGTCAGTCTTGAGATATTGCTGGAAAACCCTTTAATTCTATTAATAGCAAAAAATACACTTTGAATTTCGAATGAAGTTAAGGCTCTAAAACTTAAAATATAGATTCCTTATTAACGCGAATATATTTTTCGTAAGTTAAAACAGCCAAGAAAACGATTACAACCATAATTAGACCTCCAAGTATGATATTGTTCGTGTGCTACTTAAAAAACTGTTTTTTTTACACGAGTTACGTTTCAAAAATTAATCTTCCAATTGCTCCCATATCAAGGGTATTTATAGCACATGAATCTACCTTCGGTACAAATGTTCATTTTGATATGAACCATGAACCTACCGAAATATTTTAAGATTTAAAAAGATGGCGCGCATTTTTATAAGATAACTTTTTGAAAATAAAAAAAACGCAAAAATGCACTTACACACATACAGCGCTAGACCATTTTTTTTTCAAGAATCGCACACGAATTTCCTTTTAGGTGAAGTTGTATAATAATAAAAGCTCACTATTTAACGTGAAAGAAAATCGATATCTGTCACGGCGTCCGAGAAAACCTGTTAAAAATAGACAAGTTTACTCAACTTACACAACAAATGTACAGATTTCAGTCTATTTAGCTATTGAGAATCACTTTAAATTAGCCCCTACGAGGTAGCAACTTTATAGACATCTATATTTCATACTATTACATGAACTTAAGGTTTATTCGACGTAATATTGTAATTGTAAATAAGATTTTTATCCACTTACACTGTAGTTTAAAAGTTCTGTGGAAATCCCCATATGCCGCCTATTTTCGCTCTTACGAAGCCATTTTCCTTGTTTACCATCTTGCCCTGGAAGGTAAAGTCTTTGCAAGCCCAGATTGCGGCTTTACCTGAGGCGTCATATTCCCAGGATGGTTCATTCAAATCTTTGTACTGCTCACTGACGAGAGCGACATCGAACTTGTGTTCTCGTACAAACTGACAGAGAAGGTCTTGCGCAGTCTCACAATGGTTGAGATTTAGCTGGACTATTCTCATTACCCTTTCCTGATTTTTTTAACCGCTGCTTGGTAGGCTGGGCACAAGTAGCTACCAGTGACATGGTTCGTCGGCATGTTGTCACCTTTTTTTCGACACAGTAAACAACACGGTTCATTACGGCAGATATTTGCTTTATGCCCCGTCTTACCGCATTTGTAGCAGCATTTGCTGCTATCCTGCGGATCAGTACACTTGATAGCGACGTGGCCGAAACCAAGGCATTTATAACACCTAAGCGGCCCCTTACTGCGGTTCGATGTACGGATCCTACAGTTGACCCATCCAATTTTAATTTTCTCTAGCTTTGTGAACTTGGTCGCTATTTCTTTCGACACTTGCACAACAGCTATTTGCGTATCTCCGTACGCTTTTCTCAGCAATTTTACGGCAGTGATCTCAATCACATCTCTTTCTCCTATTTCCCTTTACAAGGCCTCCAGTACCTCCTCTTTTGAAGTAAGTATGTCGAGGTCCCTTATTTCAAAGGTCTCCTCTTGCTGCAGTGTTTTTATTGTGGTTCCTTCCACTAGTACAGCTTTAACCGCTTCTTGGAAGTCTGCGGTTTTAACTTCTTTTGTGCGTTTGAGCTCTATGAGGAGATCTCCCGCCACCGTTTTGCGTATTTTGTTTACGCTATCTCCTATAGCATTCAGTGAAGGAGCAGTTCTCAATGTTGACAAAATGTCCACGTTGCTCCTTCCTTCCGGCGCCTTAATGATAAGAGCGTCCGGTCTGGTCGGTCTTGCCCGCTGTGTTTTGTCTCTACTGGTTCTACTCTGGTTGTTAACGCCAGGAGCCTTGTTGTTCTCCTTACTTAACTGTTTCTCCTTTTTTTTTGCCTTTCTTGTAACGACCTCTTGCCAAGTTGCCTCTTTAAGTCTTTTACTCTCTTTCTCCTCTTTGTTACTCCTATCCTGCGGAGTATTTAAGGCCTCCCTTGGTTTATCCACCTTTTTCGGTTTCAGACTTGGTGTTGTCTGAGTTTCCTTGCCTTCCGTTCCTGGACGTTGGCATTGTAGCAGGTCATCCTCCGCGCTGCACGAACTTTTATACATGACACTAATGCTTCGTGCCATGTCCTTGATAGTTTTATGGACGTTATTTTTGTCCCTTATAAACTCTCTTAGTTCCTGGATCTTTTCTCCTAGACGCTCCAGCTGGTCATTTCTTCTTTCAAGGTTGTAGTCCCAGTTTGAGTTACTGCCTCCTTGATTTACCTGCTCTTGTTCCGTCCGTATTGCCCTTTCGGAAATAGTCTTTATTGGACTACACTCCATGGCAATCGTTTCTCTACTGAGACTGCTGTTATTGTCCGATCTCTGGGTAGGGAACCCAGTTTCTAAGACACTTTTTGGGGTATGCGAAGTCCCCAAGTTTGATTTCTTTGATGTACTATGCATTTTTATTTTTGTTTATCCTCCTCTTCCAACTTTAGTCACCTACCTTCCACTGAGCTCTCTCCGCGAAGCTATGCTTCACAGGTGTGAATTCTGGCCTCATGCCCCCGTGCAAGTCTTCCTCAGAAAGCCTCCGGGAAAGGGTAACGAGGCCCCCCCCCCCCTCTGACCACAATAGGGCCCGTTCCGGGCGCCACCCGGCACTATTGAGATCATTGGGATTTTTGCCGGATGATAGGGCAGCTATGGTGTGTCGGCGAAACATCCCCGGGCCCCTGTACTTTCCGGCAGCCTGGGAGTGTCAGAACCCAGTTTGTCTCGTATCCTTTCCCTTCAGCAGCCGAAGTCGAGTCGGACTGCGGCAATCGGCGAGTAGTGACAGATCTTCAATAAGCTGCTTGGTTCGCGGGAGATATTTTATTTCTCTATGCGCTTACAGCGAGCGTTCCTCTATTCGCCACCCGAGGACGCGCCACATGGGGTACAGCTCCCCCTCGTGGTGTGTGTGTGTGTGTGTGTGTGTGTGCGCGTGTGTGTGTGTGTGTGTGTGTGTGTGTGTGGATATATCCGCCTGTATCTCAGCTTTTACTTAGTGGATTTTAACCCACCAAGTCTCATTTTCTTTGTTTTTACTAGAACATAGTGGGGAAAAAAGTCCGTTTTTACCTTTTGTTTACTCGTTTTTTTTACAGTTATTTTTTAGTATTGTGATTTCAGTTTTTTACGATAAAGTTATTGGAAAAGGTAAGAAAAGTAAATTATTTAATATGTACCTGAAAGAGAATAAAATTACCTATATTTTTACCGCGGAATATTTTTATTATCATTCGTCGTTTTTTTATTATACACCATAAAGCGTAATATTTTAAAATTGTTTTAACTTAAAAACTAAATGTTGAATCTTTTTTAAAAAAAAACATGATTATTGAAAGTTAATACGACTATATTTCACTTAAGGGAACGGATACACCTTAAAATATCAAAAATAAAAAAATTGAATTTTTCATTTATAACTATGTTAAATAGTTTAAAAATTGTTTAAATAATAGTATAAACTAAGCAACATTGTAATAAACCAAAAACAATGTCTGTATATGTCATATACCAAGTACATCAAGTCTTCGAAGCCCAGAATTTATGATTGTCATTTTTACAGCTACCGCAGACTTACTTCACATTTGGGTTTGAAGGGCACTTTTTCTTTGATAGAAATGCTTGAAATATATGTACTTAGGTAGTGAATGTGGGGATTTGACAAAGAATTTCATTTCAAAAAGTTAACTGAAAATTAACAATAAAAATTAAAAAAATTTTTTTTTAAATATTAAAATATATGATATTTGGTTTGGTTTATTATAATGTTGCTTAGTTTATACTATTATTTAAACAATTGTTTAAACTATTTAACATAATTATAAATGAAAAATTCAATTTTTTTTATTTTTGATATTTTAAGATGTATCCGTCCCCTTAAGTGATATATAGTCGTATTAACTTTCAATAATCATGTTTTTTTTAAAGAAGATTCCACATTTAGTTAAGTTAAAACTAGTTTAAAATATTACGCTTTATGGTGTATAATAAAAAAAACGACGAATGATAATAAAAATTTTCCGCGGTAAAAATATAGGTAATTTTATTCTCTTTCAGGTACATATTAAATAATTTACTTTTCTTAACTTTTCCAATGACCTTATCGTAAAAAACTGAAATCACAGCACTAAAAAATAACTGTAAAAGAACGAGTAAACAAAGTTGTTAGTATCCTCACCCACAGGAATATTTGGACAATCATCTTATTTATATTGATAATGTATGCCCGAAAGCATGCTTGCCCTGTCAAAAACTTGTGATGTGGTAATTAACTTTTCCATGCCGTCTCTTGATCCAGTCATCTATTCTTGGTTTGAGACGGTATGTCCATGACCTTTTTTTACTGAAATTTCATCTTTCTTGCCACTTAGTTCTTCTTTTCTTCCTCGTCCATTAGAGCGTCATTCGGAATCATAAACTTACTTCCTCTCTATTGCTAGGAGATCAACTGGCGACATAGCTGCTATAACGAGTTGCCTATACAAATATTCCTGTCACCTCTTCTTTTGGTTTCGCTATTACTATTACCGCTATATCGTCGGAGAGTCCCATAACATAGTAAATGTTCCAAGTTATAATGTCAATTAATAGTTCCAAGTTATAATGTCATTAAATAGGATTTTGTGCTTTAAGTAGTCGGACGAGTGCTTTGTGTATTTCACTCAATTTAGCCGAATTAAATATATTATTAATGTTGAATTATGTCATTTGATATTGCGGAATAGGTACAAGGGTCGCAAAGGTTGCGTATAAATTATATGCGCGCACTCACACGTACATATGATTGTGCGCTCCTCACCTATACTCTAACAATAAGTGTATACTATATACTATATACTCTTCTCCGTGTAGAGCCAGACTATACTGTAACTGTACTCTATCCGCTCTCTCGATGATAGTACTGCGATGAGATCGAACGTGTTGCCCAATAGGCTATTGCCGACTATTCAATAAATCTCTACTTATATTGTTTAATCCCAGTGTCTTCTCAATTATTTATCCACGCAATCCAATAATTAATATCAAATATAACTATGGCGCAGTACTCCTTTTTTCCTCCTTTCAATTTTAAACATCTATCGTTCTTTCTACAGTGTCATTCACTCTGATATAGGTGTCCACGGTTAAATGATTCTTCCTCAAGCCATATTGATTTTTTGTCAATCCATCTTTTATTTGCATTATATAGCCGATGAGGTACATTTATTAATTGTGTTTATATTTGCGTCTACATACGTAATTGACTAGAAGACAAAGTGACAGCAAGTAAGCATTGTAATAATAATTTTAAAGTGTATCTTATTGTTTAGACTTTATTTATTACATTTATATTTGATCATAAAATCTTTTCCTTCAATAATTTCGTATTTAGTATTCATTTTATCTCCTAGCTAGCTGATTCTACCTTAGCTGCTAAACTTTAATGCTTGACATTTTTCAAACTAATTTTACTACATTCATTACCGCATATTCAGGAGTATACAGAGAAACTTTTGTATGTTACAAATACTTAACAATTTCATTTAATTGTTTATTATATTATATAACTTATTAAGAGGATTTCGGAGTTAAAAATACTGTTTTTCTACTCCACGTGACTTTTTAATAAAACTTTGATTAAAAACCAAGACCGCACCGCTATAGTCTAAAGTTTAAGTATGTATCTTTCAAGCTTTTTATGTATCATTCAACGGAAATAAAATGTTAGTCAGACTTATATATTTTTGCATTTAAAATACTAATATCCCACGGCGGATTTGCAAAGCTTTTGCTCCGATATCCCCTTAATAGTAAAATTGGGATCATATTCAAAGATATAGATATTATAATATTTCAAGAAAAATAAATTAAAATTAAAATTAAACAATATTTGATGACAATTTTGAACTGATATGGAATACTTATAATTTAACTTATTT
Source organism: Muscidifurax raptorellus (assembly GCA_020010945.3). Classification (NCBI taxonomy): domain Eukaryota; kingdom Metazoa; phylum Arthropoda; class Insecta; order Hymenoptera; family Pteromalidae; genus Muscidifurax; species Muscidifurax raptorellus. The sequence continues at coordinate 194,896 of JAHUUD020000043.1, forward strand.
CAATAATATAGTAATATTGCTTTTTTCAGGAAGATGGAAAATGGATGTATACTGGTTGTGAAGACTGTTCTGCACGAATTTGGGACTTAAGGTAAATTACATTTGATAGTTTTGTTTGGTTATAGTAGACAATTTAAAAAGAAACCTTATAACTCTTTATACTGGAGCTCCATTAAGGCTCCATTATATTAAGTGAATAATCTCAACTGGGAAAATTTTACCTGGGCGAAAATCACTTCTGGTTTTTAAGCGTAATGAACATTATTGTAGCTGAGTGTAGTACTACGGCTCAGATTCGTGTAGAGTGTTGAATACCGTTCAGCTGCTCAGTAGCTGCGTTAGCTCATGTATGAGTGCAAAAACATGCAAACTTTGATGTTTCATAGCAGACATCGTTGAGGTGCATAAAGCTAAGCTACTCCCTAAAATATGAACAGTTCGAATTTCTCTCAAAATGCTTAATGTAGTCTCCATTTCTAGATTATGTAATGAGATTTCACTCCTAAGGAAAGGGCACCACTCAATTTTTGGCATTCTGACTGAAAATCTAACTCTTCGGATTTTAGAGAGGGCTTTAAATTTTACTAGCTAAGCTTGCGATCAAACGCCAATTTGAAGATTTAAGAGATTATGCCATTGGTATATTATTTTTAGTCAGCATGCGTCAGTATGAATTACATTCTTGATGTAGTGCTTGTTTGTATATTTTTATGTCCCAGTTGAGATGAGACGTCTACCTTTACGTCAGGATCATCGTTGAAAGTAGGGCTGTGCTCTCGAGATATATAACAATGAACTATTGAAGACAGCGGCCACAGTTCGCTTCCATTCAGTAAACGCAATTAATAATCATATAGTCTCTTCCTACAAAGAGAAACACAGTTTATTCTCGCCGCAAAGAGTAGCACAATTCAGACTTTCGTAGCGAATAATAAGGTACATGTACTGTTTGTGAAATATTGAAAATCATGTCCCACTTTGGAACAGTTAAAAAAATAATAAAATAAATAATATTAGTGCCCTTAAGTAAATATTTCTGATTTGAAATGTATATATAGAAGTAAATGAAATTTTAATTATTAAATAGAAAAAATGTCTTACAAATTTGTCCCTATTTACATGAAACAGCGAGTATACTTGAGTAAATTTTTCATGTAGTACCCTTAATTTGTTATGATTTTAGCACAATATTTTTATTTGTGCCATAAGAATTTAAGGGGTTAAACTTCAAAACATTCCATTTTTTTTATTAAAATACACGCTCATGTAATCGGTTTTCCTTGTAATAAATTATTTGCTAAGTTATGGACAAAATACGGAAACGATGCAAATTTTCGATAAATCGTGAATTTTTCTCAATCCTATTCGACAGTGCAGATTCATTAAAAAATACTATTTTACCTCTTTCCGTGTATGATTTTTAAAGAAAATTTTCCATAGAATACGATAAAATAATCGATTTTGCAAAAAACTACTTTTTTAAAAAGTTATCAACAAATTAGTGCTATCATGTAATAGGCCATTTTCGTAAATTCATATTTTTTGCGTTTTAATTCATTGGTCGTAATCCATTCATTTTTGCTATCGAATTTGTCGTAAAACAATTTCCTGAGGCCCTTTATATAAAAAAATATTCTGATAAATTATTAAATTATTACTCGTACTATCACAAAAGCGTATTTCTGCATATTGTCGGAGCTCAAGCAAGTGGTAACTTATATAGAGCACTGTTTTGCCATAGAACCAGAAGACCATTTCATTGTTTGTGAATTTTGATAAATATTCTTTTCTACAATTGCTCAGTTATATTGAAATTATTTAATAATTTCAAAATATTCTGAAACGGTAGCTCGGCAGGAGAGACTAGGCGCACATAAAGAAAACATATACAATTAAGCAAGCAATATATACAACACGGAGATGTACAAGCAGCCGTAACTACAAGGAAGAGCAATGTAAAAAAGCGCCTATACACAGAGTAGATGGGACAGCGAGTAGTAGTAGTAGGGGCAGGGCTGATACTGCCACAGGCAGGTCCCGCAACACTAAATACCGACCAATGGTAACTCATATTAGTAGGTCCCTGTTTTACCGACAGAACATTGCATACCGACCGTGCTGCCAGCGATAGCGCAGCTCCCATATCGGTACTGTTTCTGACGCTCTCCCAACCGCTTTTATGAAACGTGATTGGTTGAAATTTCAACATGGCTGATTCATTCAGGAGCTAGCATCTGGACGCTGGCGGGGTTTCTGAGCAGAGATCTCGGGAGCGCGGGTTCGAATCCTAGTCTCAGCAATCTTTTTCTGATTTTTTCTTTTTTAATCAAGATGCTCTACCTTATCGGCTGCTACTATTACTACTATTATATCGACAGTGATGGATAATTTGGAATAGGATTTGAAGGATTAAAAGTTGGGATTAATAAATAAATACATCAAAATATTCATTGTAGAGCACAGTATACTGCTTGAGTACACTTGAAAATGTATACAAATACGGAGCAGAGGACTGCTTAAATATACTCTAAACTTGTACCCCTTCCACTAAAAAAGCTTCTTAAGCTCGATTCATTCACTCTTGTAACGTCTCTACAGCGCGCGCGGTGCAAGAGATACAGCTAGATCCTCAGATTTTTCAACTACCCTCTCTCTCACACTTTTAAATGCGTTTTCCATAGTCCCCACTCAGGCGTCTGCAGGTGTATTTTCATTCAAAACGCATTGATTCTCTACACCGCGCGGTGCAGGAGATACAGCTAGATCCTCGGATTTTTCGATTGCCCTCTCTCTCATACTTTTAAATGCATTTCCCATAGTCCCCACTCTAACGTCTGTAGACGTATTTTCGTTCAAAGCACATCGATTCTCTACAACGCCTACGCTGCAGCCGAAACAGCTAGATCTCGGATTTTTTCGACTACCCTCTCACTCATACTTTTAAATGCGTTTCACATAGTCCCCACTCTGACGTATTTTCGGTGCATCAATTCTCTACAACGCGCGCGGTGCAGCCGACGCAGCTAGATCCTTAGAGTTTTTTTTTGAGCACACACAGCTACCCTCTCTCTCATAATTTTAAATGCGTTTCTCATAGTCCCCACTCAGGCGTCTGGAAGCGTATTTTCGGTGCACCGATTTCCTACAGCGTGCGATGCAGCCGATACAGCTATACACTTTTCCATATGTTTTACTCTACGTATACCAATGCAGCTAAACAAATTCTTTGTACGAACAAATATTTTTAATGCTTTTACATTATACCTACATAAAAATGACCCCCACTCTTTCAGCTATTATATTATTTAAACCAAATTGTGAACGATATGTGTTTCAGTTGTCTTAAGTTGTCTTGCTGCACAGATTATTATTATAATTAATTTATTAGTTTAATTGGAAGAAGTATCTTACAATAGAAAGCTGAGACCGTACTGGTAAAAATAACATTAATTTTACATTAAAAAAAAAATACTATAGAAAAATCAGCGCGTCTACCCTGTAGTCTCACATTTCTCGTGTCATTCACATCCCTTGAACCGATAAGGTTACTTTATTTAACAATTATTGCTTTCACGTATGCAAAAGGCAGCTTTTCGGACACACTTGCTGATCCGAAGATACCATTCGAATCGCTGCTCTCCGGGAAGTAAGATCGTGCGCGTGTATACACAATTTTAAAATACTTAAACTTTTTAAAAAAGTGTTTAAACTAGTGGGTGTAAATAAATAAAAGAACGGTGTGCCTAAACGAGTGCTGAGAATTACCTACAAAGATCATCATGGATCATCATGTAAGTACATTTTTTTTTATATATTCTCTTCTCTCTATAACACTACCAGCGCTGCTCACATGTATTCTTATTAAATAGTAGCATTGCTTAAATCATTTTCATTTTTAAAATTTTCTCTATATATACATTGTTTTTATATTTTGTCTCTCACACAAACATATACAAATATTTTATTATAAAAAATGATAGTTTGAGGTTGGGGTTTTTTTAATTGAAATATAATTGCTTTAACTAAATGTTGGTGTTAAGTTGTTTTTAATGTTTTTGATATTATACAATTTATTCATGTAAAATCGAGTTTCTAAAATTTTATCAAATTCTATCCATGTACTAAGCATTTTACCTTATGTGTGTATATATACATATATATATATTTACACACACGCACTTGACCATGCGCTCTCTCTCTCTCTCTCTCTCTCCCTCCCTCCCTCTATCTCAGACTAATGCTACTTTTTTATTTTACAGAAAAACGTGGACCCTATGTGGTATAACAATGAACCTTTATCAAACTGTGAAAATAACAAAATAACTAAAATTTGCTTTTTACATAAATATCTAATTTTTAATTTATTTTACAGCATAGTTTAAACTATTCATTGGGATTAAATTACCTCTTCAATGATGATGATGATAAACAAGATCAAGGAAAAACTATCAATGGTACAATTGTTGAGCAACTACAGCAACAACAACAACAACAACAACAGATACAGGAAAATCAAGTATTTGAAATTGACATAGATAGTATTATGCAAGCGGGAATTCTGAATGTTCCAGTAGAGGAACTTTTTGAGATTTACAAAGATTTAGGTGTAGCTTTAGAAGAGGAATATAATCAAAATGAAGTAGAAGAAAAACATCAACAGCAACAACAACGGAAAGAAGATGAGCAACAACAAGAGCAGCAACAAGAGCAAAAACATAAATCTATTGAAACAATAGATTTAACCGATTCGCAAGGTCAAGAAGAACAAATTATAACCAGTTTAAGCATCTTGCAAACAGCAGATATTCTTAAAATTATAGATGCGGTATTGAAACCCCTCCAAATAATTCAACAAAATTCAGAATTAATAAAACACTATCATCATAATGCTTTAAATGAATTAAAAAATTAAAATAAACTGTTTGAAATTTTGTTGCAAACTATGACTGCACAACCGCAGTCACAGAAGCAAAGGGGAACTAAACAAAAAATTTCAAGTACAGAAGAAAAAGTGACAAATATAAAAAAAACTAAAAACGTGAAAAATGTAAATAAAAAAAAGAAAAAATCTCAAACTGAGTCTGTAGATGAAAATATTTCCAAAAAAGTTTTAAATGAATTGCAAAAGATTACTTCAAATGTATTGAATAAAGAAAATAATTGTAAAGCAAGAAATATCTTAAAAAAATGATTGTTAATTTATAAATAAAATAAAATAAAAAATTAATTGTATAACAAAATGTAAATGATTATTATTTTCCCTTTCTTATGTACACCTACATCTCGCAATCATCTCTATCTCACTTTTACTTACACATTGCTCATCCATAGAGGCATCTCTCTCTCTCTCTATATATATATATATCTCGAATACCGCGTAGGTACGGGTAGCAGCCCGTTATAATATATATATATATATATATATATATATATATATATATATATATATATATATATATATATTATAACGGGCTGCTACCCGTAGCCACGCGGTATTCGAGGCAGGTTGAGCGAGCGACGACACAGGCAGCATTGGCTATAAGGATAGCATGCTTGCTTAGAGATCTCGGGGACGCCGGATCGATCCTCGGTCCCGGCGCTCCTTTTGTGTTTTTCGTCGCTCACTTAAGGTCCCACCCCGTTACATATATATATATTGCTAAGATATATATATATATCTTCCTATATTATATAGTTGTAAGCGTGATTTTTTTAAAAAACCCCTCCACCCCTTCCACACTCCCTCCACACTCCCTCCACCCCCTCCACAAAATATCGTTAAATCGTTTCAAAATTTACGTTATTTTGAGCCTCAAAATCCCCTCCACCCCCTCCACCCCCCTCCGCACTCCCTCCACATGCCCCTCCACATGCCCCTCCACATCCCCTCCACACTCCCTCCACATTCTCTCCACAAAATATCGTAAAATCATTTCAAAATTTACGTTTTTTTTTATGATTTGCCCCTCCACATCCCCTCCACACTCCCCCCCCCCCTCCACCCCCTCCACCTCCCTCCACTTCCCTCCACACTCCCTCCACATGCCCCTCCACATGCCCCTCCACATGTCCCTCCACACTTCCTCCACATGCCCCTCCACATGCCCCTCCACATGTCCCTCCACACTCCCTCCACACTCCCTCCACAGTCCCTCTATACTCTCTCCACACTCTTTCTATACTCTCTTCATAGAGAAAAATAATTAAAATCTCTGATGTGTGATATTTTATGCCTTATATATTAAAAAATTTTGCTTGATTTAAATCGAGGAGTTCTGGGTAATGCATACTACTTAGTACTTAAATTTAAGAATGACAGTTTTCCACACCACCCTAAAGGTACTGTCAGAAGTACATTGTATTAAAGTTATACAATGTGCTTCAAGCGCGTTGATTTTTGTTTTGCTTTTGTTATTTTATTGTATAAAAATCACCAATAATTTCATATAATTTTATGACATGATAAAATTATATAAAATTATGGTTATTGTGAAAAATGGATTTTGATCTAAAGTTAATATACATTAGGAAATTTAATAATCATCCATTTTTACAAATAAAATTTATACACAATAAATTAAAAAAAGCCGTGGAATCATCGCCTAGAGCCATATAACCACGGGAGTCTTAGATACCACCTCCTCCCCTAAGACTCCACCTCATACCATCCTCCATCCAATAGAAACACTTTTACTTAAAAAAAGTTTTAAATGTATTAATTAACTTTATTATTATTAATTTATTTAAAAACAACTGTGTATTCATATACTTTTATAATAAACCTGTTAAAAACATAATTTTTTAACAGGATAAAAGTTTAAACTTTTTTTAAATAAAAGTGAACAAAAAATCATATAATTTTCACGAGTTAATTAAATATTATTGCATCATGTCCTATAATAATATGAAATTAACTTACCATATTGAATGATTATTTGTTTGCCTGTTTTCTGTTTTTGTATTGTGTATCTAAAGTCTTTACAAAAAATTTAAAATATAATAAATTTGATAGTGGTTAAAAAGAATAAATTTAAAAAGGGAAATAATTGGTCAATAAAAAAATAAGAAGAAATGACTATTATAGACTTAACCTTCGAAAATCTCACGCCATACAATTTTTTCAATGTTTGATGAATCTGTTAATTCACTTTGAATAAATATCTTATCAGGATTTTTGCATCTCGATAAAGCTACGTACAACTGACCGTGAGAAAATAATGGTCGTCTAAGGAAAATCCCTAAAGAATCAAAACTTTGACCTTGTGATTTGTTAATCGTTATAGCAAAAGCTAATGTGATTGGAAATTGTTTTCTATGAAGAATAAATGGAAATGAAGAAGACTCGTTAGTAGTAAGTGTTATTCGTGGAATAAAAACTTTGCTACCAATATTTTCTCCTGTAATGATTTCTGCCTCGATGTTATACTCGTATAATTTTGTTATTTTTAAACGTGTACCATTACATAGACCGTCTGTGATACTTAAATTTCGAATTAACATTACTATTGCATTAATTTTTAAATTTAATTTGTGTGGTGGGAGACCCTCTCTAATATCATTTAACATTTCAATTGGATAATTAAGATGTATATTTTCATCAGTTTGATCTACACCTGTATGTGTTGCAAAATCTACACTGTAATATGTTTTTGAATCTACATATAACAATTTTAAAACTTTATCGTTAATTATTTTAATATCCTCATTATGAGGAGCTAAGATAACGCTATTAATGGAAATGTTTTGATTTATATTACTATAAATTTGATCACAAACATTGTTAGTCTTCCAATTTGTAGGAATCTCAAATGGATTAAGTTTACCTTCTCCTAAATCTAATAATAATGATGAAAATGCAATATCATTAGATCGAATATTTTTTTTAAGTTTCAGTATTTTGAAAAGTATCTATAATTTAGAATATTTAATTGTTTCTTCAACTATTGAATTTCTGTAACCATGTTTTATTACTGGAAGAATTTGCCTAAAATCACCACCCAAAACTATTAATTTTCCTCCAAATGGTAAATTATTATAACAAACATCTTGTAATGTGCGGTCTATTATTTCTAAAACTTTTTTAGGAATCATGGATGCTTCATCCCAAATTATTAAATCGACTTCTCTTAATTTTTTTTTATCTGATTCTAATTCTAAGAATGCACTTTCTATACTACTAAGATCTAAAGGTAATCTAAAAGTCCTATGACTTGTCATTCCTTTAGGTAATAGAATAGAAGCAATACCAGTCCAAGCCATTGATAAAACTTTCTTATTTTGCGAAATATAATAATGTATCATTGTTTTATATAAAAAAGTTTTTCCCGAACCTCCAGGACCATCAATAAAAAACATTTTAGATTCATTACTCATAATTTCTGTAAAAATAGAATGTTGCTCTTTATTTAATTTATTGAACATACATTTATAAATATTAGCACTATTCATCACATCTTCTGAAGATATTTCATCATTATTATTGATAAAACTATCTGGTTCAGGTAAACTAAAATCTTTACAAGACCTTTCCTCAGATTGTAATATTTTTTAATAAAAATAAAGTTTCGCATGGTCTGTTAAATAATAACAAATAATGTTACAAATTGTATACTAAACAGTGCAGAAATAAATAAAATACTATAATTTTTTATGAATATTCATTCAAAAATTAACGTGGGGGTTGGTGAGCGGAGCGAGCAGGGGGTTACCCCCCTAGTATATATATATATAGCAATATGTAAGGTAGCACCTCAATGACAATAAAATGATCAATGTTAGGTTATTTTTTAAACATTAATTGAATAATATTATATAAACGTATGTTTATACATGCATAAAAATTAATGTATTTAATTTTTTTTTTTGTTTGTTTAGTCATTGAAATGGCAAATATTATAGCCGAATGTGTGCAGCAAGCCAAGGTCTTAGAAGAAGCTGAAAAATTAGCAAGATGGAAAAATCAATTTCTTTTAACATTAAAGACATTTCATAAAGTTTTAAGTAATAAAAAGCTTACAGTTCAAGAAAAACAAAGTATTTTATGTACTATAGCAAAAGTAGAATGTATGAGAGTAAGACTGCAACTTATTGCTAAATAAAAAAGTGGTGCTGGATTACAAGTAAAAAAACAAAATACTGTCACTGATCGCGTGCAATGGATTGATATGGATAGCGCCTTTGAAAACCGCATGAGGACTGCTGTTATAGCAAATTTGACGCATATTGATATAATAAATTTTCTACAAGACTCTGCAATATTATTTTCACGAAGAATAAAAAGAATGATGCGTTCAAATGATAAAGCTTTTAAAGTTAACACTGTTTTATCATGTAAATTTACAAAAACATGTGTAAAGAATAATGAAAATGGGGAAGAAGAAGAAGAACAATGTATTGAGACTAAATACTTTAACACCAAAAATCATGAAATTTTATCTGCAACATCGTTAAATAAATGGTTTAAGTCTAATATTATTGAACCTCTACTCACAGATATTGAGGAATTTCAGGAACGTGACTCTGGTTGGACGCTACATTCTATTGTAAATATTCACATAAATATAAACAAATTTAATCCAATGGGTACTGGCAGCTCTTATATACCCTTACCAGCATTTATAGAGAATAGAAAAGCATGCATCAATGTTAAAAATTATGATAACAAATGCTTTGTATGGGCAATTTTATTAGCATTGTATCCTGTAAACCGTAAAATTAATCCTAATAGATTGAGTAATTACATTCAACATGAACAGACCTTGCATATGAAAGGTATCGACTTTCCTATATCATTGAAAAAGATCCCGAATTTTGAGAAGCAAAATACTACAATCTCAATAAATGTGTTTGGATTAAATAATAAAAACATCGTACCTCTCTATATAACATCATATAAGAAGAGTAATGATATAAATCTTCTTTTACTCACGAATGATAATTTAGATGGTGAAAGTGATAAATTAACAACTCAATCACATTATGTGTACATAAAGAGTCTGTCACGTTTAATTAGCAATGATTTAAGCACAAAGAAAAGAAAACTGTTTGTATGTGATAGATGTTTAAATTTCCTTTAGAAAGAAGTGTATTTGACTAAGCATGAAGAACATTGTAAAAAGTTAAATAATTGTAGAATTAAACTTCCTAGTGAAGATAATAATGTGATAATGTTTAAAAATCACTGCTATAGTGAAAAGTTACCTTTCATAATATATGCAGACTGTGAGTGTTTGTTAAAACCAATAAGACAGGATGTGAAAACTAACACTCGATTAGTACAAAATCATGAAATTTATAGTATATGATACTATCTTAAATGCAGCTATAATAACTCTTTATCAAGATATGACTTTTATAGAGGTCATGAAGCTTCAAGGTAGTTTGCTGAACAGTTGAAAAATATAGAAGAACAAATAAGTGCTTTATATGCGAACAAAAACGTGTTATATATGTAAAAAATTTTTGAATGATAACGTCAAGATATGCGATCATTGCCATCTCACTGGTAAATATCGAGGACCTGCACATACTACATGTAATCTAAACTATCAAGATTCAAAAAATGTACCAATCATATTTCATAATTTAGGTGGATATGATGCACACTTTATTATATCTGATGTATCAAATAATTTCCCAGGACAGATTGATCTACTCCCTCTAACAAAGGAAAAATATATTTCACTTACAAAACATGTAGAGAATAGTAAAATTAAATTTAGATTTTTAGATTCATTCCGCTTTATGTCATCTTCTCTCGACAAGCTTGCCTTATATCTACAGGACTATAGAATTGTTAATCAAGAATTTAGTGATTTGAGCAGAGAAGAGATTGATCTGTTAACGAGAAAAGGTGTTTTACCCTATGAGTATGTAAGCTCATGGGAAAAGCTAGAAGAGTGTAAATTGCCTGAAAAAGAGGATTTTTTTAGTATGCTCCATGATTCAAATATATCTGATAGAGATTATGAACATGCACAAAATGTGTGGAATATATTTAACGTGCAAACACTTGGTGAATATTCAGATCTTTATATGAAAACTGATGTTTTACTCTTAGCAGATGTGTTTGAAAATTTTCGAGACCAGAGTATGAAAGTCTATAGTCTCGATCCTGCTCACTATTATACTACTCCAGGCTTTTCTTGGGATGCAATGATCAAACATACAGATGTACAATTAAAACTTTTAACAGATATTGATATGGTACTTTTTATAGAACGTGGAATTCCAGGTGGTTTAAGTCAGTGTTTAAATCGTTATGCAGCATCAAATCATAAATATATGCTTGAAAAGTACAATAAAGATAAAGAAAATCAGTACTTGATTTATTTAGATGCAAATAATTTATATGGACATAGCCTTTCACAATGTCTTCCATACTATGAATTTCAGTGGCTTGAAAATTTTGAAAATTTCGATTTATTTTCCATCACATCAGATGCTCTATATGGTTATATTTTAGAGGTTGATTTAGAATATCCTAGCGAACTACACAACGCTCATAATGACTTGCCATTTTGTCCAGAACATGCAAATCCTCCGGGTTCTAAGCAAGAAAAACTTTTAGCTACGCTTCATCCTAAACGAAATTATGTTATTCACTATGTAGCTCTTCAACAAGCACTCTCCAACGGTCTTCGACTCTATAAAATACATAAAATTCTAAAATTCAAACAATCTGCATGGCTCAAATAATACATTGATTTGAACACTAGTATAAGAGCAGTAGCAAAAAATGAATTTGAAAAAAACTTTTTCAAGTTGATGAATAATGCAGTGTTTGGCAAGACTATGGAAAATGTAAGAAAAAGAGTTTCAGTCAAGCTTATGAGTAAATATGATGGAAGATATGGTATTGAAGCTCAAATCTCAAAACCATACTTTCATAGTAGTGCAATATTTAATGAAAATTTAGTAGCTATACAAATGAATCAGACTGATATATTGATGAATAAACCAATCTATGTTGCTCTCACAGTTCTAGATCTCTCCAAGACACTAATGTATGATTTTCATTATAATTATATGCGAGCAATGTATAAAGATGATTGTAAATTACTCTACACAGATACTGATAGCTTGATTTATGCTATTAAATGTAATGATTTTTATGATGATATGAAAATGAATATTCACAGATTCGATACTTCAGATTATTCGGCAGATAATATATTATTCAATATGCCACGTGTAAATAAAAAAGTAGTAGGACTTATGAAGGATGAGTGTAATGGTCAGATTCTTACGGAATTTGTTGGATTGAGAAGCAAAATGTACAGTACACGCGTGAATAATCAAGATAGTATGAAAAAAATTAAAGTTATTAAGGCTTCTGTTGTAAAGAAAACTATTGAATTTAATGACTACTTGGACTGTTTGAAAAATTCACGCATTCAGAGTCGAGAGCAGTATGCTATAAGATCAAAACTTCATAAAGTTGAGACCATTAGACAGAGAAAGATTGCTCTTAGTCCTTATGACGATAAACGATTCTTGCAAGAAAACAGTACCGATACACTTGCCTGGGGACATTACAACATACAACAAAATGGGTAAGTTCAAATTATAACTATACACATGTTATATGCAAAATTCAATTTAGAAACGTTTAATTCCAGCAACAAAGATAAGTGTGTACGATTCAAGGAAGAGCACACCATTCACTTGATGTATATTGGAGATTTGCGCATCATGAAGTTGGATGTGGAAAGTGGGAGGAGGTTGCACGTGATCGAGAACGTTTCAGACGAAGAATTGGGCAAACAAATGAAGTTATAATGCCAGTACTTTTGAAAAAATTGAAGGAAATGTAAAATAAATGTACAATAAATAGTTAATTAATCATAATTTATTTTTGTTTGTTTACATATCATTCTTATTTATCCAACTATGGTGAGTATTGTCAAAACCTAACCATTTTACATAAACTCTATTACCACTTTTTTTCAAAACTTTCTCAATCAAATAGATATCTGAATATTTAGTGTTGAGAAGTTCTTCCTCGTAGAATTCTCCAGCTATTGGCTTGTCTTGATAGTCCTTTAGATGATAAGTGTATGGCTTCGTAGGTGAAACTTGTGCTTTTGTAAAGACTTCAGTTGACCAATTGGGTGTATAACCTTTGTCGAAAACCCCCTTGTTTTGACTTACACGTACTTTATCACCAACTTTAAATTTAGCTCCTTTAAACAGATTTATATTCGGCTTTCTAATTCTATTAAGTATATGATTAACTTTGCCTCTATTCACTTCTGCAGGTTTCATTCCTATTGTTCGATGCCGACTATTATTGTACTGTAAAGTTAAGTCTTGTAAAATATCCAATCATTTGTAAGTGCCACGTAGACTAAATAACTTCCACATTTTGCTTTTTAGAGTGCGATTAAAACGTTCACAAATTGATGCTTTAAGATTACTGTAAGTAGAGTATAAATGAATTTTATAAATTTTCATTAGTTTATCAAAATCTTTATTGTAAAATTCTTTTCCACGATCTGTTTGCAAATTCTTAGGTACTCTTCTTTGCAATAATATTGATTTCATAGCTTGAGCTACACATTTTCCAGTTTTTTGTTTTACTGGAACAGTCCAAGCATACTTTGAAAATATGTCAATGACTGTGAGCAAGTACTTAAAACCTTTGTTTTGCTTTGCATATGGAATCATTTCAACGAGATCTGCCTGCCAAGTTTCGTCGATATCTTTGATAAGGACAGAGCGACGTGGATAATTACGTCTAGCAGGCTTATGAAGTTCCTCCACTAGTCCTGCTTTCATTCTGACTTGCAAGTTTAGAATCCAAGATTTGTACGAGAATTCTGCTTCAGTATTTATAATTTTGTAATTTACTAGACTCTCCACTTCCTGCAAATCTTGAATAATTTTTTCAACTCTCCGTTTAATCAACTTTTTTACAGACTTTAAATTTACAGCATCATATTGATCCACGGCATTATCTACATGACACAGTTTTCGGTTCTCTAAATCAAAATTTCCATCACTAGTTAGCTTGAATCCTAGTCCAGGCGGTCCTCGAGATGTACCAGCATGGACCAGTAGACGTCCAAACACATCGATGCTCATTTTGATACTGAGTCAATAATTCCAGCTTCACGAAGCTCCTCAATGATTGATTGTATTTCATTAATATGATTATTATTGCCAGCAGATGTTTCAGCTAAAAGTAATCTTAAACGATCGACAACCTCGTTTGGATCATCCCAATACATGTAATCAGTATGAGCATTTCTATGAGCAATCTTGTATGTCAAGATGCCAGTAAGTCCTTTTCCACTCGTTTTGCCTTGTGGAATCTTGAGAATTTTACTCACAAAATCAGTATATTTCTTACTTGATTTTTCACGAATATCCTCACTTGCTTTATAGTATTTTTTATGTGCATTTGTATCTTTTAAAATTTTAGCATAGTTTTTCTTATCATTATCAGTGATTAAAGCATCATTAGGATTTTTTTAAACAGTAGCTCAACTAGACCAGTAGCTTTTTCCATACTCTTTATCACCAACAATAATTTTATCTTTATTAAAACTTATAGGACTGTCTCCAATCATCAATGAATCATCACGCATTTTACGCACACCATACACTGTATCCAATGTTTGTGTTTGACCATTAAACAATAATTGAACGTTTTCATCAACATTATCATTCATAACTGTTTTTTCATGATCTGAATCATCAGCAACACTATCTTTAGTGATGGTTTCTTCCTGATCCGAATCGCCTACAGCTGACTCCAAAGCTGCTTCTCTAAGATCATCATCATCATCATCATCATCATCATCATTGTCATCATCATTGTCGTCATCATAGTCATCGTCTCCATCATTGCCATCATTATCTTCCTTTTTACTGTTTTTAATCGGCTTCAATTTTAATTTTCTCTTCTTTCTTTTTTTTTTTTTTTAACTACAACTAGTGAAAAACTTTTTTCTTGTTTTATTCTATGTTCACTTACATCGATTAGCTTTTCTAGAGGTTTTACGATTGGTTTGAATGAGTCCTCCAAATTTTTTTCCACTTTTTTCCAATTTTTGTGATTTTAATAAATCATACTTTCGTTTCACAGCACTTCGAGCTTTCTCCACTTCACGTAGGACTATAGTTTGAAAATCAGACATCTTGATAGCTTAGAGTCTCACAACTGAATGCTAAATTTATTCTGTATTCTGTATATTTATTATAAACTGATCAAAGCCTTTTCTATAGCGACCATCATTAATATTACAATCTTTGTCTATGACGAGAAAACTATGATTACCATCATTCCAGCACATTGAGCAAATATCTTTGAAACGTTGATATGTCATATCTGTATTAACGTGATCATTGTAAATATGCTTTAAATTCTTATCATCTTGTCGAAAAATAACCAACAAGTTGACGTTGTCACGCACTAAGTGTTTTGGTATTCGCGCATACGACTGACACAAGTAAAAGCAATCTACACTTTTATGTCTACCCATGCAGTAAAAAGCTTTGACATTATCCTGCTTTTCACAAGCAAGATGATCAAAGACAAAAATTGAATTGGGTCGAGCTTCATCAGGTGATACGACAAGATCATGTTCCCCGAAAGGTAAGTACTTAATTCCCTCCAAAGGCTTAACGAGTTGTTCCAAAAATTTATATTTTGGTTGATTCAAAGATTTTGAGTATACGTAAATATTTTCAAATGACAGACCATTAGGATGAATGATTAGAGATAAGAGGGCGTTCGTTTTGCCACAATTTGATGGACCACAATATACTGCTCTTATACTGTTAGGTAACAATTTTCCATGACGTAGTTTTTTCTGCTGCTGCTGCTGTGTCAAAAGATCAAAATTAATCACTGGCAACTTTGCTGAAAATTTTATATCACTACTGACCCAAGACAATATAAATATGAGAATTTATAGTTTTTCATAGTTAGTCTCACATGAGCTTGCTATGAGCTAGCATGATGCATCATAAGAGAGGTTCAGGTTTAGTGAATACATTGATTAACAAATTACCCATTGAACTTCACGTGCCTGGTTATCAGTACTGTGGTCCAGGTACTAAACTTGCTAAACGTTTAGCTCGTGGTGATCCTGAAATCAATCCTCTCGACGCTGCTTGTAAAGAACACGACATTGCCTACTCGAAGAATCCTAATAACATTCAAGAGAGAAACGCAGCTGATAAGGTTTTAGCAGAGAAGGCGTGGAAAAGAGTGAAATCTAGAGACGTTGGTTTGAAAGAAAGAGCAACAGCTTTAGCTGTAGCAAGTACCATGAAATTAAAATCAAAGCTTGGTATGGGTGTTAGAGGAAGATCTAAAAAGAAAGCGATTTCAAAGAAAAAGACTACGTTTAAAAAATTGATTAAATCAACTGCAAAATCAATTATTCCTGGCAATGACTCTCGCTCTATGATTAAATCAGCGCTGAAGATGGCTCGTGAGCATGTAAAGAAAAATGGTGGGAAAGTAAAGTTAGTGTTCCACGTATATTGCCTGTTCCCAGCAAAGTAGGTGGCTTTCTTCCAGCACTTATTCCACTTTTTGCTGGTCTTAGTGCAGTAGGTTCACTTGCTGGAGGAGCTACTGGAATCGCTAAAGCAATAAATAAAGCAAACACTGCTAAGAAACAAATGGAAGAGCAAAAGAGACATAATGAAAAAATGGAAACGTTGATGCTTGGTAAAGGACTGTACCTGAAACATTATCAGGAAGGTTACGGTATCGCTCTGAACAAAAACAAAAAGAAACAGTGTAGAAAAAAAAACTTCAATGAAATAATAAGACTACCAAAACATGCACTTACTGACTTTGATCTACTCAAATATGCAAAATTAATGAAAATAAAAAATTTTCGTGGAGTTTTTATGCGGAATGCTCTGCCTCTAAACGGTTGTCGAGCTAAAGAATCAGCAATCATTAATCTAGATGATGCTAGTGGAAGCGGTACGCATTGGGTAGCTTGTTGAAAAAATGGTAACGATATTACATACTTTAACAGTTTCGGAGATTTGCAACCACCCCAAGATCTTATGAACTATTGGAAAGTCTCTCAAGTTAAATACAATTATCAGAGGTATCAGGAATTTTCAACTTTTATCTGTGGTCATCTCTGTCTCAAATTTCTCTGCAATCAGCTCAATCGTATGGATAGCTTCGGTCTATATAAAAAGCAATGAGCTGATAATTTAAATTAGTCTACTCAAGATGGTTGTTGAGTCAATGACTCTCAGCCTTTCAGACTTGTTGAACTGCTAACTTTTAATTCTATACCAAACGTCGATGAAAACTGCAATAAGTTTTACGTTGGTCAAGAAATAATTGAGCTTCCCACGAGTAGTTATGAGATTGAGGATATTAATCGAAATTTACAAGGAATTTTCGATACTCGAGGTATAAAAGTTAGTATCAAACCAAATAATAATACGTTGCGCAGCATTATTGAGTGCAGTCATGAAATAGATTTTCGACCTAATGACTCGATTAGTCCCCTCTCAGAGTTATCCATACGGAAACCTTAATCTCAATATTTCAAACAATCAGTTTGCTATGCTCTACGATATGTATGCTAATTTTCAAAATGCGTATTACTCTGATAGAATTGTAATAGATCCGCTGTTAAGTAAAGAAGAATTCATTACACATGCTCCACTCATAGTTATCGACTGTTCTAAACAAAATGAGTCACTCAACAGGCAGCTGTAGACGTACGTCTTGAATTTGAATGTAAGCCTAATATACCTGAAAATACTACAGCATATTGTCTAATTTTACATGATCGCATTGTCAAATATAATCCCATAAGCGGTGATGTTAAGAAAGTTGTATGAAAGGTTATATAAGGCTTGTAGAAGAATAAGATAGTCAGTATTTGTTAAACCATCCGTCAAGATAAGTCTCAAAAAATGAATCGAAATAATATTTCATATACACGTCTTAAGGAGGATAAGGACGCTCGAAAAGTACAAGATGATAAACAATATAATACCTATCGAGGAGAACCTTGCTCCTCTACAGATAAGAGTAGAGAACAATCGTAAAGTTGTTTCGATAAATATTCTACTAACATCGAGATCTCTGCTCAGACACCCAGCCAGCGTCCAGATGCTAGCTCCTGAACGAATCAGCCATGTTGAAATTTCAACCAATCACGTTTGATAAAACAGGTTGGGAGAGCGTCAGAAACAGTACCGATATGGGGGGGGGGGGCGCTATCGCTGGTAGCACGGTCGGTATGCAATGTTCTGTCGGTAAAACAGGGACCTACTAATATGAGTTACCATTGGTCGGTATTTAGTGTTGCGGGACCCGCCTGTGGCAGTATCAGCCCTGCCCCTACTACTAGTAGTATATAAGACTATAGCGTGCGCCGCAGCAATCACTCAGATTCTCTCGATTGCTAAATCGTTCCGCTCTCCAAACTGAACGGTTGATTATAATTCAGGGGCTCTTTCATACATGAGTTAAATGTATGCCGAGGTTCCACCGCTTTGTATATGGAAAGATAGTTCTTTATATTTGATAAATGCATTAATGATCTAATATCTATATACTATTGTTGTTGTATTCAAATCACTGAGTCATTTTCCGAGGGTGATTTCGCGATTTATTTAGCGGATTAACCTAGTCCGTTTCAATTCATAGCAATTGTAGTTGGAAATTTAGTACCAACAAGTGGAAAAAGTATTTTTTTACGATAAAACCAAACTCATGAAATAGAATGCCAGGGAGAAGTAAGAAAAGAAAACGTATTTTTTATGGAAACATGCAACAAGATGTACCCTCAACATATAACCCATCAGGACAATGATCATCAAGGAGACTTCAACAGTCATACAGATGATACTAACAGGAACAATAACAATTACTTTAAGAACTATGCCTTATGCTTCCTCATCATCCAATGCGAGGAATCCAAAAACATTGCCGAAGCTTCAACATCTGGCATGTCAGCACGATTTGCACAATCACAAATTCTAATATCAAGATATGAACAAAAATTACAATCAACATATGTAGATGCTGCTCCAATACAAAACAGAATATTTTACATTTCTTTACTTTATTAAGAATTACATGAATTTCTGGCTTGTAAAGCTTGTAGGAAAATTGTCAGATTTAGGATAGCTGATGTCAGAGTTCTCGGTTTTAAACTATCAATAACTTACATCGTGTGCCACAAGGTTGCTTTCATTGACACCAACAGAAATGTTGGCAAAAGAAGCAACGCTTATGAAGTAAATAGACATACAACACTGACCATGAGATCTCTTGGTCATAAGCGGGCTGGTTTAACAAATTTAAGTGAACGGATGGATTTTCTGACTCTCTCTCTCTCCCTCCCTTTCTCTCTTCCTCTCTCTCTCTCTCTCCCTCTCTGTCTCTCGGTAAGTACGAGCTGACGTGTTCCAGATCGCTCCCACTATAATTATATTTTTGCTGCCTTTATATGTCTTCGGGCACTTTTTCTTGTAGATCCTTGCATGTGCAACTTTGCAAGCCACCACCTGTGCTAATAACTATTAGTGTGGAGCTGATGGTTGCCAAGAAATATTAACTTGAATCTACTATCACCGAGGCAGTCAGAGAGCGAGACCCCCCGCAACCATCTTTGTATATACCGACTGCTTCTTTGCTACGCTTTTGGACTTTCTCTTCAGCTATTTCGAGGGAAGCAATACATTGTCACCTCTTGCTACATCCGAGGACTTCGTCTTCGCCTGTGATCCTTGATTAAGTGCTGTGAAGTGCCGCCCAAAAATAGCGTAGCTCTGTTCTGACTTGTGAAGTTCGTCATCACGTCATAGTCAGTAATAGTGTTGTATTTTGTACTGCGTGATTTTCATGATCTTGTATTTTTAGAACGTCACTGCATTATGCGTGTTATATCCGCAGTCACTAGTAAAAAAAGACGTTTCTGATCAGTGAGTTTGTGCATGCGGTGAACGCGTATAACTCGGCTATTTGTAAGTTAGGTTACCCGACCACGTGACGGCAAACTTTTACATCTTTTACATATTTTAGTGTTGGTGGTCATAGTTCAGTGCTCTTGGTTAACGCTAGTCTCTCAGTGCTTTTATAAAAAATTTTCTATGCGACATTATTTCTTGTAAAGCTATCCGCAACAATTTTTTGTCTCTGACCGGACGAGCACTGTGATCACTGTTATACTGGTGTAAAAGGGTCCTGTTGTACCAACACCTGCCCGTGCGTTGACCCCACTCACTGAATTTTTTCTAAATGCGTTTGTATGTAAGTCTATCAGTTTTATGTAATTTTCAAGCTGCGTTCTCACTATTTATGCGTCTATTAGTTCATATTATTGTTTTTTACCGTTTTTTATCAATTTTTGCTCTAGCAGTTCAGTCTCGCCTTACGTTTCTTTGCTTAGCTTAGGCCCGTGCTCATGCCTGTCTGACGAAGGTGTCGCACAAATATAGCTGGCCAATCTGTAAGCTGCTTAGACTGCAGCAGTCTTTTTCATCCTGGTTGTCTCGCGAATTACACCGCCAAGAAAACTCGAGATAGCTGTTGTAGACGCACGTACGATTCGCAGGTTGAGGCATCCAACGTTTCTGCCAATGCAATAGGCCATAGTACAGGCACCTTTTCTGATACCGATTGAGTGCAGGTTAGGCCTGAAGCAACTGTTGAGATTACTCCAGCTACTTCTGGGATTACCTATAGCAAACGCTTGATCTCGCCTCCGTCACCCTCTCTAACACCTGCGTACAAACTTAGTCATGGCAGTTCAACTTCTTCAAACTTGGTAATCCTAGCTTCTCCTTCACATACTAGCATAACCCCCGGCGCTCTTTCTGAAGTTGACTTCACTGGTGTTCCAGGTTACTTTCTGAACTTCTTGAGTAAAAACTTTGGCGAAATCAAATCCAGTGTATGAAAATGCTCCTGAATTTATAATTTTTGAATTAATAAATAGTTATGCAAAAATCGACCTAGCTGTCTTATATCACCGCCCTTCCGCCGCCTACCCTACTGTCTTCGCTGATTATCTATCACTGTATATTTAGCAGTACGCAAACATTGTTGTCACCGGTGATTTCAATATAAATATGGCTATGTCAAATGACGCCTCAATACACCTTCGGAAAACCGTGGACTCGTTATCCCCAACTCTGGTCCCCTCTGAACCCACACACCATGTATTCTGGCGTTCACCACCCTCTCACACCTGGCTTGATCTATTCATGGTCACAAATCCTGAGAACATCATATCTTATGATAAACCGGATGCCCCCTTCGTAGCAGGGCACGACTTTATCAGTTGATACCTCTCTCCAGTCCATAACTTCTACCCTCATCACGGCCTACGATGCTGCTGCTCCTGTTAGAATGATCCAACTTTCTTCTAAGCGTAAGCCGTGGATCTCACCGGCCATCCGTAGCCTTATGAAGCAGCGAGATAAAGTGTTCCAGCGAGCAAAGCAATCTTGCCTCATTAGTGACTTTGTGTGTGACATTCGTAACCTTCGAATCACAGACACTCGACTTCCCTCTCCGCTTACCTCCTTCAGTGCTGAAGTTCTCAACGCTCACTTTGCCAATATAGTAAATCTGAGCCCACCATTATCTGAGAGTGATTTTGATGATGCTTGCAAATCACCTATTAATGAGTCCTTGCATACCTCTTTCTTGCTTGCTCCAGTCAGTGAAAAAGATGTGGAGGAAGCATTGAAGAGCTGCAAATCTAAGGGATCAGGTGTAGACGGTATTTCTGCCCCTATGCTTCGACCAGTGCTCGCCGTCATCCTCAGGCCGCTTACTCAAATTATAAACAACTCGATTGTCACTGCCACCTTTCCTACTGACTGGAAGAAAGCACTCATCACCCCACTTTCTAAAACCAAGATTTTAACGTCCCCTCCTGACACTAGACCTATTGCTCAGTTGCTCGAACTGTCTAAAGTTCTGGAGCGGATTGTCCAGCAGCGCCTGCTTGGAAACGCATAGTCTACTGGATTCACGGCAAGCTGGATTTAGACCAGGGCACTCTACTCAGACTGCCCTCCTTGGAGTTCTCGATGATATCCGCTGGGCTATCGACAAGAGGCAAATTACCCTGCTTGTCCTGCTCGACTTTTCAAAAGCCTTCGACACAATCTCGCACGCTCGCTTGCTGAAGAAGCTGCGAGCTTTTAATGTTTCTTGTGGTACACTCCGATGGGTTTTCAGCTACCTAGCTGATCAAATCCAAGCTGTTGTGGACAAAGGAGGATCCGTTTCCGTGTGGTTGCAGGCTTCCTCTGGAGTACCTCAAGGTAGTGTCCTTGGACCACTACTATTCGCAGTCTACATCAACGACCTCCCTCGTGTACTCCAATTTTCTCATCAAATGATTTTCGCAGATGACACCGTGATCTACACCCACTGCTCGCCTAGTGACTTGAAACAAGGCATCCAGAACATCTCTTCAGATGTACAAGCAGTGGCCCTGTGGGCGCAGGGCTTAAGCTAAACCTTCTAAAGTCCAAGGTCATGATCCTTGGTAGCCAGCTCTATACCTCAGCTATTGATCTTGCTATGGTTCAGAAAGTATGTGTGGACGGGGTTCCACTGCTCTTTGTTCTTGAAGCAAAAAACCTGGGGCTCTGGATTACGCCTACCCTTTATTGGCAGTTACATGCTCGGCATGTTGTTAGAAAGGTCTATGCCACGCTCTCTTCTCTTCGCTTCCATCGGCATGCGCTCTCCAGGAGCCTCAGGATGAAACTCGTACGCACGCTCATATTTCCCAGCTTTGACTATCTGAGTCCCGCTTTTTCTGCCCTCGACAAAACTCGTACACTTAAGCTCCAGAGAGCACAAAATGCGTGTGTCCGTTTTGTTATTGGTAATATTCCATGTCGTGCGCATGTCACCCCCTATAGGCTGAAGCTTGGGTGGCTCTCTGCAAAAAGTAGGCGTGAGTATCTCCTTGGTGTCCAAGCGTACCAAGCATTAGCCCGCCGATCCCCGTCCTACTTGCTGTCTCGTTTTGCGGTCCTTGATGATGACTCGCTCATACGTCGATCGGCTAGAAACCCCCCTCAGGCTCTCCTCTATGCAGCTCCTCGCACAGAAGCCTGGAAGCAATCCTTTTGCGATCAGGCTTCCATCTTGCTGAACAGCCTGAACATCACGACCTTTTCTGAGCAGCAGCTTCCGGCTTTTAAGCGTGACCTCCACCGTGCCCTCCTAGCCAGGGATCGTTCGGACTGGAAAGCGCGAGTTGTGCAGGAAGGTTGAGCGTAGGTTAAACAAATCCAGCGTTATCAACCTAGTTATAAATCTGACAGTCAGCTCTTACACTACATAGCATTAATAAGTTATTTAGGCATTATTGTTAGTTTTACTATTAATTATTATACTCTTACTACTATGTCTGCTCAACATTTCATGTCAATATTTTGTTGTACTATTTTTCACCGCTGTAACTACTACGCCAGATAGGGTTCTACCCCAAGGCGCATAATAAAACAATCAATCTCCCTCTCCCTCCCCCCATCCCTCTCTCTCTCTGTCCCTCTCTCTCTCTCTCTCTCGTCCCACGATCGCGATGCCAAATTAGGCCCCAGGATAACAACAGTTTTCCTGTGCTCGAGTGAATAATCCACCAAATCTCGGAAGCAATTTTCGCGAGGGATCTAACGCACACCCAGGATTATTCCAAGGAACGCCCTGGGCCGTATGGCTTACCGGTTTAGAGCAGTTATGTATGCCTGTACCTTTCGAGTTTTCTAGGTGACAAAAGAGGTTTGTACTATTTTATTTGTATTCCGTGTAATTCAATATTATTTATTATTCTGCGCGCCTTGTTACAAAATGTTATTTTAAAATAAAATAAGCACATGTCCAAAACTAGCGCATCTATATAGTCGTCCTATTCTAAAGCCATTTTTAAATTATACTACCGGTATTTAATGATAGTTTACCTTTCCAAAGTCAGATTACGATCATCGATCAAGTAAACATTAACAAGGATTTTATCATATATAAATGTTTAAACGCGACCCCTGGAAGAAATTCTTTGTATCAATTGGGCAATAAATGCTGAAACTTTTCTTTTGTAAAGTTAAATTATCACGCTACCGTTCTTTAATTTTCATTTTTATTAGCGGAACAAAACTTTAACGTAGTGAATGTGTGTTTGTATATTTGTAGAAGTAGCCAGAGGTGTAAGCAATTTTAAATTAAATCTACGCGATGATTCTAAGTAAAATACTCCCATTTGATGAACACGTTCCTCAACGAAAATGCCAAGACCTCAACCAGGGATGCTCATACATTTTCGATTCCAATTCCATTCGAAGCACTTGATACAAAGCAATGCTAACCCTTTTAAAGTCAAAAAAACGAATCATTTGAGAAAAGAAATAAAACGCTAAGCGAACATATTAATAACTCAAAACAAACAACAGTAACGCCAATAAACGAATAATATGAACCAAAAACTTAAAAAACTATAAACTAAAAACGCATATTACTAACAGTAACAATACTGTCAATCTGAAGTAAGGTTTTTCATTATTCCAGTACTCTGATACTAAACATTAATGTTGTATACTTATTTTGATTAAATATTAGCCGTTTGAGTACATGCACACTATTGCGTGTGTATTAACATACGTTCCACTTTTTAATATATTACTAAATATATAATAAAATATAATATATATATATATATATATATATATATATATATATATATATATATATATATATATATATATATATATTATATATATATATTATATATATATATATATATTGTAACGGGCGGCGAGACGCGCACGTCAGCGCGGGTAACCGAAGCGCGGGAAGGCCAATAGAGCACTCGCAATTGGAGGGAAATTCGAGTCAGTTAGCTTTTGTCTGCACTCGCGAAGAGTTGAGATCAC
Organism: Muscidifurax raptorellus; assembly: GCA_020010945.3. NCBI lineage: Eukaryota > Metazoa > Arthropoda > Insecta > Hymenoptera > Pteromalidae > Muscidifurax > Muscidifurax raptorellus. Next base: position 219,799 of record JAHUUD020000043.1, read on the forward strand.
GCGCGCCAAAAGTTGAACGTGTACAGCAGCAGCAACAGCAGCATCTAAAGCAGCAACATCAGCATCGAGAGTAGCAACAGCAGCATCGAAAGTAGAAACAGCACCATCGAGAGCAGCAACAGCAGCAACTGCAGCAACCACTGCTCCTCATAGATCACCGCAACAGCAACACGGCGAGGTCGAGCAGGAGACTCCCTTGCCAGAGGACGACGTTGATCAAGGCGATAAAAGAAAGTAGGATCTAATTTCTATTTATTTATGCGCGATCGACTGGCGAGGCATTTGGTCCCAGTCGTTGATCCGGTCGTAGATTTTGCAGCCTTCTCGCGACGCGAATACGCGCAATACGGACAACGGATTTCTTACTGAATAAACGCCTTTTTAGTAGAATCGGTAGTGTGTTCATTTGATTGTCGTCCCGATCCCTCTTCCTATTCAAACCGCCGAATACCGCCGCCTCCGCGGGCACTACACAGGAGTGTAGTGCATACTGAGCACCAGAGCATCGTCGCAGGTAGGCGACCACACAAGCGAGTTCAGCATCTCGCAAAAGCAAAGTGCAGGAGAACTTTGCATTTGTACGGGTACATAGGCAGTTAACCGCCTAGAAACCACCCCGTTACAATATATATATATATAATATAATGGTTGACCGCCCAATTAAACAAAGATAAATATTCAGTTCTTTATTTATCAGTGTATTCTTATTCCCAATATACCATAGTAACACTAAAATTTGATTAATCAGCCTCGCGTCACGTAAACCTCTTCAATGAATTTGTAAGCCAATATTTTGGACAAATATTAAATAAATGAGAACTTGCTTTTGTTTCATACCTTGATATTATCATTGTTTTTTGTATCTGATCGAATAATAAAGACTGATCTCATCTGAGTTCTTACCACATAAAATATATATTGCAGTACTAATTGCGATAATTCTCACAAAAGACAGCAAAGGGTAAAGGCCAAGGAACTCGCATGGTACCCCTGGTGGGACTATGATATTAAACATTGGGTGTAAATTGAATATTGATAAATTATTAAATATACGCATATGATCAATTAAGCGTAATTCAGTATACAATTTCAAAATTATAATTTCTCTCTCAATTACTTGCCCTCTACGCATGTTTATGTCGCATGCTTATGTACAATCACATTTGTCAGATACCGAGTAATACACGCGACATGCGCGCGTATACCAGTGGGGGTTGGATACAGATAAACACAACGGGTAAAAATTTCTTCCTTAGAATTCGTTAATACTTTTTTTTTAGACTGTGTAATTATGGTTGGCTTATACTTCTTGTTGAATTTCCTTATAGTCATCTGACTTACTGGAACATGGAAAAGTAACATACTAGCTATGATACACTAATGCTCAACGAACAATTAGAGTTTTTTTTAAGTTATATAAATTTAAATAAACAGTGCAATGATTTAATCTATCCATCAGTGTATAATAGTGCATCATTTAGCACACGGATGGCACAGCTATTAGGTTTACAATTAGTTTGTTACGATCACGTGAAGCAGAAGCATGAGTGACAAAGCACGTGAAACTAATGTAGCCATACGACTCAGAGTAGGTAGAAGAGGCGTTATCTCGCGAGATCCGAAGCGCACTACAAGATTATTTACAGGCGTTGCTCCGAACGAGGAGATACAGCCGAATTATCAAAGTGATCGAGTAGACCATGAAATAGTGCCGCCGGATAGTTTCAACAATGGTGGCATCTTTACTCCATTAGTGTTACTTCCGATCACTGCGAATCCGCCAACTATATCAATGGATGCAGCTACGGAATGAGCGGACCATAGTGGACTCACAAATAACAACGAGAAAGCTACAGCTAGAGCCAGTGATCAGGCATTAATCGACCCACAATATGTTTTTAAAGTAGAGGCATGTGATTTATGTAAGTCAATGTACAACCGACATTTCGTTCTAAAAAAATGAACAGAATGGTTAAGTAGTAGAATATATCAGATTGATGAGATTTGTCAAAAATTGATACAATGGAATACAAGACTGACCAAGGAAATTAACATTAGGGGTCACACCACCGAGCAAATTGAACAAAATATAAGGTATCTATATAAGCAATGCAAAGACTTGGACAACGCAAAATAAGGCTTAGGACGACGCACAATTGATCCACTGACGTCTGCTTGCACACAATGAACATTTCACTGAAGTCATAGGGAACGAAGCAAGGCTAAACGATAAAATCCAAAACAGCCACTCTGATTTAATGAAAATTATTTATGCAAGTACTCGGATGCTGAGTAGCAGCACCAGTGAAAGAGGCGTATTGATTTTCACTTACGAAACAGAAGTACGTCGAATGCGCCTACTGATAACTTAAGAAATCGGGAACCTTTCTGGTCGTCAATTCCTCGCCTTCTTGACCAGAAATCAGACATGAATGGACCTAGCTTTAACTCCTGTCGATATTGTCTCAATTTCCTCCAAAGTAGATATAAGACGAATACTTCAAAAGTCCGGTCTATCAACGAAATAACGTTGGATACGATAAATGGGACAGGGAGCAAGTCGGACTCTGAAAACGAGTGGACGTTGTGCCGTATACCATGGAACTATCTGTACATTATCATGCAATGTATGGCACAATGGATGAGAAAACTTAGGAAAAATTTAATGACACAGAGAGATACCTTATTCTATCTAACGTTATTTTTGGATCAATGAGGGAATATTTACTCACTGCAGAAAACTTTATGTCAGCGTACAAAAAACTTGCTTATGTTGCGTACCTTGATATTTTCATTCTTGTTCGTATCTGATTGAATAACAAAGACTGATCTCATCTGAGTTCTTACCAAATAAAATATATATTGTGGGACTAACTGTGATAAGTCTTACAAGACAGCAAATGGTAAGAGCCAAGGAACTCGAAAGTCATTGATATTGCTCCTAAGCAATCATTTTGCAAAGCTTGCGAAATAAATCCAAAAAAGGATAGTGAATAGTACATAGAGTGGCTTTAGAACTATCAAGACAAATGCCCGACAAATCACGAAGGAAGTTCTGGAAAGATGACAGTAGATAGCCTCGTGGAAATGTTTCCAAGTTCTGAGTTCATCCATGGAGTGAAGTACAAGAATTTATATAAGAGATAGAGACTTTAAAGTTTTTAAGGTTCTATCCGACCCTGAGCCTTATGAAGTTGCTTATATCATCTAGAAGAAAGAGTGCGTAGGACATGTGAAGAAGAGATTTGGGATAAGATTAAAGAACCTTGAGAAAAAGCTATCAAAACAAAAACTTTCTGATGGCAAGGGCATTGGAACAGTTAGTGGAAGAATATGTAATGCCATATGGATTTTACTATACGCATTTTACTATAAACACTCATCGGACTAGAACCGACATCGGACTTGATGCCTATACATTATATTTACCCGCAAGAAACTAATAGTTGGTGTAAATGACAGGTAGATGAAGCCAAAAATCATCTTAAAAGTTCTATCATACCGATATATTCCCTGCTGCTCTCATGGATGTGATTAAACTGATTTATAAGGAGTTGACCATTCCTAAATTGCTTGTGAAATGCAATGGAGGCTTCACGCAGAGCAGCAACGAAAGGTTCAATTAGTATATGTGGAAGCTTGTCCGCAAGCCCAGTTTCAGTGGTCTCACAGTGGTCTGACAAAGCAGAAATTCTTAAGGTGATGAAGGAATGTGACGCCCACCCAGGATCTTCTGCAGTAAACTAAGCCAAGAATGTGGACCAAGGACGACTGCTGTGGTCTGACAAAGGAAGCAGGTCGAAGCACGTCGAACCACGTTGAGCTCGAAGGAAGAGATATCTTCCAGATGATTTCTACTCAGCTGCATCACACTAAACTCTATTTAAATCTACCTAACCTTACATTAAAAAAACTAGAACAAATCAAATACTTCATAGCACCACTAAAACACATAGAATTATTGCAGTGTGGAAATATAAAATCATTTCGAATAAATATGAAATAAATATTTCGTATATACTTCACAAACTGAGCCCAAGCCAAAGGTTGGAAAAAGAATCAGATTCGTAGCTGATTCAGAAGCAGTCCGGTAACTATTTAGCCGATCAGTTGTTTAGACCAATACACTGACCTACTTTTTATCTCATTTGGAAAAGTTTTCGTAACTTCGTACTTGACATGTGCAGTGTTTTTGTTCTTGTTCCTAATATTCCGTCGTGGGTATGTCGAGCTTTGTTAATTTGATAAATGAGAAAAATAGACAATTTACGGGCGGTGAGTCGGGAATATTATTAGAGCGTTGGAATTTTTCTCGTGGTTCTATACACCGCTTTTTGCGTAAGTAGATAAGCAACGCGGATATGGCCCCTCTCCACACCACTTTACCCTCAGCACACCTGTGCAAGTGCGAATAGGCCCCGCCCCCATAAAATGTTCTAGAAGCTTCGAGCCATGACGTCATCAGCACACCTGTAAGTCGGTAAAACAGAACACCTGGTGTGACTCATTAGCACACATGTCGATAAAATAGAACACCAGGTGTGTGGAAGAGGCTGGCACCAGGAGTCGGCTGCTGGAAGGAAGATGCATCCTCCGGGTAGTATACTTCTTGCACCCGGAGTCGGCTGCTGAGAGGGATATGTATACTCCGGGTAGTATACTGCTAACACGAGGAGTCAGATGCTGGGAGAGGGGTGTATGCTCCAGGCAGCATGCTGTAACCAGGAGGTTGCTCAAGGTCAAAGGCAGCAGCACACTATACTGCAGCGTAGTGAAGTCAGCTGCCGGTACAGCCGCGGTGAGTCGCGCGTTGAGATAGCGCGGGCTTGGGTTACACCTGTTTGCTGTTCTTCTCTTCGCTCCTCTTTATATCTATATATTCATACTTTTATCGAACACGACAGCATATACGCATCTTCTTAATGTAATGTAGCTGCTGCGGGAGCTCTCTCTTTTTCTCGTTCTCTTTCGTGCACGCTACAGGTATAATGTGCACGGCTACCGTACAACGTTTTGCGGTGACGTCAGCAGCTGATGAGCTGCATCACGTCACAATAGCCAGGATCTTTACGCCGTGTTTGCTGTTATTCATTATCTTCTACGAATATATAGTTTAAATGATAGCATGCATAGGGATCAGGAGAAACAGTGGTTAAATAAAAAATATTCGCATGTAAACAACATTTTTGTTTATTGATCGATATAACCAAATTCTATCTCATTCATTACACCTCCGATATACTGTAAGTATATTTTTTTAATTGTACATTCTGAGCACAATCGCTTGAAAAAATCTCCAGCTATTATCTCGCACATTCTTGAGGTTAAAAAGACGCCATACGAATGCTCCAGTTCCACAAAGACTTTGCTCCCATACTTTGTCTTGAGTTCTTTCACACTAGTGATTTGATATTTTTTGTTTAGTTCAAGACTCGATCGCTTCTTCGTCGGAAGGAGCTCCTTGTGTCCAATACGATTAATCTCGTTGAAATCCATATTCCTTAGATGGAATGTTAAGCAATGAACGATGGATGAAAACTGACTCAAGTTAATGAGTTTGATACACTTATATAGTCGCACAATTTTGTAGTGGAGGTATTGTAATTTGGTTACCTTAGAGCTCAGCATTTTATAGACTCACCCCCACCACAAACGCTTAATAAATGTTTTCAAGGAGACTTCTTTCTTATTTTTTGTTATCAAGCCTATTGTAGTTATCACGCACAGGAAAAGATTTTGTATTTGTCGAATATTTCTCGGTAAACGATTTCCACTGCAATGTTTCTTTTTTTTTCTCCTCGTTCTTACGCGGAGAAAGAGGCTTATGTTTAATATTACTCGTATTTTGATTTATCTTCGTTGACGTCCAGAGTGAGAATGGTATGAATTGCACTACTCAAACGATATTTATTTTACTGTATCCATAGGGATAAAGGATTAAAATGCAGTAGTCGCAATTAAAATGAATAATACATTTATTCAATATTACTTTATACGCAGCTCATTTAATTTTTTCTCAAGTACAGACAGGATAATTTTACCAGTTCTTTCAATTCTAAACCTAAAACTCTCTCGATCTCGGGCAGCTTGCTCCCACTTTCCACATCGTGCACGTTTATGTGCATATGTCCATGTATGCATTAAATGAACAGTAGGCTGTTCTTGGAAACTAACCCGCTTATCCATGTTGCTATTTATTAATAACATTAAATTTACACTGTACGCAATCTCTTCTCAAAGGTGGGGTTTCATTCTCTATGCTGTTGTGCTCATGACAACACAGACACTCAAAAATTTCAGAGTCCAGCTTCAAATGTTCTGGCAGTTTATTACAAGCTTGCTCGATACTATTTGCCGCAAATGTTATGAGAAATTCTCTCGGTAAGAAAGCAATATACGTGGCAGTCATAAATGACAGGTGCTGTGTGCGATAAAATTGTTTAAGTGATCTCTCGAGAGATGGTGTATTGTCCCGATAAATTTTTTTCAGCAATAATACGTTTCTGTGCGCACAGTTTGCCTTGAATGCTAATTTGTGATGTGGATAGAGAGGCTCCGAAATATCATATTTCAGCCTTCGTAGTGAAGGAAAGCCAATCTCACCCATGTCGAGCACATGAAAATTGAATTTCTCGAGCCATTATTTTTTCTCAGCTCCTTTTACATACATTGTGCTTGCGTCATGTAAAACAGTTTTCAACACATTTTCAAGCTCCTCATAGGCTAAATCCCCCGAACTCCAAGATAATCCGTGATAATTGCGCTCCAACCAGAGATTTTCCCACCTGTACTTGGCGGTGAGTCTGCACCACGGTGTAGGTGGTTTGAAAAGAAACACCCAGGGCATGAGATATGTGTTGAGTGGAACTATGGCAAGTTCCTTCACGACAAACTCGTTTACAGGCTTTTTGAAACCTTGTACATCGAGCACGTATTCCATTTTGACTGACTGCCTACCACAAGTTGCTGCTCATTTTATACTATCTTCCCCACCACCCTTTAAACGAGTTTTCGTACATCCCCACTCATGGGATTGTACTCAACTATACGATCATGTAGAATCAGACAATATGCAGAGGTATTAAGTGGTAAATTTGCTCTAGTCTCAAACTCGAGACGTACATCCACCGAAGCTTGCTTCAGTGACTCATTTTGTTTCGAACAATCAATCACAACAAGAGGAGCATACTCGAGATAATCGGCCTTGTTCAGCATTGGTTCAGTCTCTTTGTTGTAGTAGGCATTTTGAAAATTGGCATACATGTCGTATAGAACAGCGTACTGATTATTCGTTACATTGAGATTGAGGTTTCCATACGGATAGTGTTGAGAATTGAGAAAGAGTGTTACGTTGCTAATGTTGCAAGGATCAAAACGACTGGCATTAACCGTTTTACGGCCTCTGCGATATGTCTGGAAGCCGAGAATAACGAAGCGAGGCTTATCCAGTTGGCTAGCAGTCTTTACAGTCGACACATGTTTCGATGTACTGGGCAGTAGCGGATAGTCATATAGTTCCCAGCTACGAAAACTCATGGTGACAGGTCTATCCTTTTCCAGGTAGTTGAGTAATTTAATTTTATGCTTATCCGAGAGTAGTACGTACGGCATCAGCCATTCAATTTTGGTGATTTCAATTTTAAAATCCTCGTAAACTTGTACACCAGCCACTGCTATTTGTGCCTGTATAACAGAATTTACATCAGAATTCGATCTTGTGAGATTGAGCTCATGTTTAGCATTCACAACGATTTTGCGATAATCCTCAGCAAAACCTAGGATCATACTAAGTGGAATTGATCAAAAGGCTAGACTAGTAGAGGAGCTTCATAAACCAGCTCGACGTAATTATCAGTGGCGAAGGTTTATAATGCGTGGTTTAGATGATACCTGGCAAGCTGGTCTGGTAGAAATGCTACCTTACACGTAAGACAATAGAGGTTATAAATACCTACTGAAAGTCATCGATGTATTCTCAAAGTACGCCTGGGCCGTACCTTTAAAGAACAAAATGGGAAACGAAGTTTCAGCAGCAATAAAATCTATTCTAGAGCAAGGTCGAGTGCCAAAAAATTTGCATACTGATCGAGGAAAAGAATTTTACAACTCTTCGTTTGAAGGTCGAAGGTGAAACATATTTCCAAGTGGTTTTTGTTTGAGGGTGTAGAAATTGCAGCCAATGATTTCACATATTAAACATCGGAGGCATAGCACCGCTACAGCTTATTTGTGTCCCTGCTCGAGTTAGTATCCGAGTTCTAGGAGAGAGACAAAATTCTTCTTCTCCTCTTGATACAGGTAATTGATTATAGCATTCCTTCGTATCTCTTCTTTTAACTTCTACTTGCAAACATTTGACTAAATGGATAACTTCTCCCGCTACTACCGCCATGTGTCCTAGTTCTTTCATTAATCAGAATGCAATTTCATCTGGTGCTTGAACGGCTATTGATAAAGCATTGGTTAACACTTGTTTCTCGAGTTCGCATTTATGTTTTAGCAGGTCGTAATACATCTGATTAATTTGATTTTTGAAGTGTCCCTCTACATACATAAATTTTGAGTTTACGTATGTGAATATATCTAAATTTTCTACAGGTGAGTCTTTCTTTAATAAAAAGGTCTTCTTGTCGGTTTCTTCTAATACAAACAATTTAGGATGTTCAGTGCGGATCAAGATGTGCCCACATATTTTGATTTTTCCAATGCTTGTTAATGCAAATGGGTTTCTAACATGTATGTAATTCGAATAGACTTTTTTTCCTTTGTTTTGTTGGCATATCCTTGGTATAATATTGTATACTTTCGACCCCCGCATGTGTCTGCTGGTAATGGTTCCCAAAAGGCATATCCTTCCAATACATCTCTACACTGGGTATCTGTTAATTGACAACTTGAACCGGATCTTAACTGTATTTTATTAGAATTAGGTTGACAGTTGCGTAATAATCAGAAAGATATATTTCCACAAATCCTTGTACTAAATACTTCGTTCCAATGTCCGTAAGGATCGGAGTAAGATGTACCTTTACATTTTGCATCGGAATCCACACTGCCTGCAAATGTGATAGGGGTCGAGAATGTACTATTTCTTGGTAAATTTTGTATTACTGTTCCCGCAATGTTTGCATACCCGCCTTTAAACATTCGCATACATTCATCTCTTTGTATCTCTTTATAATAACTAATCACTCCATCGATTACTCACGTTGCGTGGGAATGCATTCCACAATGAGTTATGTGCCGAGTGATTTCAATGGAACATAGAATTTCATGTGCCTTAGTAAATTCGTTGACTTGCAATAATTGCAATTAATAATAAATAGTTAGTTGCTCTTCACAATCGAACCCTGTTAACCGATGTCCTGAACTTATTCTGATGGCCCAAACCATCAGTTGAATAAAAATTAACATCTTGTAAGTAAAGGCCATCTGAAACATAAAACAAATTTTTCCTTGCTCTCCCCTCGTCTTGAGTTGAGTATAATGTATGTGTGTCGGATTCGTTTAATTATGTTATCTGTCTGATTAGTATTTCCTTATACTGGTGTTGGTGAAGATTAGCGTTTATTACTGATAGTGGTCGTCTATTTAAATAAAATCGATAAAATACTTCTTCGATCGGAACTTCAACTTCGCCTGTTCGTGTGCCTATATGTAACGTAAATTCTGCTATGTTCCGGTTTATCCCAGCTTTTATACTCTCGTAACATAGAATGACTATTATTATTCCAGATAGTAGTCCTATAACCATTACTATTGCCAAAACTATGATGAATAGTTTGGTTCTAAATTCTTTCTTTTATTCTTCTGAGACATCAATCCCTACTGTCTTTCCTTGTAATTCCCAAAAAGAATGAGCTATGGTCCAGTCGATTTTTGCAGTTTTATTTTCTCTGCGAGCTTTTAATTCAGTTATTATGTAAGGTTCTGATTTACTATGCTGAACCGCGCAGTAATTCTATATACAAATAATTATTTATTTGAGTATAGGTGAACTAGCCTTGACTCGAGAGTCTTCTGTTACTATTAAGTAGGTTATGATTCTAATAAACTGTCTCTTTATGGTACTTCTTTGTTATGACTTTATTTAGACGAAGGCCCAATGCTTTGATACAGATGTTACACAGATGTTTTAATCTAATCTTTATGTTTGTTCTTAATGTTACGTATTTACTTATTTCTATATTGGTTCGACTTACAATCCCGTTCGGACACTACTAGTAGATTGCACGGTCGATGACTGGGCGGTGTTTAGTATTATCCTACACGGATGGTTCCGTGGCGTGTTGAGAGTAAGTTCCTTAACTAAGCTGCCGAAGCTAACGCCAGATAGGTTGACGGTCCTTAAGCCTCGTACTGTACCAACTCACGTCCAGAGTATGAAGAATTCCACCGGTTAGCTTCCACGGAGTTTGAGTGGTTTCTAAGCACCCAATAGACGACGCGAAGGACTAAACGGCACTCGTATTCACACACCAGGTCCAGCAGGTACAACACTCGTTGTCCTTGTAAAAAGAGACTTCACAAAAGGCAATATGAGGACTGAGTGCGGTGCTTATAAGGCTTGGCGGATGATCTCAATGTTAGGGTAATAACCAATCACTGATCGCCACCGAAAGTGTCTTACAATATAGGTTGGTGATGGTGCAGAATAAGTAGGTTTTGGGATTGCTGACTCGGGGGTCAGTTGGTTTAATTAGTAGGACGCGTTTGATGTCGTAAACGCGGTTGCGGAAATGCTTACATTGTGATTATCGTCGTATACCTGCGCCTGTACACATACACGCCGTCATACATCATTCTGTATGCAGTATATTCATACATATAATTATCTTTTATGAACATGGGACGTTACACCTCCCCCCCCAGAGTATTGCTGTCCCCAGCAATGGGTGCTGGTGCAAAAAGAAAAAAAAAACGTGCGATGTTCATTCACAATATGTTGTTACATAAGTATGTTGTTTAAGAACTTTTCATAAAGTTAATAATATAATGCTGATATATGCATTATCTCGGAAGATTAATAAGTGATTAAAAAGAAATTTTCGGTATTTTGATCTCTAATCCTAGTTGTAAAATTTTTGTTTTGATCCGATCATAATTGCGATTTTTCGTACTTTATTTACAGGATAACAATGTAAATATAAACAATTTGTCTAACTTTTATTACATTATTAGCTCGGAGACTCTTAATTGCAAAATTACAAAAAGTTTTGGTTCGAATCCGACCATAATTTTTATTTATTTATTTATTTATATTTTTCCCTTTTTTTTTCGTGGGTCGATAGAGTATCCTTAACTAACAAATTAGGTACAAAAATAACAATTTTCGTACTGTAATTTTTCGAGTTACAGGCCTATAAACATTTGATTGTTGCTACTTATTTTTGAGTGTATTTTGACTTCCTAATGTGCGGTCGAGTGCTAAAAGTCCGAAATTATTATTATTTTGTTAAATAATGCCAATTGTTGCTAAATTGTTCATTCCGCATGTTTAGTATTTGTATAATATGAACCCCTGTGTGGTCTTATTGTAAGTCCGCTAGATTGGAAAGTGCATGTGTGTAGGTATAAGCCTGTATGCAAGTATAACTGGTCTTATGTATACTTATATATACTCTTACCCGTCTTTATGTATACTGATATATATACTCGCATGTCCATACGTTATATATATACTCGCTGTATATATATAGGTATAGTATTGACTGCGAGTGTGACGTACTGCATTCCTCGGTGGGTCGCATTCCTGGATGGGTCTTTTTGATTCTTCAAGTATCCGCTCGGTGGCAGGAGTTACCGCGCTTTGGCGCGAACTCGTGCTTTCGTCACGCCTACGTATACGCGCGTGCTGTGTGTTTTGGCGCGAGCTGACAACACGTGAGCGCGAGTGCATTGGCTTCGAATGGTAGTAGCCGCAATGCTAAGTTCGCTGACATCTATTGTCAGCATTATCGGCGTGATACTACTGCTTTTTGAAATCATTCTTCTGTTTTCCTTTCGGCCGTACTACACGTAACTTTTATTATAAATCCAAGGTAAGTTGAATTTTATTTTCATTTTGCTATTACTGTATGGTATTTGTTATTATTTTGATATTCGTATTTGTTGTTGTAGATGTCGTCTGCTGGTTCAAGTCTTCCCTGCGGCGGTGTACGTCACTCCTTTGTACAGGAGTACACCGGCGTAGGAATTGTTGAGGCTACTAGACGGATGCGTTTGGGTCTAGGCAAGGACTCGAACTTCACTGTGCATGTTGTAAGTGTTTGTATCTTCTCTGGTAAAAAATTTTTGGTTATTTTTAAATTTTCGTTTTTCTATTTATTGTAGTATCGCAAGGCTTTGGATGTGACCGCGGCTCCAGACGATTTTGCTGAGTACTTGCAGCCGATACTGTCTGCTGGTACTGTTTTTGAACGGTTGAGGTTGCAGGGATCTCCTACGGGGCCTGGTTTATCCTACAGCCATAAGAAGGCGATGAAATTCAAGCCTGCCGAGTCTTTGAAATTAGCTGCGGAGCTTCAGGTGAGTTTTTAATTATTCTTCTAATAATTCTAAAATGACTATTGTCTCATAATAAACTTCTTATTTTTCTTCTTTTATAGCGCAATGTCGTGCCCGGGAAGGTGGATTCGTTGCTGGACTGTGACCGCTTCATGGACGCAGTCATACAGCATCACTCTAATTCTACTTCCGGGTCCTTGTATGGTATGAATTTGGAGTTAACGAATATTCCGCATGAGTTGGGCGAGGTACCCTGGAATGTGCATCCCTCTCGTAATTCTGCGCTGGCGCCGTCAATAGGTATTAATGTACCGACTTATTATCTGTCCGGTGATGCATCATACACACCTATGCATCCCGAGGATGGCTACTTGGACAGCTGTAACGTTGTCCGCTGGGGCCTTCCCGGTGCGTGCAAGGTATGGTTGTTTGTTCATCGGATGGACAATGAGAGGTTGATGGCGGCTGTCAAGGAAGAGGTGCGCCGGTGGCGGCAGAGGCAGCCCAATATGGCGCTCGTAGATGAAGGTTGTTCTTTACCTCTACACCACAAAACTTGGGTGTTGACTACTGAATTCCTGATGCGGCATAACATCCGTCATCAGTGTGTTCGGCAGGAGCCTGGTGATTTGGTGTACGTAGGTATCGGCATTTACCACCAAGTTGTCAATATTGGTGTTACTCTTGCCGAGGCGGTGAATGTAGGTAGTGCTGCGTGGAATATATGCGCTCACCTCTTCACTACTTGTACCAGTTGTGCGGAGAATGGGGGACCAAGTGGTGTTCAATACATTTCTCCCAACGAAATGTGTAGCGTTGGCATTAAGGAGCGTGATGTCAAACGGTATGTGTGCAACGTTGAAGGGTGTCCTTACGTTTGTACAACTGCTCGTGATTATCAGGCGCACCTTACTGCTCATCGTTCTCCACTTTCGAAGGTAGGGAAGTATGTTTGCGCCCGGTGTAACCATCCTCCTTATTCTACGAACGCACACCTGACGAGGCACATAAAGAGGATACATTCCTTGGATCTTCCAAAACCTTTGGAGGTTACCTGCCCGTTATGCGGCATCGTTATGTTGGCTCCGAATTTAAATCGGCATATGGCGCAGAGCTGTAGAGGCCGAAAATGAACTGTTATTTTCTTGTTTTGTTTTAAGTATTTGTTGATGTATTGTTCAAGTTTTTTGTTGTTTTTATAATATATTTATTAATTAAAAAAAAAAATTTTTCTTTTATTTATTTATTGCCATCACCTTCCACTATCCGAGCGTTGAACTCTGTCAGTGCTGATTCGTATGATTTACTGTTGACGCGGAGTTTTACGGAGTATAAGTAGGATCTCCTTTTAGTTCAAAATTCATTATACTTTATTCCTTAGTCTTCTTCGTTGTCAGTTTCTTTGGCCTATAGCCTATTTCCTGATTTTAAATGGCGCGGCCGATCTTAGGTTTCTGGGGTTTTGGGTATCCCGTGGAGGATACTGTTGACGAATCCGACGTTGGTGTAAGTATCAATTTAAACTTTTACAAAAATTTAAATTTGTATAAAAATTGTTTTTCATTTATGTTATTTTCCCGATTTTTAGGAAGAGTCCGATGATGAGGGTATTGGTATGGACTTAACCGTGCCCTCCCTTGCGCCCAGTTCTTATCCTTGTCACGGGACGCCATTATCGAGTTTCTATATAAATGATCGGTGTGTTGTATGTCGTGAGCCGCCAGGATCTCCGTCCTTCATCCGGCTATATCGTAGTGGTTCTTTCTTCCAAGTGAGTATAATTGTAAGTTTTTCCTTGTTTAAGTTCTTTAAAAATGGTGAATATTTCTCTGTTCTAGGCTATGTATCGTATTAGTCAGGTCGATCATCCTGCTCCTGATGATGACGATGGGGTATGGTATCCCTGTCACATGGAGTCGTGGGACGAGCCGGATGGTGAAAGCTGTCCTGTTTGTTTTGGCGCAATAGATCAGCCTCCAACACTTATGAGTGTATCCACTCTCAGTGGATACCTATACCGAACGTCCGCTTGGAGTGAAATTACAGATTTGTTGTTACGTTTTAAGATTTGTTGTTACGTTTTTTTTTTTTTTTTTTAAGATAATAAATTTTATTTAAAATTAATCTTTCTAAAATTTCTTAAAAAAAATGTTTTTATCCCAGTGATGACCTCGAACCCACGATCCTATGCTGCTTCCTTTTGCGTAAAAATTAATTACTCCCAAAATTCTTTAGTCGAAGGAAAGAGAATAATATGGACACTGGTAAATTTAAAATACCGTGTCTTGAATTGGTAGCGGTCTTGTCTGGTTGCGCGATAAGTTTACGCTAGTAGTTCGGTGTTTATTGGTTAATTGCAACGTTGCTGGATTTGTTACCGGTGTATTGTACACAATGACCTCTCTGGTATTCGGTGGTAGCGTTGTGGATATCGTTGAAATTGCTGATTCTGCAGATGTTCCTAAATCTATTTCTTCGATGTTGCAGGTTTTATATTTAGTCTCGTGTTGTAATAATGGGTTGACTGTAACTCTGTTTAAACTGTCGTTTTCGTAAATGTCTGCTTTTCTTTTAAATGTTTTTGATTTCCTTGGTTTTCTTCTAGTACATCTGATGCATGTAAAGGGGAAGCAACATTTATAAATAATATAAATGATTGATAATATTACTATGGGGGACATGATTGATGTAGCAAAATATGCTGCATTTGTGTACTTTTCTCTCTTTTGGGCAGCAACTTCCGAAATCTTGTCTTCAAGTTGTTGTAGCGTGATGGCATCTTCGCTTTCGGCCCAACTTTTTATTCGATGAACCTCGGTCTCGGTAAACTGTGGCACTTCAGCAAGCTTACTGTACTTTAGTATACTGCTAACGTTCATGAAATTAATATTCCATGACAGTTCTGGTTTATAGTAGAACGTTTGGTTTGTTTTTATTACGTTGACTCCGTATAATATATTTTGACTTGTGTGTCCGTAGCACAGCCCACGGATGGTTAAAATTCCAGCTCCTTTTATGATTAGCTCTGCTTTGCGTTCATCATTACAAATGATTCTCATCGGTACTGGATCAATTGCTGAAAACAGCCATTCGTCTGTACTCATTAGTTTGGTCCATCTTACAGATGCTGCTGATGAAATAGACATTTTACAACTTCGTAATGTCGATTCCTTTGGTCTTGCAAGTAGCGCAAATTCGCATGGGCTTTTATCATTGTCTATATTAAATGGTAATGTAGGTGGACACATTACTAGTCTGTCGAAAGTAACACAAGTACTTACGTATGATGATGTTGCTAACAAATAGCTTTGCATATCATGTGATACGATTAAATTTGTATGGCTGGGTACGATACTCACATATGAAGTATGATTAGCTGTTAATTCCTTTGCGATAGGTAGCGAGTGAATTTTATAGTGTGAATATCTGTTTTTATCTGATAGTGGAAAGTCTAATAACACCATTAACCTACCATTCGTAGTAGCAACACTTGTTTTAGACATGGCATGCAACATGTCTATGGTTACCAAACTATGGTCCCATGGTAACGTGTTATTGTTAATTGACCTTAAAATTGATTGTAACTGCTCATGTGTGAATAATAAAGGGTGTAGATGCCCTTGGGTAGCTGTCTCTAATGTGTTTACCAAAGTTTTGTAAGTACTTATACTATGTTCTAGTGCTTGATCGAATTGATAAGTCCATCTCGATATAGCTTGAATTGTGCTAGTACGAATCGCAAAGGAATCCAGCTGTTCGGTTCTATTCATAAGACTCACGATTTGCGAGTGTTGTTCACTCAGGCGTTGTTCATGAATCGCCATGTCATTATGAAGACTCTCTAAATTTGATCTAACAATATGCGTTTGAGTAGCGGCCATCGAAGATATATTAGCTGTCCTTTCATACAGTTTATCGATATCTACATTTAGTTGGTCTCTGTCTCCTGCATCCATAGTACCAAAAAGCTGTTTATTGATCCAACCCACAAACTCGAAAGGCGCTCCACGTTTCCTCAAAGTATGAGTATAGGGGGAGAAACGATTCTCCTGAAGGACTAACGATGGTTTGAAGAATATGTGTAAGTCGTCTTTCAATGATTTTAGCATTTTTAACTCTAAATTGAATTTTCCTGTCGGTATAATGTTGTTACATTCCGATTCTTCTAGTTTACTTTTACACATGTTTGTCAATCCAAAAATCTGTTTTTCTCTCCAAACAATCGGGTCCTTCCAGCTACTCAAATCCAGAGTAACGGCAATCCTCCATCTAGTTCTTTCTATTTTTACCTCCCCCATATACTCGTAGTATATTCCTGGATTTTGAGTTATCTCGGTTATCTGGTAGTAGGTAGCCTCGTCCAGCATCAGGCTATTGTTGCCGTTCGGATAAAAAGATAGAAGCAGTCCTAGCATCACTATCAATAACGCCATGATGCTGAAACAAAGAACGTAGTACTCAGCGATAAAATTTCTCTAACTTGTCCTTATGCTTTACTATAAGTTTTCCATTAGATGACTCTACTATGACATTATTATTGTCTTTAATTTCTTTTACAAAAAATTTTCCATTATAAAATTTATCTAATTTCCCATATCTGGGTTCCTTTAATACTCTCACTTCGTCTCCGACAGAAATCTGTAAAGGTCTTGCCTTTTTATCATAGTACTCCTTGTTCTTATGTTTTGATTGTATGAGATTATTCCTGGCTACTGTTTGTGCATCTCTCAAACATTCCGTTAGTTCTTGTATGTAATCGTTGTAAGTTTCTAACTCGAATTCGTTCGGCAAACGATTGGGTGTACGGGCTGGTTTGCCGTATACTAATTCATGAGGAGTGTAACCCGTCGATGTATGTACGGATGTATTATACTCATGAATAGCAAAGGGAATTACTTTATCCCAATCTTGTTTGCTTGATGATTTATTTCTTAGAAAGTCTGCTAAGACAGCGTGACTTCTTTCTAAGGATCCATTAGATTGTGGATGGTATGCAGTCGTAGTATTTAATTTAAAATTATAAATTTCGGATAACTGTGACAATAGATTGTTTTGAAAACTGCGTCCTCGGTCGCTTAGAATTATTCTAGGTACTCCAAAATGTACAAAAAGGTGTCGGGTCAAAGCGTCTGCGATTGTAACTGCTTTGATGTTGGGCACTGGTACTGCTATACAAAATTTTGAAAACTGACACTGCATAGTTAGTATATGCACGTTACCTTGCGTAGATTTGCATAAAGGTCCAACTGTATCTATGGCTACTTTATAGAAAACTTCACTTGGTGTATCCGTTATTAGCATTGGTTCTCTTGTCTTTACTCTAACCAGCTTTTGTTCTTGGCAGATTTCACATTTGCGTACGAAATCATGTATATCTTCTTTCATTCCTTTCCAATAATATCGTCCTCTTATTCTTCTATAGGTTTTTCCCATACCACGATGTCCTCCAAACAAACTATTATGGTAATCGTTCAGAACTATTAACTTGTATTCAGGGGCTAGTATCTTACACTCACCGTAACATATCGTTACTGCTATTTGTAAATTTTTCAGTTTTTCCTTAATTTTATTTAATAATACCCCTCGTGGAAGAGTGTCAGTTAGCTCTCCGCTTCTAGCTAATCTAAAAGACTTTAACTTTTTATTCTTAATTTCGTTTGCTAATGTACTTAAACATTTCGATAAATTATCTGGTGTAATTTCGTCTTTTTCTTTATCCGAAATAACTAAACTAAAAATGAATCTTTTTCTATTTTGGGTAACTATTACATCACCGATGGTTATCTTGGCCTTCGATAATTCATCGCGATAAATAGCTTCTACGTCAATAAGTAATTTGTTAGTTCCATATGATAAACTTAAATCTTTTGAAATGAAATGTACTATATTATCTTTTAGATAGGTTATACATTCTCTAGTTTTTAAAAATTTTAATGATTCACTCGAGTTCACATCTGAATCTACATAGTCGAAAAATACAGAAGTTGGTGTGTTTCCAAATCTTGGAGCTGTACTGTCTTCCTTCGGTTTACTATTTATATAAGAAGTATTATGGTTGTTGGTAAGTGTTCCGCTTGTGGGTGTTATTATTGTTTTTGTCGTTTTAGGTAGATTATTTTGATTTTTGGGTTTAGATAATTTTTTTCTTAATTCTTCGTTAATCTCATCCTCCGATTCTTCTTCACTATCCTCTTGTTCTATTGTGGAGAGGTGATGCCAATTGGTGTTTTCGGCCATCTCTTCAGTCCAAGCAGTAGAAGATGCTCTAGGTTGTTTTATGGGTGACTTGAAACGAATCGGATTAGACTGACTATCTGCGTATTCTAGCATCCATTCTCTCACAGTGCTGCTGGGGACTACTGCCTGTGAAGCTTCTCCTAGTAACGTAGGTGGTTCTGAACTCGCTTTCTCTCCTTGTTGTAAGGGTGATGAGCTTTCAATATCTTTCATGAGGTCCCAGTTCTCAGTTGGAGTTTCATGATAGAGCTCTAAGAAATTATCCCAGCACATCGAGAGTGGTTGGTTATTTGTAGTCTCGCTTGGGTTTCCATTAGGATTAATCTCTTTTTCCTTTGCACTTTTGTTTAATTCAATGCTAGATAATTCTTGTAGTTCTGAATTATCCATGAGTTGACCTGGCATTGATCGTCTCATATTAGATTGTAAATTTGGGTTTATTAACTCTTTGTCATCACTTGATGATGAAGAATCTCTATATTTTGTTTCAATTTCCGGACTAGTTTGTCTAGAATTAGTATTCTTTTTGTTGTTGGGATTTTTACTCTTGTTCTTGTGGGGTTTATTCAATATTATTTCATCAAATTCACTTTCACCTGGATCCTCGTTTGACTTGGCCATAGTAGAATCAGTTTCCTCTTCTGACTCTGTATCTTGATTCAACAGGCTAGGAAGCAAAGATTTGTTGCTTAGTGGTATTGGTGGAGCATCGGAAGATTCTGCGATACTACTCTCGATTGAGTTGGTTATTTCTGAGTTATCTGTTTCACTCATTGATGGTGGTTCGGAAACTATGGGTTCTGCAAAAACTACTGTTTTCTTTTCTGTAGTGGCTGGTTCGTTCTTCCTCATTCTAAGTCTCTTCGCGATTGTACTTGCTTCTAGGTCGGCTTGCCCTCCCTCCATACCTAAAGGGATAGTGGGGTTATCAAGCTTGATTCCTTCCTTACGACCCGGTTTCTTTCGATGTTTAACTCCTTCTTTAGAAGTTTCGTTTTCGTTTTGTAGTTGAGTACGATTCTGTCTGGCTAAAGAAGTTTTAGTCGGCTTAGGTAGGATAGGCAGTACTCGTACCTCCCCCCCCCTGTTCTTGTTCATCTTCTTTAATTAGTTGGTCTCTATCAATTGGATTGCGGGAAAGGGCGTCTGCGTTAACATTTAGACGACCAGGTTTATACTTGAAAGTATAGTAATAACCTCGTAATCTCATTCTCCAACGATTTAACCTACTGACTGGATCTTTTAATGATTCAATCCATGTCAATGGTTCGTGATCTCCGTAGACGGTGAAATGTTTACCGTAAAGGTAGTGGCTAAAATACTCTATGGCATTTACTACGGCTAAACATTCTTTTTCTGTGGTAGAATAATTTCGTTCGCATTTGTTGAGAGATCTGGACATATAGGCGATTGGATGTTCTTGTCCTGGTTCACCTTGACTTAGGACTGCACCTATAGCTCCATCACTTGCATCCGTAGTTAGAATGAAAGGCTTACTCTCATCCACTGTTGTTAGTACAGGGGCTTCACAAAGTGCTTCTTTTAAGATCTTAAAACTTTGTTCTTGTTCTAATTCCCACTTCCATTTTACGTTTTTGGCTAATAGGGCGTTGATGGGCCCTGCTTTCTCTGAGAAGTTTTCGATAAACCTTCTGTAATAACCAGCTAATCCTAAGAACTGTCGAATTTCAGTTTGGTTAGTTGGCCTCGGGTAGTTTTTAACGGCTTCTAACTTCTGAGGGTCCGGTCTTACTCCATTACTATCGATGATATGACCTAAATAATTAATTTCTGGTACAAGGAATTGGCATTTATCCATTTGTAGTCTTAAGCCTACCGCTGACAACCTTTCAAACAATTTAGCGATTTTCTCCTCATGTTCTTCGAGAGAATTTTTGTATCCTGTAGACCTGTTAGGACGCAATCCATGAGCCTTTGGAAGGTTGCAGGCGCGTTGGTAAGGCCGAAGGGCATACATAGGTACTCAAAATGGCCGTATTTGGTGTTAAAGGCAGTTTTCTCAACATCCCCAGGGTCAATCTCTATTTGATGGAAGCCCATGGCGAGGTCAAAAACTGAGAAATATTTTGCTCTTCCGATCTGCTCAAGGATTTCCATGATGTTAGGTAGTGGATATGCGTCCTTGATGGTTTTCGCGTTTAACTTTCGGTAGTCAATTACCAACCTGTACTTTTTCTTTCCGTCTGGTCCTGGTTTCTTAGGTACGATTCGAATAGGACTGCAAGATGGGCTCTTTGAATGCCTGATTATACCGGCTTCCAAAAGTTTTTGTATTTGGTTAAAAAGCTCGTCATCTAGTCCTGTTGGTCCTCTCTTGTACTTAACTTTGACGGGTTCTTCATCGGTTGTCCTAATCTTATGCTTAACACATGATGTTCTTGGTGGCGGATCTCCTGGCAAATAAAACAGATGAGAATATTCTTTTACCAATTTCTTAATCTGCGTTCTTTCTGGTCTTGTGTGATAGTTGGTCAAAACTTTTTCCAGGATTGTTTTTACGCGGTCTTCTTCGTCTTTTGGTGGTTCCCCTTCTAACGGAAACTCGTAGTCATCCTCCAAGTCATCGTAAAAGTCAAATGCTTCCAATGGCTGTGGAGTAATTTCTATTTCGACTGGGTCAGGTAGAGTATTAGTGGCCATTACATAACAGTAGCCTTTGTTATTTTTAACGGCGGCTTCTCCTATAAAAACTCCTGGGACGGTATTTATTCGTCTTAAGTAGGCTTGGCCCTTAGCTGAATGTTTAGTTGCGGGAATTCTTATAGGAACTTTTGCTCTGGCCGGTAACTTAAATACAGTTTTACCATTGGATTTAAAACCTTTAGAATTAAAATTCCAATTTACTGTATCTATAGATTCCGGTTCTATCTCGCGTTCGGCATATGGAAATTCAAACTCAGATTCAATCTGAACTCTTTTTACTTCCGTGTTTCGATATGCTTCCTCTGGATGTTTATCTTCACTAGTTTCTGGTATTAGTTTATGAACGAAGGGAACGGGTGTTATCGGATGACTTTCTGTTACTAGTACTCCCTCTCCAAACATGATGTTTACTTTTTCTACAAGTAGAAAAGGGTTACCCAATATAAGTTCCTCTGATAGTGGCGTGCTAGATGGTAACACGTGGAATAAATGGTCCTTTCCTAAGATTTTTAATTTTACAGTTCCTAGAGTCCTTACCTCCTGTGGAGAAATACCTAGTATAGAGATCACGTCATTTTGGTCTACTATAGCATTAGGACCCAATGCATTTTCTTTTACTGCATTGATTTGGGCTCCGGTATCCACTACACATAAGGCTTCTGGAACTGCCAGTTGTTCTATTTTTAATTTTATTGTGGGCGAGGATTCGACTCTTGACGTAAGTCGAATAACTTGGGCTGGTTTCCCGACTTGGCTGTGGGGCCGGGACTGGTTGAACGCTGTGGAGTCGTCCCGCTCACTGGTGCGTTCTTCCAGTGAGCGTTGTCCCAGTTTAAATGATTTTTATTTCCACTACGAAACGGGATTGGCGACTTCGGCTTTTCTCCGTAATAGTCTTGATTTCTGTTATTTGCGGATTCTTGATGGTGACATGGTTCCTGCATTAGGACTGGTCTGTGCGTACACGTTGGTGGATTTTGATGTTGGTAGCCTCCATTTTGAGGTGGGTACCAATATCCGGCTCTCTGTTGATTTTGAAAGTATATATAACATGCAGCACAGTTACAGGGTCTGTAATCCAGATATAATGGTGCCTCTGGTGGTATAACATGTCTTTGTACTGGTGGTCTTACTGGCACCATAGTATTTTCGGTATATTCCCTCTGGAGTATACTTGGATGTTTGATAGGCTCGGGTACTGGCTTTTTATAACTCAATTGTGGTGGTGCGTGTATTTTGCCTCCTTCAAAAGTCATTTTTGGGAAATAGGTGTCATCCCGGTCTATTGAATAAGAAATCTCATTTCTATTATGCGTAGAATCATGAAAATTCACTCTTCTTTGCCCTCCTCTATCTCCTTCCTCATTATTCAATGTTCTTACTTGATGTATACTTTCATATATTTCTCCTGAACCAGGGGGTGAATCCCGTGAACCATGTGGATTTCGATCTTGTGTATGACTTACTTGATGAATACGTGGATTGGAGTAATGATTATTATACATGGTTACTTTACCCCGTTCATATTTCGATGCTAACGCGAACGCGTCATCCAGTTTTTCTGGTGCTAACTCGATAATACGGGTTCTCCAACCATCTGGTAATCCATTAATAAATGATTCTAAGGCGATGATTTCGATCTGAGGTTTTAAATGATCTCGCTGTACGTTATTTCCCAGTACTTCCAACGCGGCGTTAATTGCGGCATTAACTAGCGCGTTTATTCGACCGTAAAACTGTCGAATATTCTCTCCCTGTCTCATGGAAGATGATTGAATTTCGTGTAAGTAATAACTATATGTGCGGGGCGGTGCAAAGCAGTCTTTTAAATGCGATTTTAAATCATTCCAAGTTTTAAATGTGCTACCTTCCAAGGCTTGTCTGGCTTTACCCCTTAATTTTGATATAACGATTCTTAAAAAGTGTGCTTCTGAATCTGTAGAAATCATGGTAAAGCAGTTATCAACATCTTGTAAGAATTCTTTTAGATTCATGTTCGTTCCATCGTAATCTGCAAGATGTTGAGTTGCTCTTTCCACTGCCCGAAAATTATTTGACTCTAATATACTACGTGAAAATTCTAATAATTGTTCTTCTCTTTCTGCCTCTTTAAATCTATAAAATTGATCTAAAGCATTGATTCTTTGTTCTAAGTTGGGTAATCTTAAGATTTCCTCTCTAGTCTGATTAAACGCCATTATGATTTATTTCGTCTAAAATTTCTTCTTAATAATGAAAATTCTAAATGAGACAGTTGGTACTTTAGTAACAATGGCTTAGTTCCCCACCAGGGATGCCATTTGTAAGGTTCTGATTTACTATGCTGAACCGCGCAGTAATTCTATATACAAATAATTATTTATTTGAGTATAGGTGAACTAGCCTTGACTCGAGAGTCTTCTGTTACTATTAAGTAGGTTATGATTCTAATAAACTGTCTCTTTATGGTACTTCTTTGTTATGACTTTATTTAGACGAAGGCCCAATGCTTTGATACAGATGTTACACAGATGTTTTAATCTAATCTTTATGTTTGTTCTTAATGTTACGTATTTACTTATTTCTATATTGGTTCGACTTACAATCCCGTTCGGACACTACTAGTAGATTGCACGGTCGATGACTGGGCGGTGTTTAGTATTATCCTACACGGATGGTTCCGTGGCGTGTTGAGAGTAAGTTCCTTAACTAAGCTGCCGAAGCTAACGCCAGATAGGTTGACGGTCCTTAAGCCTCGTACTGTACCAACTCACGTCCAGAGTATGAAGAATTCCACCGGTTAGCTTCCACGGAGTTTGAGTGGTTTCTAAGCACCCAATAGACGACGCGAAGGACTAAACGGCACTCGTATTCACACACCAGGTCCAGCAAGTACAACACTCGTTGTCCTTGTAAAAAGAGACTTCACTAAAGGCAATATGAGGACTGAGTGCGGTGCTTATAAGGCTTGGCGGATGATCTCAATGTTAGGGTAATAACCAATCACTGATCGCCACCGAAAGTGTCTTACAATATAGGTTGGTGATGGTGCAGAATAAGTAGGTTTTGGGATTGCTGACTCGGGGGTCAGTTGGTTTAATTAGTAGGACGCGTTTGATGTCGTAAACGCGGTTGCGGAAATGCTTACATTGTGATTATCGTCGTATACCTGCGCCTGTACACATACACGCCGTCATACATCATTCTGTATGCAGTATATTCATACATATAATTATCTTTTATGAACATGGGACGTTACAATTACATCTTCAATAGAAGTGTTTCCTTCAATTTTTAGATTGATTTGCGGAGTTTAATGTTTGAAGATTGTATCGTGTGCGAGTGTTTGATGACAATTGATATTCGCCAGCAAGGACCTCGCAGCCTTGTTTTATCCTTAAAATTCCAGGTCCGTTTATCATGATATATTCTTGTTTCTTCCTGCAATTAATTCGTAATTCCATAGGTTCGTATAATGAATAGACCCAACCTTGATTCTTCTCTGTATTTTCCCAGAAAGGTAAGTTCATGTCCAAATACCTGACGTCGCACTTGCTATAGTTCGTTTCCTCTGGGTGTTGTAATAAAGTATATTCGCAACTATTATTTTCGATCTCGGAGCGAATGGGTTGATCCGATCGACATAACTTCTTATCAAATGCGTTCGTGCACTTCTCGTACTGTTCTTGAGTTAGAGCATATGTCGCTTTTTGTGATATCCCTAATAAGGGGGAGCGAGATTTTACATATACAGTGGCTATCTTTCTATCTTTTAATTTCTTTGGCATAGGTAACGACTTTACTCTATATACAATGTATGGAATATCCGAAATTAAGGGAAAACTTAAACTGATCATCAATCTATCATTGACCTTTCCGTACTTTATTTGCGAAATGGTCCCTAATAAATCTATATGTACCAGAGTTTCATCTAACGGAAATCTATCTGGAAGATTCATCTGTTTGGTGTCTTTCACAACATGGGTTAAATCGTTGTAATTGAGAAATCCGGGTACACTTGATTATTGGCAAGCCCTCGCAAGGTTTCTAGTGCTCCATTGAATAATTCTACGTACAATTTAAAGTAAATAGTCATTATTTCTATTGTTCTTACTATTATAGTCATACTGGTTCTGCAATCTTTGCTCCTTTTGGGTAATATAATTTCTTATTCTATTATTTCCATTAAATTCTCGCTTCTCAATTCCTTGTGTCTACCTTTGAATGAAAACCAATGAGAAGTTGCAATATTTTCTCATTACCCTGTATTATTGCTTGACAAAATATGTCCAACCCTCCTTTAGTAATGACTTAAGTGCCAGTGCTTCTTTTTAAGATATACTTCGCAGCTTGCTCGGTTTCTGCTTTTATAGGTTGAAATATTAACGTCTGTCTCTCCTTCAATATTTTTCTCATTCCAACGTTCTTCATGATTGACTATCAGATTTAGGAATCCTGTTAACTATGTTCCAGATAATCGTTGAAATAGTTGGTATATGCGATGCCAAATCATTTCTATATCTCACTTCCATAATATAGCGTTTAATTCTAGTGTTTGAAATGGCGTTGGTCCTTCGAAATAGTCGTATGAAATTATCAACAAAATCCTCCTTTGTCGCCTTCTCGATATTATTCTCAAGGTCTTCGAGTTTGTCCAATTTTGTTTTTTTCCAAACTTCCGAATGATTTCGCCTGGTTCGGACTCTATGCAACCGGAGGATCATATTATCGGCCTGGGGATAGCCGACCTTCATATTTAATCGACGTGATTTCCTACTGGTTTTCATTCTGCTTCGTATGACTGTGACAAAAGAAAGATAGGGAAAAAAATGCAGTTCGGTCAATGACATTGTCTCTTCTTTTCGTAATGTTAATTATTGGCTTAGTTTACTTTTTAATAAATCTTTATGATTCAACAAAAAAAAATTTTCCTTTGCTTCCCCTTTTTTTTCTCTTTTTACGACTTTAATGTAATACACTCTTATTCTATACATAGATAGTAAGAAATTTGTTCGAGTATGGGTGTTGGAAGCAATTCAAATGTGATGTTGTCCAGATCTTTCTCTTTCTCTTCCCATTCGTCCCTCCTTTCCCTAAGTTGATCTAATGCTAATTCAATAGTTGCACTGTAGATAGGAAATAACGTTGATAAATCTTTCCATTCTTGTTTTCGAAAATTTACAGATCGACTAATTTGCAGGAATTTCTGAATTGAATTTCATTCATACCTCTGGTTAACATGACTTCAACCATTTTGGTAGAGCCTGTTTTAACAGCTAAGTGTATGCGATTAGTACCTTCCCAAGAACAATCTTGGTTCATATAGATAATCTAAACAATACTTTATAAGTTCTACATTATTCACTAGGATGCTTTGATAGATTCATGGTCATTTCTGTGGGCAACATCGTTGGTGCTAAACTATAAATCATTTTGCGTATTTCTTCTGGATCTCCGTAAGGAATTGACATCCGTACCATTCTCAATTTCTGTTGATATGTGGACACCGTGTACTGTGGAAAGGTATTTCATTAATCGATCAAGGGTTTTGCTTTCCAATCTAAATTTTATTAAGAATTAAATTTTACCATGAAAAATACGCAATATTTTCTATTACTAATCTAGAGATTTGATTATTAATAATTTGTAAAAGCCTTCTTTCTTGGCCTATCCATTTTACTCTCGTACGTAATATTTTAACCCATATTTTCGAAATTTGTAATCCGTAAATCGGGAATTGCGGTTGGATTTTATATGCTCCTTCATGACGATTTAGTAATCGATATTAGGTGCATTTAAGTAACGTTATCAATGATTTCTCAAACAAGTCCGCGTAAGTTATCCCACTAGTAATATAAGTGATTTGCATTTGCTTCCATTCTCTACATGCATTCAAATAAATAGCGATAATGTTCGCTAAGAGATATAAGATCCTCTGGATTTACTCTTCGCTCTTCCATTGCTTCTCTGGATAGTATGGTTATAAAATATGGCATTGATGACCGTGATATCTTGTCCGAATATATATATATTGCATTAAAATTCCAGGTGGATATAATTTTGCTCCTGCTTCTGCTAACGTTCTGAATTTTATATAATTGTTTCCACTGTACGCAAGTCTTAAGGGGGTGCATTCCTTACAATCTCTGTTATCAAAGTCTACTTTTCGCTGTTCCAACAATAATTTTAAAGCTCCGGTAGTTCCATATTCGACGGCAACGTGTAATAAACTGTCGCCACTTTTTGTAGGTATATCTATTCTGGCTCCTTCCTCAAGGAATATGGCTAACGTGTGGTCATTCCTTTGTAGTATAGCTGTCTCGATTACGTATCTACCGTCGCGACAGCAGGAGTCTACGGATATTCCCAATTCTAGTAACAAATGTACGTTATGCGAAGAGTCAGTATAATGAGCACCCGCAGCCTGTTCCAACAACCAGGATTGTTTTTCAATTGGCATTTCTATTTTTCCTGCATATTCTAGAATTATTTCAAAAATCTCTGAATGTTCAAGATGATAGTATTTCTTTATATTTGCTCCTGAGTCCAATAATATTTTCACGATCTCATAATCTGATCGTTTTATAGCGTATCCTAAAATAGTGACCCATACGGTTTGTATTGTCTACTGAAATTCCTTTCTTTATTAATGATATAAGACTTCTATTGGTGCTAATAATAATGATTTTCTATTAATTAATTCTTGAGCCTCTTTCTCAACCCGTTGAATTAATTTTATTTGAATCATTTGTCCGATTTCCTCTGTGTTTGGGACTATTTTTAATAGCAGTTTGTTGATCCATTTCCAAAGGAATTTAGCCATGCTTGAAACTGTGAGATAATAGGAAATTAATGAATCGCTAGACTCAATTGAGGAGTTCTTAGAAATATGATAATTCAATAGTTATCCCATTAAAAGGGTGTAAAGTTTCTTTTTTTTTAATTTTTTTTATTATTTTTTTTTATACATAAAGGTGAATATTTCGCTATTTCGATTAATTCCTCGCACAGAAGTATGACTTCATTGGGCTATATTGTTTAGTTTGTGCTTATTTTAAGTATTCATTCAGCGTATTGAATTCAATTTGTTTTGAAAGTTCTTAATTCCCGCTTGAGTTGTATTTGGTATGTAGGAGTTACCAGTATACTGTCGCTTGATGCCCCCGGAGCAATATTCCCTACTTAGAATATACTTGTCATATCTTATTCAATTATCATATTTTATTTAATTAATTTACATTAAACCTCTCCTGGCTCAATGTATGAAATTCGCACTCGGTTCATATGTACTACCTTATATTTATTAGATTTTAACTATATTTTAATATTGCCATTGCCCAGTATATCTACTACTAAATAGGGCCCTTCATATTGGTCCTTTAGCTTATGAATTTTTCCGCCTTTAAGTAGCCAAATATAATCTAACTTTGAAGTCTTGTGGATATACTCTTTTGTCATAATAGTATTTTGCACGCACTTAGCTGCTATTAATTTTTCTCGTGCTATTTCTTGAATATTGTTTAACCTCGTTGTTAATTCAATAATATAATCGGCGTATGTTGGGAGTCTGTCCTCCATTTCAAGCGGTTCGCTTGATGGGGAACGAGCTAGCCTTCCGAAGACCAATTCATATGGCGTGTGCTGCGTGACTTCGTGTACCGACGTATTATAGGAAAAAGCAGCCATTTCTAGCCACTGATCCCATTGTGCATCTTGCGAGATAAATTGTTTTAAATATTCGCTCAATACATGGTGACTTCTCATAAGAGAGCCGTTTGATTGTGGATGAAAAGCCGTTGTTTTGAATTGTGTGATTCTAAATCTTTTTGCTACCCGTTTCCATCAGACTGCATAAGGGGACAAACCACCTTTAAAATCTGAAACAATTCAACATTAGATTTTAATTTTAAAATATGATTGAAAAAGAGTCTTTTGATATAAAAGTACTTACAAAAATTCTCTTGCCCTCTTCTAAGGTCACCCTCGAGAATACTTACTGTCAGGATGTGTACTTTGAAGTCTTTCCTTCTTATCCCTCGAAGACATTTTGCACAAAATTTTGCTGCACTACACACACATATACACACAAATTGTCAAGAAAAAAAGATTATTTGAAGATTCAAAGGTGGTTTGTCCCCTTAAGAAATTTGTACCTTGGTCAGTCAAAATCGCGATAGGAGCACCAAAAATGCAAATAAAGCGTTTTATCAGCGCGTCAGCGTCTGATCGCGCTATTGCGTCCTTAAGAGCAATGGCAAGAGAATATTTAGCTAGGCAACATTGTATTGTTAATATATTATCGTGCCCGTCTTCGGACTGCGGGAATGGTCCGGCCAGGTCAAGCGCGACTTTTCAAAGGGTTGTACAGGTATATCAGTGATAATCATTCGATTTTTGGTCTTAACTCGAACTAATTTTTTCAGTTGACACTATAGACATTCACGGATATACATTTGTATGTCGATCTTTATATTTTCCCAATAAAAATTTTGTTTTATGCGCTTATAGGTTTTATTTACGCCTTTGTGTCCACCTATAGCTGAGCAATGAGCTTCTTCTATGATTTTTGAACGCTCACTTAAGCGTGGATAAGTAATGGTGCCCTTGCAAATTATGATTTTTACCTGTGATCCCCGTAGTGTGCTTCGAATTTGCTCGATCACAACGTCCCACCGTACATTTTCAATTGAAGTGCTTTTCGCCAGACTTATTGATTTAATTTGTTCCTTCAAGATAAATGATTTTAATTGTTTCAAACCAGCGATTAAATTTTCCATGATTTTTGAGATACTCTCTCGTTCAGAGATCACAGAACCAATGACCTGTCGTTGGTTCTGTGATTGTTGACTCTAAGACTTGTTGACCGCTGCTTCCGAATTGCACCTCCTCATCATTCTCGGTACTCTCATGAATGAGCATCACTGTTTCTGTAGTCTCCTCAGTTGGATTTCTAGAGAGGGCGTCGGCGTTAAGATTTATTCGCCCTAGCTTATAAATAATGTCGAAGTCATAATCAGTCAATTTTAGTCTCCATCGTGTTGCCCGTGAGTTGGGATCTCGAGAATCTTTCCACCAACATAGGGGATGATGGTCTGTGCAAACAGTTAATCTGGTGCCTAATAAATAATGTCGGAAATACCGAATACCGAACATCATTGCTAAAGCTTCTCTTGAGTATGTTTCATATCGCGTCTCGGCGTCGTTCAATACTCTAGAAGCATACGCGATCGGGCGATCCTGCCCTATTGTGCCTTGCGAAAGCACGGCTCCGATGCAGGTTAAACTAGCGTCCGTTGTGAATATGAATGGTTTTGGGAAATCGCGAAAAATGGAATGAACGGGATACAGGCATCAGTACGGGCTCAGGAATTGAAATTTTAGAAATGAAGTCGAATTTTTAAATTTCTGCTTTGAGATTTATTCACTTTTTCGACAATTATTTATCAACACTCACTCGCGACTAACTATGAATTAATAATTTTCTGCAAGAGCTGAGAAGTGACAACGAAGACTTTTTTTTAATTTAAAATGATTTTAACAGGAAAATAACGTAAATTTTTCTAAGTCCGTAAAAGATTCAAATAGAACAAAGCTCGTACGCGGTGAAGGTTACAGACAGAAAAAAGTCTTTTTGACCTGTTGCCGGGACCTTATATACCCTCGAGTTGACGACGATCTGTTCTTGTTTAATTTCTAGAAGGGGGTAGTGTATTAGACCAATTGAGGAGCCTAGATGCAGCTTCTCTCCTTATTTGGAACTTTTTATGCGTGTGACTTTGCATGGAGGATCAATCAGAAAACCAGAGTAAAATCCTCTCTTCTAGTACATTGAATCCCCTTCTGCTCTTCTCCTGCCAACTAGCCTCTGATTTACTCTTTCTTATCTGCAGATTCATAGAAGCTTCCTGTATGCATTTTGGCCGCTCGCACGGTGTCCTCTTTAGCGGCTCTTCGAGCTTCCAGTGCACATGATTTATGTGGCATTTGCCGATAGCGTTGCGCTCTCCGCAGCTTCTCCTTCATTCATCGTACAGCACTTTCGGGTATGCGCCGTCCATAACGTACAGTAGGCTTCTTGGTTTTTTTTTCTTATAGCGGCTCGATTTTGTCTGCTTAATCCCCTGCCGCATAGTCGTAATGTGTGTGTGTGTATCGGTGAACTTCGCTTACTCTTGTGCCTCTATTCTTCTTCGTTATTGTTCTATTTTTCATCATTGTTGTTTTACTTGATTCTACTATTATTATTGATTTCCTAACTTATTTTACTTGTTAATATTCGAGTTTAGTTATATTTTTATATTTACTTTGCTTTACGTTGTCTTTTTCTCACCTCTTATCTATTCTTAATTAGCAAAGTCACATCTCAATAGCAAGAACCATACTTAGGCCATTGAATGTGTTCCGCGACTTGTAAAACATATATGTATTTTTTTTATACGCTTCATCCTACCGAGAGAGATATTAACTTATTTATTAATAATTAATCTTATTAAATGGTAAAAAATGAGCATTTTACAGATCGATATCTTACCTGATTTACTGGCAGAGTATAATAATAGCATACATCGCACCATCGATATGAAACCGAAAGATGTCAGTAGAGAGAATGAAGCTAAAGTCCTTAAACATTTCTTTCACTAAGAGAGCAGGAGGAAAGCTAAATTTAAAGTTGGAGATAAGGTGCGAGTGAGTAAAATGAAGCAAGTATTTGAGAATGGTTATACGCCCAACTGGTCGACAGAAATTTTTACCATTAGTCAAGTTGTGTCAACGTATCCAGTACTAACGTACAAGCTAAAGGACTATCAAGATTAACCCATCGCTGGCGGTTTTTATGAACAGGAATTGCTTAAAGCCAAATATCCAGATGTTTATCTTGTAGAGAAAGTATTGAAAAAACAAGGAAATAAACTTTATATAAAATGGTTAGGTTTGATAATACGCACAATAGTTGGATAAATAAATCAGATTTATAAATAAATATTTACAAATTGTCTTTTTATTCAATACAATTTATTCTTAATCTGTCTGCATAATCTTATAATGGCCCCAAGGTAAAGTATCAGTTTCACCTCGTAGCAAGTACCTTTTAACATCATGTGGGCTTAAAGCTAATTTTACTTGCTTTTTACTAAATACATTATGCGTGTGAGACTGAATAGTACATTGTTCACGAGACTGCGTAGATATATTTTGTAAACACAGTATGTAATCATCAAAAGTTATTGAATTTTGTACTACAGCATTTTTTACATCTTTCACTTTTTTCACCTTGCCCTGACCTTCCACTCGAATACTGTACATTTTACGGCACAAACCAACAAATTCAGTCATTATGCGTCAGTTGCACTCGTTTTTCATTAAGCCAACTACTTTCTTGTTTGCCAGTAGCATTCTAAAGTCCGTTGCACTCGTTTTGAGAGAGAGAGAGAGAGAGAGAGAGAGAGAGAGAGAGAGAGAGAGAGAGAGAGAGAGAGAGAGAGAGAGAGAGAGAGAGAGAGAGAGAGAGAGAGAGAGAGAGAGAGAGAGAGAGGGTGAGGGAGAGGGAGAGGGAGAGGGAGAGGGAGAGAGAGAGAGAGAGAGAGAGAGAGAGAGAGAGAGAGGGTGAGGGAGAGGGGGAGAGGGAGAGGGGGAGAGGGAGAGGGAGACGTGTGGGCTATTTGTCGACACGTCGCAACTCACGGTAGACGCTTGTGATGGTCGGCGCGCTGTCCTTGTGGATAGTGCGTGGCTACCGTCGCTCGCCGTGGGTCTCTCGTGCTGGTCGCCAGATGTAGCCTCTCTTCTCCGTTCGTCCTTCGGGCTAAGACTCGCTCTGGACCGTCTCGTACCCTGGAGTCTCGTCGGTGGCTCCGACGGCTCCGCGTACTCGCCGGCTCTATCCAGAGTTGCCGGTTATGTCCGTTCGCTACCACAGCCGAACGTCAAAAACTGATGAGTCTCGCTGATTACTCGACTCATCCCCCCATTCTTGTCTCGGGTCCTTTGTATTGGTTCGGCTCGAGACACTTTCTTTCTCTCTTTCTCTTATGGCGCTATTCAGTGCCGTATTATATTATATGTTGTACTATCTCCGCGCTACTCTCTCTCCTACCTTGTTTATGCTTTGCGTGCGGCTCCTGCCGTCTCGATACTCGCCTTGCCGTACTCCAAGTGTTGTTGTGAGTATCGTGTCTGTATGTGTGCTTGCGTATATGTGCTGGGTATATGCTCAGTTAGTGAGCGTCACATAGTGAATGATATAAATTTCTCCTTATTAATAGGTTGACTCTGCCAAGTATACATTGAGCAATATCTCTGATTAAAAAGTGTGTATCATATCCACTAAGGTTGTGGAAGATTACTGGAACAGAGCGAGAATCTTGATAGTTTAAGTTACACTTCTCATGGGCTGCTCCTCAATATCTGAAACACATTTAAGTATATAGTACTTGCCGTCAGGGCGCTATCACTCTTATTATATAAAATATTACCTTCCAGTGAGATGGCAGTGATCACGTACTCTACCATGCTCCAAAAGTTTCTCACAAATGTAACATGATGTAGCTCGTTGCTAATCAAACTACGGCTTTATTATTTATTGTTGAGGTATCGGAAAGTAATTACAATATCATTTATGGACACTTGAGTTTAGGACGTTCACTTGCCGGAGTGTTTTCTAACCCATTATATATCTTTCGCGAGCCTCTTGTCTGTGCTCATGCTGCACGAACAGACGACGTATCGGTGTAATTTGTTACTTTGCAAAATTTTGGTAACATCGCACCTGTAGAAAAATCTAAAAAATATTTTGCAATGAACGCATTTGTAGTTTATTATTAAATAAAGCCGTCATTTATCGAGAAAAATTCCGTGTTCTCATTGGTCGTTCAGGATTGTAGAGCACTCTTAATAAATACAATATTTTATACTTTAAATATTATAATTCTAAAACTGTTTAATGAAAACAAATAATTATTTAAATTATACTTTAAATTATAAAGTATTGTATTTGTTGGAGTAGTTGGTGGAATTCGACGGGATGAATCAAAAGGAGATTAGTCCTTCTTTATTTTATCACACACGAAATAATATAAAAATATACTCTTAGTTGTATAAAAGAAAACGGAGGTGTTGTCACTAGCTCATACGAAGTCGGAATGAATAGAGAGAAGTGCGACAACGCCATCACTTCTCGATAGCATCAGGCGGGCGTCTAGAGAACTAGTCGCGAGCAGCATTATACTTCTGACACTCCCTCCCTGCGAACGACTCTGGTTTTTGTTTACTCTGAATTATTGTCGCCTTGGTTTGACATATCTGAAAGAGAAAAGAAACTTTTCACATCTGATTCAAAATTATATTATGAATAGTGAGTTTATTTAAAATTTAGAATTTTGTCTCTGAAATATTTATGTTTTTCTATAGGTAGAGGTTTTGTCATAATGTCTGCTATACTTTCTGATGTAGAAATCCATTTTACTCTGAATTTTCCTTCTGATACACAATTTTTAATATAATCTCCATGTGTGTCTGCCATGTGAGCTTTGCTGCCTGATTTTTCTCTTTCCTCTAAATTCCTCTGAATAGTTTCAAGGTCGTCATCAAAATTTTTTAATTTGTGATTTCCTTCCATTTGAGTGCAATCTCCTGCTGACTTGTTGTCACACCAAATAGTAATAGGGTACATTGTTTTCCCAATGATACTTCTGATTGCTTTGTCTAGTGAGATTAAATCTTGACAACAATTACTCATCGCTAAATACTCTGACTGGCATGTTGATAATGATATATGTGTTTGCTTGTAACTTCGCCACATAATTGGATCACCAAATAGTAGTATTACATATGCTCCAGTGGAAGATGAATCATACCAATCTCTGAAGCTGGCGTCTGACATAGCTTCCAATTCTTCCTTTTCTGCTTTGAACGTCAGTCTAACATCTGAGGTATCTCTGAGATATCTGAAAACACGTTTTATGTTTTTCCACTCATTTTCAGTGGGGTTCAGTTATCTCCTTGACAGATAATTTACCGAAAATGAGATGTCAGGTCTGGTTGCTCCAGCTAGATAAACTGCCTATTGTTTCTCTATAGGGAGCTTGTGTTCTTATTTGGCTGTCCTCACTGATTTGTTTTTCTCCTGAATCTCTGATTTCTCTGTTTCGTACTTGTCTAGTTACCATGGGTGTCTTCTGAGGTTTGCACTCTTTCATGTTGAAGCGTTCTAAGCATTTTTCAATGTACTCTGACTGTGACAATTTTAGTGTCTTTTCTTCCATATTTCGAGTGATTTTCATACCTAGAAAAACTTTTGGTTCTCCCAAATCTTTCATCTGAAATGTGGCATTAAGTTTATTCTTTATTTCGTTTATTTTACTCTGATCATTACCAGATTGTAAAATATCGTCTACGTACAATACCAACACTACCTTCTGATTTTGTTTTCTCCACGTGCAACTTCTGAAAAACGTTCGTTCCATTTCTTGGGACTGATTCTCAGTCCGTACAGGGATTTCTGTAATTTACAGACTTTGTTTCTTTTGAATTCTGAATCACACCCTATCCCTTCAGGAATTTCCATATAGATATCTTCTTCTAAAATTCCGTTAAGAAAAGCTGTCTTAACATCCATCTGGTATGCTATCAAATTGTATTTGTTTATTATAGCTAAAGTTGCTCTGACCACTGATAGTCTTAAAACGCGTGCGTACGTTTCTTTCAGTTCGTACTTGTTTCTGTCCTTGAATCCTCTGATGACTAGTCTACCTTTGTATATAGTCTGACCATCATCTGAAGTTTTCCTTTTAAATACCCATTTTGAATCGATAGTATGAATCTTCTGACCATTTCTGTTTAGTAAGGGTCTGTCAACGATAGTCCAGACATTGTTATCTTCCATTGACTTTAGTTCTTATTTTATAGCTTCAGTCCACCTGAGCTTATTTGCTGATTCTATGGCTTCTTTAAAGCTTGTAGGATCTCTGAATATTCTTGCGATAGACGCATATATTAGTTCATCATTATCTGTGTAATTTTCTCTGATTTCTTTGGGTTTCATTTGTGTATTTATCTTCTGATTGGTGTTTTCCGTTACAGTGTCTTCTGTAGCTTCCCTGAGGTGTGTCCAGGTTCTTCTGCTGGTTTTTGCTTTTCTTTCCAGACGTGGTTGTTTTACAGGTTCTGGTTTGTTCACGGTTATTTTATCTAAAGTTTTATTCTTTGATTCATTATCATCTGATTTTCTTTTTTCAACTTTTCTTGGGCTCTGAGGTTTGTCTTCTTCCAATATATTGTCTTTGTTAGCCCCTGGTTCATCTGATTTGTTATTTATTTCTAAGATTTCACGGATCTCTAAGTTTTCTTGTAAGTCAAGCTTATGTACATCTTTGTATACCAGTTTTTCGTTAAATCTGACATGTCTAGACGTC
Source organism: Muscidifurax raptorellus (assembly GCA_020010945.3). Taxonomy (NCBI): domain Eukaryota; kingdom Metazoa; phylum Arthropoda; class Insecta; order Hymenoptera; family Pteromalidae; genus Muscidifurax; species Muscidifurax raptorellus. The sequence continues at coordinate 256,596 of JAHUUD020000043.1, forward strand.
AGAAATCGTTTTGTCTTCGGGTGCCATAAAACATACCCTGTTTGTGAATATCCTACCATAATTGCTGTAATTGCATTCTCTGAAAATTTACTCTCTGAAATAGGTATCTTGATAAGCTAAGCAACTAAAGCGTCTAATTTTATCAATATAAGTATTTCCTTTAGGTGACATTCTTTTTAGGGGTGTTTCTGAATTAATCCCTTTGTGTGGAGTTCTGTTGTAGACATGTATTGCAATTTCAAGTGCAAGAATCCACATACTTTTCGGTAAATCAGAGTTTAACATGAGGGCTCTGATTTTCCATTGTAATGTCTTATTGAATCTCTCCGAAGTACCATTATGTTGAGGAGTATACGGAGGTGCAAATTCAGCTTCGATTTTTTCTCCTTTCATGACTTCTGAAAATTTGCCGCCTGTAAATTCGGTTCCATTGTCCGTTCTGATACTTTTTCGTCTTTGCCTAGAATGTTTCTGGTAGTGACTAAAAACTTTTCTAGACAGTCTCCAGCTTCATTCTCATGTTTGACTGAGTACGCCTTTGCGAACCTAGTATATTCGTCTATGAATACTATAATGAATTTATTATCACCCGGATATGAAACTGGTTTTATTGGTCCTATCGTATCAGTGTGAATTCTCTGTAGTGATCTGGAAGCTTTAGTCCTTACTTTCGAGAAAGGAAGATTTTCCATTTTTGCTAGTATGCACACTTGACAGTCAAGAATTGTTTTATCGAATTTTATCTTTCTGAGTTTCTCTTCTGATTTTTGCAGTACTATTAGGTACTGTAATGAAGCATGGCCAAGTTTAATATGCCAGAGCATCCCTTCACACAATTTCTTTTCAAGTCTCTGATTTATCTGTTGTGTTGTTCTTTAGGGATTCTATAATTTCATCTGAGATTTCATCTGATATATTTTCTAAGTTTAGAATCTTCTTGTTTAGAACACTTTCATCCATGTTCGTGTCTTGAATTTCATTTAAATTCAATTTTTGTACATTAGTTGTTTCTTGCTCTTTCTCCCTCCCAATCTCAGCAGGACTCGTGTGAATATTTTTTGATTCGACATTTTCTTCTGAATTAACATCATTTTCAAGATTCATGATGTCTGCCTGAGATTGTTGTAAGAATTCATCAACGGATACTATATTTGCCATACAGGAGTATGTATAGTATTTAATGTCGTGATCCTCTGAAACTCTCTGATTTTCAACTTCAAATGAAATAATCCAGTTTGGTTTTTCATATATTCCTGTCAGGTACTCTGATCCTGACTTTTTAGGAAAGATTTTAAGTATTTTGTCATCTAAATATATACTTAAGCCTGTGTCTACAAAGCGTCTGAGAGATATTAAATTATCTGAAATATCTTGTGCAGCTGTTATGTTTGTTAATACATTTTTGTTATTTTCGTCTGATGTAGATTTTAAATATAGGTCGCCTTTTCCATCTATGATAATATTGGCTGATTTATTCTTGTTTGGACAAGTGTCTCCCTTGTGGTTTGCTATGGCCTGACAATAAAAGCAGTACCATAGTCTGTACACAGCTAGGGAGCAATCTGCTGCCTTGTGTCCTACTTTATTACATCTGAAACATTTAGTCGTCTGACTGAAGGTTTGAGTCACAAAGTTTGCTTTGGCATCTGAAAGTTTCCCGTTTGAAGTTTTATTTTGTGCTTCTATCTTCTGATTTTGTAATTCTTTGGCGAGGTTCGTCATCTCCGTGGCTATTTCGTTGCTTTTCACCATGTACTTCTGAAGATTTATGGTGGCATTGGCTTGCTTTTCAAGTACTTCTGCCTGGTTGTTCATAGCTGCCTTCATGGCCTTGATGCTACTTTCTACCATTTCCAATCTTCTGACATACGGAGCAGTCAGAAGATTGGAGTAATATACTCTACTCCCTCTCCCACTGAATTTATAAACAAATATTCTGATTAAACATTCAACCTCTGATTTCTTACTTCTGAGATTACTTATTAATTTATATATAAAAATAAGAGATTTTATAGGCATATCGTCTGTCTCAGATTTATTTGTTTATATTCTAATAGAAACACTTTTACCTTGTGAGACCGGTACACTTTCCTCGTCTGAATTGTCGGACATCTTGACACTTCTGATATTTCCGAGTTTTATTTCACCCTCTGTAATGTTGAATGTTTCTTTTAGTTTTATTTCTTGCTTAGTCTGTCCGCACTGCAAGTCAGACTAGCTTGAAAAAAAGTTTTGTTTCTCCGAACAACATACACGTGCTCCCTCCTAACGTGAGCAAACAAACGCAATTTTCTCAATTTTGTGTGAGGGGCGATCGCACACGCGCAAGTCGTTACGGTGAAACTGCAAACAATGGTTTGCTGAATTTGTATTTTTATTCTTTATAGAAAAACTCGACTTTACTGCACTGCCGTATTATCAAAGATTCTATTTAATTTGTGTTTCTTTTTACTTTGAAGTTCTCGTCTGATTGATTTTTGATTTTACGTCTAAGAAAAAAATTAATTGCAAATACTTAAGCATGCGGTATTATTCCATAAACATCAGAAAAAAAATATTCTGAAAACAAACGTTCGCTTCATGTTTTTGAGAGAAAAACTGACAGATCAAAAAGTAAACAAACCGGGCGCATGACTCTCCGCGCCGCGCGTCGCTGCACGCTTGTCATCGATTCCGAGAATCGGCCTGCGTGAGCTCGCGCCGGCGTGCGTTCGCGCGGTTTCTACGCGCGCTATAGCACTCCTATGCTTTGTTCTCCCTCTGAAGGATAATGGAAACAAAACTTAGTTTCTCTGACGGTAAATCTCTCCTTCTAATGTGTTTCTCTATTCTGAGCTAATTAGACACCGCACTGTCTGTCCTATTTTTTTCACCACTCTGAATACGGCACGGTTAAACAAAAAAACACTCCCTAGGCCGAGCAAAAAAATCAATTATGTGTACATCTGATTAGTTTTTCACTTCTAATATTTATTTTCCTTTTGTTCGGAAAAGAAAAGCGAACGTTACTTCTGAAATTGTAGCAAACAGCTCTCCTCTGAATCAAAAAAAACCGTCAGGCTTGCTGGCCCACAACTTGTTGGAGTAGTTGGTGGAATTCGACGGTGTGAATAAAAAGGAGATTAGTCCTTCTTTATTTTATGTTTCTTTATTTTATCACACACGAAATAATATAAAAATATACTCTTAGTTGCATAAAAAAACGGAGGTGTTGTCACTAGCTCAGATGAAGTCGGAATGAATAGAGAGAAGTGCGACAACGCCATCACGTCTCGAGAGCATCAGGCGGGCGTCTAGAGAACTAGTCGCGGGCAGCATTATACTTCTGACAGTATTTATCAAAACTTGATAAAATTAAATAATATATTTAATATAAATTTTTTAATTTATATATTCTTATGATTATTTATTACAGAATATATTATATTAAAAAATTTAGCATATAATGATAAAGTAAATATTTACTGTAGTTATTGAGTATTTAATAATAGTTATATTCATGCACACGCACACATATACACACATACTTATATTAGTAGCAATCAGTGCAATTAAAATGTTGTTCAGCCTCACCGTGAATCATAAGAGATTAAATTAAATAATTTACATTGCAATAGTATTTAGTATAGTTATACATTAAAGTGTTGTTTCATATTTCTCTTATATGTTTATTTTATATTTATGAAAAATTCCTATTATTTACGGAATATATAGCATTGAGTATATTTTTTTAAATCCAAAATCATGGAGGTCACTCCTTATAACGTGTTTCATTGTTTTAAATTAGACTTCGAAAAACTATATGGATGTTTTGATACATCCCATTGAAAAAATCTAAACAGTCTTGATTTTAATATCGCTGCTCAACTATTTCAATTGTTTAAAAGGTTATGTAATAAATTTCTTGAAGTAGCAGTAGATGAATCATTGGAAATAAATACAAGTAATCCCGAATTCTTGGAAATCGAAGATTTGAGTAAGGAGGATAAGCTAGACATTTCCTTATCACAAGAGATTAATTCTCAAGTGAGTCTTACAAAATCCTCAGAATCGCCATCAGCGCCAGAGTTTACGACGAAAAAAAGAAAAACTGAAAACAAAGATTAATCTGAAGCACCTTCAAAAAAAAGAAAAATTGAAGCTGATGGATATGATTTTTTACTTGAAGTGGAAACTTCTTGTGATAGTCAATAATTTTCATTTGAAACAATGTAACAAATCAATGCAATGAAAGATGTGAAAAAAAACAAAGTTTTCTTTATGCATATACGTAGATTTAGAAAATATGTTGAAAACAATGGAAATTTTTCATTCAAAATGTATGAAATAAAACAGTGTGTAAGGAGTCGACTTATCGAAGCAAGGCAAAAATTCTTACCTGTTCACGATATTGATCTTCGTCGCTGGGCTATTGAAGAAGCAAGAAGAATTGGATTAGGCAAGTTTAAAGCAAGCCATAATTTTATTAATAATCTGAAACTACGTCTTCGGATTACTTCAAGAAAGGTAACTAAACTCATAACCAAAAGCATTTGAATTGAATTTGAAAAACTGAAATTGAAAAATGTAAATCTGCTCACTTACAACTTACAAATTCTGAAATACCTCAATATAATCTAAATTTTGTTATGAATTCTGATCTATCTGGATTTTCAAAAGAATATTTTTCAACAAGAACTTTGAGTGTTAGTGGTGAGAATGATACATTGCAGTTGAGCAGTAAAAAGTGTTTCTAACACTACTCATACCTATACAATTCAACCAACAATAACAGCATCTGGTAAACTTTTATCACCAATGTTAATATGCTTACAAGAAACTACTGGTAATTATTTTGGACCTCGTATTCATATGGAAGTGTTACAAAATACACCTAGCAATTTAGATGTAGTTTGCAGTAAATCTGGTAAACTTACCAAAGAACACGTTAAGAAATGGATATCAGAGTGCTTAATACTTCACATAAAAGGAAACACTTTACTATTAATTGACAGTTGGACTGGACAATCTTCAGAGTTTTTGATTGAATGTTTACCACCCAATAAAAAAGATTATGTTGAAGCAGTAACGATAACTGCAGGTACAACAGGGCTGTGTCAACCATGAGATGTATATTTCTATTGACAGTATAAGATTTTTGTTCGTACAATTTATAATCAAATGATATTTGAATTAACGGAAGAACAATCACACGATAGACTTTTTTTTGATAGACACGGCAAAGATATTAAGTGATTGTTCAGAATGTGATAATTCAGCATTCATAAAATGTGCACATTATAACAAACTTTTATGCTTCAGCCACTTTTTAGATAAATCCTGTTCGCATTAAGTGAATGTAAACGTTAAGAATTTTGCCACTTTTTAGAAAAATCATGTTGGCATTAAGTGAATGTAAACGTTAAGAATTTTGAAAAAAGATTTAAAAGAAGCCAATATGATTTTACTAGTTGCATACTTTCTATTTATCACATTTGTCCATGCACAAATTAGATTAGTTTCAATTTTCTCTATAGAATATATATATATATATTCCTTTTACTTGTATATTTATTGCCTAATACATAGTAATTTAAGTTAATAATTTTCTCTTTTTTAGATCCAATAGTTTTCAGTGTCAACGCATATTTCAAGTATCAGCACCAGTAAATTGCGTATTTCTACATCCTAATCAATCCGAATTGATTGTGGGTGATCAAAGCGGAGTAATACATTTGTGGGATCTTCGCTCTGACCACAACGAACAGTTGGTAAAACAAAATGATAAAATTTTTTATCAATAACATTTCTACTAATGGATTTAGATGTGATACTGTAAAATAAATAAAGAATAATATAAGGGAAACACATTTTTAATTTGTATATAAAGCTCTAGAGCTAACTGAATTACTTGATACCTTTAATAAAGGTTTTAAAAAGTCTTACGTGGAGAAAAAAAAGTAGAATAGGGCTACAGAGTTGCTAGTAGGTTTAACTAAAAGCCGGCTTTGAATACCGATCTTTTTAGTTTATATAGTCAATAATCGATAGTTGAAACGATCTGTACTTTCCTGTTGTAATGTGAAGAAGACCGCTGCCAATTCATTTGCACGTAACTTTCCCTAATTATATGGATCATTCTAATAAATAAAATATTATTTTAATAGTTTAATGCATGGAAGTAGTAGCTATTAACTTTCGGCAGCATGGCGGTAGTCAGAATATGTACATGTAAGTGCGCTGTGTGAGCGACTATAGGTAAATCGGGTACGTTCTATCGATCGGACGTAAAATCAATTTCCGGTTCCCACCGAAAGTATCCTATTCAGACCGGAACTGCGCAAAATTCCTTTTTTTTTAAATGGAATATGCAGTTTTTTCAGATTCGGATTTTACGATAAAAAAATCAAAAATTACATAAGAAGAATTTTTTAAAAAAAGTTGATATTTTACCTCTAATTGATCTTTGCAGTTTGTAATCCACCAGTTCGTACTCAAGCTGCGAATATGCACGTTTTAACAATGGAATAGGATAATGTGGCTCTTCTAAGAGATTTTCCGGGTCGCTGAGTGAGTCGCTTCAGGTAGAAGAAATTAGAAGAGTACAGTATGGAGTAGTGAATCAGAGAATTTATCTGTGGAAGCGTTGAAAAAACTCCATTTTCTTCTGCTACATTGTAGTATTTTAACCGTCAATCACCTGTATGGTTTAGGACTGTTTCACAACAGAGATGTACTCTCCGTTCTTGTAAGAGCAATCAGACAGCGCAATGATCAATCAAATCCTTTGGCTAATCGGATAATTAGTCGTCATCGTAAGTATTACATTTTTATTGATAAATTAGAGATCGTGATATCGTTCAATAATTTTATTTTGACACTGACTTTTCAGTTATTAACGAAATGTTGGATAACGTAGGAGGAAACAATGTTGTGAGTCGGTGCGATTATGAATATTTAGAACTTTAACCATCGACATCTACTGCTGTTGTCAATGGTTAGCATAAAATCTATAATAATTATGCAATTCTAGATAATTAATGTAAATATTTTATACTAGTTGCAGGAACGTCAACTGTGGAATCAGATTCGTTATTCCCTACGATTCCACCAGGTTCATTAAAATGCTACAATAATGTAAATATTAGATATGCTTATTTTAATTTTACATAATTATAAATGCATCTTTAACACTTTTAGTTTCACAGCAAGAGCATCTGCAAGAGCATAATAGCAATAGTAGAAGTAGCAGCAGTACTAGCATTACCAACAGTACCAACAGTACCAACAGTGGAACCAGTAACAGTAGCAGTAGTAGTAGCAGCGAAGCAATACTGATGTACTTTCGGCCATGGAAGAATCATAAGGTAAATATATACAGGGTGTCCCATTTTAAAATCACCAACCAAAAATCTTTCAACTAAAGCATTTTAGAGAAAAATTTTTTAAACTAAAGTTGTCAAGTTTCAAGGGGGACACACAACGATGACCTTGACCTTGACTTCGACCTTGACCTTCATCGTTATTTTAAGGTCAAATTGATTTTTCTAAATGGAAAACCACATTTTTTATACCGGAAATGGAAAGAGCTGGAAACTCTACGTCTGACTATGATCTTGACCTCAACCATGACCTTCAGGGTCAATATAAGGTCAAAACAATCTTTTGAATTTGAAACCCTTATTTAATTGGTCACACGACATTCCCAGAGTGGAGTAAATTTTTGCCTTCCAGTAAATAACAACCACTTTAGACATTCGCTGTGAGATTAAAAATCTTAATAGTTACAGTAGTGAGCGGCAAAGGGATTCACGTTAATCTAGCATATCGAAGGTAAGAGGCAAGGGGACTCACGATAATTCAGCATGCCAATGGAAACAGAACTTACTACGTCCACGTCGTTATCTCTGGATGGTGCAAAAGTATGGTGCTCACATAGCATGGAAGCTTTCTGGAAGCTTCCTGCAAGATTCATATTCTCACAGGGAAGCTTCCAGGAAGCGGTGTAAGCCCTTTTATTCAACCTTAGAAAAGTCAGTGGGTAGAAATTGTTAAATATCATTTGATACTTAGAATTTTTTGCACTATTAGTGCAGTCTAAACAGTGGATTGGACCAGGGGAACCAACTCCAAAGAAGGCAAAAACAATTTTTTCGGCGAACAAGGTTATGGCTACTGTTTTTTGGGATGCAAGAGGTATTATATACATTGATTACCTTGAAAAGGGTAAAACTATCACTGGTCAATACTACGACTTATTGCAACGTTTGAGCCACGAGATGAAAATTAAACGACCTCATCTGGTGAAGAAAAGAATCTTGTTTCATCACGATAACGCACCAGCGCACAAGTCAATCGTTGCGATGGCTAAAATCAACGATCTGAAGTTCTAGTACTCTGAACTCGTATATTAATATTTTATATTTAAATATAATTTATATTTAAACATATTGTTTAATTATACTAGCCTAAGTTAACTAAAAAACAATTACATTTTTAACTTTCAAAATGAAATTGTGATATATTGCAAAGAAAATGTTACAATTTTACGATTAGCTTGTGTGGTTTTTTGAAAAAATGTTATAAATTTTGGTGTTGATCCTTTTGCTGAATGTACAACCATTGCATCAGCGCGCATGCGTGGGTTTAGAAAAAACTTTTTAAAAAGAAATCAAATTAGTCTAATCCTGTCTCGAGGTTACAGACGTACAAACAATCAATCTGAAATCGTTATTTCTTGGTCGTATTGGATGAAGAAACGTGTTCTTAATCGTTTTACAGAACACAGTGGTTATGGTCGAGAAAAAAGGTTACCCGAAGGTATTCTCGTAGATGGATTCTATGAACCACGAGACAACGACTATCACAAGGGTATAGTGCTTCAGTTTCATGGGTGCTTTTGGCATGGATATCCACGGTGCTACAGGATAAACAGGGATTTAGTGTTAACAAACGATGAAACAATGGACGACAGGTATGAGAGAACAAGCGTAATAAGCACCGAAATAAGATCCAGTGATTACGAGTTAATTGAAAAATGGGAGTGTGACTTTAACAAGGAACTTGTTGAAAACGTATACTTTTAAGAATTTGTAAATAAAAATGAGAAAAATGTCAAGCGAAAACCATTAGACCCACGAAACGCATTTTTGGTGTCCGAACAGGTAGCACAGTAGAACTCATCGAATGTCAAGGAGAGGAAAAAATCAAGTACCTAGATGTGTGTTCATTGTATCTGTGTATCTGCAAGTATGGTATATATCCAGTCGGTCATCCTAAGATATTATATACTTATATCCTAAGATATTATAAACACGTACCATCCACTACTGCCTGTGAAAATGCACAACAAATTGTTATTCCTGCTATATCGAACATGTTGCGAGCAAATGATTCAACACGATTGTACGCATCATGATGTCAATGATCGTATTTTGTACGATACGTGGGTTTCCGAAGAAGTGAAGCAGCTACCAAATTAGGTTATGTGGTTAAAGATGTCTATGACATTTTTCAATGCGAATTTACACAATACGATGAGACCACACGCAAAGGAGGTTTGTTTGTTGAATACATAGACGCATTTTTCATCCAAAAGACAGAGGCATCGGGATTTCCGCCTGACTGTCTCACGAAAGAAGAGAAAGATCATTACGTACACAGATGAAAGAGATTGAAGGTATAAGTCTGGATAAGAGTAAAATAAGTTTCAATGCGGGTCTGCGATGGGTTGCCAAATTGTGCTTGAATTCGTTGTGCGCTAAGTTCGGGCAGCGAGAAAAATGTCCAAGACGGAGGTAGTAAAAATACCAGAAAGGTTGACAGAATGACTTGCAAGTTCAGAAGTGACTGTCAATGGGATGTTACCTGTCAACGACCGAACTCTATACGTCAATTGCTTTTATACAATAGAGACTCACTCAGTCTCCTCTCTGAGGACGAATGTTATGGTGGCTAAAACCTGACGGTAATGTGGACTACGTATGCAAAGTTAAAGGAATTTGGCGGTTGGAACGAAGTAGGTGAACGCAAGGATAATATCACGGGATGATAGAATTTCGAGTGCTGTTTGCATTTGTATTTATTATTTTTCGTCTAGAGAATGTACAATGGACTATGTGGTATGAACGTGTGTCTCGTGTCGTGTCTCTAGTGGAACTGTCGCTTCAGTTCGGCGTCGGGCCTCGGACGCTTTCGATAACTCCTCCTTCCGTGCTCCTCGTCCAATCGAGAAACAGGAAAGTAGCATGCACACTCCTGAAAATTCCGAGTACCGTTATTCGTCCTTTTGGGGTGGATCGAGCGGGCCGTTTATGGACTTTATTGCACCGGCGCGTACCGTGGAAAAACGCCAAATTCAATGAGCTGCGTCCGTCGTAAACCGTTTCAAGTTTCGACAGGCATGATGCTCGATCGCCGATCGTTTTATAGACCGGTGTACTCTTTTCTTGGGGAAAACACGGAGCTTTTAAGAGCGTTGATTGCACGCAATTATAATGTCGGCATTTATTACTGATGCCTAATTTTGGGAATCTACTCCGTTGATAATCCGTGGTGAAGCGTTCGAGGTATGTTTGTACGCGTCTGTTATTATGTTAACAGAAATAACTGATCGTGTGTATGCGTGTGAAAATAAGTGCTATAAATTTTGCTAATAGTCAAAAAATAAATTTTGATTCCATACGTGTATTGATCGTTTTACCACACAGCGAGATTGTGTCATTAAACACTGCTATTCGACGGACTGTTTGCCATGATGTCATCATGAAGAACGAGACGAAAACTTGTAAACCCTTATACGGCAAACGAAGATTCGTTGCATTGGACAAGATCTACTCGTACGGTTACAAGAACATCCCTATGGCGACTGGCGCAAATACAATAGAAGTCATAGATGGCGCAGCTACACCGAGTGTCTTTTGATTGGATGGAAACAATCTCCGCTCCTAAATCCTTACCAACAAACTAATATAACAATCACAGTGACAGCAATAAGTTGATTGGTTAACTAATCTGGTGTGTTTCATCGTCATATACTGGTGGTGGCGGTGGTAAGCTGTATATCTACGTGGGAACGGAGCTGGAGAGAAATTATTCTTGTTTGATAAATCGTAGAGTAAAGAGTCTTCGAAAACAAGAGCAGTAAAATTCTGTTGAATCTTACTCCGGATAGACAAAAAAGGTTTATACATCGAACATTAATATAATTATATTCTTAAGTAATAACAAATTTCAATAGTAATGCTAATATTATATTTTTAGATGGACTTAGATACCTTCAATAAGATCGCCGATGGAGGTTTTCTTCCCACGAAGAAGGTGTCTGAGCTAGATGCTACCCGCAGTTACTCTGTGACATCGATTAAAGAAGTCAAGACGCGATATGGTTTAAAAATTGTAGCCACTCTAGATGAAGAATTTCAAATCTACATTCTCGAGTATCCACAGCACTGACGAAGGACACTAAGTTCTTTAAAAGTTTGAGTGATGAAGCCAATACGTTTAAACTATTGTTAAACTATAAGAATGCTAATGTCATTAATTTCGTAACTGTTTAAAACTAATGTAAAAATGGAAATAAAAAATGAAGAAGGGAAATACGTGTTTAATCTTTAGTAGTTTGCAGTATCCTAATCTCAATGATAATGATGACATTACGACGAACCCCTCCATAACGCTCACGGATATGTGCGCACCCACTACAATCATAAGTATTTTGGTAGAAGCAGGAGCCAAGTGGGGTCAGTATGTGCAATGGATACATCCGTTTACGTCGATTTTGTGTGGTCCGACCAGTTGCGGTAAAACTGAATTTGTTTAAAGATGTTTTTTGTCTGATGGATGTGTTGGGTTGTTTCTCCATACATTAGTATGGAATAGTAGAAGATAATATGGATTAGTAGAAGAAGTAATTATATATTAGTCAAAAGCGTTAAAGTTAATCTAAGTATATTGCTGACTCATGCTCGAACACTTTCAAAGATAACTGCGATATATCCTCTCACAAGGGTAGAAGTTAAAGCTATAACGATGTACAGCGAGGTTCATAGTGAAATCCTTTCAATTTCGAACACTTCAATATAAATTTTTTATGTCTATACGTAGACGGTGTGCAAGTACCTTCGAAACCTTTACACCCAGATTTTAAAACAAATAAATTATATGTTGATGCATATCATACTTTATATTCGGGTACGGGTATACATTTTCTTAACGAAGGTAATCAAATCACGCTAGAATCATATCCCGATGGCTACTGTCTATAATCTGCTTTTGTTTTGACTCCTTATTTGTCTGCCAACGATAGCACTCATTGGAATTTAATTAAACATAGTAGTGTTACACTTAGACGTGCGGTTTTATGATGCGTCAACTAATACGGTTAATTGTATTGTTTACGCAGAGTAGGATAACATCTTAAAAATATCGCATCGCGTTAAGCGATCATCGATTTAAGTGGTTGAAATTTTCACGTACAGATGACGCTTTGTCGATCTATATATACCAGTCTGCTCAGTATTGTGCTTCGACCTCGTGTCGAAGCGCGCGAATGACTCGTTGCTGTAACGCTCGCGGAGGCGCGATGGTATTCGCAGAAAGGATTATAGGGAACGGAAGAGAGTGTACGATTGAATAAAGATGCAAATAATGAGACTAGAATTAGCTTTTAATTCGCGTAAATAACCGTATTCGATACAAAATAAAAAGGCGCGAGAATAATACACTAGAAACACGTGCGTGGAAGAAGGCCGGTCTGGTGCCGATGCACCAGCGCACGTAGCTGGGGCTGTTGCCACCAGCTTAAATATACAGATAATTTTAAATAAAGCTTAAATATACAGATAAAGTTTTAAATAACTGACAAAAACAATAATTTTTATAAATTAATATTCAATAACATTTTATAATAAATTCTTATACTCATTTTATCTATCGAGATTTTTTTTTCTTCATTCCGGCCAACTAGATGCAAAGTTTTAGCAGCTTTTAAACCTATTTAAATATTGTAACTATACTCATAGTACCCTTAATGAGCTGATCAACAATTACCAAATTAGAAGTTTCAATAAATCTTAAGAGGGCCAAACACCTTCAAAACCTGAAACAAAAATGATTTTTATAAAATAATTGTTAAAATAATTTTAACTGAAACTCTTGTAAGCTAAAAGTATATATAAAAACCCAATTATATACATTTTTTACCTGTATTGACCATGATATACGCCCATATCAAAACATACAGTATATGATGACTTTGAGCACTGTCCGTAAGATTCCAGGTGAATCCATGGATAAAATCGGCCAAATTTTTTTGCACATTCTGTGTAGTACTAGTTTTTGCATGAACGAAGAAAATTTAATTTGAAACCTTTTAAGTATTTGTTTGTATAAATAATATTAATAAATCACATATTTTTTAATAATTTTGTAACATTTATATTTTTTTAAAATTTTCTTAACGTTTAAATCAAAATCCCTTTGTTGATGCTTAAACTAGTACTATACAATGTGCGTACAAACATTTTTAGCCCATTTCATCTATGCGTTCATCTGAAATCTTACAGACAGCCAGGTTAAATTGAAAAAAACCAATTAGTGAGAAAATCAAGAATTAAGTTTAGGTTATTTAACATGACATAAAATTCTAATATTCTTACAAGGATGGTATCCGAACCCGAACTTACGAATTTTGATAATTCTTGTATATAGTTAGTACATTAAAACAGGTTTTTTTAAATATCTTTTCTACTAATCAATATTTTTTAGTAAAACAGAGTCGGTAATATTCCTTATCGAAAGTATAACAAATTCTTTTTAATTAAATTATAAGGATCGCAACTCCTATTTCTAATGAAAATAAGCTGAACAAATTTATATGAATATAACGCTTTGTGGTGAAAAATCTTATTTTTATACATAATCGATAAAAGGAGAAAATTATATTTAATCTATATTATCTTACATGATTCTATTCTTAACTCATTTGTCTTTGTATCAATTTTTTGATAGAGTGCTGCACACTTACTAATATAAACTTTAATAAAATTTTATACAATTTAGAAGCAACCGTTTTTAACATTTTTTATTTGTTAAAGTCTAAACATGATAATAGCATTTTAGCAGCCGTCGATTTCGCATTTTGAATTACAAAATTTCCCGAAACTGAAATAAACCGGATTATCAATTTTTTCCTTTTTTTTCGAAGATGTCCACTTTTAAACCAAGAATATTTAAAAAGATTTAAATATCTTGATGACGAAAATTGGTTATGAACCAAAGCCTAATAATATTATTTCTCGAATGAAAATTCATATCGTAATCCATTAAAATAACTTTATTGGAAAAATGTCGAACAAAGTTTTTCCACACTCGATACATCGATGGTCGCATACATCTAATGGTTGGATTTTTCCTGTAGTTCCAGTTGGAATTTTCATAACATTAACGATTTTATTTTCTGGTCTAGTATCTTCAATTACTTTTTCGCAGTGATCACTCCAAGAATCTAGCAGCAATATATTAGTAGGACCATTATTTGGATGAAAAATGTTCTTCTATTTAGATAAAATTAGTTTTAAAAAGATCTGCAATAAAGGAATTTGTTAAACAGTTTTCTATCAGCTTTGAATTTGACTTTCACCTTTCACCGCAAGTGCCCTTCCGGAGTGGATTTCTAATTGGAATCCAATTCTATCTGTATTATATGTATTATAATTTCCAATTTCTTGAATAGCTTTTTTCACAATGGTAACAAATGTAAGAGCTTGTTTCTCTAGTTCTGCACTACTTTCAAAAGTTTTTCGGGTAACGAATTTGTTAATTTTTCTTGATACAATTCTGTGAGCAATTTTAAATCTTCATAACCAGTCTTTTGAAGCTTTGTACCTAAAATCTTCAAACTCTAGATCCTTTTTTGCGTGTAATGCCCAACGACGCAAATCTTGATCATGTACAATAAAAGCAGCATCAACAGCAGATTTTAAATTTTGTAATACATAATCACAAATTCGGGAAATGTTTTCTCTGTATGTACCACCTTGGTTGACTATGTACCACCTCAGTTTATTTTCATTAGAAACTGTAGTTGCAATCCCTATAATTAAATTAAAAACAAAAAGACTGTTTAACTCATTTTTTTTTAAAACATAAACATCTGCTCAAAATTAAACTATTTTTTCACTGTGAAAATTCATGTCAGTTTTTCACATATTCAAAAAAATGGTTGCAATCCTCAAAAGTCAATGTCACCAGAATTTGTTATACTTTCGATTAAAAAAAACTATTTTTTCACTGCGAAAATTCATGTCAGTTTTTCATCTATCAAAAATAAGGGTTGCAAACCTCAAAAGCCAATGTCACCAAAATTTGTTATACTTTGTAAATATTGATTAGGAAAAAAGCTATTTCCAAAAACCTGTTTTTGGGGGTGAACTTAGAGCGTAGATTAACCCTTTAAATGTGTTTTAGAATATTTTTATTATAAAAATATCTATAAAGCAGTAAAAATTAAAAAAATTCGCTTTTAAATGATTTTAATATCGAAAGTACCAATTTTCATTAATAGGGGTGGCTTTACCTTCTAAAAACATTTTTTATTAAAAATGCTGGAAAACATAAACTTAGTTTTTCTATTTTCTTTATAAATATAAAAATTTGGTTATAATTACACTATTTTAAAAGGTTTTACTGAAATTGATGTCTATTTTTCAACTTTTCTCTATAAACTCTTCTATTCTAATAAGCTCAAATAAACGAACACATATATTAGAAATATCAACAAATATTTAATCAAATTCAATTATTTATAAGATTACTCATCTTTTTTTCATCACAATTTGAAAGCAGTTCCTTCTAGTATGCTTTCATAACCACCACAATTATGCTTTTGGAATAAGTGTTTTATGCGGAATTTGTTGTCATCAAATAATTAACAAAATTGATATTTTGCAAATGTAATAAATTGACAATTAATAGTACTTACATATACCCTTAGTCGGCTCCTGCTGCATACGACTCCTCTTGGATTCCTTCTCGTGCTCTCCTTTTCGTGATCCAGGCCTCTTTCGTGCTGGCAAGTGTTTTTCTTTCTGCATGAAAGAGTCTAGCATCATTGCTGGTACTAACCCAATCCAGTGCAGCATGTCCTGGAGTGATGCCGAACTTTCTCATAATTTTAAGAAATCCATCTCGTCTATCTTTAAAACAGCTCACAGCTGTGTAAACACTAATTTTCAGTACCAACAAGCCACTCAACGATGTCTTCGGAACTAACTTCCAAACAGAGTTATTAAAACTTTTATTCGAGTTTTGAGTGAAACCTCTGAGGCACTTTTCTAAACGTTCTTTCTTTGGCAAATTCTCATAGATTGGTCGCAGTTGTTCCATTACAGTAGACGGAATAGTATTTTTATGAATGAAATCTGTTCCTGAGACTTTTCATTTTTGCCAGCTGCACCAACTCTGTGATTCTGTTGGGCAAAAATGATGTACTGGATTTTGATCAGTTATGATATGGAAGAATGTTGCCCAAATTTCTCTGTGCATTTGTTCCACAAAATCTAGATATTTTCTTATCGCTTTTCCGTAATAAGCAGATAATTTATCAATCACTTGAGATGTGAGCCTTCCTCTGCCTCCGATTGTTTTTCCATCAGCAAGCTTCTGTCCAGAAAGAGATATTTTGAGGTTTTTGAGACGCGTGCTCATCCTTTTTTAAACATGGGCAATTCTTTCTCTTGTTTTAACTTTAAGTGTATCACCGAACTGTAATGGAATACTCAATTTCATTACGCATTAATTAAATATAAAAATATTATACATACACGCACACACATACATACACACACATAGCTACATAAAAAAGGGCAGTACTATTTTAAAATAGACAATAAGTCATAGTCAGTGCGTATCTGCACCAACTGTCTGCAAGAATAGTAACTTCTAGAAAACGACACCGACATTA
The DNA here is from genome assembly GCA_020010945.3 of Muscidifurax raptorellus. Taxonomy (NCBI): domain Eukaryota; kingdom Metazoa; phylum Arthropoda; class Insecta; order Hymenoptera; family Pteromalidae; genus Muscidifurax; species Muscidifurax raptorellus. Next base: position 273,538 of record JAHUUD020000043.1, read on the forward strand.
GAACGGGAAGGTCAATTAATAAAACAAACCACATATAAATCACGACACTTGTCAACGACGACAATTAATAAAAATAAAATACGCCGCGACACACTAAAAAGAGAAGATTAATGATTATGGATTCACATCGAACGAGAGCAAAGCGATTATAAAAATACACCGGTTATGCGACCTTTCCAAATCGAAACAATCTGGAAAATAACACGCGCTCACTCCCAACGAGAGAGCAAGCAAAGAAGAACCGCTATTAAAGCTAGATAGTAAAAGAATATTTTAAATTATCCACTCCAAATATGGAATGAGGAAGAGTACGTGAAACTAGTATAATAAAGCGAGTATATAAAGCCCAGGAGCAAAGGGCTAGTAGGCAGTCAATTGTCAAGTCAGTCGTAGTCAGTCGTCAGTCGCCAGACCAGAGTATCAATAACATTAAGACAACGTTACTCTGCCCGTTATCAGACCAGTCTAGTTGTCTAAGTTTATTTCCAAAGTATTAAAATGGGGCTTAATCGATACTTACACATCGGACTCCACTTGCTGACACCCTTGAAAAAAACCAGCCGCACGCAGCGTCTGATTGTCTGCACCTTATCAACAAGAAGAAAGGAGCCGCTGCTCCCCAACGCCTCCACTGTAGGAATAAACAAGTGTTCTTTCAATTTAAATCTTCAAGAGTGATTTCGTATCCGGCTCCCTTCCCCGGTAGGCAAAAGGGATTTCCTTTATTGATATTGATTTATTAATTCGGTAATCACACATACACAAAGGGTAGGAATTCATGTTAGTTACATTATAATACATGAATGTGTTGCATAGTTGAATTTTAGTCTGGACGTAACAGAACGACTTTGCTTCACTCACTGACTTGAAAACTTTAGAATCACCATCGCCAATGTAGCGGTGGTACTTGATACTGTACTACTCTTCTGAACGTTGAAAAATTTCACAGATCAGGTCCACTTCCATTTTTCCTGCACTACCTAGGTGGTTGGCTGTGCAATTTGGTTGATGCTCGTCAAACCACTCCTGATGCTTTGCAGATTCTTGTTTGTTTTGCGCAAGCATGTCAAGTCCTACTTCCTATGACACTGGCAAGTCCTTCCAATGACGAGAAGCCTTTCATCTCTCACGATCATCGCCAGAAACATCAAGTCCAGCACTGTATGGTGGTGTTGCTTTCTTCTTTTTGAGTACTGCTGTCGTCATTGACTCTTGTGCTACCTGGCAAACTTCGCTCAACTACTTATTGATGTCATGAAAAGTCGATTGAGCAACTGGATTTAGAAAATCCATAATAGCAGCAAAAGTTGAAAGGCCAGCGTATCCATGGCCAAGTGCACGAGCAGCAAGAATAAATCTTCTATTTACAGCCCATGCATTCCCTTTTGCTCCGACTTTTTTGCTTGAATTAATAGCATAATGGCAATCTTAACCGTCATCGGTCACACTTCAGTAGAATCGCAAAAGGTCACACTGGGTGTATTTCATCCAATGTTGAAAAAGTAATATCTGGCTTCGATAATAATTTTTTTTATCTAAAAATAATTTGTATGCATTTTTTAAGGATTCTAGAAGATGCCCTATGAGTATCAGTAATAAAAATTAATTTTTTATACATTAAAAAATTGTTTTTACTTAACATAATAAAAAAGTCATTTTTTTAATTAAAAAATGTATATCTTTTTACAAAATTCATATGAAGCAAAAAGCCAATGGAAATCTACTCCTAAAACATAATATTTTCATAAAAAAAATAATATAAATTGCTCCTTTTAAAAAGTATATTTATTTTAAAGATTGAATGCACGAAAAATGTCGAGTTTTAGTGTTTGTTTATTTTACTTGAATAATGAATATAAATTAATGAAAAATTATTATAACACAAAAATATTGTAGAAAATACATTTTATTATCTTAATTTAATATAAGTAATGAAAAATTATCAAAAATTAATCATGAATTATTTTTAATTGATTACATTTCGCCAGTACATTCGACGCATATGTACGCCCTGTGCTCATCACACATTGGACGAAGAAAGGAAGGACAAACAAACGTAGTTTTCTTGTCTTTACCTTTTTTGCATACTCCACATCTTTTTTGTTTTGCCAACGTTTGTCTTTCAGCATTTAATCCAGGTGGAGGATCTTTTTTAAAAATTACCATGATACCTTGCTCTAAACCACTTCGGATAGTTAGCAGAAGGAGCCGTTCTTCTTTTTGAAAAATTTGACTTCAGCATCGTATTTTACGGAAAATTTCCTATAAAAATAAGAAATAAAAAAAAAATTAGATTTTTTGAAGATTGAAAGGTGGTTTGCCCCCTTAATCAGAATTCGGTTCAGAATCCACCTCGACATCCTTTAGTTTGTCAATGTGCTTTCTGACCCTCTTTCCGTTGGGGTCTTCTAGAATTACATTTTTCCGACCTACGAATTCTATGATTTTTAGTGGTTTATTCCTATATGAATCGAACTTGTGGACGCGGGGTTCTTTAATTAATCTAGCATATCCGCCGACTTTTCCTTTGAAAGCTCTGACCTTTCTGTCATACCTTTCTTTGGCCCTAATTTTCTTGGTTATTTGAGTTTCCCCTGCTAGAAGCTTCATTTCTTCTAGTCTTAGTAATAGGTCTCTCATGTAAACGCTATATGTTTTTAATTTTTCATCAGAAGGGATTCTCAAACGGAAACGTGCTATTTTTCCATAAACCAATTCAAAGGGTGTAAAGTTTGTGGCCGCGTGTACACTGGTATTATATGTAAAGGTTGCAAAGGGGGTTAGGTGGTTCCAATCATCGTATCTCTCAGAATATATTCGGATGAACTCTATGAGTGGAGCATGACTTCTTTCCAATGACCCGTTTGTTTGAGGTCTATAACCTGAAGTTGTTAAATGATTTATCTTGAATAGCTTCAATGGTGATTCTACTATGCTTGATAAGAAACTGGTCCCTCGGTCTGAGAGTATGGCTCCCGGGGCTCCAAATTGACAGATGAGATATTTCGCCAGTGCGTCAGCTATTGTCGTTGCATTGAGGTTTTTGATGGGTATTCTATTAGGTATTTGGTTAAGTTACACTGCATCGTTAAGAGATGGCAGTTTCCTCTTGGTGTGATCCTCAATTTTCCTACTGTGTCAATTGATACTTTATCAAAAGCTTCTATTGGTGTGTCTGTGATGATCATTGGTTCTCTCGTTTTGAACCGTTCTATTTTCTGTTCTTGAAAGTTTGCATATCATCTGACGTAGTTTTGAACGCCGTTTCTCATTCCTGGCCAATACTATCGGTCTCTTAGTTTCTGGTACTTCTGGTTGATTCCTTTATGTCCTCCTGTCAGGTTGTCATGAAGATGTCCAATTATTTCTTTTCTGTATTTTTCAGCGGGTACTTCTGCTTTTCCATAACACATTGTTACTCTTATTTCACTTTTGTGAAAATGTTCATAAAGTATTTCAATGATGGTTGGTGAGCCCATCTGGTCCAGAATGTCTCCTTATCGTGCTACTCTGAAACTCTTGATATTTCTGTTGAGTAATATCTCTTTTAGATTCTTGAGTCCTTTGTGTACATTCTCCATTTTGATTGTATTGAAGTACTTGTCTTTCACTATTACAGTAAATATTTGATGTTTCTTGAAAGGAGTGACTAAGACTTGTCCTGGTTTTGGTTTCCTATTCTTTATTTTCATTAGATCAATGGCTCCTATTTCTTCTAGTAGTTTTGTAACTGACCATGTATTGTCACAATCCGCTGATAGGAAATGTACAATATTGTCTCGCTTATGTGTAAGGCATTCTTTCACGGTAATTAAGTTGTTGGGAATTCGCATGGTTTTTTCAGTGGTACGAGTCAAATCGCTTTCAGATTTTTGCTCGTTTTGTCGTATGTCATTACCTTTATTTAGAGGTTCTAAACCTGGTGGTGTGGGTAGGAGAAAAGGCATTGTGGGTTCTGGTGGTTTCGAAAATCTTATATCTATAATGGAGCCTTCTTCGGCTTCTATCTCGCTCAATATCCCTAATTTCATGTGGTTCTTTGACTTGTTTCTTGGCGTACTGTTGGCTGTAGGGCTGTCACTTTTTATTGTGGGTGTGACTGATAATGTCTTTCTCACTGGTGGCAATATGATGTTAGTTACACTTTCGACATCTGACTCATTTCCTGTATCCTCTTGACCAGATGCTTCTTGTAGCTTCTGTCGTGCTCGTTTTATGAGGGTTTGAACACTTTTTCTCCAGACTTTGTCTACGTCGATTTCTTTCTCAAACCGTAGTTCAGATGTGTAAATTGCTTCACGCACATCATCGGGTACATTGTCATCGTCAGAGAAGTGTGAGGGTAAATCCAGTTGTGTATTTATTTCAGTTGTTGACTCCTCGATATCAACTTGCTTATGCATTTCATATTTCCTCATACTTTCTTCAAATTTTCTGCTAGCTTCTTTTACTTCTTGTTTTGTTAGGGTGGTTCTGACTGATAAATTTTCTATAGATTCTTTATCTGCATTTATTATCTTTATTATCTTCATCTTGGGAATCTTCTACTGCCGTCATATCTATTGCAATGTATCTTATGGTTTTGTTCTGACTATCTTCTGAAGAAGATGTTTCGTTCTCGGCTACTTCTTGGGCTTCATCTTCTGTAGTCTCTGAGTTTGGTTGTTGTAATCCGCTGTATCTGGGGACTGGTATGGGTGGTTTATCTAAGTCGCTATCTTCGTTAGCCGTTGACGATAGCCATGATCTCCTGGATGGGTTGACTGCCATTGAAATATCCGAATCAGAGGAACTTTCTGGCATTTCTCGTGGTTTGATGGAAGTTGTCTCTGTGACTGCTGTCTCGATTTTTGTTGGTGTCTCTGTTTGTGTATTTTTCTTTGCACCAATGGGTTTGGACGTCTTGCTTGGTCCTCCTTGCTTGATGTATTGTCCTACGGGACTTTCTACCTGAGTACGTTTTGCTATTGTCCTCTGCGCTACCACACTATGTTCTAGTTTGGGTGCTTCTTTATTTGTTTTCGCTCCTATGGGTTTACCTCTGCCTCTGGGTACTGTAGTTTTCTCCAATGCTGAGTCTGCTCTATTGCGAAAACTAGTCTTCTGTGATGGTGCCTTGCTTTTGGCCTTTTCTTGTTCTTACTTTGCCTTTTCTTCTATTATCATCACTTTCATTTTAGGTAAATTCTTGTTTATCTCCTCTTCAGTGGTTTCTGGAGGGTTTCTTGAAAGTGCATCGGCATTTTTGTTTAGTATTCCTGGTTTGTATTTGAAGGTGTATTCATAGCCTGTGAACCTAAACATCATCTCATTAATCTTTGTCCAGGGTCTTTTCTGCTATGCATCCAATTTAATGGTTCATGGTCAGACACTAAAGTGAACTTGCGGCACAGTAAGTATGGTCTAAACTGATGTTGAGCATATAGTACTGCTAAGCACTCTTTTTCAGTGGTTGAGTAATTCCTTTCAGCTTTATTTAAAGTTCTAGACAAGTATTGGACTGGGTGATCAAATCCATCCTTTTCTTGACTCAGGACTGCTCCGATCGCATAGTCTGATGCATCTGTGGTTAAGGTGAATTCCTTATTAAAGTTCGGGAATCGTAAGATGGGTTCTTCCATTAGACATTGCTTGAGTTTCTGAAAGCTCTCGTCACATTGAGGAGTCCATTCCTAGTACTTCTCTTATATTCTTGGCACTCTTGGGTGTGGCTAGTCTGGCTTTTGTCGAAACCTTTTCTGGATTGGGTTCAACTCCTTTTGCGTTAATTATGTGTACTAAGAATCCAACTTCTTTTCTAAAGAATTCAATCTTGTCGGGTTGCAAGACTAACTTTGCCTCTCTTAACCTTTCCATAAGATTACGTATTCTTCGTTCATGGTCCTTTAAATTTTTACTGTATACTATGATGTCATCCAGGTATACTAGCATTTCAATATTCTGTAGTCCTCTGAGAACCTTTTCCATGAGGCGTTGAAATGTCGCCGTAGCGTTCTTCCATCCTTCAGGCATTCTTGTGTACTCAAAGTGTCCATTTATTGTTGTGAATGCTGTTTTATAACAATCTTCAGGAGCCATCGGTTGTTTTTGGAAACCACTGGCCAAGTCAAATATCGAAAAGTAGGTTGCTCTTCCCAGTTGATCCATTATATCCGCAATGTTTGGTAGCGGGTATGCATCTCTGATGGTTTTCTTATTAGTTCTCTAAAATCGATCACTATGCGCCATCTTGGGTTGCCATGACTATCCGGTTTTTTGGGTACTATCCAGATGGGTGAATTACAGGGAAAATTGGATTCTCTTATAATTTTGTCTGTGAGCTTTTTGGATACGCTTTCTCTTACAACTTGTTTGTGTTGAGGAGGATGTCTGTATTGTTTAGTGTTTATAGGTACGTTATTTTCTAAGTGAATATGATGCTCGATCATGTCGGTGCACGGGAGCCTGTCTCCTGGCAATAGGAATCGATACAGAAAATCTTCAATTATGTGGTCCACAATTTCTAATTCCTCTCTATTCAAATGGTTTCTTCTGATTGATGCCTTCATTCGTTCTAATCTTTTGATTTGGTCAACAATTGCATCTCCATCAAAATCACTGTCTGTTTCTTGTAGAAAGTCTGGTCCGGTGTCGAAAGGTATTAACTCTTTTGGGTCTACTTCTATTATTACATCCAGTTCACTTGTGTTTATGGCCATCATTTTGCAGGTATTGTTCACATTATTGACCACCCCTTCACCTAGAAATTCGTTGTCATTTCCCACATGTATCCTAGGAATGTAGCCTTCCTTCAAGTCACTTTTGATTAGGTTAATTTGAACTACTTGTCTAGTTCTAGCTTTATTATGTATTTTACTTTGTCCGTGGTAACATTTTCTTGGTTCTCCATGTTTTGTTCCATTGCCTTAATCTCGTCATCAATTTTCGCTTCCACTTTTAGTACTTCATTTACTTGTTTGCATTTATATCCTCTTCTTAGATTCCTTGGATTATGTTCTTCTTCATGTCCTATGAACGGTATGGGATACATCACTACTTACCATGAGAGCATTCTTATGGTAAGAGATTACAGATTCTTTCTTTTTTAAGTAATTCCTTCCTAACATGCCATTTTGTTTTATAGGAAAATCGTCTTGTATTATTTGAAATTTTACTCGGGTTCCTCTTACATCCAGGTACACTGATCCTGCAGTCCACACTGTCTTATCCGTGATGCCTCCTAATTTTCTAGCATCTTCAATGCTTATTAGTAAATCATCGTGCAGAGCTCCGATTTTTATTAGGTTTACGGTTGCGCCATTATCTATCATGAAATCTAAGCACGGTCGCTGTGTTCCTTTGGGTATCCTTATTCTTACAGCTGTTGCTTCTCCATCTTCCCAATTATAGTTTTCAGGTCCCTTACAGTTCGTGGAACACAACCTTGCGATCTCTCGGGTCTGGCTAGTATCGCCATTACTGGGGCTTTTGCCTGATTTCCGTGTAGGTTCCTTTGACTCGAATCTCGATTCTGGTTGTACTCCTGCATTTGTTTTCGATAGTTTGCTTGATCCATATCCATTTGTGTCTGCTGATAGTTTTGTCTCGAATAATTCTGGTTTTGGCTCGTCATCTTGGGTTCGTGACAAACCTGTTGGTAGTTTAAATTGTCCCTATTATTTTGATTGTCATATCTGGGATTTTCATTACGCCAGCTACTGTTATTCCGTCTGTCGGGTCGATTCTGCGTATTTTCATACCTTCCTGTCTGAGGATTGAATATTCGTTGACTTGCTCTGTAGGATTGATTATTGCTTTCACGGCAACGGTTACTCTCTTGTCGGTTGTCGTTATAGTTCTGGTTTTGGCGAAATCCATTTCCATAATTTGTATTGTTGTAACGATTTACATAATTCGGATTTCTGTAATTATTCTCCAGGTAATGGTTTTGTTGTTAACCATTTGTTTGGCGGCGATTGCTGGAATATCCATCACGTGGTACATTTCGCGATCGATCTTGCACATAGGCATTTGTTCCAGTCCGTGGTTCATTATATTGTCTGGGGTTGTTGTAGCCATGATTCCTGCCACGGTATGGTCGGGAGTCTGGAATTATTTTGGCTTCCATTCTCGTCTCTAGACGTACAGCTTCTTCGTAGGCTTCACGCAGTGTTGCCCGTTTGCTATAGTCCACTTTTTCTGCTAAATTGGCAGGTAGATCTTTTATAAATATGTCCACTGCGAGCAATTTCAATGGGTCAATCATTTCGTTCTTATAACTGTTACCTTTTTCTTCTTGGAGTGCTGTTTTTGCACTGCTAAGCAAGACGTTGATTTCATCATAGAAATCACCGACGGTGTCATGTTCTCTCATTCAAATGTGTTATGAGTTCTTCCACTGTGGTAATTTGTTTGTTGATTAAACTCTTCTTCGTTGGTCCAGTGATTTTGAGCAATGCATTCTGTAAAAACTGTGGTTGTATGTCCTCACTCACTACAGATGCTGTATTTCTTAAGTCCTGAATGAACTCTCTAAGACTTCTCTTGCCATGAAAAGTTGGGATGCCGCTTATGCAGTTCATGAGCGCGAAGGTGTTTGCTATGCTATTCATTAGCATAAAATTGGAGTCAGATGAAGTTGCATTGGTTGCTCTAGCACCTCTGGCATTTGTTTCGTCGCCTAGATTCATTTTGAATGCTCTTCTTGTATTTTTTTTATATGAAAATTCTAAATGAGCAAAATCTGATCTCCCTCACCCTTTTCTTCTTTTAAAAGAAAATAATTTATAATGGGTCTAGATGTTGGGATTGTCCATTCAATCGGGTCATGGGTCGCTAATGTGTGGGTGCAAGATCACCAGGAAATACCTCAAACTGCTTCAAGGGCGACTAAATATGGTGTAGTGTCAAAAAAAAAAAATTAATTGGCTTTGTGTTTATTCGTTTTCTTTTAAAGCGAACTCCAAAAGTGCATTAAATTTTTTGCTTACTTCAGATTGAAAATTTAAATTATTCTCAAAAACTTTATTATTATTCGCGTTTATACTATTATCTTCCCGGTAATAATTGTTCAATTGATCATTTATTTCTTGAAGTCTTTTCTCTAATGCCTTCTTTTCAAATAATAATTTCTGCAAGAAATACCTTTTTCCTGATCTTTTTTTGTTAAACAATCTTTCTCTGCCTGAGTAATTTTCTTCCTCCATGGGTTGTGTCTTATTGGATACAATGACCGCTGTTGAGCTGGTCCAAGGAGAGCCGCTACTCAGCTGACTGAGGATGCACAAGAGTAGTCGCTGCTAAGCAGACCAAAGGATCAGGTTGCTATTGAGCAAACCTTAGGATATAGAATGACCGCTATTGAGCAGATCCAGGGAAAAGCTGCTAATAAGCTGACTTGTGAGGTATATGATGCATAGTCACTTTTGCAAGTAACCTAATGGAAAGGTAGAAAATTCATCAGCCAATGAAGAATCTTTCAAAAATAATACAAAGTGTATTAGTCTAAGATTATCTTAATAAATGTTCAAAAAAAAAAAATTTCAATCAAGTCACTATTACACTCCTGGTTTGAAAAAAATGAAAATTTTGTACTTTCAAATTGAAATAATTCAATTAAGTGAGAATGATCAAAAGAGCGAATTTATTATTTAAAATTTTTGGCATAATCGGTAATGCACGGATATTTAACGCATTGACGCATTAGAGTTATGCCTCAGTCGGAAAAGATATTGCAAGAATCCTCAGTATACAAAAAAAAAACAAGGAACTAATAATACTATTATTGTTATTCATTTGTTGTTAATCTCGATTTAATGATCAACCATTACGAAATTGCAAACTTGGATACTCACGCTTAAATGGCAAGGAAACTTTAATGTGTCTGAATATCACTCTAATTATTTAAAACACTGATTTTTATTTTAATAACATGCAATAAATCCTATTTGTAACAAGCTAAAACCATTAAAATTGTAAAATGCCCCAAGACAATTTTATTGTCAAAAAAATTATTTATTTATCTAAACTGGCACTCTGATAATTTATTTATAATAATAATAATAATAATAATAGCTTTATTGTTTTTATACATTAAGTATTTTACAATATTTTCTTAACTAACAATATAAAACATTTGTGTGCATTAATACGCATCCTTTTTTTTTGCCTTTTTTTTTTTTTTTTTTCTTTTATCTCTTCTTCTAATCTTCCTTCTTCCTCCTTTCCTCTCTCATCTCTTCTTCCCTCCTCTCTTCCTCTCTCACCCTTCTGATCCTTCCCTCCTCCTCCTTCCACTCGTACATTATTCCATCCACCCTCACTTTGAAGTCCCCGTTCTTTAGAAGCTCCCCATTCCTTTTCGCTTCCTCTCTCCTTCTCTCTCTTATCCCCATGGCTTCTTTTTTAGCCTTTCTCTCCTCCCAACTCATCCACTGTTCTAATCTCACCTTTCCCCCTTCATTTATTTCATCTCTCCTCTTCCATATCTTCTCCATTTCCTCTTCTGCCGCGAATATTATCTTTTTTGTGTCCTGGTTTGCCGTCTCTTCCAACTCCCAACTCGTTCCCTCCAGGATCTCATCTAGCCAGTCCTGCAGCACCTCCTTCTCGCTCCAGTTAGTCCCTTTATGTATTATCACACCTCTCTCTCCTACTTTGCTCCTCCCTCCTTCCGTCCTCTTTCTCTTGTTGTTCACGATCCTAACCTCACTTTTTACATTTATCCTTTCCCTTTCAATCCCTTTTCTCTCCTCTCTCCTCATTTTACCTTCCAATTTTTCTATCATTCCTTTTAATTCTTTTACTGTTCTTTGCACCTTCTCCCTCTCTCTCCTTTCCTCACTCAGTTTACCTTTCAATATTTCTACGTCTCCTTCTATGTCCAACATCTTTCTCTCCGCCGCTTCTCTTCTCCCTCTCTCCAGTTGCAGCTTCACCTTCCACTCTTTCATCTCCTCTCTCATATCCCGCATCTCTCTCTCCACTCTTCTCTCGTGCTTCGACATCTCTCCCTCCTACTTTTTTGTCGCCTTCGGTTCTTTATCTTTTTTCTCACTTCTGCCTTTACTCGCTCTCTGATTCCCTGCTATAACCTCTCTACTCACCTCACCATGTGCTCTCCTTTCTGTTCTTCTCGTTCCTCTTTCTTCTCCCTGTTCCCTCCGTCTTGTTCCTCCTAGGGGACTTTCCCTAGACTTCCCCGCATGCTTTGCGCTCGCTTTTCAAATCTCCTTTCTGCTTCGTCCTATCTTTTCCTTCCTTTCTTGCCTTCCCCTTCTTTATTCTTGCTGTCTTTCTTTATTTTTCCTCTTCCATATCGTGCTATAGAGTTTCCCCACTTGCGTTCTTCTCCCTCCGACTGTCTCCTGCCACTTTTTCCCCTCTATCTTCGTCTCCACACATTCTTCGAACACATGTTTAAGCGTCTCCTCCTCACTCCCACATAGCCTGCATACCCTTTCTTCTTCCTTCTTCCAGTATTTATTCCCTCTTGTCTCACACCCTAATCTGAACCTTGCCGTAACGTTGAGCGCTCCTCTTCTGTGTTCTCCCACTTCCATCAGGTACTCTGGTATTTCTCCCTGCTCCAACATTACCTCCCTTATCTCACCCGCATATCTGGACTCCTTTATTTCCTCTCTCCACTTCTGCCATTGTGTGTCTTTGTTTATCCTTTCTATTTCCTCCTCCACTCCCTCTTCCTCCTCCATTCTTCTCGTATACTCCTCCACCGATATCCCGCACTTCTCCGATTCCATTCTTCTCACGTCCTTCCCTCTACCCTTCCATTCTCTCCTTTCTCCCTCTCTCTTCAGCAGCCTCCAGCATTCTCCTAGCAAAGTACTTTCTTTTGCTCTCCTCAGTTTCCTTTCAAACCTAACCGCCCTTTTCCTTGTCCTTGTCTCTAATTTGAACCTTTTCGTCTCCCAATGAATCACATGTGCCGGCGTTGTCCTGTCTAGGTGCAGCACCCATTTGATGTACTTTCTCTGTATTTTCTCTAAATCCTCCTGCCCTTTCCAACCCCATATCTCCGCCCCGTATTCTATTACGCTCTGTACTAGAGCGTCGAACAGCTTCATTCTCATCTTCCAGCTGTCCTTGAACGTTGCCTCTCCTAGGCCCCACAGGGTGCTTATCAGCGCATTTGCCCTTCCTTTCACCTTCTTCACCTGTTCTTCCTCTTTCCCATTTTCTTTCATCGTGTAACCCAAATATTCAAATGTTTTCACCACCTCTATCTCCCTTCCATCCCATTCAAATTTCTCTTCCCTCCTCCTTCTTCCTCCGTTTCTAAAAATCATGATCTTCGTTTTCTCTGTGTTTAGCTCCAAACCCTTTCTTTTGATGTATCCTTTGAATCTTCTTAGCATTTGTTTCAACCCGCTCACGTTTGTTGCTAGCATTACTACGTCATCTGCATATGAGATTGACCATACTTTCCTTCTCCCTAGTATTATCCCTCCTTCTTGTACCTTTCCCATCTCTCCTTCCAAGTCCGCCATTGCCACGTTAAACAGCAGTGGACTCAGCGGGCATCCCTGTCTCACTCCCTTCTGCGTCTCAAAACTGCCTACATTCCTTTCCCCTATCCTTACTTCACACTCAGTCTTCTCATAAATTTCCTTTACCCTTTCCCTTATCCTTCTATTCACTCCCAGCTTCCTCATCATCTTCCACACTTCTTCCCTGTTTACTTTGTCAAAGGCTGCTTTCATATCCGCGAAGCACGCGTATATCTTCCCTCCTTTCTTCCTTAGCTCTTGCTCTACCGCCTTGTTTACCACGTATATAGCGTCCGTTGTACCTCTCCCTCTTCTGAATCCCATCTGCGTGTCGCTTAACTTTTCCTCTTCTTCCAGTTTCTTCTCCAATCTTCCCTTTATCAGTTCCGCATATATTTTGTATCCTGTGTCCATTAGTGTAATTCCTCTGTAGTTCTTACACTCCCCCTTATCTCCTTTCTTATAAATTGGCGTGACTATCCCTCTCCTCCACTCTTCTGGCAGTCCTCCTCCTTTCCAAATTTTTCCTAGTATCTCCGTTAGTTCCTCTACAATCTTTTCTCCTCCCTGCTTCCATGCCTCATTCTGGATTTCATCCTCTCCTGGTGCTTTCTTTTCCTTTAACTTCTTGATTATTTCCCTTACTTCCTCTACTTCTATCTCTCTCTCCTCTTCTTCCTCTTCTTCCCCCGACTCTTCCTCATTATCTCTCCTTCTTTCCTGCGTTTCTCTCTCTCCCAGTTGCCCTTTAAAAAACTCTAACCAGCTCTTATCTTCTATCCCTTTATCTATCTGCTCCCTTTTTCCTTTCCTTCTCCTTTTCACCATTCTCCAGAACTTTTTTCCTGACCTATCCTCCTTTGCCTCCCTTAGCTCTTTTTTCATCCCTTCCTCCTTTTTTTTCCTATACATGTTCCTTAACTCTCTTTTCGCCTGCATGAACCTGTCTTTTCCCCACCTATTTATCCCTTTTTTTGCCCTTTTCATTTCTGCCCTCTTCTTCCTGCAATCTTCATCCCACCATCTGCTGTCATCTCTCCTTTTTCTTCTCCCCCTCTTTGTTTGGATCGCGTTTCTTATTTTTATCTTTAAATCCCTCCATGTTTTTGCTTCCCCCCCTTTATCTAGCCAGCCTCTATACTCCCTGCTGGCCTCCTCTGTCCACACTGTTCTTTTCATTTCCTCTTCCCACTCTTCCGAACTTTTCCCTGTCTCTATTTCCACTTCCAGTGCTCCATGATCTGACTCCATTCTATCTACTACCTTCATTGACGTTACCTTTCTCCTGCCTTCCTCATTTACTATCCCATAGTCTATTACCGAGCATCCCATTCCCCCCACGTACGTGAGTTCCCCTTCCTCATCCCCTTCTGTACTTCCATTTAGGATTGAAAGCCCCCACTCTTTTAACCTATTTAGCAGCTCTTCGCCCTCTCTGTTCACTACTCTATCCTTTGACTCCCTCCTTTCCTCCACTCCCTTTTCGTCTAAAAAACCTCCCTCTTGCCCTGTTCTCGCGTTCAGGTCTCCACACCAGAGTATCTTTTCCCCTCCCGCTCTTTCTATCATCTCCTCTATTTCTTCATAGTTCCTCTCCTTCTCCTCCCTCATGTAAGTCGAACCTATCCACCACTTTTCCCCTTTCATAGTGCATTTGCCTCCTATGACTTCTCCAGATCTTCCTCTCAACCATTCAACTTTGTCCTCTTTCCTATCCTTCCTGACTGCCATTACCATTCCTCCCTTTAATCTCCCTCTGCTCCCCCCCTTTTTCGCCTCTCTTACCTCTGTTTCGAATCCCTTCATTCTCCTCCTTATTCCTTCCTCCTCCCCGCTCTCTGCCCATGTTTCCTGTAGACAAATGACGTCGAATCCTAGTATGTATCTCCATCCTTCCTCTTCTATTCCTTTCAGTCCTGCCACATTCCAGCTCAGCACCTTCAAATTCTCCTTTTTATTCCTTTTTCCCCTTTCATCCCTTTTCTCCTTCTCACCTCCATCTTGCCTCCCCCTCTCGAAAAAGCCTATCCTCTCTTTCATTCCAAAAGTATGTCATGTCTCCTACCGTTAACTTGTTTCTTCCTACTTTCACTGGTTTTCCTTCTCTTCTCCATTCTCTTGCGAGCCCGTTCAATCTTTCTCTATTTCTCCTCTCTCGCCACGTCAAATCATGGTCGATGAAGCAGTCTGTCCCCTTCAACTTGCTCTTTTCCTCCATCATTTTCTCTTTCTCCTCTCTATTTTCACATTCCACTCCTATTTTACTCTTACCTTTTCCTCTGATGACCCACGTCCTTTTCACCTTTACCGTAATCCCCAGCTTCTCCTCTACCCATTCTTCCACCTTCGCTTTGTCCCATTTTCCTTCTTTCAGACCTGATACCACCACATTGTTCCTTTTCCTTTCTCTCTCCCCTTCCTCAATTCTCCACTCTAGCTCTTTCAGCTGCTTCTTCTCTTGCTCCCTTTCCTCTGACCCCTTTTCCCCTCTCTGGTCTCCTCCTTCTGTCTGCCTAGTTTTCGCCTCTTCCTTCATTTTCTTTATCTTCTCCTCCATTTCTCTTTCTCGCTCTTCCCTCTTTCTCCTCTCCTCCTCGTTTGCCCTCTTCATCTCCTCCTCCGCCCTTGTCCTCTCCCTCTTCTCCTCCTGCATTAGACTTCTCACCTCCTCCAACTTCTTATTCATCCTTTCTTCCGTTTCTATCCATTTTCTCTCCCATTCTGCCCTGTCCTTTCTCCTTTCCTCCTTCTCCTCCTCCAGGGTCTTCAGGATCCTTTCCAATGTTCCTTGAAATTTCTCCATCTCCCCCTCTTTCTCGCCTTCCTTTCCCTCCTCCTTCTTTGGCGGGAATCTCCCCGTCGATCCGTTCTTCTCTGACGTGTCTCTCTCTCTCCTGTCTTCTTTCCTCTCTCTCTTCTTGTCCTCTTTCTCTTCCGGTGACCTTTCTTTCCTTTTTCCCCTTTCCGTTTTGTCTACTTTGAAGCTCTCTAAGAGCTCCAATTGCCTTAGCGCTCCCCCTTTTCCTCCGCTTTCCTTTCTTCTTCCCTTCCCTGTCTTCGGCGTGCTTTCCCACCTGCACGTTTGAGTTTCCCTCTCCGGCTCCCGCTCCGGTCCGCTCGGAGTCTTAAATTCCTGTTCCTCCTCGTTCCTTTGTTCTTGATTCCCTATCGTCACCTCTGCCGTCTCCTCTTCTCTATTGTTCATGGCCCGCGGCTTTGCCGCTCTCTCCTCTATCTCCGTCCTTTTCTACCTTTCCTAACCTCCTCCTTGTACTTTCTCCTTCTCTCCCTTCTCTCCCTTTTCCCTTTCTCGCCCTTTCCTTTCCTATTATCCTCTTTTATTCACCTTTCTCTCCACTTTCACTTTGTATTCCTCTTACTATTTACCTTTTCTATTCAAACCAAAAAAAAGTCGCGTATTAAGCACACTCCCTATCTACACGTCTGACCCTGCCAATTCACGTGGTCGACCCTGATAATTTATTTATAATAATTTGTTAATTTTTATTGTCAAACATCATTTACATGTCGATTTTACATGAACTGTAGTTTGAATTTCGGGCGCGTTTTATGCTCTCCCAAAATGGCCGCTGTAGAGGCGCCAAGTGACTAGGCCTACACCATTATGGTCTCCCTAGTGCCGCGTCTAGTTTCACGCCTGCGCTGGTGTTTGCTCTGAACAAACACAAGGCGTCGGCTGCTACACGCTATATATTACGCGTTTAACCTCCTCGCGCGTTGCGTATTTTTTTTATTGCAGTATCTTGTGTAAAACGCGTTATTTGTTGACGAAACCCATAATCTGCGGTTTCGCGAGTGTTTTCTCTATTCGTATGTGTGTGTGTTTCAAGTTGTTTGACTAATCAAAACCAAAGTTGCCAGTGAAAATCTTTAAGGACCCGAGCCAGTATATTGTAAGCTGTGCAACCTGTTGCTGCTTGTCAGATGAGTACTTAATTTATAATATTTTAATTTAAATTTTATCAATTTAGCACATGAGCAAGTTGCTTTGTGTAAATTGTATGTATTTATTACAGGTGCCAGTAATTTTATACACCAGGCGATTGTATCAGGTGACTTCTTTTGTTCGCGAGCTCCTCTTTATTGGTATGTTCACTCTTAAATCATTTGTTCTAATATGGGTAAAGACAACAATTGTGAATGGCCTTACCTTTTTGTTGTCAACCATTCAATAAAATTATATCATGTATTTTGTTTAGAAATGCTCATTAATATATTTATATATAGGAGCAGAGGGTCAAGTACGATCTCCGGGGTCTATCACCTCTGATGAGCACCTGCGTCAGCTACGCCCTGGTTCGCCTGTGGCAGTCAGATGCCAATTCAGCTTTTCCTTGCTCATCGACCAGATTTCGGTGAGTTTTCTGAGTGTATACGAATTCTATATGTTCACACCTTGCATATATAAAAAATTTTTGGCACGCTTATTTTAAATGGGCCCTTCCCTTCTAATTTCATTTTACACTTTTTCACAATTTCCTTTCAAAACCTTTTTAAACGGGGTAAAATGTTACTTGTATTATAATTGTTAAACGTACACAAAATTTGTTGCTCGACCTATTACTTTGAATCAAAGAATGTTTGTAATAAAACTGGACCTTTTGTGAATCATATAGCAAAATTTGATTTAAATTCATAATTAATTATCATAACTATTTAAGACCTGTCTAAACCTATTTAAACTCGCTTTGTGTTCTTTTCAGATATTTATTCTTTGTGCTAAAAGTGTGATTGCAAGGTCACCGCACGACGCCACGCTGTGTTTCTACACGTCTGCTATTGCCGATAGCACGCGGCTACGTAATATGATACTTTTTCTTATTCTTTTGTATTTCTCTTTACTTTGAATATTTATTAATTTTCTTCGCGTTTTTATTATTTATTTATTCGCGCACTTTTTATTATATTATATTTAATTTTGTTTAATTTTTTTAATATATATATTTTGCTATTTTTTAGGTACTTAAAACTTTTACATTCATGCAACGAAGAGAAAAATCAGCTTGCAGTTATGCGCGAGATCTCGGTGGGACCTCCAATTTTTGTTAAGTGATTGTGTGTCACCTAGCAATATTTATTTAATTATTGTATGAGTTGATCTCGCGCACGCAACTATACAGCTACGGGAGAGACTTCACTCCTCGAACTTCTCCTGGCTGTCAGCTTGATCTTTCTCTAAATTGAAACGCGGACTTGTGTATAATAAAGTCTCTTACCTTGTACTCTTTTGTTGCTTCTCGATAATCTATCCCTCTCTATTCGCCCTGGACCAAGGAAAATCCAATCGATCTATGGATGGTTTCAGTACAAGAATGAACACAAATATGGGTTTAAAAATGATTCTATCTTTATTTGGTCTTTTTTCATAGACAATTATGATTTGTGTTCATGTATATATGTCCGAAAGAACAATGAATCGCCGCCAATGATTAGCTTAATGAAATGAGTAATTTCACAAAGAATTGAAAAATAAGAAAAAGAAATATAACAACCAATTCGAACGAGAATAAAATTAAGAAAAACTATTGAAAAATAGTCGTCCGCTCGGCAGCTTGGCTCGAGTCGGAGTACTTGTGGTAGCGTGGCTTGGGGACGCTCGGAAGTGTTTCTGGACCTCCCACGCGTCTCCAAGCTCCTCTTCCCATGCTGACGTCAGTGCATCTGTACTCGTCGCACTCATTAGGCCTTACGGGACCTGTTAATGGTGCAAGAGTTCAAAACTGCAGCGTGGCTTCGCACGTGCGGTCTTGCGCAGTGGAGGGGAAGTTGTTTAGGTCAGCGAGATTCTTGGCTGCCTGATACTTTTGTGGCCTTGAGTCTCGCTGTACCTTTTATGTGTAGAACTTTCTCGATTTTATATTCGAAATGATTGTTCGAATATAATTATCGTAAAGTTGTCACATAACAATGAGCAATTGAATTTAAAGTAATATTTATTTAAATTTACAGTAAATTTCTAATATACGTGTTCTTTTATTTGAGCTTATTCAAGCGGCTTTGGGCATGATCATCAAGTCAAATAAACGTACACACTGCAGGAGATATTTATCTAGTTGACTGGAATGAAGAAGAAAAAGTCCTAGTGTATACTAAGAGTATCAGAATTTTATGTCATGTTTTATAACCTAAACTTAATTGTTGATTTTCTCACTAATTTTTTTTTCAATTTCAGCTGGCTGTCCGTAAGATTCCAGATGAACGCATGGATGAAATGGGTTGAAAATTTTTGTACGCACTTTGTATAGTACTAGATTTAGCATGAACAAAAGGATTTTGATTGAACGATAAAAACATTTTTTTTAAATATAAATGTTACAAAATTATTAAAAAATAAGTAAAATATTGATATTATTGATAAAAAAAATACTTAAAGGGTTCCAAATAAAATTTTCTTTGATTATGCAAAAACTAGTACTATACAGATTGTGTAAAAATAATTTGGCCTATTTCATCCATGAGTTCACCGGGGATCTTACGGACAGTGCTCAAAGTCATCGTACACTCTATGTTTTGATATGGGAGTGTATTATAGTCAATAAAGGTAAAAAAATTTAAATTATTAGCTTTTTATATATACTGTTAGCTAAAAGGAGTTATAGTTAAAATTATGTTAAGAATTATTTTATAAAAATTATTTTTTATTTCAGGTTTTAAAGGTATTTTGCCTCCTTAAGACTTTTAAGTACTGTCCCAGAGACAATACCGGGAGATAATTTTGTTACTATCAAGGGTGTATATTGTGATGTTCTGGCAATAAATTAGTAAAAAAGTTCCTAACCAAATAAATATAAAAATTCAGAATGAAAAATTAACTAGGCTTGAAAACGACAAATATCTTGGTATAGGACATATGGATCATGTCTTCTATAAAATTGTAAAATCAATGTCAACTGAGACTTTGACGTTGATATATTATGCATTTTTCTATAATAAGCTATGGTATTATAGCCTGGGGTGGGGCTTATAAAAAAAGAGATTTAATACACAAAATACAGACAAGAATTCTAAAAATTATTAACAAGAATAATTTTGTCACGCAAAATAATCTCCTCAATCTTACACAATTGTTACCCTGGAAGCTCTAAAGCTACACTACAATGATCTCAAATCCCTGTACCTTAACTCTACTAGTATTACCAGAAATAAAAGTATTGAAGTACCGATAAACGAAAGGGGAATGAATAATATGAATTAATAATATAAAGTATTAGAAATAATTAAACCAAGTCAACAAAATATAATTAAAAATAGTCTGTATGCATATGATGCTGAAAATTAACAAAAAAGAGTAGTATGGAGGCTACTAATTATACAAATTCTGCGGATTATTGGATAAAATTTCAGTTTTAAGATAACTTTGTTTATCTTTGCAGAAATAC
Organism: Muscidifurax raptorellus; assembly: GCA_020010945.3. Classification (NCBI taxonomy): domain Eukaryota; kingdom Metazoa; phylum Arthropoda; class Insecta; order Hymenoptera; family Pteromalidae; genus Muscidifurax; species Muscidifurax raptorellus. The sequence continues at coordinate 293,423 of JAHUUD020000043.1, forward strand.
GGAGTATGTAAATATATCTGTATTTCCTTTTGGCAATAAATAAATTAACCGATTGCGATATTACGAAGCCGAGCACAGAAAATCAGAGCGAGTGCTTTGACCTGAGTGTCAACAGTCCTCGTGCGTCCTATATAATGTAATCTTGCAATATTTCTTCTGGTGGCAAATGTTGATTGGGTACTGGCTATCCCCGTAATAAAAACCTGCTTTTGCCTTTTTACACGAGTCTGCTTGGTGAACAGGTGGACCTGAATTTGTATATTATATTATACTAATCGAAAAAAAAACATTTGCAAAAGTTCATACGTATCATTGTCAATTACATTGTAATTAAAATATTAAAATTGATTTGATATAATGAAGGTGATTGATAAAAGAAGTTTGTTTTTAACATCGAGCGGTGAATCAATAACACAGGAGCACAAAATGATAAAGTCAAACAACTTGTATCCCGTGGGTGGATCTTTATGTTTTTTGGGTCGCTGTATCCGAATTCGAGGTCTATTTGTCGCCATCACATCAGGGTTAAGGTCATTTGAAGGTCTCAATTGATAAAAGTTCTTAAAAGCTCTGAAAAAACGCATGTATATGTTTTTTGGGTTGCTGAATCCGAATTTACAGAAGAAATACATGAATTGCTTGGAACAGAGTCTGAATATCCATTATTTGAAAGTACACCTCCTTTGAAAAGGCAAGCTACTGAACCAATTATGACTGCGAAATTGGCTACAGTATTAGATAAATGTAAAATTAGTAAAAGAGACGTAATGCATTTGTTGATGGCCGCTGCGGAAGCATTCAGCATTGATACGCAAAATTTAGTATTAAACACTTCATCTATTCACAAAGCTCGTCAAATTTTTCGCAAAGAACGATATGAGGCCGTTAAAAAACTTGCTCCATCACTTTTTTCTGGTTTACCGAGCACCATTCACTGAGATGGAAAGTTGCTTCCAGGATATTTACGAACAGAAACTGTTGATAGACTAGCGAGTATTATTACAAGTAATGGAATGGAGCAACTCTTGAGTGTTCCAAATATCTCTTCTAGTAGTGGAATAAATCAAGCTCAAGCAGTATTCGATACTTTGAATGACTGGTCTTTGTTAGAAAATATTAAGCTCTTTGTTGTGACTCAACAGCTAGAAATACTGGTTGAATAAATGGAGCTTAGTGTTATTAGAAAGATTAATCGATAAAGATCTTCTCTATATTATCTGCCGGCATCATATTTATGAGCTTGTTTTAAGAAGTACTTTCAAAATAAAATTTGGGAAGACAACTGGTTCGGAGGTACAATTGTTTAAAAATTTTGGGGATTTTTTGGAAATCTGTAGATCAAACAAAATTCGAACCAGGTATTAGTGACACTTTTGTAATTGAATCTCTGCAAGATGTAAAAGATGAAATTTTAGGATTTGTTCGGAGTATTTAAAGAAGGATTTAAAAAGAAGTGATTGCAAAGAATTTTTGGAACTAGTCTTCATTTTTCTAGGCAGAAAATTACCTAGTGGTATAACTTTTCATCCACCCGGAGCTATTCACCATGCTTGGTGGATAGCCAAAGCTATATCTTGTTTGAAAATATTCATCTTTCGGAAACAATATTTGCTAGATAAAAAAGATGTTGATGAAATGTACAGACGCTTGCATTTTGCTAGTAAGAGTCTACGTTCAAGCCTGGTTTTGTACTCTGTTTGTTGCTCAAGCACCAAATCAAGATTTAAAGTTTTTAAAATGTTTGTACGAATACAGAAGAATTGATGAAAGAATATCCAACTATGCTGTTAGAAAATTCATGACTCACTTGTGGTATTTGACTCCGCAACTAACAGCACTAGTATTTTTTGACTTTACTATTTCAAATGAAGAAAAGTTAAAAATATGCGAAGCTCTGTAGTCAAATTTTAGTGCCTTTGTTTATGAAAAACGAATTTTAGTCAATGAAAAAAACTTGAATAAAATAGTTAATTCAAGTATTAGTGATTTTATTTGCAAAGATACTTATGAATCTTTTAAACATTTAAAAATTGACACAACTTTTTTAGAAAAAAATACATCAAAATGAGCCAAGAATAAAAACTACACTCATGGTTTGAAAATTGTTAAAAACCTCAGAGTCATGAATGATACAGCCGAAAAAGAAGTAAAATTGGTAACTGAATTCAAAAATCTTTTAACTAAAGATGATGAGCAATTGCAATACCTATTACCTGTGATAACAGATTATCGAAGCTTGTTTTCAGATAGCAACAAGGAAACGTTGATGCGGCCATATGAATAAATATTTTGTTTAAATATACGATTAAAATATTGTTGTACTGTTTTTTATTTTTTACCTTCAGAATCTCGCTTCGACAGATCGTTTTTCTTTATTCAGTAGTTCAAAGTATAAATTTAGTAGACAATATTAGAAATCAGCTTTTTCGCGTTTTTACCGTGATTTTCGAGTTTTTTGATGATTTTAACTTGTTTTCTCGATTTATTGGCAAAAGCCAATTCGTTTAATGGCTAACTTTTCACTGATTATAAACGATAAAAGTCCATCTTTACACAATATTTTGCGATTTTTCGACTTGTTCAACGATTTTGGCTTATAACTTTTTCATTTCACTATTACGGCCAAAACTAATAGCACTAAAATCAATTAAAATTACAAAATTTCCACATGTGTTCAAAACGATAAACGTTTTAACCCATATTTATATGTTAAGTTGACATTTGACACTGAATCGAAGACAGTAAAAATTATGTAAGATTGAAAATTTGACGAGTACTGAATTGGATTAACATATATTAAATAAAGCAAAAAGCAAGAATTTCGAAAAAAAATATGAAAGCTTGTATTTATTATTATTATTATTTCATTATTTTATTATTTATTACGATTTACGATGTGCACTCGATAATAAAGAGCGTACATTGCAGGTTTGTAAAATACGCAGTTACAAATAGAAAACGCGGGAATGATGTCAGAAGCAACTGTCCGTCCTATAACGCGAAATATTGTAAAAGAAGCCCTGAACATCAACTACGAGGAATTCGTAGACATGCTAAATCCCAAATATACAAAACCAAAATAATTACATCTTTTTCTACTAAATCTTGACTATTTTTCATGAAAATTTCAGCTAGATTGAGGTAGATAGACCTGAGATACAGGGGTGAAAATATGGCGATTTTAGAAAACTAGGTCTCCTCGCAAGGGCTGTAACATTTTATTGAAATTATGAATTTAGTTTTTCAAAAAAGGTATTGAAGGCTTTTCCAAGACGAAAATTTTAAGACGTGGAGAGCTAAAATCGTCTACAAAACAAGAAAATGACACGTAATCGAAGATACGCAAAAAATCCAAAAATTGAGTGTTTACGTTTTGCAGTATAGGAAAGGCGCCTTTAGGTCTGAGGTTCTCGAACTATTTTTCCCGGAAAGCTGACGTTATAAGGAGAAGATCCTTAAATTTTAGCTTAAAAAAATTGATTGGGTAACCCTGTGCAAATTTTTTAAAATAGCCTTTATTTAGCAATTTTCGAAAATTCAACCATTTATTACGGGAGCTAAGGGGCACCTACGGAGCTGAAATTTTGGGCATAACCGTTTTTTCTAATGTACTTTCACACAAAAAATCGACGGGAAGATTGCGCGAACCCCCCCCCCCAACACCTATTTGACGAAATTTATAGGAATGACCATATATATATATAATCCTGAATCCCAACTGATAAAATCCGGTGCGAGGGGAACGCAAACATTACATATATATATATATATATATTGTTACATTCACGAAAGCGTGAATGCGGAGAGGGGTTCTGGCGCGAGGCAAAACACTTGAGTTCGAGGTTGCAACGTGCTTTTTATTGCGGCGAGCAGGAGAGAGAGACGCGAGAGCAAGATGTTACTCTTTCCACAGATCCGTGGCTTCTACCTCGTCGTTCGCAGCTCGCGAGTAGCCGCGCTCATCGGACCTGCCTTATCGCTAAACTGACAACGCAAGTCCGTGGCGGCGGTTAGGGATTCTCCGAATCCACGAGCCGGAGCCAACGTCTGTAAGCCGAGCATTGCAACGCTCGCACCGTCAGCACTGCACGTGCGATTCCCCATCGTGGGAACCGACGTGCACCGACGTGCAGCACGTCACACGCCCAAAGCAGCGGTCAACGCCGATTCCGGTGTTGTGAATTCGCAAATCCCAATATTTTTTTTTTTTTTTTTTTTTTTTTTAGAAGAAGCCCCGAAATGTGATTACAAATGTGTGTGTATGTGAGTAATGTTGTATGTGTGTGTGTTCCGCTTGAACACCGTGTTATACAATCAATGTTTGTGTGTGTGCTCTCTCTCTTTTTCCCTTACAAAAATTTACTTAATTGGCTAAATTACCTAATGTAGTTGCATATATGATGATATTAAGATAAAAATATGATTAATATTGATTGATATGAAGAATGATATTTTACATTTTGAGAAGGTTACATTAATCGATGTTGAGAAACGTTTGTGATAATACAGACCGTAATGGAGTAGATTATACTGATGATTATTGCAAGGAGTATACTAACTACGAAAGAGAATTGTTTTGATTGGTATAGTTAGGTGACGGCTACATATGAACTATTAAAAGATAATTATTTTAATTGACATGGTAATATATATTAGTTATATGAATGATCTTAAAAGAAAATTGTTTAAATTGCTATAGTAGTATATCAATTGTATCTAAAATTACAAAAGAAAGTTATTTTAATTGATATACTCATGTCTCTAATACATACACTATCTAAAGAACAACTAAAGGACAAAGTGGATGATTTTGATGCCTTCATTGTTGACTGCCGCGGATGGGAGTCGTGCGTCCACCTTATCTTGAATGTTCACGAGTGAAGATTTTACGTGGCTGGTTCGATGGCTCTAAGCCATGCTTGCTGCGAGGCCGGTAGTTCCAGAATGCTTGCTGTGCGAGCATACTGTCTGGGTTGTAGGACAGGTGGCTGGTTCGAAGTTATGTTAGCCATGGGTTCATGGTGCGGGCGTGCGGAGTATTGCACGGCCTGTGACCGCTGCGTCTCAGCTGTAGAGTCGTTAGATGGACCTGAAATCTTTCTTAGACAGATTAGTAGACGGGACCCCCCGGGACTACGAATTTCCAGGTTACCAAGGCGGCAATAATTATTCCGATTACCGAGTGAATACTTGTGTATGTATAACCCTTGAACGAGTCGAAATCCTTATTGATGTCTCTATACTCTGATAATTTTTTTGCTCCATCTATAATCTCCTGAAAACTGGTGCCCGATTTGAGAGAATCTACATGCACACCGTGTAAATTTCTTGCCTTTTGCGAGAATTCAGATTGTATCACACGTTGTATCAAGCTAGAAAAATTCCGAACACTCTCATAGTTGGAAATTATCGAAGTTAAGTCTAGATTTTGCTGGAGAAAGGCAATTTCGGAAGAGTGCATCCGAAACTCTCGGGAAGCAGTTAGTCTCGCATTGTTCGTATGAGCAGTGCACCCGGGCTTGAGTCGCAAGATACCTGCCCCCTCTATTTCAACTACCTCGTGCGCCGATCTCGGGCATTGTATGAAAAGGGTTTCCGTACGCGCGGCAGAGAAAGCCCACGAATTGATTTCGTGTAGTCTGGCCCAGTATGTGTCTTGTAATTGAATGATTTTTATATTGCAATCAATTAAATTGAGCGTGTTGCGACGAGTTGTAAATTTGATCTCACACCCGGCATTGCTCCTAATTTCGCGAACCGGTTCGGTGTCTTTACATATTAAGAGATTGTTTAGACTTTTACATTTGTTCAACTTCTCGAATGGAAAGGGAATGTACGTATTATTACTCTCACTGATCGCGAAGTAGTGAAATTCCGGCCAGATGTAGGCAAAGGTTTGATTTGATAAAAAGCTATTCTGCTTGACTGGTAGAGCAGATGCTTTGTAAAGGTTGAACTTTTGCAAGTCGAGAAGAGGAATTGCAACGTGGTAAATCAGTTTGCTGTTTGCAAAGAATATCGTTATATCAGATATCTTCGCGATTTTTAAGGGAGATGTGTTTTCATCACCTGGGAAAGTTGCACTGCCGATGCTGTCCGCAACTATTTTGGCGGATTTATTGAAGAGAGTGGGGGGGTACAAGGTGGGGATGCATTGCTCCTTGAGAAGCAAGCATTATTGCATCAGTGACAATTTCAGTATCGAGTTTGTACTGAGTGACCCCATTGTTTAGAAATTGAATAGCATTCAATATAGTGTTCGATTTAAAATACCAATCAGTGGACTGGGAAATGTTGTACAGGGCAGTGTTCAGAACCTCTATTTTTTCATCTACCTTGGTGAATTTTGCTTCTACTAATTCTGTTTGTTCGGTCAGGAGTCTGGCCACTTCTTTAGTGTCGTTTGATGTGATTTGAACTAGGTTTCGTAGATCCGCTTCCGTATCCTCATCTAATGTTCCAAACAAGATTTTGCTGATCTGACCTATGAAAGGTAATACGGAGCGTCTGTCACGAGCATCTTTGGAGCCCTCCAGGCCCGATAAGAGTTGTATGATCCTATTCGCCTGACCGATAGAGTCATCTAGTTGCTTATGTGTTGCGTCTAATAAACTTTTGTGAGTACACGGGGAGGATAACTCATCGCAGTAATGAAACAATTTCTCCCATTGTCCAGCTAAGATGGCACCTGTGCCAAAGCAGGAGTCCAATTCAACTTTTTGAATGATTTTCCAGTCCGTGCTCGAGGAGAGATTAATTCCGAGATCATCCCAGGATTGTTGTTGAGTTGTGTTAGGGTGTCAGAGTTTCTAAATTCTTCACAAAGAACAACTCTGAAAAAGAAACACAAAAAGGAAGTGCCTGTAAGCATCTAATTCTCATATGAAGAGAGTAGGAGTACAGGGAGTGTTATTTACACGAGGGTAGTCATTGTTGATTGGCGTGTGGGCCAAGCCCGAATTATTATAATTCTCGCGTCGGATATGTGCAGACTCTCAGGCATGAAGTCTCTTATATCGCGCACAGGAATTCCTTGGCCAGCAAGAAATTTATTCAAATTGAATTGCAGGTGTACACGTAGTGATCAAGTGAGTTACTTGTGACGTTGAGTCTACGTTATCTATAATTAATGTGATTTCACCACGAATTGATGTATATATATCTTTGGATTAAAAATTGTTGCAAGTGAATACCGAAGCTCGCATGGCGCGAGGTGTTGGGGATTGTCAAGGCGCGAAAACTAGAAAATATAGTGCAAAAATGGAGGTTCTCCTATGATGAGGTGAACTGTATTTGGTTTTTGAAATGTGTGTGGTGATCACTTCTTTCCACCCAATACTGAGTTCAGAAAGAGGTGGGAAGGTGGTTGCTTTTCGGGATGAGAAACGAGGGTCACCCCAAGTAGTATTGAGAAAGAGGGAGGAATGCTGTAATGGGAATGGGATGGTGCTGCGCCAGTGTAATGTGCAATTAGAATTGTCAGATAAGCTAGGTTGAAGTTTTTTTTTTTTTTTTTTTTTTTTTTTTTAAAGAAAAATGTGCTGCAGTGTCGAGGCAATTAATGTGCACGCATTTTGGGAGTTTACGCCCAAAAGCAGCGGGCAAAGGAGACTAGGCGGGAAAGAATGGTGCAATGACATGCTATAGATGAGGAGGATCCCACATTGAATCCAAAAACACCACTGTGTTAAGACAACCCGCAGAGTACTTCTCCTCCCGTGCCTTGAAAGCATGCGCCCAAGAGCAGCGGGCAGAGGAGATAAGGTACGGAGATACAAGTGTACCGCACAGTGAGAGGTCACTCACTGTTGATCTGGGCTCGCAGTTATCCAGCACATCTAAGTTTGAAGTGGGTTCCTGTCTCTCTCTCTCTCGTCTCCAGATAGTTAATCCACGTGTTCTGATGTTCCCGCGGAGTTGCTATGAAACCCATTGTTGAAGAAGAGACCTGTGTGAGGTGGATCTTTCAAGAAGCCCAGTCTTTTGATCTTGTGAAGTATAGTGATTTTAACTACGTCCCCATTTTGTAATTTTACATTTTTAGTCGCGTTGTTTATTTCGATAATTTCATATGGGCCCTCATAATCTACTGCAAATTTGCCTACATGGGGTTCTTTCAGTAGATAAACCAATTCGCCCTCTCTGAAATCTTTAGTGTTTAATCGTCTGTCGTAATAATACTTTGATCTGTATTTAGCTTGAACTAAGTTTATGGCCGCGATGGTTTGCAATTGAGATAGGTTACCGATCAATTCATCTACATATTTGAGATAAGTCCTAGATGATTCGGCATCCCTGAGGGGGAAGCTGGACGGAGTGCGCGGTTTCTGTCCGAACACCAGTTCATGAGGTGTGAAATCTGATGCCTCGTGTTCCGTGCAGTTGTAGGCGTGTTGGCAAACGGCTACCCACCTGCCCCAGTCATTTTTGTTGTCTATATATTTTTTTAAATATTCAGTAAGCGTATGGTGCATCCTTTCAATTCCACCATTAGATTGGGGGTGATATGCTGTTGAAAGGTATTTGTCGATCCTGAAGATTTTTGCAAACTCTTCCAATAGTCTGTTCTGGAAGTGAGTGCCTTGGTCCTTAACCAGAGCGGCAGGAGGTCCGAAGTAGCAGATCACTTTGTCCGTGAACGCCCTGGCTACCTCTTCTGCTGTCGCCCTCTTTACTGGGATAAGGATGCAGTACTTCGTGAGCCAGTCTTGTACAGTTAGGATATATTTAAATCCTCCTTCCGTTTCCTGTAGGGGTCCATAGAAGTCCATTGATAATTTCTGGAAGGGTCTTGACGGTGTATCCGTTATGTTTAACGGTAAGCGGGTTTTCACTCTAATAAGTTTATTAGTCTGGCATTGTGAGCAACCCATGACAAACTGACGTACATCGGGTCGCATATTGCGCCAGTAGTAGTCATTCGCTATCTTGCTGTAGGTTTTGTTTATGCCACGATGGCCTCCTAAGGGTGCCTCGTGATACTCTTTCAAGAGTTTGTACCTATGCTCTACCGGGGGTATGGGCAAGTTGTTGAGGTAGATAACCCCAACCGTTCTTACTCCCGCAAATATGGACTCAAACAATTCGATGAATGTTTGGTACTCATTAAGTGTGAGGAAAGCCAAATCTCTAATGATGGCAAAGGAGGATATGTTCTGATTTGTGATTTCTCTTTTTAGCCTCTTCAAGCATTTCCTCAAATCTGTCTTGAGGGGTCGCTCATGAATGTTGTTCTTTATGAACAATCCGAGCAGTTTCATATCCTTACACGTGGAGGTGTCGATGTCTCCCAACTTCCTTTGCTGACTACGGAGTGCTTCAGTGTTGATATATTGTCTCTCGACCATGGCCTCAAGAATTTCTGTATCAAAGAAGAAATCCGTGGTCATGAAGTATACGAGATTTTCCTTGTAGTGGAAGGGGTGCTCCTGAACTGATATTAATTTGATCAGCCCGGGGTTTCTTCCCCTTCTGGTATGGCCCAAGGAGGCTTTTCTCTCGGAGGACGGGCCCTCATGACCAGGCAACGTTCCAAGGATGCAGTGTGTGCCTTGGCCCTGATGAGTGCATCTCGTATGCTCAGAGATGGCGTGCTTGGTGCGTCGGCATCAAGGTTCGCTACTGCGTTATCTGCCCCGGGTAACTGGGGTGTGTTGTTATCTGAAAGGTCCGATTGCTCATGCCTCTGTGCATTATCGATAGGAGGACTGTTGGGACTGATGTCACCTCTTGCTCCTGCCGGTATGGGTGTGAGCCCATTGTTGGTATAAATTTGCACAGTCAGTAACGGTGTGAAATGATTGCCTGTCAGATGTAAATGTATGTAATTAGAGGACGCATTAGCGGTGATACGCCAAAAGTCCAACTCCCCCTTGTCCTGGTAATAATGCACACAGATATTCTGGTTGAATTCTCTGGAGAAGACAAAAGCACAATCCGCGTCCCCGAATTCTGTGGGTGACAACAATATTTTCATCGTCTCCTCCGGGCATCCACAATCTTTAATCGCAGGTGAGCTTGCTAGCCGTGCTCTCAACTCCAGTGCCGAGAGGCTCAGTTCCATGCATTTGATGAGTGAGTAGAATAAACAGTTGCCAGGAGGATGAGAGGGGATATCTGTGTAGCGCTCGAGATTCAGGTCAGGATTGGCGCACTCAATGTTGTGGTCCATTATTCTGAACCTGTCCATGTGCGAATTTTCAGACGGGATCAGATTTGCCCTGTGATTCGCCCTTCTGTCCGCATTCCGAGGGACATAATCGAAATTATCGAAGTGTTCGATCGGTGATGTAGGGTTGTTGCGATCCGAGAGTAGGTCATCCGTTGCGGGATTCTCAATGAAGGCCGGTTCGTCAACTGGTGGTAAATCCTGGTCGTCTACAAAGCCCATTTCTACTACAGTTGTGTACTCGTTTTCGTCTCTACCAGCGAGTTCATTAGCAAGAAAATCGCTAACCGTAGTCAGACTGTGCGGCTGAGACGCATCATCTGACTGCTCACTGACCGACTTGTCGGACATTAGAAGAGACCTGTGATTGTTTTTGTCTCTTGCGCTTCTACTGTGAACAGAGGCGCGAGGAATATCAGGATCAACTGCTCTTTTGCTTTTAGTGCCGTGTTTGGAAGTCAAGGCTTCCCACACGTCGATGTGTACCCCATTTCTGCCTCTGATCTGCTGCTCAACTAAATTTACCCTTAGTCTGGCGCCAAATTTGCCCCCTATTGCGCCGATTATCGCTGCAGGAGAGATTTTATCGTGGCTGGCCAATATTTGTTAAGCTGGTAATTTTTGATTTGCAATATCCAACGGTGACTGGGAATTGCTGGATTTTCTAGCGATGACTGGAGGTGGACATGGAGGTACATGTGGAGGTGGCTGTGGCGAATGTGACCTCTGAGGTGATGGGTGAATGGGTTCCATCACAGGTTGGCCACTCACTAGGACATCCCGACTCCTATGATCCAGCTGTGGCGGTGCAATCACATTGGGAGTGACAGTGATAATTTCTAGAGGTGGAATGCCAGCTATCGGATGTCCTTGCTTCTCTGGAGTTGTGGGGAATACGGCAGGGATCCTATTCACCGTGTTAAGTTTTAGAGAGTTGGGTTTCCCACTTGTTCTCCTATCCAGTCCGGACAAGGATACAGAGCACTTCCCTGGCTGCGTAGTTTTCCTGGACTTTTGAGCTTTGTCAGCTTTCTTGTGTATTTTCGCCGCGGGTTCACCCAGGGAGTCACCCGATGGCACAGGGGCTTGGTGCACGCCTGAAGAGCTCGGAATGGGCTTGGTCCGAGTTCTCTTGCGCTTCTTTCTGGTGCTGAGCCACGGATCTCTTGTGATGTCCGCATTGAAATTTATGTCCAGCTGAGGTACTTTGCCGTCAGTGGTTGCCGCTTTCTTTTCCTCCAAATCCTTCACCATCTTGCTATATAGAATGGATTCTTTGAGTACAACTTTGATGCGCGATCGTTCTTTTGGGCTCAATTGAAATTCGTCTTTGCGCACTTTGGCCAAATGGACGTTGGTGAGGATACAAGCGAAGTGAATGTGGTCTTTGTAATTTAGGAAATATTCATATTTGGAATTTTCTTTCAATGAAAGCCACCTTATAGGAATATCCCTTTCATCTGACCGGATATTGACCAAGGCCTTACATAGATAGAAACTGTTGCAGGGGTTTCTGACAGCTATAAACTCCCCTTTCTTGTAGGCTATAGAATTATCAGAGATTCCTTCATCATCTGAGGTATCAAGATCTGTTGACTCAGACTCAGAGTCATGATGGTTGTTTCTGACACCCTTCTTAGCTTGTTTCCGTTTTACTACATGAGCTTTGAACATGCGTGCCGGTGATCACATTTCGTTGATGTTACTATCCTCCTTTTCTTGCTTGTCCGCCAGCGCATATAACTGTGCACGGGGGAGTTCAGGATTATCTTCCCCTTCATCAATAACCGGGTTTCGCGATAAAGCATCTGCATTAGTATTGTGCTTTCCGGGTTTGTAAATGATGTCAAAATCATATCCCCTGAGCGCAGCCTTCAGTCTGTTAAACCTGAGGTCCGGCTTCTTGGTGGTATGAAAGTGTTTTAATGGCTCATGGTCAGTGACCACTGTAAAGGGTTTACCGTAGATATAGTGCCAGAATTGCTCTTTGGCAAATACTACAGCTAGTAGTTCTTTGTCATAGGTCGGGTAGCGAAGTTCACTGCCCTTGAGAGGTCTCGAGGCATACGCGCACGGTCTGTCCTGCCCTAATTTCCCTTGGCTGAGCACTGCACCCAGACTATAATCGGAGGCATCCGTTGTTATTATGAACGGTTCGTCTAAGTTCGGATTCGCCAATACTGGTTCCGAGCACAGAATATCCTTCATTTTGTCGAAAGCAGTTTGGTGTTCTTCTCTCCAATGGAACTTCACTCCTTTGTGTAAAAGTCGCGTGAGAGGTAGGGCGATCTCCGCAGCGTTAGGAATGTACATTTTATAGTAATTCCATAATCCCAGAAGTTGCCTAACCTTTTTGGTGGTGGTTGGAGTGGGATACTCTCTTACGGCTTTAAGCTTGCTCGGGTCAACACGTATGTTGCCTCCTCCAACAATATGACCCAGAACCTTGGCTTCTCGCTTTAGGAATTGACATTTCTTGGGCTCTACAGTTAAATTTGCATCAATGAGTCGTTGCATGACTCTCCTGAATCTGGTCTCGTGCTCTTGGAGATTACTTCCAAAGATCATCAGATCGTCCAGATATATGGCTACTTCCTGAGATTGCAGACCTGCCATCGCCAGGGACATGGCTCTCGAGAAGGTATTTGTTGCCTCTTTAAGTCCCATAGCCATACGTGTATATTCAAAATGCTGGCAGCCATTCGGACCCACCGGAGTGCTGAATGCCGTATATTTTGCTGAGTCTGGATGAATCGGAATCTGATGGAAACCTTGTTTCAGATCCATGACTGTTATGATCTGTGCACTGGCAAGCTGTTGTAGAATATCGCTGGTGAACGGAATTGGCCACGCACTGCCTTCCGTTTCTTTATTGATATCACTGAAATCCGTAACCAATCTCCACCTTTGCTCCCCATCGGGCCCCGGGCTTTTAGGAACAATCCAGAGATTGCTACTAAAGTCCGAGTTGGATGGAACAATTACGCCTTGTTTATATAGCTTATCTACTTCCTTTAAGATGTTCTCGCGAATGACTCTCGCATAGCGATGTCTTTTGGAGCGAATTGGTTTATCCGTTTTTAATTTAATTATATGTTGTATAATGTTAGTCGCGGGTAAAGGTTCCCCATCTAGACCAAAAGCCCCAGAAAAGTCCGAAATCAAATCTCGTACATGTTCTATTTCCGCCGCGTTACAACTGCTAGTGTCGATTAATTTCATAATTTTATCAACCCTCTCCTTCAACAAATGTGGGTTTTCTAGCATGTGCCTATTGCGCACCGCAACATCAATTGGCGTATTCACCTTGTCGTCCGAGAATAAATTCAAAATGTTGACTCTGCTCGTGACACTATTGACATCGTCCTCATCGAGGTCTGCGTCACCAGTAGGTGCAACCGTGTGGCAAGGTATTAGGTTCACCTGGGGTACCGGTATCGTAACCGGAGCTGTCCCTGTGTTCAGGATCTCCGCCTATACATGCCCATCATTGTTTTTACCCAAAAAGTTACCAAACAGTAAGTCTGGCCCTAAGTTTTGTAAGGGTACCCAGCCTATCTTCTCATTGACATTGCTGACTTCTGCAAAGATTATCTGTCGTGTTCTACCTTTTATATGAAAAGATTCCTCATGTTTAAAGGGAATAAATGTGTTGTTGCATAATTCTAAACGCTTCTGCGCGGCATCAATTCGTGCCTTGTGAGCGTCAATAAAGTCCCAACCGATCAGGCCCTCTACTTTGATGGGGAAGCTGTCGGGGACTATGTGCAACGTACAACCTACACCATTATCGGCCTTCACACATACCTTCCCTAGGGTGAAACATGTTCCTGGAACAACGCCTTTAACTGCTAGAACAATAGATCTATCAATTTCTGTGAAACGCTCATCTATGATGCTTTCTTTAATTACCGAAATGTCTGAGCCTGTGTCAATGAAAAAGTCAGCCTGATTGTTTGCCAGACTATAACTCTTTAAAGTTATGATGGGAGGTGAACGTCCTACTTTCGCCAACTTGATGTTGACTTCTTTGATGTTGTGGATTTTGGCATCTACTCTATTTAGACCAGGCTGCTCGTCCTCTGAGGATCGAGTCGAGCAGTCTACGAGTTTAAAGGATTATTGTTGGGGTTATTTCTGGGTCCGGAACTCGCGTTGTCGCTGTCACCACGCACATCTCGATTTCTGTCAAAGAAGTTTTGTACTTCCCTGACGTGTTGGTACCTTTCATTGTTGTCCTGTCTATTTTCATTTAAATATCCCATATTGTCCCAGTTACGGTTGATTCGCCCGTAGCCGCCGTCGTTGTTAGATCTGCCACGGGTGTTGCCGTAGCCTCTGCGGATATTGTTACTGTTGTAATTTCCACGATTGCTACCACTATATCCACGGTGACTACTATTTCCCCTATCGTAATTTCCCCGATTGTAGTGATTACCGTCATAATTGTAGTCTTGGTTCCTACGGTTATCCCCCTGATTGTTGTAACCATGTTGAGGGTTACCACGATTGTTGCTAAAGTTCCCCCCGTTCCTGTTGTCAGTGCCGTTGTTGTTATTATTGGAGTAATAGCGAGGAGTATTCCCGGCTCCTCGGTTATCAAAACTGCCCTGATTATTGCTGGAATTTCTATTGTTTTGGCTATTATTACTGTTGCTGCCCTCTGAATTCTGCACCATTTGAGCATTCACGCGTCTGGCACTGATGTCATTTTCCAGTTTGTGACAGTTTTTGAAAATGTGACCTGCTCTTTCACAATAATGACAGTACGGTCTGATTACCTTCTTCTTGGTACAATCCTCAGCAATATGATCTGTGCTGTTGCAGCTTTTACACTTTGCTTCCTGGATCTCTGGTGATGTACCGATGGCTTTGGTGGCCTCAGGCACTTGTTTGTTCGCAGCGAGTTGAGTGTCCAAATAATTCACCTGTGCGTACGGTGGTTGACGTATCATCTGGTGAAGTGATAGTCTAGCGCTTTGTTTGCATTCAAATTCAATAGCCAGACGTATGGCATTATTGAGTGTGTTTGGCCTCTCGCTCCTGACTTGGTGATTGAGCGGGTCACATAAGCCAAACATAAAGGGCTGAAGAGCATCATTTTGCGCTCCTCTCTTCCTGCACTCACGGTCTGCAGATTCCATGTCGGGTGCTGACTCATAAATTGTCAGAAACCTATTGAGCAACTTTTGTACACGTAGACCATAGTCACCTGCCTGTTCATATGCTCGCTGCGTGATAAGTTTGAGCTGGCACAAAATCTCATCAGCCAGACCAATATTGCTGTACTGGAGAATTATGTCGCTCAAAAATTTCTCGATTGACGTGTATTGCAAGATGCTAGCTGAGAATCCATCAGCAGCTCGACCAGTTAGCTTGTTAGCTATAGCTAACAACGCATATTGTTCAGCTTGCGAGCCATATGTGCTGATGATACGTCTAATTGCCGAACAGAAGAGATTTAAACGTTCTGGGTTTCCATCGAATGTGGGAATGAGATTCAAAGCCTGTGACAGTGACAAGTTCGACCGCTTGTGCATGTCATACTCCATTTGATTGAGGAATCTGTACGAAGTGTTAGGTATGTCCAGCGATGGGTTAGAGTATATTTTGGAGTTGTTGTGTTGGCAAGACCCGATACTTAAATCCACGCTAGTGTTGTACCCGAGTGCGCGAGGATCGGGTGCGCTGTTCACGTTTTCCGGTGAGTTTTCCGGAGTATAGAATATCAGCGGAGCTTGTCGCGTGTCCCATGACACTCTTGCGTTCGAAGGTGGTCTTGAGGTGTTGTTAGTTGTCTGGAAGTTCTTGTTTGCATAGTACGTTGCCGATACTCCAGATGTGCCTGTTTCTCTTATTGGTTCCTGAATTTCAAAATTCTTATTATGTACCGGCTGCAATCTGTCGTCATTGCTGTTGAGGAATGCTTGAGAGCTATGGTTGAGTATTTGCTTCTGTAAATGGCCACCAACGAGTGGATCAGGTCGATGGAGAAGAGTTGTGCTAAGTACTCCTGGATCCCGCTGGGTATGCATACTGGTGGTCGATTGGTCAAAGAGACTGTAGCTGTTCGATATGTTGTTTGATGGGGATCTCGCTGTGATTGTCGGTGCATGAACGGAGACGTCCTTGTATGCAGATGTAGTATAGAACGCAGAGTCTAACAATTCTGGGTTTAGCCCAGTTCTCTGAGCCAAGGCTCGATTAACTTTGCTCCGCATGTCTAACAAGTCCATAAACGTGGGTGTTAATGGTCTATTTTCCTCACGCAGTGGGTGCTGGTGAGAATTCATGCTGGTCGATGTGGACATGACCGTCTTCGGTATATCACCCATATATGTCGTAGTGCGCGTAGTGGAGGATTGTGTCATACTGGCGTTCTGCCATGTAGACTGTATTGGTACAAAGGAAGTTGATGTGGCAGGTAGTCTTTCACCTATGCCTCCTATGGCGCCCAGTCCATCTAGCGAATTGCGACTGTCATTTAATGAGAGCGAAGATCCCTATGCTAAGGCTCTTCTCTGATTCGAGATATTGTCTGATAGAAAAGAAGCTGCGCTGGTGGTTACCACGTTCAGTTGTGCGAGTTCCCGAGCAAAGTGTTGCTCATCCTGTTCTCTGTTAATTGAGTAATCAGTGGCACTAACACTCCTACTATCTGCGCCATCGGCCTTCTCTTTGCTCTTCTTACTCTTGCCCCATAAATTCGAGAGAGACATAATGAATCACTCAAAAGACTACTAAGAGCTTATGAATAATTCTGTCGGCTTTAGTCGTGTTAAGATTTCTAAGGTTTGATTATCAAAGAAAATTTTCAACTCAAAAGGAAAGAAAAAGATAATGAACTTATGGATGAACGTTTCAACTTTAATAGTATTTATGCTGCTGAAGAGTTACGACTTCAGAAAAGAAAAACAAGGAGTCTACAAACATTTACTTTGACTTCAGTGAAATCGAATGGAATCGAAGAGGATATGCAGTTGTTCATGCTATAATCAAGATTATGAGGATTTAACTCAACTCGCAGTTAAACTCTAACATGGTTACGCTCGTCCCCTCATTCAAGACTAAGAGACGCCATTTTGAAAGTTATATCAATGACTTGACTTTCTACCTCTGAGATGCGTCTGAGTACTTCAGCTTTCTCTGAGGCAAGACGTACTTCCAAATCCTCCAGTTTTTTGACTGACCTGTCTAGAGCCCTGAGGATTGCTCTATTGACGTCCTGCAACGCTTCGATTTTTTTTTTTTTTTTTTTTTATCGCTTTCCAGGATCCGCTGTTCAAGAGCGCAAATGACTTCCTGCAAGTCCTCCTGATTTTCAGTGAGATTGTCTATGCGTTCATCTATTGTGACAATGGGGACCTCCTGAGCGTTTGCAGGTTCTTCCCCCGGCCAGGGAAAATTCAGTGGCGCAAAAACAGGTGTCATGGGTTGTTGGCACTTGTTTTAAAATGTCGATGTGTATACGTTAATCAGATAGGGTTATAATAAGTTGATGGTTAAGCCACCAAAGAGTTAGTTGTGCAACTCGTAACTGAATGTTTAAAAAGTAGTGATTAACTTCGTAGGAACATACACCGTGTAAAGTGTAAGAGCTGATCAAAGAGTAACGAAGAATTTGAGAGAAATCCGTGAAATAAACTATAAACTGAGGTTATACGCGTCCGAGATATAAATGAATTACTATTAGGAGATTTTTGAAGTATTAAGTGTAAATGGGAAAAAGGAGGGGACAATAATGGGTTTACCAAGAATCCTTAAAATTGGAAACATCAGCGAACAATTAAAATTCCCTTATCACCTTATGAAGTATAAGAGCATAAATGGACTATTAGGGTACAATGAAGAATTTATTAGAAATATTTGCAGTGCTAAATATAAGGGAATAATCAAGATGAAAATGAATTTAATTTAATGTAAAAATGTTTTTAATAAAAAGTTTAATTTATTAAAAACATGTGAAATGAAAAATTTAGAAGTATTATTGAAAGTAAAAGTTAATGTGTTGGAAATATTCGGAATGTTAGATATAAGTAAGTTACTGATAGAAGGTTTCAATATGTAAAGTATATTAAAAGTGTAAAAACTCGATAATATCCTATTTGGGAATATCTCAGATGTAAAATGCTAATGAACTGTTGAGAAGCAACAATAAATTCATTGAAGGCTTTCATAGATTGCACGCAAAAAAAATTATGCAGTTATCGAGATAACTATGCTGAATTTAGAAATTATATATTTTGCTTTAAAACCAATGATCGTGATTCCACTAAAATTTAATAAAAAATTACGAAAGAAAATTGCCGCTTGGGACAGGTGGAAATGAGTGATCCCCAACCCACGGGAAATAAACAATAAAATATGTATATTAGATATCACAAAATCTTACCTTGATGTAGTTGCGATGAAGTAGATAATAATAATGTGCAATAATATAGACATTTTCATTGCTGGATTACAAATTTGGTTTGATTTTGCCTCAGAAAAAATTTTGTGATTAAGTCGTTTTTCCTTTCTGTCAATATAATACTGTTTCAGAAGTCTTGTGATTGAATCGTCCTTCCTTCCTGTCAATAAATGTGCTCAAAATCTCCGCAATAGGTCGTCCTTCTCAAAAAGTTCCTTTTTTGTTTCTAATTAAACTGCTATCTGCTTAAGATTTTGTTCCTGTACAGCTGGTCCTTATTCGAAAATTCGTTTTTGCACGGACAAAAGTGCGTCGAAAAAAGGTGAGAAGACCGAAAGGTACTCGCGACGTACTAACGTTCCGAACACGAGAAAAAGCTTCCCCACAAGGGATGCCACTGTTACATTTACGAAAGCGTGAATGCGGAGAGGGGTTCTGGCGCGACGCAAAACACTTGAGTTCGAGGTTGCAACGTGCTTTTTATTGCGGCGAGCAGGAGAGAGAGACGCGAGAGCAAGATGTTACTCTTTCCACAGATCGGTGGCTTCTACCTCGTCGTTCGCAGCTCGCGAGTAGCCGCGCTCATCGGACCTGCCTTATCGCTAAACTGACAACGCAAGTCCGCGGCGGCGGTTAGGGATTCTCCGAATCCACGAGCCGGAGCCAACGTCTGTAAGCCGAGCATTGCAACGCTCGCACCGTCAGCACTGCACGTGCGATTCCCCATCGTGGGAACCGACGTGCGCCGACGTGCAGCACGTCACAATATATATGTATATATAATCCTGAATCCCAACTGACAAAATCCGGTGCGAGGGGAACGCAAACGTTACATATATATATATATATATATTTGTAACGTTTGCGTTCCCCTCGCACCGGATTTTGTCAGTTGGGATTCAGGATTCGGAGATGGGAGTAGGGTTAAAAACAACTCTGTTTGGTTAAATTTATATAGTTTGTATATTTAGTGTCTATCAAGGCGCGTTGTCATTCGCCACCTGTAACCAAACAAAAGTACGCCTTTAAAAAGACTTATCTCTTACAACTACTTCTTATTGTCTAGACGGTGCTTAATATCTACGCGGTGTGATTACGGTACTTATAAACTATCGGCGCGATCCTTAACATCTAAACGGTGTGACGCTTAACATTGAGTCGTCGCTTAATATTTGTTTCTGTTTACGGTACGTATCGCTTATTCGGTACGGTCGCCGGTATGCTTTCGCTTACATCTACTTATACATACTACGCCTAGAACACGGCGGTTTGGCTATTCCCCGGTGAAACACCCAGGCGTGTAATCGCTATCGCGGAGTCCTCGCGAGAACATGTGCGCACGATCTTGTGCGGACTCCGCGCCGGTTCCCGGTTTCCTCCTACCCTATGTGCGCACAGTGGCAGGTGGAACGGAGGAACGTCGGCGTGATGTTAGTGTGTCGGTGGGAGTCCCACAGGATCTGATTGAGACGTGTGCGCACGACTCAATCAGGTACAGTGGCTGTCTCTCGCGGCTTCCTTTGCCCTGTATTCCTTTGCCTCAAATTGATAGATGGTGCATACGTGAATCAAATTTATAAATGAATACCGTATACCATGGATTATGGCGACACCATTCATAGAGAAAATAAATATGTTTAGCAATTCATTACCTTGTGTTTGCTATATGTGTAAAGCAAATTCCAACTTAAATAACGGTAGATTGGCGAATTACGGCGACACCATTAATAGAGGCATACATAGTCAGAGATCCTATGACGAGTGTGCAGTTACCTCGTATAAAAACTGCGACATGTCTTGAGCTCAAATTGATAGATGGTGCATACGTGAATCAAATTTATAAATGAATACCGTATACCAAGGATTACGGCGACACCATTCATAGAGAAAATAAATATGTTTAGCAATTCTATACCTCGTGTTTGTTATATATGCAAAGCGATTATAATTTGAATAACCGTAGACTGCCGGATTACGGCGACACCATTAATAGAAGCATACATAGTCAGAGATCCTATGACGAGTATGCAATTACCTCGTATAATGACTGCGATATGTCTTAAGCTCAAATTGATAGATGGTGCATACGTGAATCAAATTTATAAATGAATACCGTATACCAAGGATTACGGCGACACCATTCATAAAGAAAATAACTATGTTTAGCAATTCATTACCTTGTGTTTGCTATATGTGTAAAGCAAATTGAAACTTGAATAACCGTAGACTGCCGGATTACGGCGGCACCATTAATAGAGCCATACATAGTCAGAGATCCTATGACGAGTGTCCAATTACCTCGTATAAAGACTGCGGCTTGCCTTAAGCTCAAATTGATAGATGTTGCTTACATGAATCAAATTTATAAATGAAAATCGTATACCAAGGATTACGGCGACACCATTCATAGAGAAAATAACTATGTTTGGTAATTCTATACCTCGTGTCTGTTATATATGCAAAGCGATTATAATTTGAATAACCGTAGACTGCCGGATTACGGCGACACCATTAATAGAGCCATACATAGTCAGAGATCCTATGACGAGTGTCCAATTACCTCGTATAAAAACTGCGACTTGTCTTGAGCTCAAATTGATAGATATTGCATACGTGAATCAAATTTATAAATGAATACCGTATACCAAGGATTACGGCGACACCATTCATAAAGAAAATAAATATGTTTAGTAATTCTATACCTCGTGTTTGTTATATATGCAAAGCGATTATAATTTGAATAACCGTAGACTGCCGGATTACGGCGACACCATTAATAGAGCCATACATAGTCAGAGATCCTATGACGAGTGTCCAATTACCTCGTATAAAGACTGCGGCTTGTCTTAAGCTCAAATTGATAGATGGTACATACGTGAATCAAATTTATAAATGAATACCGTATACCATGGATTACGGTGACACCATTCATAAAGAAAATAACTATGTTTAATAATTCTATACCTCGTGTTTGTTATATATGCAAAGCGATTATAATTTGAATAACCGTAGACTGCCAGATTACGGCGACACCATTAATAGAGCCATACATAGTCAGAGATCCTATGCCGAGTGTGCAATTACCTAGTATAATGACTGCGATATGTCTTAAGCTCAAATTGATAGATGGTACATACGTGAATCAAATTTAAAAATGAATACCGTATACCATGGATTACGGCGACACCATTCATAAAGAAAATAACTATGTTTAGCAATTCCTTACCTTGTGTTTGCTATATGTGTAAAGCAAATCGAAACTTGAATAACCGTAGACTGCCGGATTACGGCGACACCATTAATAGAGCCATACATAGTCAGAGTTCCTATGACGAGTGTCTAATTACCTCGTATAAAGACTCCGGCTTGTCTTGAGCTCAAATTGATAGATGTTGCTTATATGAATCAAATTTAAAAATGAATACCGTATACCATGGATTACGGCGACACCATTCATAAAGAAAATAAATATGTTTAGCAATTCATTACCTTGTGTTTGCTATATGTGTAAAGCAAATTCCAACTTAAATAACGGTAGATTGGCGAATTACGGCGACACCATTAATAGAGGCATACATAGTCAGAGATCCTATGACGAGTGTGCAGTTACCTCGTATAAAAACTGCGACATGTCTTGAGCTCAAATTGATAGATGGTGCATACGTGAATCAAATTTATAAATGAATACCGTATACCAAGGATTACGGCGACACCATTCATAGAGAAAATAAATATGTTTAGCAATTCTATACCTCGTGTTTGTTATATATGCAAAGCGATTATAATTTGAATAACCGTAGACTGCCGGATTACGGCGACACCATTAATAGAAGCATACATAGTCAGAGATCCTATGACGAGTATGCAATTACCTCGTATAATGACTGCGATATGTCTTAAGCTCAAATTGATAGATGGTGCATACGTGAATCAAATTTATAAATGAATACTGTATACCAAGGATTACGGCGACACCATTCATAAAGAAAATAACTATGTTTAGCAATTCATTACCTCGTGTTTGTTATATATGCAAAGCGATTATAATTTGAATAACCGTAGACTGCCGCATTACGGCGACACCATTAATAATTTCCTGGCACTGTTACTAGTGTTTAAATTTGTTCTACTGATTTTCCAATCAGTTGAACAAAATTAAACAATTATAAATCGTCCTTTCCCGGATTTCGACGACACCTTAGGTAGAGACCATATCTATATCTATTATTATTGTACCTCGAATTTTTACCAATTACCCAATACGTCAAGAAAATTTGATCCCAACATCTATATATTGAAGGAATACGACGTTATCAGACATAAAGTCTGCGTACATCTCTTGTGCTCAACCACCCGGTAAATGGTAAATACGTGGAGAAAATTTGTAGATTCTTGTAGATCCTTTACCATGGATTACGGGGCACCATTTATAGAGATAACAACTATGTCTAGTGATTAAATACCGCGTGTTTGCTAAATACGTAAAGCAAATATAAACTTGATAAATCGTCTATTACGGGATTCAGCGACACCATACATAATTGGAGATATGAGTGTGCAATTTCTTCGTACTACCAAAATATGTAAAATAATTCAAATTTGTAAAAATCGACTATTAACGGATTAAGACGCACCATATGTATAGATCGACATATTATATTTATGGATACTAAATTTTCCTCTTTGATATAAGAATGAACTAGCCAAGCACGGATTTATATATATATATATATCAAAATTTATCTAAAATCAGACTACATGAAAGTTTCGTCGGAGAATGCTAGTAAATATATTAATTAAATTCAATATGCGAGACATTTTGAGAGTGTTTTATTTAATATTGCGGGATTTTACATTTTTTTCACTTCATTGCCATAGCAATTGATCTTATGTCTCTGCAGAGTATCTTTCGAAAATCGGCCTTCGCACATGTCGCATTGTTCCTTTGTTGTTTTGACTCCTCTACGTGTTGCTTTCCTGGTATTATTTTATTAGTTAATTGTTCTAGACGTCCATACCCTTTGTTTCTTATGAACATCATGATTCTATTTTTTAGTTTTTTGTCCTTGGCTTTTATATACATCTTGACGTAGTCTTTTGTTTTGTGGCATTTTTGTATGTGTCTTGCGAATTGGGACTTATAATCCTCACAATACAAGCAATATAGATATTTTTTTTTCTTGGATTTCTTTTTTTTTCATCTGAAACAGTCATCATATTTTATGATATAATAAATTAATTTTTCTTTTTCGAAAATTAAACATAATGTAGGAAGTAATTGCAGTTACAAATCGTATTGAAAAACATTTTTTTTTAAATCGCTTCAACTTTATGCAAAGTTATACAAAGTTATTATATGTTACATTGAGATTAAGTTATTAGCGTAATTGATGAAATGAAAGTGTTAGCTGATTTTGTGTCACCTAGCAATAATAATTTAATTATTATACGAGTTGATCTCGCGCACGCAACTATACAGCTACGGGAGGGACTCCACTCCTCGAGTCTCTCCTGGCTGTCAGCTAGATCCTTCTCTCTATTTGAAACGCGGACTTGTATGTGATAAAGTTTCTTACCTTTTACTATTTCTGTTCTTATCTGATGATCTGTTCCTCTCTTTATTGGTCTTGGACCAAGGAAATTATTCAGCCTGTTTATATATGGTTTTGACAACAAGGATGAACACAAACGTGACTTCGGAAATAAACTTGGCTTTATTTGGTCCTTTGTACACAATTATAATTTTTCCTTATATCTGTGTATATCTATGTATATATCCGAAGATAAAAAAAAGAATCGTCGCCGCAGGTTAATTTTAAATAACGAGAGTGATTCTAATGAAGAGTTGAGAAAAGTCGAGAAATATAAAATATGTTAAACAATTTGAATAAAAAGAATGAAGAAAAACTATTAAAGAAAACAGTCGTCCGTTCGGCAGCTCGGCTCGAATCGGAGTGCCTGAGGTAGCGTGGCTTGGGGACGCTTCGGAAGTATATCCGGACCTCCCACGCGTCTCCAAGCTCCACTTCCCCATCTTGACGTCAGTGCGTCTGCACTCGTCGCACTCATTAGGCCTTACGGGACCTGTCGATGGTGCAAAGTTCAAGACTGCAGCGTGGCTTCGCACGTGCGGTCTTGCGCAGTGGAGGGGAAACTGTTTAGGTCAGCGAGATTCTTGGCTACCTGATACTTTTGTGGCCTTGAGTCTCGCTGTACTTTTTATGTGCAGAACTTTCTCGATTTCACATTCGATAATTGTTCGAATGTGAATATCGTAAAGTTGTCACATAACAGAAAGTAATGCTTGTATTCACTGATAATGTAACTACGATCATCACAATCCAGAACATGAAAATGGTACATGCAAAGAACTAGTTGGGCATACTCTCCTTCCATCACGGCATATTCTGGTTTCCGGGCAACAAATTTTGTTTAATTTGTCGGGCAAAATTTACTGGAGTTGTATCAGACGTCGCGACTTGCTCGTTTGATTACTATGAATGTCACACCGCGCCGCGACGGAACCATCATATAAAATGCGGGACTGCTGCGACGGGAAAACCATAACCTGCAAACGAGCACGTGGTAACGACTGTTTACGACTTTATCAAATTTGGCCTGACAGTCTTAATCATTTTTTCAACTCTTTAGATTAAAAAAAAATCTTGATACTAAGAAAAAAATTGTTGAGCGATTTTTTATAGAATTTAAGGAGGTTTTTCCAGTAATACAATAAAAATTAAGATATGATTGAAATTTCGTATACAGGTTGGTATCTATTTCAGAAACACACATATCAATTTTCAGAATTCTGCAGAGGATAGAAGCAATGATAGAAATATTTTTATTGTATGTCAATTAACACGGTCTCTCGTGGGGTATTGTACTAATTTGAGTATTAAGGAGAAATGTTTAAATTTATTTTAATGTACAAAAAGTTCATTAAATACGAGAATCATAAGTTTAACCTCAAAAAATTATTAAAATCAGCGTCGGCATAGATTTTTTCATAAATAATTAGGATAAATAGAATTTTATAAATAAAATGTATAATCATTAATTTGAGTACGTTCATTTGTGCAGCTTCTTTAGCAAAGTGTATCCCATGAATAACCCATGAATAAAAAGGACAGACAACCAGGCAACGTTTCATAACCTTCGTAATAATGTGGTTTCGAGGAGAGGACCTATACTACATTAAAACATGATGTTGAGATACTCACCATCTTCAGCACTATGGCAAAATTTATCATTCTCAGCGATTTCAGCACTATGGCAAAATTTATCATTCTCAGCGATTTCAGCATTATCAACCTTATTAACGTTTTCATAGGTACAATTATTTGCAGATTTTCCAGAGGGATCAATGTTTTTAGCTTTATCGTGATCGTCAAGGTTTGGGTAGATTTCAGAAGAATTGTTAATTTTCTCAAAACTTAGGTTTTCTAAACTGTTACGGGAACTATATAATTTTCTGTTTTTGAGTGGTTTCTGATGATGGGTTTCTTGATTTATAGAAAAACATTTTTATCATAGCTTTATCATGAACGTCATCGCTTAAATAACTTTCAGAAGATTTGTCAAGTTTCTCAGTAATTATGTTTTCGATACTGTCATGTAAATCATGGGTTCCTTGATCTACAAAAAAAATGTTTGTATCATATAATAATATTTCAGTATTAAAAAATTTTAAATTGTTGCTTCTATTTATGAATTCATAGTTTACAATGAAATACTCATACAGAAAGAGTTTTCACGCTCTACTGTTGTGCTCGTAAGCACGAGTATTTATCGCGCCGATAGCAGCTCGGACAACAAACAACACAAACAAACTTTCAAGCATGTATATTGTATACATACGAGTAAATATAACCTCCATATGCAACGCAATCCAAAGTCCCGTGAGAAATACGCAGGCTCGCGAGCACGATGGTTAAGCGTTGAAAGTTTCTCTGTGCGCCGTTACTAACAATATCAGAAGCGTCAGCATTGTGTAAGGAGCTATTTAATTTTTTGAAGAATAATTGCGAAAAGACAACATTGCTGAAATATACAGAAAAGACAATAGACAACGATGGTATTAAATGGTCGGTCAGGTGATACTGAACTTTGACGAACTAGTCGAACTAATCATTTTGACATAGTATTTAATATGGCCACTTTTTATTTGAGGTCAATTATAGCAAATATAAGTAGCAGATATCTTACAGCGAGTGGCATCATTTTGATGTATTAACGCTATCAGTTGAATTTGTTCTGAAGATACATGTAAGTAGTTGAGACATAGGATTTTATCTGAACCCTCAGAGAAATTAGAATGGATAAATGCCAACAAACTAAAAATATAAAGGAGTTTAACGGTTATCTCATTGATTTTTGTGATATCAACGAAGTTATATAATTGTTATTGTGCAGAATGTATAACAATATCAGATATTTAAAACGCGTCTGAATAATTATCTATCTCCTATCTCCTCCTTTATCTTTAATTTATGATTACGTGAACGTGAACTCAAAAGGCTCTATCACCTACACCAAAAGTACGGTGAGATAGCTCGAAACTTTTTCAAACCGTGTGCGCCGAACGGTAAAAATACAGAAAACTGACTCGACATTCTTGCGTGGAAATTTTTGCCGCAGCTCTCGAGCAGTCAAAATGTTTCCATTTTCGCGATGCCAAAACTGGTCTTATCTTCTTTATTGATATATATTAGAACATTTTCACTATACTGATATATTCATTATGCAACAACTATAATGTCGTCGATGATCTTACTGCATTTATTGTACGTAGCAAGCTGATCGAAGTTTCCGAAAGGATTTAGCTTTATCTAGACCTCAACTTGAACCCGCTCACTGTTTGGTATTTTTATGTCACGAGAATTTCTGGGCCTATTATAGTAGCGACTTTGCTTGATAATTAAGGTCTCATTGTTGACGTTCGACGGGGGAGATGAGTGAGTGTGTGCGTGAGAGAAAATAGGAGAAAGAGAGAGAGAGAGAGAGAGAGAGAGAGAGAGAGAGAGAGAGAGAGAGAGAGAGAGAGAGAGAGAGGAGAGAGAGAGAGAGAGAGAGAGAGAGGGGGGGGGGGGGGGGAGAGAGGGGAGAGAGAGAGAGAGAGAGAGAGAGAGAGAGAGAGAGAGAGAGAGAGAGAGAGAGAGAGAGAGAGAAGAGAGAGAGAGAGAGAGAGAGAGAGAGAGAGAGAGAGGGGGGGAGAGAGAAGAGAGAGAGAGAGGGAGGGGGAGAGGGAGAGGGAGAGAGGGAGAGGGAGAGGGAGAGGGAGAGGGAGAGGGAGAGGGAGAGGGAGAGGGAGAGAGAGAGAGAGAGAGAGAGAGAGAGAGAGAGAGAGAGAGAGAGAGAGAGAGAGAGAGAGAGAGAGAGAGAGAGAGAGAGAGAGAGAGAGAGAGAGAGAGAGAGAGAGAGAGAGAGAGAGAGAGGGAGAGAGGGAGAGAGAGAACCGCGGCAGCAAGGGAGTGGAAGAGCGCGCACGAGAGCGAGAGAGAGAGATCACTGCGATGCAACGGCATGAAGGAAGCATGCATGCGATAGCGAGGGAGAGACTGAATGTGCGCACGCACGCCGAGCCGTGGAGCGGGAACTGGCTCTTCCTCGTTATACGACGGTGCAACCAGCAAGAGAGAAGGGGAATCTACACTGGCGTCAGGAGAGACGCATTGATATAACAACCGTGGAATTAACCATCTAGAACGAAATATAATATATTGGAATTCAGTGTAGTAATAATAATCTTTATTTGTTTTCACTCGACTTGCTAGTCCTATCCTGAATTCCCTCATCTAATTCCTTCAGGTGATTTAAGATAGTAATCGAACACAAACCGTTTGTTTATGCTTTTTCGTAACCGGTGGATAAGGCATCTCGTCGGCAAGATCCAAAATTGCCGTATATCTCGCAGTCCACCACAGGCATTAAAGGTGTATCTGGTTCATAGAACATGTTGGCTGATTCATTGTACTGCAAGGACTCGATTCATCTGCCATTGCACTTCGATCCACTCGAACTTTTAAAACTGCAAATTTCCAGTTGAGTAAGTATGTTTATGAAACTATTTCCCTCCCCTGGCGTGTTCTGTGTTTCCGATAAATTTTCTTCAAATCCGCAAATGGTCATCAAGGAATTTCTTAGGCGAGATGTTGGGCATGTACTAGTCGCTCATAGGTGCCAGGAGCGTGGATTTTACTTCAAGGACCTTCGAAATTGTACGCACGTACTTCTCAAGACAGTTGCCAACAAGAAAGCTCTTCAACGCCCTGGTACAAGCAACCACGTGGTTTCAAGTTAAATTGCAAATAGCATAGCCATATGACCTATTTTTGGTGTTATCATCCGCATGGTACTACCATTAATGGCTACGAAATGTATAGTCTTATTTTATATACTTTATCATCTTTTTTTCTTCTTTTTCATAAAAACACTGCGTAGAAAAACCAAGTGGTAACCACGACCAAACCACGTGGTTTTACGACGTGGTTAAACCACACAGTAAAACCACGTGGTAAAGCACGTATTACGTAGTAAACCACGTTCCACGTGGTAAACCACGTAGTAAACTACGTGGTATTTCTAAGTGGTTGCTTGCAACAGGGCACCTGTACACCGGTCTGCACAAAATGCTGAAAAGGATTTCTCAACTGGATTACGAAATTAATCTTAACTGTACGTGTCGTGTTGTCACGGCGACATTTCTGAAATATGTGGATCTGACTTCCCATTCGTTAAGCCAACTCAATGAGCAGAGCGTGTAGGAAAACGGGTACGGCTTAGCTCATTCATTAATTTTCATAGGTTTTAACTCAGTCATGATCGTATTTCGTGTAAAAACGTCGCAGGTGTCTGATTGCAACAAGAGAACGATTTGATAAGTGCATCGTCGGGGATTCGTAACTTTTTCTATTGATTTTCAGGTAATTTATCTCAGACTGCCCTGTTAAGATAGTTCACCAATAGCAGTGGTACTCAACTCAGGGTTAAATAAGAACATTATTTTATAAGATCTTATACAGTATCATCCCTTATGAAAAAACCCGCAGACAACCGTCCAGAAATTTGTACAAACATTGTTGTACGCCAACATGCAGTTAATGTACAGCATGATGTATAAGATAATGTACATGAATGTCTGCAGGTATACCAGGTAATATTTTTGCAGGATTACATGCAGAAAGCGTCATATAGAAAATCCTAAAGAAAACCTACATGCAGTGTGCACGTTGGTTTGCAGTCAACCTGCGAGAAATTCTGTAAAAAATTTGTGAAATTTTTAACAATTGCTTACGAAAAAAATATGCCGAAATTTCTGCAGAACTTTCTGCGAGCTCTCTGCATAAATATCTGCAGGAAATTAGGACCCGAGCAATATGATAAAAATCTTTAAATTCCATAAAAGTTCTTGAACATGTATAAGTTTCTTGAAAACATATAAGTTTTTGAAAATATATAAGCAAAACTCTAGGCCTATAAGTTCCAAAATTTTTATTTTTAATTAATTTTATTTAAGAAAAAATTTTTTGTTTAAATGAAATAATTCAAAAATTAATATTTTGGCGATTTGGCCCAAAGTAACACTTAAATGTACATATATAAGTTTCAGTGATATTGTAAGATAATCAATAATTTGGTGAACTACCTTAAATGCTTAAAAGTTTATTTCCAAAGATATACTGTACTTTTTAAATCGGAAAAATGAAATGAAAACATACTCACTGTCCTTTACATTATTAAAAAAATTCTGAATTGGTATCTTTGTTCTTCCCGCAGATTTATCAGGATGTTTAACAATATCTTGCAGCATGACATATGGTGAAAACATTTTATCTGCTAGAAAAATAGATACATAAATAAAATTTTATAAATAAATGTTATTATTTTAAGAAATTTAACAATGTTTTTGGTTTGGTTTTTTTGAGGTATATACATTGAAAATATTTGAGTGAATACCCTGTCAGAAGTAGAAACTGTACTTCTCTGTATATATTTATACATTCCCATAAACTGTTATAAACCCTCAATAACTCAATATTAAATTGTTTAAAATTTCGAATATAAAATAACAAATAATATGTGTAATCATGTAAAATCCATATGAACCTATACATCTATATTTATATGTACCCAATTATTTTCAATGGAATATTGTAATTTCGATAAAAAAGTTTAAGAAGGTTCATCTGATTTAGAAATAACAGATTAAAAAAAAATTCACACAAGTAGATATGTATAAAGCAACAGTTTGGTTTTAAGCTACTTGAAATAATTTATCACATACTCTACGTACAATGTACATGTAGCATTGAGAATAGAACTATGGATGATTGATTAGAAAAGTTAAGCAATGTTTCCTTGGTTTCGTAGTTGGATGGTTGACCAGCATTGTATTATTTAATAAAACATTCAATTATACTTGTTTTTTATTTTTTACAAATAATACATGCATAAAAGCTCTGACTGTGGTGTTATACCTATTTTAATTTTTATTTAACAAATATTTAAATATTTTTGGTTAGGACGTATAATTGTACGTACAATAGTACATACAAAAAAAAACTATCTAAAACCGTTGTACATGCATTTTGCTGTTGTGTAGTACGTACTATTGTACGTATTATTGTATATTTAATTATACGTATAATTGTACGTCTATATTTTTAATGGGGTATTCATTGATTTAACAATTAGATTTTGTTGCAAATTTTCATATTATAATACTAATATTAGAAGAATATATATTGTTTTTGAAAACAATCAATGGGTACGTCTATGCATGATAATTCATTATTTCAATACGAAAAATGTGCACTCAATCTCAAAAACAGAATAAAATGATGCCTATATTGAATTTTTCTTCAATATAAATAGTTCGGAATCTTTATTTGAAATCATTATTTGTTCTTCAATGAAATATATCTGGTGTACCAAAATCAAATAAGAATTAAAAAAAAGTGTACACATTTTGACTAATAGCGACATGCAGATAAACCTCCTTAAATTTTGAATCAGAATAAGTAATATTATGGATAATTAAAGGTAATATTTTTATAAATACATTTAATTTTCTTTACCATGTAAATGTGTTGAACTGGGAAAACCTTTAAAATCCTCTTCATCACTAAATGTTGTATTATCTGAAAAATGCAAAAAAAAAACATAATTTATACTTTAAAACAACAGTAGGATGCCTATAATTATCCAATACATAGGAAAGGAAAACTAATATGCACGCTGAAAAGAACAACGGGGTAAAATTATAAGTTTTCTTTACTAAAAAGTGCATGATGCCATTGCATTATAAATCCATATCTATGGATTTATAACCTCAAATAGTGACTATTCTAAACTATAGAATATTGTATTCTGACATTATATGAATTTCTATAACATCAAAAAGTAAAAATTGAAAAAAACAGATTAATAAATACTGAAGTTGCTAGTATTACATAATAAATTACAAAATAAGTGGTTTTTATGAAAATACATTGTTCGCTCATGGCTATTACGTAGTAAAACCACATAGTTTATTACTTTTCATCATAATCATGTAGTAAACTACGTGGTTATGATAAAAACAAGATCTAAAAGTGTATTAAATAAAACTATTCATATTTTTTATTACCATTAATGGAAGTACCATGAAGATAATCCTACCAAAAAAATGCTTGGCCATGTTATAACACTTCTATAAGCCCTCTGATTGACAATTAGTTTTTGTTAATTTTAATTATGATTTTAATACTCGTATTTGGTTTAAGTGTAAATGTATGAATTTCAAACCTCGAAAATTGAGTTTTCTGAATTGCAGAATATTGTTTTCTGACACATGAGGATTTTAATCAATCTCAAAAAAATAGTAACTTAATCAAAAGTGCGTACATAAAATTGCTAACATTCAAAATAGACAGGCATCAAATTTCTTTTCGGTTTATGGTAAACAATAAAATGAATATCTATTAATGCATACTTACTATTGCTTTGCCTATCTTTGCAAGTTTGGCATTCACATCCGTCATTGCTATAACCAAAATATACATTGCTATAGAACACTAATAGCTCTTCTCCTTCTTTTATATGTGTTTAAACTCATATAGTTTTACGCTGCATTCATTAGGACGAGCGTGTCCAAATTTAGCTCTCAGGGATTGGAAAACCCCGCCGTCGGCGCGGACCAATAAATATAAAAGAATTGGAAAATCCCGCCGTCGTCTCAGACCAATAACTGTAAAAGAATGGGGAAAACCCGGAGCCCGTCTCGGCACAATAAAGAATCATTATCCTCCGGTCGTATCCTCGCGCAGGTAAAAAACATTAGGTGCCGATCGAGGGTCGATAATCCCTTCCCCGGTAGGGCTCTCGTGCTCAGCGCCAGACCCATTTGGGCTTGTCCGCCGCTAGGGCCATAAACCTGACCCTCGCTGGAGGCTCCGCCTTGACCGACGGGAGGGGAAGTCAACCAATAGAATATCTCCTTACAAAAATTGGCCACGCCAATTTTTTGTTAGAAGGAGAGAAAAATACCCTCCACCAGAGGGAGGTGCTGTTCTCCCAAGTTAACTTGATTTCTGAGAGACACAGCAGAAATCAGAACTACTCGTGCAACCAAGCGAGAAAGAAACCAAACGAGTAGCGAGCCGATAATTGTACTGGCGCGTTTCGGGTCTGTTAATCTCACGTAATTTTTATTCGCGTCACCGCTATCTCTGTATTAACAAAGTTAAAATAGTTGTTCACTAGCTCTTATTCATCCTCATTTATAATCTGTTACATTCAATAAACAACATCAGTACTAACAACACGGCGTCTAGTTGAATTTATTTAACGACACGCAAAAACAATATCCTTGCTCGTTTTGATAATAGCAAAATCCTTTTTTATATACTTGTAAAAGAAATTAGGTTCACAGTCGTGATTGACAAAGGCCATACTGCCCAAAAGGAGATTTGACTTTTTAGTCTTGCTTTCGGTCTTGACCATGGAAAAATCCAAATTATTTTTATACAAATAGTTTTCAACAGCAGGAGTTACAGGGACATAAACACCAAAAAGATAATTGATATTTGTTTGTGCTTCTATATTTTCTTTTGCAACAATCTTAACTTCTTTGTTTCTGTCTAATGAATACCTGTCTGTCACTTCCATTTTAACGTTTGAACTATCATGTAGGAAGAGCAAATACAATTTTAAATAATCTTCTACCCAGCCTTTGTCCTTTTTTAATTTAAAATGATGATATAGTTTATAACGCTCAATTAAATTGAGCAAATCTGAGAGTGCTTTCTGAGTATTCCCAGTTTCAAAAAATTGTCTACTTATCTTTTTAGAATCTTCTACAGGGAGAGTCATTTTATTCTATGGATGGGAATTGTTCCAAAAGTAAGCGAGATACAAGTAAATGTTTCAGCCAAAAGTTTTTCAGTATGGAGGGGGACATCGACCTGTCAAGGTCACTTTGACCTTGAAGGTCGTTTTCAAGGTTATTGCTCGAAAAAACCGTTTTTTCAAATGGGACCCCCTATTTTTTATTGCGAATTCGAAAAGAGCTAAAAATTTTAGGTAAAAAATGATTTACACAAAAATTTTATTTTGACCTTCACAAGGTCAAATTAAGGTCAAATGTATAAAATCGCGAAATTTAGCTCATTTTCGCAGGAAAAAGCTTGTTTTGACACCGGATTGATAAGGAACAGGAAACTGTTTGTCAAAATTGATATTTTGGACCTTTTTATTATGACCTTGACAAGGTCTAACTAAGGTCAAATGTCAAAAACTGCAAGAATAAACTCATTTTCGAGGAAAAAGGCTAGTCTTGTCACCGGATTCACGAGGAGCCGGAAACTGTATGTCAAAATTAATATCATCGACTATTTTATTCTTACCTTGACAAGGTCGAATCAACGTTAAACAATAAAAATATTCTTAAAAGCTGTTTTTTTAGATTTGTTGTTAAACAAATTTCAAACCGTAAAGGAACCAATGTTAATATCTTCTTGACATTGAAATTGAGGTTTCAAGATCATTCGAATGTCAAAGTTGTTAATTCGAATAGAAATAAATTCTCTTTTCTTCACTTACTTTCACATTACCCAGAAACAACGGCGTGGACGTTTTAAGTTCTGTTCTAACATTTTTCAAGAATCCCCACAAGAAAAAATCTGGCGATGTCATGTCTGGCGAGCTAGCGGGCCATTGAACTGGACCTCCTCGTTTAATCCACCTACCAGCATAGCGTTCATTTAAAAATTGTCGTACAATTCTAGCAAAATGTGGCGCGGCGCCGTCTTGTTGAAACCACATTCTCAATCTAGTTTCTAAATCGACATTTTCCAAAAGACCTGGTAAGTGATCTCTTAGCAATTCTAAATATGTGAATCTATCAACGTTTCTATCAAAAAAGTAGGGTCCAATAAGATAACCGTTAACTATCCCGCACCATACCATCAAACTCCATCGATTTTGATGGTCTACAGCTCTGTGCCAGTGGGGATTTACATCCGACCAGTAATGACAGTTGTGTCGATTTAACTGTCCGTCGCTTTCAAATATAGCTTCATCAGGAAAAAGCACATATCGGAAAAAGTGAGGATCATTATGTACTATCTGTAAAGCCCACTGGCAAAAATTAACACGAGCTATCAAGTGCTGTGCTTTTAAAGCTTGCGTTAGAGTGATATGATAGGCATGGTAATGATCAGCTGTCAAAATTCTTGAAACTGTTTTTTGAGGTATGCCGATTTCCCTTTCTGTCTGACGAGTACTTACATGTGAGTCAATATGAATGACTGCTAGAATAGTGACGACTCTTGGATCATTTTCGTCATATTCATGACGTCGACGTTGACGACTAAGATGTCCATTTCGTGCTCTTTCGGTCAAATTACGAATTGTCAAATCCGTAGGATGTCGTCTGTCCGGAAAACGTTCAGCATAAAGCCTGGATGCAGCAATGTAATTGATATGGCACTCTCTCAAAACCAATATCATATCGACAATTTCATTAGGAGAATAATCAGCCATTATGAAAAGTTGTATGAAAATGTTGTAAAATAAATACTTATTGTGATGTAAGGATGTGACATAAAATATTTTTTTTATGTCAAATGTGTTTAGGCCATCAATGTTTTATATTAATAGTTGATAGCTTCTAAATAAATATTAATAATATTTTTACACTTTTGCTATCGTTACAAATTCTTTTTATAAATGTTACTTTTATTTTTCTAATTTTTAAACACAATTTTCAAACGCATTTGACAACTAATTTGCTCAGAATAAAAATGATTAAAGATTATTATTATTTATTGAAAAACTATCAATGGTTCATAAAATATCCATTACCTACGTTAGTATTAAGGTACAACATTGCGATTTTTTACGAAAAATTTTCGATTTTTTGATTTTTTTTTTTTTTGCATAATAGTTTTCTTTAGGTACCCAGTAATGAGAAAATACAACTACTTAATTCAGAAATGAATTTTTAATTTCATAACACCATAATTATGCTTATCTAAATGCATTGCTCGAAAATGAGTTTATTCTTGCAGTTTTTGACATTTGACCTTAGTTAGACCTTGTCAAGGTCATAATAAAAAGGTCCAAAATATCAATTTTGACAAACAGTTTCCTGTTTCTTATCAATCCGGTGTCAAAACAAGCTTTTTCCTGCGAAAATGAGCTAAATTTCGCGATTATATACATTTGACCTTAATTTGACCTTGTGAAGGTCAAAATAAAATTTTTGTGTAAATCATTTTTTACCTAAAATTTTTAGCTCTTTTCGAATTCGCAATAAAAAATAGGGGGTCCCATTTGAAAAAACGGTTTTTTCGAGCAATAACCTTGAAAACGACCTTCAAGGTCAAAGTGACCTTGACAGGTCGATGTCCCCCTCCATACTGAAAAACTTTTGGCTGAAACATTTACTTGTATCTCGCTTACTTTTGGAACAATTCCCGTCCATAGATTAAAATGACTCTCCCCGTATAATAGATTATTGTAAAGGCACTTTTAACTCCTTCATTTTTTTAAGATAATCTGAAGAATGGTCTAGTAATATAAATTTAGACAAGTCGTCTAAGTTACATAAACTTTCCCAATCCATAATGGATAAACTAGGTCGTACAAACAAAATACTTTGTTTTATTCTTGTTTTTCTGTTATTTTTCTTGGTATCAGCTTCAAGCCATTTACTCATATTTTGTGTATATGTATTTATATTATATGTAAAATAGCGAGTTTGATGAAGTACCATTGACAACAAGGGCTTTCGCTCGAAACAAGGAATAGTAATTAGGAAACTGTCTGCTGTGTACGTTCCGTTTCGGGAGCAGTCAGTCCGTCACGACAGTATACTACTCATCAGTTGCGCCCTCTACTACAATTAAGACACTGGGTGTGTTCGATTTACCGGATCGGTCGTACCTGAATCGTTAGGTCTGCAACCTTATTTCGCATTTTATGTTAGAATGTGTCTTGAATATAGTGAAGGGTTAAGCATGATTTGGACGCTATACGGCGGAATAAATACACCGCACTTTAGCGCATTTACCTAAATTAATCTTAAGATGAGGAAAATTGTGTTTGATCCCAGGCGGAAATAAAACTTAGGAACTAATTATTAATAAAAATATATAATTTTTAATAATTTTTAAAAAACGTTTATACTCTATTCGTTTGTTTCCGGGGATTTCAAAGTGAATACAAATGTTCACCTCAAATTCTTGGACGCAAACGAACGCGCAATCGACAGTTCCGTACTCGGTACTACATTTTAGAATTCGTTCCGCTTCAGACGGTTATCCGCAACATTTGAACATTAGAGAGACTAACAGCCGACGTCTCAGCTGTAGCGCAGACATATTGAGTTTAATGAATTTCATCAATGAATAAATTAAGCAGTTATGGGAATCTTGTCAGATCGACGAAGATTTATGTTCGGCTTCGCGCATTACTTTTTGCGAATGAAATCGTTTTTAGTTTCACGCCCGCGAAATCTTCAAGCGGGGCACGGATCTCCGTTTCTGTGGGAAGAAAAAATCAGTTAGTGAAAGAAGTGTGAGCTGAGAGAGAGAGAGAGAGAGAGAGAGAGAGAGAGAGAGAGAGAGAGAGAGAGAGAGAGAGAGAGAGAGAGGGAGAGAGAGAGAGGGAGAGAGAGAGAGGGAGAGAGAGAGAGAGAGAGAGAGAGAGAGAGAGAGAGAGAGAGAGAGAGAGAGAGAGAGAGAGAGAGAGAGAGGGAGAGGGAGAGGGAGAGGGAGAGGGAGAGGGAGAGGGAGAGGGAGAGGGAGAGAGAGAGAGAGAGAGAGAGAGAGAGAGAGAGAGAGAGAGAGAGAGAGAGAGAGAGAGAGAGAGAGAGAGAGAGAGAGAGAGAGAGAGAGAGAGAGATTTTTGAAAGCTATGCTTGGCTGTTTATTTTTTTGCTGGTTTGGCGGTATATTAGTAGTAGCGTTCGACTCTCAACACGCTTATAGCTGTGCGGTAGAGCTTATGCCTTGCTTTACTGGATGCACACAAATTTTCGTTGAACCATGGAGCAGCCCATTTGCGAAGTACATGTCCAAAATTGGGGTCATCTCATCTACAGTTTGCAGAGCAGCGAGGCGAAAAGGAGTGAAATTCCACTTATTGGCTGAATTGATCTGCTCATTATAGATCCCATTTTGCTAACAATGTACGTTGGATCGAAATGTAGGAAATCATGATAGCTACGTGTTTCTGTCACTGTTTTTATATTACGTAGCTTAAAATCAGCTATAAAGAGGGAGAGAGGAAGAGAGGAAGGCAAGCAGGAGAGAGTTTCGTGACAAGCTTCGAAAATATTCCTTGGTGTAAAGTACTGAGCGAGTAGGTAAATCCAGTAGAAAAAGCCATGACTTAAATATTTATGTTTGATAAGAAAAAATACATAAATTTTGATACTTGACAATTATCTAAAGTTACTAAAATAAAGTCCAGTAATAAAATAGAATTTTTAAATTTACTTTCAATTTCCCATACCCCCAAATAAATTTGAATAAAGATTACAACTTAACTTTATGTTATCCGCTTTAACTATTATTTAATTTTTTTTCTGTTTCAGGTAAGTTCGAGCATAGAACATAACTTTTTTGTATCATAACAGTTATATAAGTTTATATGCTGGTCATTGATTCAACACTGCTTACACGTGGATTTTGTTTCTCTATCTATCTATTTCTATAAGAAAAGTACCTTGGTCATTAGTTC
This sequence comes from Muscidifurax raptorellus, assembly GCA_020010945.3. NCBI lineage: Eukaryota > Metazoa > Arthropoda > Insecta > Hymenoptera > Pteromalidae > Muscidifurax > Muscidifurax raptorellus. The sequence continues at coordinate 332,230 of JAHUUD020000043.1, forward strand.
ATTGAATTCCAGGCTTACAAATATAAGCCTGGACCTAATTGCGAATCATTAGTAGGAACTAGAAGTAAAGCTTTAGTAAAAAGCCTGGTCTCCAAAAAGCACCCTTGAAAATACTTAGAACAATAGTTTCAGAATAGTAGTTTATGCAACAAGTGCGTGAAGTGTCACTAGGAAGGTCAGTAGGAAGTAATAGTACTTCATGCACGGAAAAAAGCGCTCCACGCTCTAACTTCACGCACAGAATTGCATAAAATAAATATAACCTGTATACAATATGAATAAGCGTCAAAGTTGTAGTTACTTACACTGCAGTTTTGCTTAATCTGGTGAAAATATTGACTTTTTTTTTTATTTATTTATCGTCGCATCCCCCTTACGGGTATTAACGACCATATACATTACATTGGTAGTACAAAATATAATAACAATTGATTGTTTAACAGATATAATGCTTGGTTACAAAAGGTTGTTGATTACAGAAAATAATGGTTGTTTACAATAGTATATATTACAAGGTACAAGGACTATAGATATATGTCAATGAGTTACAGAAGTTTGTTAAATATATTTGATAGTTACAATATGGTTATTTTGAGGTTTGTATTATACGCTATTGTGCAGTTTTTATAAGAGAAAATACATAGATATGGACTTATAGATACAATCGATTGTCAGTAGAGGATAAGTGTAGGACTATATTAATATTGACTTGATTTGGTGATGTATTAAAATTATGCAATTCTTCATGTAGTTGCTGATTCTCGCAACTATCGCGCGATTTATCAAAAAAAATTTTTAAATTAAAAAAATTGTTCACAATGGAAAATTAATAAACGAGGTGGCCAGTATAGGTGTTACTAACCGGATGATAACGCCTAAATTGGCTTCTTCGTTATTTGAAATGGGTATTAATTGAATGACAAAACTGCATTTACTCCAAATAATATTACTCTCAGTTATTGAACACGTATAACGAAGGTTCACGTCTGATTAGTACGTCTGCTATCTCTAGAAGCTCATGTGAGACTAAAAGACTTGACAAAGGGCATAGAGGCCTACGACGCTTATGCACATATATATACTATACTTTCTTTCTATACTCAAATTCCAGATAAGAGCTCTGGACCTATATAAGCAAGTCGAGTCATTTTTGTATAGCATGACATGGAGTCAAACTTCCTATGCAGTTGACTATATTTTAATAGCGATATTCCAACATTCGTTTATTAATTTTGCAATTTAAACAATTTTTTTTTGATAAATCGCGTGATTAGTCGCGTGAGTGATCGCGCGATTAATCGCGTGACGAATCGGTCGATAAGGTCACGCGATGACTCGTGCAATATTATAAAAATCGCACGAGTAATCACGCCAGTACTCCCGTGAATACTCCCACAATTATTTTCAGTCAGGTTTATACATAATTTTATTACTTATTACAAATTTTAAAATTTTTTAGCTTCATGAAATTTTTTTTTATTTTAGTATATTGTTTAATCACATCACATAAATATTAAGTTCTAAATACTTATACTCTTAAATATTTTGAATTTGTTAAAATGAGTGGCCTTACTGGTGCCTACATATCTAAATCGACATACATCTAAACTTTCATATATCTAAATCGACAGACATGAGAGTCGGGGAGGGAACCCACCCCTCCGCTGCTGCCGGCCAAACGTGGAGAGTATATAACTCTCCACGTTTTGGTACACACATGCACGACTTTTTGTTTATGCGTGCGCCCTCGCCCCCTCCCCGAGTCTCATGCTCACCAGTCTGATTCCGAGGGGTAGCAGAGACACGGCATGGCATAAGATCGCCCTGACCGCCTGCTTCCCCCCAGGAGTTCCAAACGGAGATCGAAACAAGAACTAGCTAGGTACTTACTTGCACTTCAGTATTCAGTGATTTTTGTGACCCATTAACAATTTTGTTTATTTCCTCTTCACCAGTAAGATCAAGTTATACAAAAATGGTGAGAATTGCTAAAAAATCTGTCAAATTGTAATTTTATTTGTAAATAAAATTTTTGTAATGACATAAAACTTTTAATAAAATTTCAGCCTTGAAAAGGGACGTTCTTAGCGTCCGAAACATCGGCTTGTCAATAAATGTCTGAATGTCATTTATTTACCATGACCCATGCAGAAGATTATGCTCGCTTAGACCGATGGAGTCTTTGAATATATAAATTCAAAACGAGCAATAGTCTGTCTTATAATTTAAAGATTTTAATAAAATTTGGAGGGTTTTTAAATATTGTCCTCAAGATGACTCAGTTAAATTTTTAGAATAGGAGGGTACTTTGAAAGCCAGATATTAGTATTTTCATTTAGGATATTATACATAGTATGTTATGTGAATTTATGGATTTTACAACACCTAAAAACCACTTTGTAATACAAATTTTTAAGCAACAAAATGTGAGGAACACTTTTTGCTTTTTAAAAGTATTATTCGGTACCTCTAACTAAGAAAAAAAAATTAGTTGATAATAAAAATTATCAGGTACATTTAACCTTAAAAAGTGAGTCAAATCAGCTTATGAATCCTAATATTGATAATTAGAACAAATCGACATGTTTTATTTGAATGTATGATTCTTATTTAGTGTGACTTAATTAGTACGGTTTCTTAAACAAACTCTACTTCGTAAATAAACAAAATACATAAAAAACCTTCATTTTGACTAGTTCAGTATCAAACGTCTTCCCTAAGGAATCGCTGTTATTAATTTATGGCATTGATTTTATCACACGAGTACCTGTTGTTACCCGGAAGATCTGAAGGTCATACAAATTTTATTTCAGTTCGGTCTTGCAAATCACGTGGCGTCACGCGTTTATCAGATTTGTCTGTAAAACGTCCAAACTTATCTTATGGCATGATATCGACCAAGGAATTAATTACTTTGTTTTAGATAACTCCAAATTAGTATTTGTAATATTAATATACTTCAACGTTTTACTAGCAACGTTTAAAATTAGTCATTTGCTTCCGAATTGATATGTAGCTAAGGTCGCTGAAATCAGATTAGCGTCATGCGAATATCAAATTTGTCCCGTAACCGTGCATTGTCATCTAATTGTTTGTTCTATTAAAAATTAAGCAGAACAAGCAGAAAAGTACTCTAAAATTTTTCCTGTTACAGATTACAGATAGGCTTGGTACGTTATTCCTGAAAGCATATGTAGGTTAGGTCGCGGAAATTAGGTGGTGTCAGGTGTCTTTCCGATTTGTAGGTCAAATCTGCAACGTTATTTTATTACGGACTCACTGTTACTAATTTATGCCATTGATTTCACCTCACGTATATCTGTTTTTCCGGAAGTTCTGAAGTTAATAAAATAAAAAGTGAATAAAATATTTTTACCACACCATGCATAAAGTTTGTACTTTATTCCCGCAGAGTCGGGACTACAGAGCTACATGTACGTTCTACCTCCACTTTAGTCCCCACGCGAGAGCGCATTATGCACTCGCCTTTGGCTCGGGCACAAACAGCACGTTACGTTGGGGAACTAGAGTAAGGTTAGGGAGTATAAACTTGACTGAGTACGAACTTTATCGAGGTGGTTCTGTAAAGTCGTATATTCACCACGAATGTAAAGTAGGCACGTTCGCTTCAGTATTCATTGAATGGTTTGGAAAACTGTAATATGACGGGTACGGTCGCTACAGTAGGAGTATCCAACTAGATAGTATCCAATATTAATGTACAGGAGAACTACTAAATTTTTAAGAAAAGACTGTTATTTATGTTATTTGGGTGAAAATAAACAAAGGAAAACAATAAATGTTTTGCAAGCAAGATTTGAAAATTTATGATACGTACCTTGATGAACCAATCGATCGAAGTCCTACATAGTTTTTATGAATTAATTTTTTTCTAAACTGATCTCATGAAGGTTATTATAATTTAAACATACATGAATTTATGAGATAGGACTTTTAGGCTGAGCTTACTTTCTATAGTTAGTTAGAAGGGACAGAATAGAGAATTCTAATATAAAATGCTTTATCATTGATTGATAAAATACAAATCTATAATTTTTATAAATTTCGTTATTACAATACTTTTGACAAATCTAATTATAATTTTTATCATAGTAGTTGGTACGATCACTAAGAAGATATAACATCACTTTAGCATATCTATTTCTTATCTTATACCTATATTAAATATCACCTTGACAATTGTATTTTTAATATTTTGTTAACGCAGGTACATTTTTGTGTGGTAACTTATCGTACTTTCAAATTCTACGCTTTAGATATGGAAAAAATTATTTTTACTGATAATCCGAATATTAAATATTCTGGCATTTCTAAACATTTATCAAATTAGAATCACGTCATTTGGTTTACAAAGCACCATGTGGTGATATACAGCTAAATAAAGTATGTTTTCTATATTTAGTATTAATATTATAATAATTTAAACATTAGATTTATTTTATAATCAACTTTTTTAACTAACAAGTTAATTTATTCATCTCTATATTTTTTTATTATTTTATTTTATGTCTAAGCTAAAAATTATTACATACACTGTTAGAGTAACAAAAGCGGCTAGAAAATTCATAAACTTTCTCACTGATTTATAAGGTCATTTTTGTTTATATTGAGAGAGAGAGAGAGAGAGAGAGAGAGAGAGAGAGAGAGAGAGAGAGAGAGAGAGAGAGAGAGAGAGAGAGAGGCAGATAGAGAGGCAGAGACAGAGAGAGAGAGAGAGAGAGAGAGAGAGAGAGAGAGAGAGAGAGAGAGAGAGAGAGAGAGAGAGAGAGAGAGAGAGAGAGAGCGAGAGAGAGAGAGAGAGAGAGAGAGAGAGAGAGAGAGACAGAGAGAGGCAGAAAGGGACAAATAGAGACAGAGGGAGCGAGGGACAGAGAGAGACAGTGAGTTTAGTGGATGTCTAGAAGAACACGATGTAACGATACGGTAAGAAGTGGACGAATTCAATCCTAAACCCTTTATTATCTTAGTGGACGGATGAAGTATGAACCAGTCAAATGTAAAAGTAGAAGTCGCACAGGCTTTTTACGGTATGTACCAATTAATACGCATTCAATCACACAATCAAACCATCGCTAATGATGTCTCACACAAACTTGCCCTTGGGTATGGTAATTGAGATCTGTGTTGAGGTAGATGCAAGCGCTGGTGCAATCAGGATGTAAGTAGCGCTTGATAGCGCGTTTCTTGTAGGAGACAAAGCATGATCGCGTAAGATAAGTACAAAGCCGTAAATCTAGCGTGAATGGAGGCGTGCGGTAGTTAGAGCCCTGTTGCATATTTCCGATCGTACGCAATGCCGTATCAGTGACGATATCGATTGAAGGAAAACCTAATTTGTAATTCAAAGCAATTATGTTTGCGTCTTTGCAATATTTTGTCTACCGCGAGGTACCAGCATAGGATAGTATCAGTGTACGTTAAAACTTTTGTATACTTACAATGAAAATCAACTGCTTCTGGTTCGTCCCAATTGTTCATATTAGATGGAAATATATTGTCTGTTTTGTTTTCTAAAATCATATGTTCATTGTCTGCTGTTCCATTGCTACATTTTCTGGTACGGTAGAATTTTCATCGCAATGATCTCCCTCACTTATCGCTCTTTCTAACCACTGAGAGACTTCTACAATATGTTTTATAGCTACAGGTTGTCTATAGACTTTTAGGTGAATTTCTTTGTCGTGTCCCATGAAAGATGATAAGTTATCTATTTGACCTTCTGAAAGGTTTAATGCTATATCATAAGTAGCTATCTGCTTCCTTATTTTTGTACACGTTGGTAACTCAGGAAACTTTGCACCGCAAGCATTCGTAAACTTCTTTATAATTGGACTAGCTTCGAAATATGGTATTTCTTGTGTTGCTTGTTGTGGGTTATTTGGTTTAGCAAACACGTATGGATTTCCCGCACGAATGCCAAAATTTGTATGAAGCTTTATAATTAGCGAGATGGAATCAATTACTATTTTATAGAGAAGAATTAGTGTTAGCTTCTTGTTTTTTTCCCTCTAACTACAATTCGTTCGTACTTAAGGGACATCTCTTTGGCTATCTCTGACGTGTTTTTGTAAGAATCTATTTCTGAAGACACGTTTTCTCTTTTTTCGAAGGAAACTTTCTTTAGTCGAGAAAGTTCACCAGGTCTCTTTCGATTGAAAGTTAATATAATAATCATTGTAGCTTCAATGAGATCAATGTAAACCGGAAAATCGTTTTCATCAAATTCTGTTTTATTGCTTAAATATTTGTAAGCGTGGCTTCTTTTTTCTATAGCATATTCTCTTAGAGATCGAATGTCTTTGATGGCAGGCATCTTCTCTTGACCTTTTTCTATATTTATTTGCGTCTGAGATTCACTAACATTTTTCGTGATCATCACATCGAATTTCCTATTAAATAACGTTAAGAAATTTTCAGCAAGCTTTTGTCCTTGAAAGTCTTCCTTTTCGATGCATCTACTGGTCCAAACTTTCATAATTTGTCTTGTTAATCAGCCAACGTCTCGCGCTGTTGCGGGAACTAAAAAGCGTTGTTGTGCACGGTCATAATTTCCAAGCATGTTAGCGATATCTATGTATTCATTAGCAAACTGAGCGCAAAGACTGCTAGATAAAGATTTTATTTCAGGCTTTCGAGTCTTCAGCATAATAAGCATATCCCCCAGAAGCCTCATTTCAGCTCGTATTTGTTTACCATGTTGAGGAATATGTCTATATTTGTATGCTTTATCATTTGCATTTAAAACAATCAGTTCATCGTGCGGTGCACTTAAACCTGTCTCGTCAAGTGTAAGCTTCGGAAGCAATGGTCTTAACCATTTATTGGCGATAGGTAGCAGCAATAGGTTTACTTTTTAAGTTGTTTTTTTTCCAGTGCATAGTTTTAAGTGTTTTGCAGAACTAGTACAAAAAACTTGTGTTTGGCAATTTCCACAAACTCTATACTGTGATAATTTTTTAGGTTCGGACTTAGCTCGGAGTCTTCTTGATAACTCTAAATGTTCGATCTTATCAATTTTACAGTTATTTTTGAAACTTCCACAACTTCGAAGATTAGCTATCAGCTTCTGCCTATTAATCTGTGCTTCAGTCAATGGTTGATTTCGGATACGCCTTCCTGCAGGTATTCTTTTTATTTCTTTAATTTCAGGTTCACTGGAATGTACTCGAAAATAATGATCGATGATTTTATGCTTTAGTTTTTTACGACAAAATTTGCATGTATATACTTTTGCTTTGTTATTTTCTATATGATCGACGGTTACAACTGACGTATTCTTCATTATTTCTCCAAGTGGACTGGTATTTATCTTAGAAGTATCGATAAATTCTGAATATCCTGAATAGTTCGTTTTCGTAAGGACAGAAGTTTCCGTGTTCTCCTTATTAACTGATTCCGTTTCTGTAATACATTGTCGTACTGCTGATCTGCGTGAATTTATATTTGAAGCAGGAATAGCCTTTGATTTTGTACTATTTGTAGATGGTTAGGAATTTTCTTTTTCTGGAAAAGAGCTCATTTTCGAATTATTAAAATCAGAGTTTGGTTTTTTGATATTCAAATTGTTATCAGGAATATGATTACGCGATCCTTCATTTTCAAATTCATCATCAAAATAATTTTTTGGGTCGTAATGAGGGTCGTTTTTATCGCTGAAATCGTCTTTTGAATCATAATCCGGATACTTTTTATCTTCAAAATGGTCTTTAAGTTTGTAATCAGTGTCATTATTATCTTCAAAATTTTGTTGACTAAAACGATTTTCTGAAATATCACCTTCATCGCAATCCAAATTGTCATCACATTTGAAATCATCTATAGAATTATAATCGATGTAATTTTGATCGTCAAAATCTTTTTGGCAAAAATGAGTTTCTGAAGTTTTATCTATATCGCAATCCAAATTGTCATCACCTATAATAAAAATAAAGAATTATTTCAATATTTGCAAAAATTACTTAAATATTGAGTTGTTATGATTTTTTTTTTGAATGCTTGGACTATTGATTACTAAGTTGATAACGCGAACATTTAATAAAAATTAGGTTGTTAAGTATTTGGGACAAATAAAATCCCAATTAGAGAAATAGATTAATATAGCGTTGCAAGAACTTGATTTATATAAGCTCATGAAATCAAACGCGTACATCGAATATTTAATTCTGACGACAATATATAGATTTAAAACTAACGAAAATATCTCAATAAAAATGTATATATTCGATATTGAAAATAGAAATTGTGCCATATTATGTCATCTTATGGAAAATAGAGTTAAATTGTTACAATTTGTACCACTTGTAAACTATTTCGAAGCTTTACAATATAGTATATTTTACTATATTACAGTTTGTCACAATATCGCTAATTAGATAGATTCCCAAATTTTTTAAAAATAGCTTCGTTTTTTTTATTGAATTGGCGTAGTCTGTTGTTAATGAAAAAATTAGCAGAACGTGGCATAATTTGACAACGTTTAGTGTATGGCTTAATTATAAATACAGCCAATTATTTCCAATTGAATTGCTCTTAACTTAATACATTATAATAAAATGAAAATATGGTACATACTGTCTTCTAATTGAAGAGAGGAATTCTTTATGATATTTTCATCAAATTTGGTATCGTATTCGTTATACTTCAATACATTTAGAGGATTACCATTTTGATCAAAAATTGGTACTTTATCAAGATTAATATCTTTCCAATCAATATTACTATTTATCCTAATATTGCCGATAATCCTTGGTTTGTTTGAAGGTATGACCTTATCTCTATGTGGAAGCAATTCTAAAAATAATATAATAAGAATTAATCGTAAAATAATCTTATAATTACACCAATATGCAGGCACTGTTACACTAGCTACTGTTGATGTTTAGATCGTAGTTAGATTGAAAATTCGACATCGTCCTTACCTAGTATATAAGTACATTATAATTTTTATGTTCACTGAAAATACCTTCGGGCATCAGCAGCGCGATTCGCGTAGGGCACTCCAAGTTTTCCATGCAGCGGAGTCACGAATTTCAAGCTCCAGAATCCCGAAATCGCTCGGCTGCTGTTGACTAAGCAGTGGGGGAGGGGGACTCTTCAAAGAGCAAAACAGTGCGCTTGTGGACACGCACAACGTTGTGCGTTAGAGACGGTATGGCGACGTAACTTCACTTGTAACCTTCTGCGCATTCGATGTGCGTCTACTACGCATGTGTTTTGTTTTGGAAAACAGGAGCACGATTTTCGGGTACAAAAGCCCGACATCACGGGCAGAGAACTACACCTCGTTTCGTGGAGTGAGGACACTGGCTAGTGCAACAGGCCCCGGAGGTATTTTCAGTGTTCTATTAAATAAAATTTTGTATTTCTCTTTCGTATTCTTACAATCAATACAACGAGATCCAGAAATGATATCATCAACAAATAACAATAAGATTTGGCAAGTCTTATTTTTATTTGTTCAAAATATTAAAAAATTAAAATTTTTATATTTTATTTATTTTATTTTTAAAATGTTTTTAAAAGTAAAAATAGTGATTTCAAGAAGTCTATTAACTAATTAATTAAAAAATATTTATTTTTATTAATTAGAAAAAGATAGTCGAGTTTTATATTTGGCTACGACATTACGGTGCATGTAATTAAACCAAAGATATTATAATGCATTATAAGTGTTTAAGTTTTAAATTAACATATAAATCGAACAGATTTAATAGATTGCAAAGCAAAACAATCCTGATTGGTTGAAAAATCAGTCCAAATAACTAATCGAGTTATTTTTCAGGCAATAACCCGAAAAAAAAACTCGAAAAAGTACTCGAAGCTTTATGTAATATATCACTGTGACGAAACAAGGAAAATAACATAGTATTCGTTAGATATATGAAAAACTCCACAATTGTGGTGTTTCAGTAGATTTTTATCATCCAACACTTATTTGACAAACATAACAAAAAAGTTTGAGTTTGACTTGCACATCCTTACACCTCACAGCTCAGTACCGAGCTGTAACTCTACCAGCACACTTACTGTACAATTACGAATTCTAAGACGTTATATAGTAAAATAATTACCTGACATAGTGCTATCAGCATCTAAAGTATTATTTATTCCAATAGCATGGAGTGCAGATAGATTCATATTTGTTGGGGTATTTGAAAGACGAATTTTCTCTGGGGTACTCGACAACAATGCTTCTTTAAACATGACTTCATCCGATATATTGATTTGAGAATTATCATATTCCGACAAACATCCAAAAGAATCAGTTCGATTACCATTTACAGCAGTATTTATAACTTCTTCATTGGCGATAAATGGATATTCAAAATTATCATCAGTAATTATTAATTCTGTAAATTCAGAGCATGTCACAAAACTAAAGGTGGACAGAAGATCATCAGAACTACTAGTAAAATCTGAAGAAAAGAAAAAAGATTATTTAACCATATTTTATTTGTTTATTTAAAAAATAAAACAAGAGTACGTAAACGAAATTATTTGAATTCAAATTTCCGCACCTTCAGAAGTTTTCCTTGTAGTATCATGAATTTTGTGTTCGGAACTGGTATAGTTGTGATCTGTGTAGCATTTTGAACTTGGAGTCTCAACTTCACACCCAGTATCAGATTTATTCTTTGAACAATCTACAAAAATTATAAATAGTTAAGTTTCTTTAATCAAAATTAAATTAAATTATAACTTATTATATTGTATTTCAGTTATATCAATTTCTTATAATGCTTATACGCGATATTAGACTCACGTTTTCACTTTACCTTATACTTTACAGGCGTTGAAAATGTATACGTACATATGTCGAATTCCAACAAAAATCTGCCTTAATTCGGTTCGATTTTATAAAATTTTTATAATGCATGAACGCTCTTAATTTTATGGTAGAATCATTCTATCGAGTATTGAAAACCTAAAAAAATTGTGCCCAAAATCGCGCAAGCTTGTGACACCCTTTATAGATATTTTTTATAAACATTTGTTTGTTTCCTGATTTTAACTAACACATATAGATTAAAATAGTACATTACGATACAAGTGTCCTAAGTAGCACTTTTTGCACGGCGGAAGGTTTGGTGCCCGAGCGCAGTGAGGCTCCTAATTACGCCGTGCAGAAGTGTTACTTAGGTCACAAGTATCGTGAGAATTTTATAGCACAGCTTACCTAAGCCCGCTGTCACGCCTACCCGTGTTATAAGCAGCCCTGTTTTGCACCGTGAAGTTAGCGCACGAGCGTAGCGAGTGTGATAAACAGAGTGCAAAAAAGGACTACTTAGGTCACGAATAGGCGTGACCTATGTGCGAGCTTAGGTCACACTGTGCTATAAAAAATATAAACTTGGCAGCAATATCGAAAAAGATTAGGAGTAGAGTTTTACCGTTTGAAAATGTTGAAAAAGTTGATAACTTTCGAAATCGTCAACAATACATAAAATTGCTCAGGAATTCAAAAATTTCATCTAAATTGGATTTTTTGTGCTTCTTTTTACATGAATATTTCATATTATCTCGAGAAAACATATTTTAGTTGAAAATATGAAATATTCGTGTAAAAAGAAGCACCAAAAATCCAATATAGATTATTTTTTAATTCCGCAGAATTTTTATATATTGTTGACGATTTCAAAATCGAACAATATATTTTATATATTGTTCGATTTTCATCAACTTTTTCAACATTTTCAAACCGTAAAACTCTACTCCTAATCTTTCTCCTTTATATTTTTTTATATCTATATGTGTTGGTTAAAATCAGGAAACAAACAAATGTCTTTAAAAAATATCTATAAAAAGTGTCACAAGCTCGCGTGATTTTGGGCACATTTTTTTTAGGTTTTACATACTCGAGAGAATAATTCTACCGTAAAATTAAGAGCGTATGAAAATTTTATAAAATCGAACCGAATTATGCATATGCAGTACAGACATTTACAAGTTTTCATAATTTAGATTGTATTTATGAAGTAATAAGTTCCAAATAACCTGAATAACTCTAAACTGATAACAAACTACTGACGTTAAAAATATACAGAGAGAAGAGTTCTGTACAAAACGCGAGGCCCGAAAAACGTTGACCCGACTTCACAGTGCATGCACCGTGTTTCGCTATGCCGTTCACGCCAAAACGCGATGAACGTTCATGCCAGAACCTGATGAACATCCGCTCTGCGCAAGAAAGGAAAGTAGTAGGGGCTAAGATGGTTCTGCGCCACTTACCGGCCCCCCTACCTTACCGACCCACCCGCGACCTACTCTACCGACTCGGCCCTGCCCTACCGACCACCCCAAGGCCACCCGCCCGCGCCCCCTGGTGGTCTGCCTTACCGACCCGCGATCACGGATCGAAGGCCAGCCTGCCCACGCGCGGATCGAAGGCCGTCACCCGGCGCGCCCTCTGCCCGCCAGCATCTGGCATCCGGATGCCTGCTTTGCCGACCCACGCTGGGATCGAGTGCCACACGCGATCGAAGGCCAGCACGCGATCGAGGGCCGCGCCCTCTGGTGCCCGCATCTCGATGCCCGATATATGTATAAATCACATTGAGCACTTCTTATTGTACATTTTGTAACACTTTTGCGAGGATATGTGAACAAGGAGAAAAAGGGTTCATACAATAATAAGATGATATATTTTTTTTATAAAAATGTCTATATTAAGAAAATATTATGTTGGATACATTTTTGAAGGCCATCCACGCGCCCTCTGTTGCCCGCATCCCGATGCGCGCTTGTATTTGAAAAGAAAAAAACCAACTTTTTTTTAGAACTTGTCTTCTATATGCAAGAAAGATTATTGAACACTTCGTAACACTTTTGCACTATTTTTTTACACTTAGTTTTTGCTTTACACATATGTATAAATCACATTGAGCACTTCTTATTGTACATTTTGTAACACTTTTGCACTACAGAGATCGATGCGTCGATCGAAAGCCAGAGGATATGTGAAAAAGGATAAAATGGTTTATACAATAATAAGATGATGTATTTTTTTTTATAAAAATGTCTATATTAAGAAAATATTATGTTAGATACATTTTTCTTTTCTCTGTTATACAAATTTTACAAGACAATTCCCTAAATATTCTAATTTAACACTTCGCTTTTCTATTTTATTATTTAGTTCGAGATAAACATTTTCGTTATCGATTATAACATTGTTCACTTTTGTAGGCATAAATACGTCGAACTCATTGTCCAGTTGTAAGACAATTTTCATTCCAAATCTTGTATTCACTCTTTTAATACTTGTAATTAGATAGAGCTTATTGAGCTCTAAATCCCTTAATTTTTTAGTTGGTAGGTAACTTGGTGTAGAGCCAGCAACGTTCAATAAATCCATTTTCTCCTTTTTGTTTGAGTCTACAACAGAAAAAAACAAGAGCAGAATTAATTTTTGCATCACTTTAAAATTTCACTATTCACTTGAACCATACACTTACTTGTTAGATTTCACAGAGCACAGGATCGATATGACTGAGCGGACCTCCGCTGCCGCTTTTATAGTAAAAAATCGAGGTCAATGTGCGATGCATGCGCGCGCCGCCAAGGTCATCTCCCGCCACCCACTCGCGATGAGGTCATCTCTCCCGCTCGTGCGCTGCCAAGGCTATTCGCGGATGCGCGCGCCGCCAAGGCCACCTCAATGAGGTCATCTCTCCCGCTCGCACCACCCACTCGCGAATTTTCAAGGCCATTTCCCCCACCCACTCACGAACCAAGGTAGTGTCTCCCAGCGCTCATCTCCCCTGCTCAACTCTTACATTCGCGCATTTTGATCTATTTTACTCTAAAAAATTTTACTGACGTATATGTTTATATTAATAAAATTTAATTTGTTCAGGAGCCAGTTTGTTTAACTTATGACCTTGATAAAAGGATCAATATTAGCGATGAGGACTTGTTCGAACAAGTAAGTTTTTTAATTTTTCATTGTATTAAAATAAGTTCTAGTTTTCATAACTGTACGTTTATAAAATAAAATGTTTAATTTATATATTTTAATATATCATTTTCTTTTTCAGTTCGACCTAGATTATTTCAACGCTAAACCAGAGATTGATATTAGCGATGAGGACTTGATCCAACAAGTAAGTTTTTTAATTTTTCATTGTATTAAAATAAGTTCTAGTTTTCATAACTGTATGTTTATAAAATAAAATAAAATGTTTAATTTATATATTTTAATATATCATTTTCTTTTTCAGTTCGACCTGGATTATTTTAACGCTAAACCAGACGTTACACCAATGTCAGCGACGTTCCCGATTTTATACGAAAGGCTGACAAGAGGAAGAGAAATTAAAATTTTATCCGATGTACCGTTTGAACGTAAGATACACATAATTAAGGACAATGGTAAATCGGATTCGTTATTAATATACTCACCTATTAATAGCGAATCCGATTTTTCAGATGACGAGGAACCGTCGCCTAAAAGGTTCTGTGGTCTAAAAGAATCGGATAAAAAAGAGTCCACTTCATCCTCCAGCAGTTCGTCGTCGTCGTCGTCGACCTCAACATCATCCTCATCTTCATCCACTACATCATCATCATCAGATGACGGCGACGAACAAAAAAAAAATTAAATGATCTGAAGAAATTAAACGATCTGAAGGATGAATGGAGTGATTATATAAAATTTTAGAATTATAAGTTTGAATGTATTATTGTCATATCATAGGATAAATTTAAATATAAGTTTTTTAACTATAAGATATAAAGTTATGAAGACTGAGTCTTTTTTTGTAGTAATTGGAAAGCTGTGACGTGTATCTACACACACACACACACACACACACACACACACACACACACACACACACACACACACACATACATACATACCACGAGGGGGAGCTGTACCCCATGTGGCGCGTCCTCGGGTGGCGGATAGAGGAACGCTCGCTGTAAGCGCATAGTACTACGTACGTAGTGCTGCAAACAGAGGGTAGGAGAGAAATAAAATATCTCCCGCGGACCAAGCAGCTTATTGAAGATCTGTCACTACCGGAAACAAGGTTCGACCTTAGGGTTATGACTAAGCAGGCGCTCGCCGATTGCCGCTGTCCGACTCGACTTCGGCTGCTGAAGGGAAAGGATACGAGACAAACTGGGTTCTGACACTCCCAGGCTGCCGGAAAGTACAGGGGCCCGGGATGTTTCGCCGACACGCCCTAGCTGCCCTATCATCCGGCGAAAATCCCAATGATCTCAATAGTGCCGGGTGGCGCCCGGAACGGGCCCTATTGTGGTCAGAGGGGGGGCCTCGTTACCCTTTCCCGGAGGCTTTCTGAGGAAGACTTGCGCGGGGGCATGAGGCCAGAATTCACACCTGTGAAGCATAGCTTCGCGGAGAGAGCTCAGTGGAAGGTAGGTGACTAAAGTTGGAAGAGGAGGATAAACAAAAATAAAATGCATAGTACATCAAAGAAATTAAACTTGGGGACTTCGGATACCCCAAAAAGTGTCTTAGAAACTGGGTTCCCTACCCAGAGATCGGACGATAACAGCAGTCTCAGTAGAGAAACGATTGCCATGGAGTGTAGTCCAATAAAGACTATTTCCGAAAGGGCAATACGGACGGAACAAGAGCAGGTAAATCAAGGAGGCAGTAACTCAAACTGGGACTACAACCTTGAAAGAAGAAATGACCAGCTGGAGCGTCTAGGAGAAAAGATCCAGGAACTAAGAGAGTTTATAAGGGACAAAAATAACGTCCATAAAACTATCAGGGACATGGCACGAAGCATTAGTGTCATGTATAAAAGTTTGTGCAGCGCGGAGGATGACCTGCTACAGTGCCAACGTCCAGGAACGGAAGGCAAGGAAACTCAGACAACACCAAGTCTGAAACCGAAAAAGGCGGATAAACCAAGGGAGGCCTTAAATACTCCGCAGGATAGGAGTAACAAAGAGGAGAAAGAGAGTAAAAGACTTAAAGAGGCAACTTGGCAAGAGGTCGTTACAAGAAAGGCAAAAAAAAAGGAGAAACAGTTAAGTAAGGAGAACAACAAGGCTCCTGGCGTTAACAACCAGGGTAGGACCAGTAGAGACAAAACACAGCGGGCAAGACCGACCAGACCGGACGCTCTTATCATTAAGGCGCCGGAAGGAAGGAGCTACGTGGACATTTTGTCAACATTGAGAACTGCTCCTTCACTGAATGCCATAGGAGATAGCGTAAACAAAATACGCAAAACGGTGGCGGGAGATCTCCTCATAGAGCTCAAACGCACAAAAGAAGTTAAAACCGCAGACTTCCAAGAAGCGGTTAAAGCAGTACTAGTGGAAGGAACCACAATAAAAACACTGCAGCAAGAGGAGACCTTTGAAATAAGGGACCTCGACATACTTACTTCAAAAGAGGAGGTACTGGAGGCCTTGCAAAGGGAAATAGGAGAAAGAGATGTGATTGAGATCACTGCCGTAAAATCGCTGAGAAAAGCGTACGGAGATACGCAAATAGCTGTTGTGCAAGTGTCGAAAGAAATAGCGACCAAGTTCACAAAGCTAGAGAAAATTAAAATTGGATGGGTCAACTGTAGGATCCGTACATCGAACCGCAGTAAGGGGCCGCTTAGGTGTTATAAATGCCTTGGTTTCGGCCACGTCGCTATCAAGTGTACTGATCCGCAGGATAGCAGCAAATGCTGCTACAAATGCGGTAAGACGGGGCATAAAGCAAATATCTGCCGTAATGAACCGTGTTGTTTACTGTGCCGAAAAAAAGGCGACAATATGCCGACGAACCATGTCACTGGTAGCTACTTGTGCCCAGCCTACCAAGCAGCGGTTAAAAAAATCAGGAAAGGGTAATGAGAATAGTCCAGCTAAATCTCAACCATTGTGAGACTGCGCAAGACCTTCTCTGTCAGTTTGTACGAGAACACAAGTTCGATGTCGCTCTCGTCAGTGAGCAGTACAAAGATTTGAATGAACCATCCTGGGAATCTGACGCCTCAGGTAAAGCCGCAATCTGGGCTTGCAAAGACTTTACCTTCCAGGGCAAGATGGTAAACAAGGAAAATGGCTTCGTAAGAGCGAAAATAGGCGGCATACATGTATACAGTTGTTACGTCTCGCCTAGCGCATCAATAGAGCAGTTTCAACAACTACTGGACCGGCTGGTGCAAGACGCTACGAATAAAAAACCAGCTATAATAGCAGGAGATTTTAACGCATGGGCGATCGAGTGGGGCAGTAGCAGAACCAATAAACGGGGACGAGTGCTACTGGAGGCATTCACGCTACTAGACTTGGTTCTGCTGAACCAAGGCGACACCCCGACGTTCAAAAAACGAGATGCAGAGTCATTCGTAGACTTGACATTTGTCAGTAACTGCCTCGTAAGGCAGGTAAGCAAATGGATCGTGAGTGATCACTACACAAATAGTGACCACCTAGCTATAATAATGGAGCTAGGCGGACCAAACAGGAAATTCTGTACAAATCCCAGTAGTACAAGAACTGAATGGAAAACCAAAGAGTATGACAAAGAGTTATTCTTGACGATGTTTGACAATATTCAATTGACGGGATCAGCAGACGACAAGGCTGCACAAATGACGGGCCAGCTCACCAAAGCGTGCGACGCGGTAATGCCGAGAAAAGTGTCCAGTCAAAGATGGCTACCAGCATATTGGTGGAATGACAAGATCAAACAAGCGCGCAGCGTTTGCCATCGAGCTAGAAGATTGGAACAACGGGCAAGGAAGAAATTCTACCGAACCGGTAGAGGAATGGATACGGTGGAGAACTACAACGAAAAAATGAAAGAAGCAAAGCGCAACCTTAAAAGGTGTATAAGAGAGAGTAAACAAAGATGTTTAAGACAGCTGCAAGATGAGGTCAATAAAGACCCTTGGGGCCGACCTTATAAAATTGTCATGAAGAAGATCAAGGGAAGTTACATACCCCCACCAAAGTGCCCAGAGGTACTAAGCAGGGTGGTAACAACACTCTTCCCAAATCAGCCGGACATTCCATGTGCTATGGTAGAAGAAATAGATGTAGATAATATACCCTTAATTACGGAGGAGGAGCTACTATCAGCCTGCAGGAGGGTTGGAAACAATAAGGCTCCAGGACTTGATGGCATACCCAATATTGCATTGAAACATGCCATCCAGGCTCACCCAGCAGAGTTTATAGACTTGTACAACACTTGTCTCACAGAAGGAACGTTTCCACGAAACTGGAAAAAGCAAAGGCTTGTGTTGCTACCAAAGGGTAGCAAACCACCTGGAGAAGGGTCGTCATACAGACCGCTCTGCATGCTCGATACACAGGGCAAAGTATTAGAGCGCATAATCTTCGTTAGGATGGAAGACAAAACCGAGGGGCCAGTGGGGCTTGCGGAACACCAGTATGGTTTCCGTAAGTGCCGCTCAACATTAGACGCTATCGGCTTAGTGGTGAATACAGCACGGACAGCCATAAGCGGGAAAAGATGGAAAGGCGGGACGAAAAAGTACTGCGCGGTGGTTACACTTGACGTTAAAAATGCATTTAACTCTGCAAATTGGTGCAAAATTCACGAAGCACTAGTGAGACTAGGAGTTCCTCCGTATATAAGAAGAATAATGTCTGACTACCTCAAGGACAGAACTCTCTTATACGAGACCGAGGAGGGCACGGTGAATTATAAGGTTACCGGGGGAGTTCCACAGGGGTCTGTACTGGGCCCATCGTTGTGGAACATTATGTACGATGGCGTACTCAAGCTAAAATTACCAGAAGGAGCAATGATCGTAGGATTTGCAGACGACATAGCTTTGGTGTTGGTAGCAAAAGAGAAAGAAGAGGTAGCTGAAATCGCTAGTGAAGCTATCATTAAAATACAGAAGTGGCTAAATAATGCGAATCTGGAGCTTGCAAGCCATAAAACGGAGGCTATCCTAATATCTAGCAGAAAGAAGATGGAGACAATCACCTTGAGAATAGGCGGTCATGAAATTACTTCTAAACCGACTATTAAATATTTAGGTATAACGTTAGACGCAAAGCTGACCTTTAAAGAGCACTTGGAAGCAGCAGGAGAGAAAGCCGCAAAAACTACCGCAGTGTTGGCGCGGCTGATGCCAAATGTGGGTGGTCCCACACAGAATCGCAGAACGCTACTGGCAAGCGTTAGTACATCAATCATGTTGTATGGAGCCCCGATATGGGCAGACGCTGTACTGGTCAAGGCATATGGACGAAAGCTCTCCTCAGTGCACAGGCGAAATGCACTTAGGGTCGCGTCTGCTTACCGTACGGTATCGGACGAGGCGGTCTGCGTTATTGCCGGTCTCCCACCAATAGACCTACTAGCAAGGGAGAGAAAATCAATCGACGAAGGAAAAAGACGAGACAGCGGCAAAACCAAGATAGAAATTTGGGATGCCGCTAGGAAAGTAACAATGACGGAGTGGCAAAAGCGATGGGACTCTAGTAGTAAGGGTCGGTGGACACACCGCCTCATACCAAGTGTAGAAGACTGGACAAAAAGAAGACATGGGGAAATAAATTTCTACCTAACGCAGTTTCTGAGTGGACATGGATGCTACCGGGCGTATCTGCACCGATTTAAATTGGAGGATTGCCCGGATTGCCCGACGTGCTTGAATGTAATCGAGGACGCTGAGCATGTGTTCAGTGAATGTCCACGCTATGAACAGGAACGAGAAGAACTTGAGTACTACCTACAGACCAGAGTAACGCCTGAGTCTATTATGGTAGCCATGATGACTTCGGCCGACGGATGGAGCGCAATAAACAATTTTGTTGCAGACATCCTTAAGAAGGTCCGAAAGGACGAAGAAAAAAGAAGAAGAAGACGTGAGATGCAGCAAGAAACAGACGACCGGACGATGCGGTAAGAAGTAGACGGCAGCGGAAAACGTGATGACGACCACATCAACAGACGAGGGCGGTAGCCCAAAGTTCCCCCGCGAAGCAGTACTCAAACGGTGTTACCGCGGGGGGGGCTTATTGGAGAAAGAGCCAGGTCCAACTTACTTAGGGTCGGTAAGGAGGACGGAGAGGATTCGGTTGCTGTTGGAACTCAAAAGCTAACGGTAAACGAAGGGTTTAGTGGGTGAGAGTCCCACACAGGTGGTACAAGACGGTGCCATATCGTCCATAATGGATTTGCCCTTAACCTCTCACTCTATAAGGAAAAAAAAAAAAAAAAACATACATACATACATACATACACACACACACACACACACATCAATAAATATATCATTTATTTAATTTTATAAATCTTTTTTATTAATCCAACTATTATGTACATTATCAAATCCTAACCATTTTACATAGTAATTATCTCCGCGCTTTTTAATAATTTTTTCTATTAAATAAACATCTGGACACTTAGTTTTCTGTAATTCTTCTTCATAAAATCCCCCAGAAATCTTCTCGTCTTTATAATCTTTTAAGTGATAAGTATGTGGAATAGTATGACGTACTTGATCAATTGTAAAAATTTCAGTTGACCAGTTCGGAGTATATCCTTTTTCAAAAACATGCTTGCTCTTACTCACTCGAACTCGATCACCAACTTTGAACTTAGCGTGTTTCGATGATAGATTTATATATTTACGCTTATAAATTTTATTATATATATGAAGTGCATTATCAACTGTAACAAGTATTGGCTTGGTTCCAATGGTGCGATGCGTAGTATTATTAGACTGTTCTAATAAGCTTGGTAAAATTTCTAACCATCTATAATTTCCATTTAAAGAAAATAATTTCCACATTTTAGTTTTCAGTGTACGGTTAAAACGTTCACAAATTGAAGCTTTTAAGTTACTATACGTAGAGTATAAATGTATTTTATAAAGTTCCATGAGGTTTTTAAATTCTTTATTGTAAAATTCTTTACCATTATCAGTTTGTAAATTCTTTGGAACTCTTCCTTGCTTTAAAATTGATAACATTGCTGCTGTTACTTCTTTTGCAGTTTTCTGCTTAACCGGCACCGCCCATGCATATTTCGAAAAAATATCGATCACAGTAAGCATATATTTAAAGTTTTTATTTTCTGTAGCATAAGGTATCATTTCAACAAGATCAGCCTGCCAAGTTTCATCAATTGTTCGAATATCCACAGCACTGCGAGCGTAATTACGTCGAGCTGGTTTATGAAGCTCTTCAACAACTTCATGTCGTTGATCCATATTTCTTTTTATAATTTTTTGTAACCTTGTTGTTCAGGGAAAGAGTGAGTATTTGGTGAATACTTTTGAGTAATATTTTTCCATGAAAATGATGACGACGAGCTACTTTTTGTTGACTGACTATTAGAGGTAGTATTATCGAATCTTTTATAACCTTTTTGTTCAGGAAAAGAGTATGTATTAGTTGAATATTTTTGATGATTCATGTTTGCTTATTTTTCATTTGATTTAATGATTCATGTATTACAGCAATATTGATTGCAAGCGTTCTAAAATTCTCATCAAGTTCGTTTTTATGAATTTCAATTTTATTTTTCACTTGATTTAATGATTCGTGTATGACGGTAATATTCATTGCTAGCGTTCTAAACTTCTCATCAATTTCGTCTTTTTGTGTAAGTGTTCTAAATTTTTCATCAATTTCGTCTCTATGAAGTTCAACTATCTCATCTAATTGACTGATTTCACTTTTTAATTGAGATGTTACAGTTTGAGTAACAGCCTGTAGAGTGTTTAGATTAACCGCATCTCGTGATTCTGCAGGGTCTGCTACGTTGCATAGTCTTTTATCTTCTAAACTGTATTGACCGTCAGTTGTTACTTTATAACCAATGCCTGGTGGTCCACGAGTACCTTCTGAGTTATTCAGATGTCTACCGAACAGGTCAACACTCATTATTCAAATGACTTGATTGCAAATTTGCTAGTATATTTATATACTCTGATTGAGCTTAGAAATTAGTAAGTATATTAAAATGAACAGGTTGACACTTATAATTCAAATGAAATGTTTTTATCATTCATACTGTTTTTATACATTTTCTAAATAAGTTCATCTGGTTAAGAATTTACAAACAGATTTGTGAAAAAATATTTGAGTAGATATTTATAAAAGATAATGGAAAAGTAAATAATATGTTGAGACCTTTTTTATGTTGTAACAAAAAAAATTTATTCATGTTTTTTTATAAGTTATATAAGTATACAATTGTTTGTTTTTTTATATTAAAAAATATATGTTTTATGATATGAATATTCATACAAGCTTTTTCACGTCTCCACTAATAGGATTGTATTGGATTATACGATCATGTAAAATTAAACAATATGCTGTTGTTAACGCAGGTATATTTTTCTTAGTTTCAAATTCAATACGAACATCTACAGCAGCTTGTTTCAAAGATTCATTTTGTTTAGAGCAATCAATTATAATGAATGGTGTATAATTGATGAACTTAATTTTACTTACAAGCGGATCAAATTGTAAATCATTATTATAATATGCATTTTGAAAATTGACAAACATGTCATAAAGTAATGCATATTGATTCTGTTCTATATCGAGATTTAAATTACCGTACGGATAATATTGTGAGTTTAGAAACAGTTTTACATTTGTAATATTACAATGATCGAATTGACTAGCATTTTTTGTAGCTATACCTTTTCTATTTGTTTGGAATGCTAAAATGATAAATCTTGGCTTTTCTAATTGATTTGATGTTTTTACTGTCCAAATATGTCTTGATGTTGCTGGAAGCATTTGATATTCATGTAATTCCCATGAACGAAAACTCATTGAAATGGGAATATCTTTTTTAATATGAGTGAAAAGTTGTTTTTTATGTCTATCTGACATGATAATATAAGGCATCATCCACTCAATTCGAGTGAGTTCAATTTTATACTCTTCAGCTGTGGAACCTGCGGCAGGAGTAGACTGTATAATAGCATTTGCATCATTTCTTGATCTTGTAAGTATAAGTTCATGTTTAACATTCACAACAATTTTATGATAATCTTCAGCAAATCCTAAAATCATTGAGAGTGGAATCGATACGTCAAATTGTCCATTCTGATCAACTATTTTAGATGTTTCTTCAACATCAAGCCAACCAGCGTTCTCTAACAATTTACTTTGATTTGAACTAAATGATACGTAACCTTTGACGGTACTTGTAATACCTACATTTTTACATCTGTCAATTTCTATTTTCGTTGTTATTTTTTTTTATTTTTCCACAAATATGCAGTGAACTTTTTGAAGGTAATAGACATAACTCTTGATGCTGAATTGCAATACGAATTTCATCACTGTTATTAAAATTCAATGAAGTATACGGTTGATGAGCATGAATTTCATAGTGAGCGATTGATTCATCGAAGATAACTGGTGTTTGTACACTAAGAATTTCTTCCATTTTTATATTTTTATTCGTTAGCTGATTATTTCTATCCATTAGCTGATTGTTTCTATCCGTTAGCTGATTACTTCAATCCGTTAGCTTATTATTTCAATCCGTTAGCTGATTATTTCTATCCGTTAGCTGACAGCAGCAAATAAATAAACAACTTATTTTCTCTTTTTGAGAATTCTCTTTGTTTTTTTGACGTTTGCGATTAATCTGAGGCCGAGGCTCTTCAGATACTGAGCGTTCTGTGGTGTTAGACCTTTGAGTGTTCGACGAGGAATAACTTTCTGATGACATGGTGACTTATTTATATAGCCTAATCCGACCTTCGTACCAACCTTAGTATTATAAACAATACCCATTACGCAATCTTCTTAACATGTAATCTGATCGTAACTGTTTCACCTCGAAAATTTACAAGGTCACCGTTTTGATCAACAATGCGTAATTGTAAATAGTCGATGACTTTGGCAGAAACAGGTAAGTATATAATTTGTTTTGGTATTTCAATAATTTTATATCCTGGCGGCACAGCAGGAAAAAATTCGTGAATGGTATGAACTTTATGCTGATTGATGTAAGCTCCAGAAGTTATGTTACATTCAACTCGTAGAGCGTTCACCTTTAGAATGGATACTGGTAAGTCTGACACATGACTTTTATAGGGTTGTAAAACTCGCTGCGTAAAACCTAATAATTTTCCTATAGAATCTTGTGGTTGAAAGTCAATTTTATGATTACACTTTATCTCGCTACATAATGTACTATTGTTTGGTTTTATACTGAGCTCTATTCCTTCAGATGTCAGTTCTTTTTGCAGAAAATTTTCAATATCAGATATTTCATAGCTGCCGGTTGGAAGCTCAATAACTTTATCGTCAACATAAAATTTATTTTGTCCTAGATCGATATTTGGTATAGAGTTAAATATGAGCAATTCAACAAGTCCAAGAACATAAGTTTTATCTCGATCGAGCTCTATAGGTGGAAAATAATGTGTTTCAAGTACTGATGATGTACCTGACAAACTGAGAGTTAGAGATTCATTCATCTTGAGCTCTTAAATACAAGTGACAAGTTGATTGACTATAATACTTTATATAAGTTAAAATTATCAGCGTTATCTAATAAATTATTTAAAAACTTGAGACATAAATGTCCGCACGTATAAGTATTATATTCTTGATAATGATTATAATTATATTTAATTGTATCAAGGTTAAAGTAATCCATTAAATCTGTAGGTGGCCGTAGATCGCCAAAACTGTCAAAATATGAAACATTTTTACCGTTTTTACGGTAAGCTACCCAATGTGTACCTGGTCCAGTTCTATCATCAAGATTA
This sequence comes from Muscidifurax raptorellus, assembly GCA_020010945.3. Classification (NCBI taxonomy): domain Eukaryota; kingdom Metazoa; phylum Arthropoda; class Insecta; order Hymenoptera; family Pteromalidae; genus Muscidifurax; species Muscidifurax raptorellus. The sequence goes on from JAHUUD020000043.1 coordinate 356,970, forward strand.
ACAATAGCACATTCTCTGAAAAGTGATCCTTTAGCTGGTAACGCATTTCTCATGTAGACTCCTCGAAAATTTGGTGTATGTAGCTTTTTAGCAAATTTTTTTAGATCATAGTCAGTCAGTGGACGTTTAGGCAGTTTTACTTTTATGATGCTTTTTTTTCCCCTTTCTCGAGCTTTTTTTTTTCTTCTTGACAATATTTTTTCTTTTTACAATTATTCCGTAACCTTTCTGATGAGGTTTCAAATATAAACCTTTACCAAGAGCTTGTGCTTCAATTTTTTTATTATGACGCTGCTGCTCTTCTAAAAGTTGTTTAGCTGCATTTGCTCTATTTATAGCTTGTGCAATTCCAGCAGCGCCACCTGCTAATGAACCTACTGCACTAAGTCCCGCAAACACTGGTATGAGTGCGGGAAGAAAGCCTCCTATCTTTGGAACAGGCAGTATTCGAGGTAAACTTACATTACGTTTACCTCCAGCATTTTTCATAGCAGCACGAGCTGTTTGAAGAGCTTTTTTGATAGCAACTCGTGAATCATTGCTAGTTGTTGCTACTTTTGAAGCACTTTTTATCAAGTTTTTCAAGGTTAACCTTTTCTTCTTCTTCTGATTACACTTTTTCTTCAAACCCATGCCAAATTTTGATTTCACTTTCATAATATTATTAACAGCGTACGCTGCAGCTTTTTCACCTAAACTAGAATCTGAAGCTGTAACACGTTGCCAAGCCTTTTCAGCCAGTGCACGATCTGCTGCGTTCCGAGCGACTATATCTTCACGGTTTTTCGAGTAGGCAATGTCATGTTCTTTACATGCAGCGTCTAGAGGATTAATGCCCGGATCTCCGCGTGCTAGCCGTTTATATAGCTTTGTACCTGGACCACAATATTGATAGCCTGGTATATGCATTTCAAAGGGTAACTTATTAATCAATTTATTGATTAAACCGTGACCTTGATGCATGATCATGACTCTTCAATGATAAGCATATAACTGAATTCAAAGCTATAAAAAGCTGCTTTTTATATTTTTCCATGTCAGTTACGATTCGAACTTCAGACAGTATGGATTTAAAACCGCAACCAATCAAACTTCCTGTAGTCAACTTTGATACATTAACCGAATCAGATCGTTGCAAGAAAAGAAGGCATGGAGATCTTTTACCAGACAGTATTCGCGCTGTTTTTTGTGGACCATCTAACTGTGGCAAGACGAATGCTTTATTATCTCTCATTACTCATCCTAATGGGTTAAAATTTGAGAATATTTATGTTTATTCAAAGTCTTTGAATCAACCAAAGTATCAATTATTACAAAAACTTATTGAACCTTTGAGGATATAAAATATTTACCTTTCAGTGAACATGAACAAGTTGTATCACCAGATAAAGCTCTAGAAAATTCGATTATGATATTTGATGATATTGCGTGTGAAAAACAGGACAATGTTAAAGCATTTTTTTGCATGGGTAGACATAAGTGCGTTGATTCTTTTTATCTTTGCCAGTCGTATGCTCAAGTTCCTAAACATCTTGTACGGGATAATGTTAATTTATTAATTATATTTCGTCAAGATGAAATGAATTTAAAACATATTTATAATGATCATGTTAATACAGATATGTCATTTCAACGTTTCAAAGATTTCTGCAGATCATGTTGGAATGATAATCATAGCTTTATTGTTATAAATAAAGATTGTAGTATGGAAAAAGGAAGGTACAGAAAAGGCTTCGATAAATTTCTTATAAATACAATAAATTTGGAATAAATCAAACATTTGCATGTGAGATATTATCAGTTCAACATGTCTAAATTTGAAGAGCAAATTAATGTTCTCCAGCAAATGGAAAACGCTCGAGAAGCGATTAGACGTAAATATAACAGTTTAAAGTTAAATAAATTAAATGCCGAAGAAGTGGTAAATACTACTTTTAAACCCATTGTTAAACCGCTTGAAAAATTGATTAATATCACAGAAACGCAAAGTAAACGTCCTATGAAAAAATTGATGGTTAAAAAAGAAGAAGCACGTGATGATATTAATGAAATAAAACAAGACGATCATGATGATGATGATGATGATGATGATGATAATGATTTTAATAATGATGATTATACGGATAAAGATAGTAACAATGATTATGACAATGAAAAAAGTATGAAATCTGATACTAGTCAAGACGATTATTTTTCAAGCGATGATCATAAAAAAGATGAGATCATAGATAAATATATTAGAATGATTCAAAGAGGTGAAACTAAATCTCTAGATATAACATATGGTGTACGTAAAAAATTAAATGAGATTGTAATAGGAAACTCATCCTTCTCTTACGATGATAAGTTCATTATTATTGATGATAAAAAGTATGAAAAAAGTATTGGGTTAATTGAATTATTATTCAAAAAGGAGCCAAATTCGACTATTATAACTAAAGAGAATATAACAGATTACATTAAAATTATAAAACAAACGTGTGCTCATAAAAGATATTATAAAGAAGATCAGTCAATACGTGAATCAAATTCAAAAAAATTTATTGACTACATTGGAAAATTTCTGCATAAACGATCGTCTAGAGGAGGTTCAGGTTTTCTGCTACCATTTAAAATTGCAAAACGTTATTCAAATACTGATTACGTTTATTGGGATGATCCAAATGAACTTGTAGATCGATTGAGATTATTAATTGCTGAAAAATATGCTGGCAATCAAAACCATGAGAATGAAATACAGTCAATAATTGAAGAACTTCGTGAAGCACATATAATATTGTAATAAAAAAATTATGAATAGAAAAAACAATTGATTATGTAAATGTTATACAGAAATAAAAAGAAAGTTTAATATATGTTTACAGTTTATTTATTCAAATTTATATAAGTATTTGTTATAAAAATATATTAACATAATTGTGAAATTTTCTTTAAAAGCACTGGATTAATAACTGCTGCACTTCTTTCAATCCTCATCTTAAAACGTTCACGATCACGTGCAACTTGCATCCATTCTCCTTTTCGAGCACTTTCATGAGCAAATAACCATGTACACATTTTGTGAATTGTAACTTTATCATTGAACTGAACATTTTTTTTTTTGCTTTTGCTCATTAGAGGTGGTAGGAACATTAAATCTGAAGTCAAAATAAAAGTTTATATAATATTTATTTGATATTAGTTTATAACAATATAAGATAAATCTTACTTTATTTTATAATGTCCCCAAGCTAGTGTCTCGTTGCTTCCAGGTACGAGGTATCTTTTATCATCATATGGACTTAGTACAATTTTTTGCTGTTGTACAGTCTCTACGTTGTGCAACTTAGATCTAATAATAGACTGCTTTCTTTGCAAAATTTTCTGGTCTTGTAAACAGCTTAAATAGTCATCGAAACTAATAGTTTTTTTCACAACTGATGACTTTATACCTTTGATTTTTTTCACAAAGTCAACATTGTTTACACGCGTACTATACATTTTACTTCTTAAACCAATAAATTCTGTAAGTATATTACCATTACATTCATCTTTCATAAGTCCAACCACTTTTTTATTCATACGAGGTATTCCGAACTCATTATTCTCTGGATAATCTGACGTATCGAATCGTTCGATATTTAATTTAATATCTGTATAAAAATCTTCGCAACCTATTGCATAAATTAAACTGTCAGTATCCGTGTAAAGCAACTTACAGTTGCTTTTATATTTTTTTAGCATATAATCATAATGAAAACCATACATAACAATCTTTGAAATATCTAGCACAGAAAGACCAATATAAATAGGCTTATTAATGTATACACTAGTCTTTCGCATTTCAATAGCAGCTAAATTTTCATTAAATATAGCGCTACTGTGGAAGTTTGGTTTAGAAATAAGAGCTTCTATACCATAACGTCCTTCCCATTTTGTCATTAGTTTCACATCAACATGTTTACGTACATTTTCCATAGTTTTTCCATATACAGCATTATTCATAAGTTTAAACAAATTTTTTTCAAACTCATTTTTAGCTTGAGCTCTCATTGAACTATTTAAATCAATGTAAGGCTTTAACCATTGAGATTGTTTAAATTTTAAAACTCTATGAATTTTAACAAGCTCAAGTCCGTTTGCTATTGCCTGCTTTAGAGCACGATAATGAATAACATAATTTTTTTTATTCATTAACGTAGCTAAAAGTTTTTCTTGCTTAGATCCCGGTGGTTTCATATGTTCTGGACAAAAAGGTAAATCATTATGCGCACAGTGGATTTCTGTAGGATAATTCAGATCTACTTCTAAAATGTATCCTTCTGGAGCATTGTCATCAATGTTTTGCAAATTAATATAATTAAAATTATCAACCCATTCGAAACCATCGTAGGGTAATGATTGAGTCATTGCATGACCGTACAAATTATTAGCATCTAAGTATACAAGATATAAATTATCTTGATCACTTCTGTAATTTTCTTTCATATATTTATGATTAGCTTTAGCATATCTATGAGAACATTGACTTAATCCACCTCTAATACCACGCTCTATAAAAAGCAACATATCAATGTCTGTAATAAGCTTCAATTTTACACCTGTGATTTTTAACATTGCATCCCAAGTATAACCAGGTGTAGTATAGTAGTGAGCTGGATCAAGACCATAAACTGTTAAACATTGATCTCGAAAATTCTCAAAAATGTCTGCCAACAATAATATATCTGTTTTCATGTATAAATCAGAATATTCTCCAAGCGTTTTTATGTTAAACATAGTCCATACTTTCTGAGCATGATAATAATCTTCGTCTGACGGAGTTAAATCTGTTAATGAACTGTAAAACTTTTCTTTACTAAGCAGTTCAGTTTCATCAAGTTTTTCCATACAATTAATGTACTCATAAGGAAAAACACCCTTCTTAGTTAAAAGTTTAACTTTCTCACTGTCCACATCATAAAAAACAGATTTAAGAATTTTAAACTCACTCAGATAAGATGCTAATTTATCTAAAGATGAAGCCATAAAGCGAAACGAATCAATAAACCGAAACTTTATTATACTGTTTGTGATATTTTTCGTAAATGAAATATACTTTTCCTTTGTTAAAGGAAGAAGATCAATTTTGCCTGGAAAACAATTTGATATGTCATTTATTATAAAATGAGCATCATATCCACTAAGATTATGAAAAACTACTGGAATTATTCTTGAATCTTGATAGTTTATATTACATTCAGCATGAGCAGGTCCTCTAAATTTTGAGGTTAAGTGACAGTGATCACGAACTTTGATTCTATGATCTATTGATTTTTCACAAATATGACATTTATTTGACTCACGAAAAGATCTTTGTTGTTCTAAACTAAGATTTTCCATTGGTATAGAATTACCATATATGTTTTCTATTTGTTCAGCAACTTTTTTCAGTTCTTTTGCAAACCAGAGAGCAGGTTCTCGACCTCTATAACTTCTATATCGTGATAGAGAATTATCATAATTACATTTTAAATAATAACCAATGCTGAACATTTTATGTTTTTGATAAGCTATAGTATTTTTTATACCAGCTTCTTCGGAATCAACATCATCTGTATTACTAATTGGTATTAGTAAACACTCACAATCTGCATAGATTACAAACGGTAACTTTTCTTTAAATTTATCATTTTTAAATTGTATTATATTGTTACCATCCTTAGGTAATTCAATTTTACAATTATTTAACATCTTGCATTGCTCTTCATGAGAATCAAGCTTTTGTTGCGTTGAAAAAAAATGTAGACATCTATCACAAATATAAATCTTGTTTTGTTTACATGTCAAATTCTTTCTCACTAATCTTGAAAGGTTTTTAATATATACGTAGTGATAATTGTCACTACTCGCAAAAATAATATCATCGTTATTATAATCTTCACAATTATCATCTAAATCACTATAGTCAGTGTCATTTTCTTCTTCTTCTCTAATTAGAAGGAGATTCACATGATTCAATTTTTTTTCAGACGATAGATGAAGTGGTACGATTTCTTTGCCGTCCAAACCAAAAACATTCACTGAAATATCAGTATTTTGTTTTTCAAATTTAGCTATTTTTCGCAACGGTACTGGAAATTCAATTCCTTCCATATTTAACTCTTCCTCAAATCTCGTGTAATTAGTTACCCTATCAGGATGATTACAACGTGAAACTGGATGTAGCGCTGACAGAATGGCCCACTTAAAACACTGATCATCAAAATTTTTCACATTAACACATGCCTTCTTTTTCGCAATAAAATCAGGTAAAGGTATATATGATCCACCACTTCTCATTGGATTCATCTTATTAATATTCAATTGTAGATTGATGATCGATTCCAAAGTCCAACCGGAATCCTTTTCTTCAAATTCTTCAATATCACGTAACAGAGGCTGCTTCACGTTCTCAATAAACCATTGTTTCAGATCAGACGATAAAAAAATCTCAGAATTTGCCGTATTAAAATGTTTCGTCTCGATAATGTGCTCTTGTTCAGCATCAATAATTACTTTTTTAAATTTACATGATAAAGAAGTATTTATTTTTACAGCACTGTCAGCTTTCCTTAGAAACTGTTTTAAACGTCTTCTAAATAATACAGATGCATCATCTAAAAATGCACTAACGTCAATATGCTCAATATTAGCAATAATGCTTGTACGCATACGATTTTTAAATGCATTGTCTAAATCAATCCATTGAACACGTTTACTCGAGTTTTGCATAAGTGCGCCACCACTTTTTTTTTCTAAAGCCTCAAGTTTTACACGAATGCACTCAACTTTGGCTGTCATATGTAAAACACTTTGCTTCTGCTGCACTGTCAAGCTTTTATTATTCAACACTTTACGTAGAGTTTTACATGCAAGCTTATAGTGATTTTTCCAACGATTATTCATATCACTTTGTGCAGAAGATTTTAGAAGATTAGCTGCTTCTTCTAAAAAATTCAAATAAATTTTACACTCTTGAACGAGATCCATCACAATATTTTTTTTTTTTCCACAAAGAAGAAAGAAAAGAAGTGAGGACAGGCGGTTTCAGCGCTCTTTATATCCTAATCACTTCAAGATCATTTTTGTAGAAGATAAAAGATAAGTCGTAATCTGTACGCAAATCGTGAGTAGGTAGGAGGTGAGCTTGGAAGCGCGCGCATCCGCGAATAGCCTTGGCGGCGCGCGAGCGGGAGAGAGCATCGCGAGCGGGTGGGTGGGAGATGGCCTTGGCGGCGCGCGCATCCGCGAATAGCCATGGCAGCGCGCGAGCGGGAGAGAGCATCGTGAGCGGGAGAGAGCATCGTGAGCGGGTGGGTGGGAGATGACCTTGGCGGCGCGCGCATACGCTAGCGGGAGAGTGATATGACCTTGAATTTACGTATAAATTCAGCCGTAAAACTAGTGCGCTCACTGTTCTGATGCTCTTGTGAATATAGTAAGAGTGCATATAGGTTAGCTATGGCTCGATGTCAACCAGTGTAAGTGCTTTATGATAAGTTGAAATAGTTTTTTATATTTGCATTAATAATACTTTTTTATTTTACAGCCCTCCACGAAACATGGAAGTTATCATAGATATCCAGTGCTTTGATTTAAATAGTGATGTGTTTATAAAAGAAATGGCTGCCGTAGATGTTGATCTCAAACTGATGCCAAAGTTATACCTTTTTAAAGCTCCTGTTGAGTGGGAGACATTAAATAATAAGGCAGTTAAATGTAATAGATGGCTGCAAAATCGCTACCATGGATTACAATGGGATTCTGGTAATAGAAGTTATAGTGACATAATTAAAGTGTTTCATGAACTACGAGTACTTGGCGGACCTGGTGTGCAAGTATTTTTCTATGTAAAGGGGCTGCATAAACTGAACATACTCAAAAAACACCTGGATCATGTATTTAACTTGGAGGATATAGGATGTCCATCGCTGCAAGAACCAGGCTTTAGAGGTGCAGACGTTTGTGATTATCATCCGCCAGACTGGAACAAGAATTGCTCTTTGCAAAACATCATTGCCATGAGAACGTGGTATATTAAAAAATATAATGAAGTGATGATAGGAAACAGAGGTTGTGATCAAGACGGTTTGTTAAAAAAACACCTAACTTTAAAAGCTGGAAAATTATACCTTCAAGAAAGAATATATTTTGAACCATAACAAAATAAAGAAAAAAACATTGTACAAATATCTTCTTATTCTACAAAACCCTTTTATCCTTTTTCCCATTAGTGTTTTTTATTCATCAAATAAGTAATGTGAATATTTGGTGAAACTTAAAAAAAAAAAAAAAGTGTTAAATAGTGAGTGAAAGTGAGAAATATATAATAGTGCTGAAAAGTGTCTAAGTGTAAATAAAAAAAATAATGCAAAAGTGTTACAAAAGGAAGAAAAAGAAGTGCTCAATAATCTTTCGTGCATAGAAGACAAGTTCTCTGCAGCGCATGCGCGCATCCCGATGCGGGAGTCAGGCCTTCGAGTGTCTGTAGGGTGGCTTTGGTGCAGGGCTTTTTTGATGTGTACGCTCACCGTCAAACTCACGCACACAAGAGTGGCAATTACTCTTTTCCTCAATACTTTAAAAAAAAAAAAGTTAAGTATCTTGGTAAGCAGTGTAGTGTAAAAAAATAGTGCAAAAGTGCTCAATGTGATTTATACATATATCGGTTTAACATAATATTTTCTTAATATAAACATTTTTGTAAAAAAAATACTTCATCTTATTATTGTATGAACCCTTTTTCTCCTTTTTCACATATCCTCACCAAAAAAAAAATAGTGCAAAAGTGTTCAAATACAAGCGCGCATCGGGCATCGGGATGCGGGCACCAGAGGGCGCGGCCCTCGATCGCGTGCTGGCCTTCGATCGCGTGTGGCACTCGATCCCAGCGTGGGTCGGCAAAGCAGGCATCCGGATGCCAGATGCTGGCGGGCAGAGGGCGCGCCGGGTGACGGCCTTCGATCCGCGCGTGGGCAGGCTGGCCTTCGATCCGCGATCGCGGGTCGGTAAGGCAGACCACCAGGGGGCGCGGGCGGGTGGCCTTGGGGTGGTCGGTAGGGCAGGGCCGAGTCGGTAGAGTAGGTCGCGGGTGGGTCGGTAAGGTAGGAGGGCCGGTAAGTGGCGCAGAACCATCTTAGCCCCTACTACTAAGGAAGATTCTATTTCCCCCCACCATCGAACGCTGTTGCACAGACTCGTAGCACATTAGTACGGGTTTGATTACGCACTTTGCGAATCAGACTGTGCCGCCGTCAAGCGCTGCGAACGACGCTCCCCCTACTCTCCCAGCGCAGCACAAGTCGTTATACGCATGTTGTGAATGCGTTGAATGATAGAATCTTCTATCCTTGCGCGCAGCGGACGTTCATCGCGTTTTGGCGTGAACGACACGGCGAAACACGGTGCATGCACTGTGAAGCGAGGTGAACGTTTTTCGGGCCTCGCGTTTTGTACTGAACTCTTCTCTCCGTGTAGTGTCGTTATAATCACATGTCAGTCCCTTTGTTATGCATTGAATTTAATAAAGAGTACATCAAGTTAGTTATAAATTAAATAATAAAAGAATTAGTTCTGTCCTATGGATGTTTTGTCGATTTTTATTTAACAAAATCGCAATTAATTCTTTCGCAGCAAGAAACTAACCATAGTGCCGCCCTAAACCTATTTTTCAGGATGGCTATTGACTACAACTTTGAAACCTAAATTTGAAATATAATACGCGTAGTATTTATCGTTTTCTTAATTTTCCAATAATATGAAAGTTAGCGAAATAAGTAAAGTAATGTATAACTGTTTGTTCTATGAAACCCACCGTATTAGAAAATTTCATTATAATCACCTATATATCCCCTTTTTGCATTTGTTATGATGTATTTTTAAAGTTCATTACAAATTCAATAATAACAGAAGAAGTTATCTGCTATTGATAAGCCTTATCGGTTCTTATTAACAATATTGCAATTATTTCTTCCTGTGCATGAAACTAACGATGATGTCCTAAGCCCGTTTTCCAGAGCGTCTTCCTCTATTAACTACAACTTTAAAACCTTAATGTGAATTATAATTCGCGTAGTTTTAGTAGCCTTTTGAATTTCCCAATAATATAAATCTTAGTGAATTAATCAAAAACAGTTTGTAACTATTTGTTTGATGAAAACTGTCGTCGTTAAAAAGAGTGCCGTCATAATCACCTGTCTTCCCCCATGATGATTTGATGAGTTATTCATTAGGTTGGTTCTAAATTCAGTAATAAAAGGATAAGTTATCTTCAATTGATAAGTATTATCGATTCTTATTTGGCAATATTGCAATTATTTCTTTCTCCGCAAAAAACTAACGATAATGTTGTCCTAAACCTGTTTTTCAGGAAGGCTTGCTCTATTAACTGCAGCCTTGAAACCTAAAATGAATCATTTTTTGCGTAGCAGTTTTATTAAATTGCCAAAAATTTTAAACGAATAAATGAAAACATTTTCTAACTGATTGGTTCATGAAAACTACCATCGTTAAAAATAGTGTCGTTATAATCACATGTCTATACCCTTGTTGTATTTGTGAGAGTGTACTTTCGCATCGTAAGCCGGATTCAATAGCTAAATAATAATTATTTTCGGAATAATTATTAAAGCACACCTGAAATTTATATGTGTTGGTGAGTGACCATGATGCGAGAACGAGCAGCGAACCAAACCGTCGATAAAATTCAACCGGATTTCGGGGAACTACAGCGCAGCATCAAGAAGCAACCGTCGAACGCGGTCGCGAATTGAAACTCTGCTGCGACAGAGGCTCGTACCTTTACCGTAAGTTTGAGAGAAAGATATCATCGTAGCGCATGCGCCAACAACGTAGGTTCGGGCATTAGTTCTCTGGCTCCCATTGTATGCAGTCGTGTGTGGTAGGCGAGATCTCCCTTTCTCATCGAACACAGGATTCGGGTGAAAAAAATCATGTGTGTGTGTGAGACGACCAAAAGAGAGAGGAAACAGACGAGGGAGAGACAGAGGATACGCGAGACCGGAAAGAAATCTCAGACCAGAACCGACGATTGTAAGTTTTCCTTGCTTAGATGAAACCCTGCGGTCACAAGAAATCAGGCGGTGGTGTGTGGAAGACCTTTATATTATTCGTTGGAAAGTGAGATTGAAGCAGTCCGATTAGTAGAATAAGTCATAGGTAGTCGAGGCGAAGTGAAAAATAGAAGAGGACAATCACAGTTTGAGGAGGATACTGCTTGGTTACCAAATCAGAAATTACACATGGTGAAAATCTTAAATAGTTGGGAAATTATTCTATTCGCGGGGGATGAAAAATCGGACGACACGGAAGAATTTTTAGAGCAGATACAGGATTGTCACAATGGTGCAGGTATCTCGGACGGGGCAGTCTTAGCTGCGATCTCGTGCTGTCTTACGAAGGAGGTTCCTTACTGGTATCGCACAATTCGCGCAGAAATAAGCTTGTTGTCTGAGTATTGCAAGCGATTCCGAAATTATTTTATTAAATTCTATAATCGCGAAGATCTCATGGATGACTTGCAGCGGTGCACAGAAGCAGATGGAGAGAAAATAACGAGTTATTTGGCTAGCTTCAAGTACATTATCTCGCGATAGAGAAATCCTTCATCCGAGAGAGAGCAGGTAGAGTTACCATATTTGAAGACCGTCATAGGTGACGTGTGACCGTATGGCTTTATATTATCGAGCGATTCGATCATAGATATGATCGAATCATTCGATGACATAAAGCCATACGAACTCATATATGAGCGTCAATAAGATTTCGAGACACGTGACATTCCGCCTCCAAAGTCCAGGAAGTCAAAAGTAGCCGCGGTCCAGGAAGAAGAGGAAGAAAAGGCGGCTGGAGTCAAGGATATCGCAAGCGGGAGGATGAGCGGTAAGGAAAAAAGAAAGAATAAGTCCATAAATAAACCTCAGAATAATGGAGCAGCGGGAGATAAAAGTGCGAACGTTTCTGAGGAAGATAAACCGGCTTTATTATATGAATCTGCGGTTGCGCCGAATTGGGGAAAAGTGAGTTTGCAAGAGCGAATTCAGCTATGCACCGCAGGGCAATAATCGGCAGAACCGTTAGTAAAATGCGCATGATTATGAAAACCAACGAAGTTACAAAAATCGAGATTTCGCGCCGAGCAGTGGCGCAGCAAGTGAACAATGCGCGACAGGGTAATTTTAGTGGGAATTTTCAAAGGAGTGGAGTGATCGGAGCTCAGGCGAGTGTGCGAAGAGATGAGTTTGTTGGTGCATGCTATACGTGTCAGGCTGTTGATCGCCTCGCAATGTCCGGAGGTAAAGTGCTATAGATGCCAAGAGAAAGGACACACCAGTCGTCAGTGTCCAACAGAGGACCAAAAGTGTTGTTTACCGAAGCAACCAGTAGTGGGCGTGATTTTTGTCAGGGTTCTGAGAGACCAAGCGTGACAGTTAAGACGTGCCGCAACTGTTCGTGCTATTTTAAAGCGAATTGAAGAAACTTGCAGAGCCCGAGACAGAAATAAATTTTAGACGTGATAGTGATATGCACATAGAGAAAAATAGTGTTGTGGAGCGGTGTAATAATAGAGGAGTGAAGGTCGTGAATTTTTGCTTCAGAGAGCAATCAGTTGATTCTATTCCCGTCGAGACAGAGCCGCCGCCGTCGGAGTCAAAAGAAAACCGATCAGTTGATGCAGTCACTATCACGACGAACCCGCTAAAACTTTTTATGGATGCGGCTAAAGCAACGTGGTCTTTGGTAGCTTGATTCGATTCGAAGTGCGTTAGCGGGGTCAGTGTCTTGTGCGGAGAGCTTTCCTGCGTGTACAGAGGACGAATTTTCGCAAAAGGGGATGGAATCGTTGCGTATACATGTTTCTGAGCGTGAAAAGAAGCGTCAGCAAGCTGCGATTCGCATACACTCTAGCGATGAAGAGGTTGTAGCTTTTCGTAAATTGTCAGAGATTGCAAAATCTGTAGATGCGTTAAATAAGGGTTTTCAAACAATTACCGCTACAGAGGAGCAGAGTCGAGGGGTGAGGCGGAATATAAATGGAGAGTTGGGGATGGGAGTAAAAGAGTTGAAGACAAATTTGAGTAACGAGGATAATGGTGACGTTGTAGTGGCCGGAGTAAAAGCAGATAATCGAAATTACGTGTTTATTAATTTCAGCGGTAAACAATATCTCGCGTTGTTAGATCCGGAAGAAACTTTATGGTTTCTCCGTGAATAGCTTTGCAGTATAAAATAAGGCTCGAGCCTATTAATATGCGAGTACGCACGGTGACTGGGAAAATTAGCAAAGTGCAGGGAGTCATGCGAGCTAGTGTATAGATAGATTAGCAACCGATAGACGTATTTTAAAGTCGTGCCAGATTAGAATCACAATATTGATACGAAACACGGGAAAAGGATTAGGTGCCTGTGTGCGAGGGTCCGTGGCACGGATTTGTGACAGTGACGACAAACAAAGAAAAGATCATTATTGAGAAATGTGCAGGAATTTCGGTAATAAATGGTGAGCAAAGCGATAAATTGCAGAGATTAGTTAATAGGACGTTCGCTAAATTCCCGGGTTGTCCTCGCTTGACTTGGATGGCTGAGCATCATATTTTTGTGATGGATCCGACTCCGGTAAGGCACGCGTGGACTTGGACTGTCGCTCAGAGTCATGGAATGGTTTATACCAGAGATAAAACGGTTGTATAGCGAGGGGTTTATCGAAAAGTCCGCGAGCGATTATTTAAGCGCACAAGTGCGGGTTCCAAAGGGCGACAAGACATTCCAATTTTTGCGTTGATTACCGACATCTAAATAAGGTAAAGAAGGATGCATATCCCACGATGAATATGGACACAATTTTTAGACAGGCTGAGGAAAGCGCGATATTTGTTGAAGATCGATCTGAGGCAATCGTATTATCAGATTCCATTGGCAAAGAAAAATCGGCATTATACGGCGTTCGCGGTTCTGGACTCGGGGCTTTGGTAATTTAAACGCATGTCTTTCGGTCTTTCCAATGCACCGATGACTCTACAACGGCTCCTCGACGTCTTATTTGGGCCTGAATCGGAGCCCTGCGCGCTTGTTTTAGTTACTTTGATGATCTCGCAATCGCGACAGAAACTTTTGAGGAGCATCTCGAATATGACGAGCGACTGTTGCGAAAATTAAACTAGAAAGGATTTGTGGTGAACGAAAAGAAATGTGAGTTTTGTGTGGATAAAATTCAATATTTAGGGTTCGTACTAGATAAGGACGGATTAAGCCCGAATCCTGAGAACCAGAGACCAGTTTTGAATTATCCCGTGCCGAAGAATGTGAAGGATAGAGAGAGATAGATTCTTATAGAGAGAGATTCGGAACTTAAAATTTTATTGATGAGGTTATTGAGAATGTGGCAAAAAGCGTGATCGGATGTCAGTAAGCTGTTTACGTTGTAGTGCGATGCCAGTTCTAATACGATAGCAGCTGTGTTAACACAGGAGAGAAGGATGGGGAGTATTCGATCTTATATATAAGCCGTCTCTTAAAGCAAGCGGAAAAGAATCACGTAAAAGGAAGCATTGGCAGTGATTTGGTCTATTAAGAAACTATACCCGCATTTGAAGGATTGCAGATTTCGCGTAATAACTGATCATGCAAGAACTGAGATAGGCGCTTTCGTTACAGCAGTGATATTTTGAAATTGTTTATCAAAAGGGGGCGTTAAATAATTTTCCGGATGCGTTATTGTGAGTACAGGAGTTTAAAGAGGGAGTAGCAAGTTTCGGAGAAATAAGGGATGAGAAGTATTTAAAATTATTAGTAAAGATCGAGAAATTTTCGAGATAATATGTGAATTGGAGAGTAGAGGACGGGAAACTGTACAAATTCCGAAATGACCCGATGCTGCATAATATCGTCGACCGATATGACTGTTGGTGTTTGGTGATTCCATTATTGGAAGGGATTTTGTCACAATATTTATAATATAGTGAAAGTGTGTGGTGAGATGTGTCAGCATAAAGTGTCGCAGACGACGGGGTTAGTCCGCAAGCAAATCCAGTGGAGAGAAGTAACCGCACGCTAAAAACGATAATAGCTAGCTTTGTTAATGATTATCACCGAAATTGGGACGTACATATCCACGAGTTTTGACACGCGGTTAATACTGCGGTACAGTTGTAAAGGTTTCATTCTTGAATTATGATGGACATTCAAGCCCGGTGGTTAGCTTGCGTTGAGAAGTAAAGAATAGAGCGGGGGCAAATAAAATAGAGCCAAGATATTGGGAGGATAGAATGAAACGACTCAATGCATTGAGAGATCTGGCTCCGAAGCAAGCTAGAGAGTATAACAAGGGGAAAAAAGACGTAAAATTCTTTGTGGGAAATTTAGTGGAGCGCAGAACTCATCCCTTATCGAATGCGGCGAAGAAATTATTTTCGGAGCTCGCATTGAAGTACAAGGGACCGTATGCAATAGAGGATGTGTTAGGACCGACCGAGTCATAGAATCGCGAAGGTCGACGTTTCGAAGTTGCGAAAGTGGATGAACCCCGTTGAAGTTCTCAAAAGTCCTGAATTGGGCCTGATTTTCTTTTTAGTTCGCAGGTCAGTAGAATGGTTCGAAGATTTGGCTTTTATGGCCTTTCCTCGGTCAAGGAGGAGCTGAAAGAATGGCTACTTAATGGCAAAGTGGATGCAGTCGAGGTAACGGGACAGAGTTGTCAATAAATCGAAACGGATAGTCAAAATTCTTGCTTCATTCGAAATTAGCCTTAAAATAAGTTTATGAATGGTAAATTTGTTCATTAGGTTCCAAGCTATATGAAGATTTTTCCCAAATATTTTTCTATATACTAGGCCGCCCCCTGCTCGTTTCACTCGCCAACTATAATTAGATCTATAATTTAGTTATATATTTCAGTGTCATTTTGGCATTTGCTGCTGGGAATAGTGTGTACAGCAACAATCTGAAAAGTTTATATTCTGTAGATATGTACGCAAGTTAGATTTTTTCTATATAAAAAAATACATATACACTGCTTCAGGAGTGTATAACAAAATCATCTAAGTGTCAATTAAAAATATTTGTTGTAGATATACCTTTCGAATTAATATCAGTATTTTGTGAAAATAAAAAGATTTTACCCCATGTGCAGCGAGTTTAAATGAGGAAATTCTTTTTTAAAAAATAATAATTCCTGCTTTTAATTTGCAAATATTTATGAAGTGGCGTGGTAGCGCCACGAAGGCGAGTTTGAGAAGCTTCGGCGCCCGAAACACTATTTATTTCTATATTAGGTTTTCGAATTTTCAATTATATAAATACAAATATTTACATTATTGTATCTGAATTTTTTTGACTGATTATAATCATATTTATATGCTTAACTATGATTTCTAATCGATATATTGGCAAGAAAGCCGTTTTTATTATAACGAGTATGTAGTGAACGAAAATGGTTCAAATCAACTTGGGATTCTTCATTCTAGCAAATTTTAAGACCCTGAAGCCGCGCACATTTTAGTTTTAGATTTGGGCTCACTTTCGCTCGACGTCGTCCGATGTGCTGACGTATTTTAAAAAAAGAATTCCCTTATTTAAACTACTCTGCGCATGAGGTAGGTGGGTTTATGCATTTTAATTTTACATTTCTTGCTCGCTTTCAGTCGCCTTCCTTCGATGTACCAACGAATTTTATTATTAAATTCGCTACGCGTAGGGTAGGTGGGTTTACGCATTTTAGTTTTAGATTTGTTGCATGCTTATAAATAAATGTGAAAAGGGGTTATCTTATTGTATATTTTTAATTGGGAAGTTAATTTTACGTTATTCCTTTAATAGTATTATTATAATTTTTATTCTTATAATTTGTCATTTGTAATCTATATTAATCAATAGCTAATACAAATTTCCCAAAATTTTTGGGAAATTTGTATGTTTTGAGTGGTTTTTGGCCCCTACTGCTTTTAGCGTATGTTTTATGATAAAAGTAACAGCGCCATCGTATTCTACATGAAAAAATACATCGAAAACATGTACTACTGTCAATTTGTAAATTTCAAACGTGAAATTGACGTTTACTGTCCTTGAATGCAAAAGTAATAAATATGTAGGGACGAAAAAATAATATTTGTGTAAAGTGAAACGGTTTAAACGGCTTTTTAAGGGCATATAAAGATTGATTTTCCAGTTTTTAGTGATAACAAACCTATTTTAGGCTTGGGAGTACGGATTAAAGCAGATTGGGAAATAAGCGCCAGCCTAATACACACACACATGCACACTGTAGTGGATGACTAATCAAACAATCTAGAAGATCGCAAGAGCACTGATGTACGACTCCAGGCTACCAGCAAACGCATGGGACTTAGCATTAAAAACTGTAGTATATCTGTACATCTTGACTCCACATAAAACAATCAGACATATCAATAAAATGAAATCGAGTAGGGCATTTGTCTCTAAAATTTAATTAGTTCTAAGATAGAACACAGTCGAATTGCATGATAAATTTCAGCTCATCATATGAGTCCGTTGCAGTTATGATAGGGACAAACATACATACATATATACTAGGAGTGTGCGAGGAAAACTCGAACTATTTTGGTTTTGATTGCAAAATAAGTGCGGAATGATACATCTAATAAAAGCCACGATTGCCGAGTTTTTACACATATCTAACGAATACTATGGTTTTTAGCTTTTTTTGTAACAGTGATATGTTACTTAAAGCTTTGAGTACTTTTTCGAGTTTTTTTCTGATTACTCGCCCAAAAAATAACTCGATACTAAATCGGTTCAATTAATAAGTTAAGTTAACGTATCTTTGGTTTAATTATATGAACCATAATATCTTAACTAAATATAAAACTCGACTTTTGACTCGCACACCCCTAATATATACATACGATCCTTAATCGATATGGGTAGCGCAGCATGTCTGATAAAAGCTAGTGTGGCTTTACTTAATCAGTACCCGATTAAATACGAACAGATGGATTTGAAGAGTTTTGGCCCAGAATCGTATCGAGTTAAGTCACCTGGTCATGTGGAAGTATCAATTAAAATAGATGAGGCTGAGGTATTCAAGGTTAATTTCCGTAGCCATATTCCCCCAAGTGGAACCACGGATAGAAACAGACACATCTATACCATCGCTTTCTGTTACAATGATCGAAACTCGTGTCAATGAATCGGACCGGTTACTACCTGTGGTAAATATAGATCGAGAGCCGCTGTAGCTTCAAAAAGGGACTACCATATGCAGAGGACCATTGCCATGAGGGCTACTCACCGATCTACCCGTCATGACCGTCAACCAGATACAAGAACCTGTCAAGTTGGAAGATCTCAACATCGGCGAGAATCAACCACAACCAATCGTCCAGGAGCTGCTCACCATACGAACGAATTTCGAGATTGCGTAGCGTTCAATGTATACGAAATAGGATGTGCACGTGGTATAGAAGTAGAATCATCGAAAAACCGGAAGCGACCCCAGTAAGTAGTAAGCCACATCCCGCGAGCGCACTTGAACGTGAGAAAATTCGTTCGATTTTAGCAGGATGGCCCAAAGCAGGTATTATTCGTGACACCAATTCTACATATGCCAGCCCGGTGATGTTAGTGGAGAAAAAAAATAGTCAGAAAAGATTAGTAGCAATAATCAATAAATTAAATAAACAAACACTACGCTTGCATTTTCCAAACTATTGATACTTTAAAAAATAAAACAGGAGGTGTTGATAATATAAATGCGAAAAGGCAGAAATGGCCAGATGCATTAGAACAATCTGGATATAGTGCCTATACATAAGATGGGTGATAGGTCGTATATGTAAAATTACAGATCAATTTCGCTTAAATCAAACTTAGCAAAGGTTTTTAAGAAAATCATATCTAATATTTTCTATATGTTTATAACGTAATGTAAAATAATATCGGAAAAATAATTTGATTTTGTTAAAAGACACGGAATCGGAGGTAGTGTCTTAAATCTAATGACTGGCTATCTCTCAGATAGTTAAAATACAATAAGATAAAGTCGAATACAAATAAATATCTATTGGCGTCCCACAAGGGACCATATTATGACCTTTATTTTTAATCCTATATATTCACGATCTACTGTGGATCATTAACGTAGAGGTTTAACATAAAATCACGTTTAGATTTTAAGTTAACATATTAATTAAACACATTCAATTAATACAAACGGAAAAAAATTTAAGTTTAAAAAATCAATCCAAATATCCAATAGAATTATTTTTCAGGCAAAAACTCGAAAAAAAATTCAAAAAAGTACTGGAAGCTTTAAGGGGAGGTCGTCTTCGCAAATCCGCCACGCGGTATTTAGTATTTTACAACTTAAAAAAAAATTAATAATCCGATTGCCATTTTTTTCCGTAGAATGATTAATTAATCTCAAACCTATGGCACTCTTCTCATTCTTCTCACTCTTCTCATTATGTTGATGAAAATACAAATTATAAAAAGTTAATAATTAATTAGATTTTAAGGTTAGCGCTCTGATCGCGTGAATACGCGTAAACACCCGCTTGTATTTTACAAACTTTACAAAAACTAAAAGTCTGATTGGTATTTTCTTTCGGTAGATTGATTCACTAAACACTATGGCGCTCTTCTCTTGGTTTTACATCGCAAGCTTTATTCAAACAGTTATAGGGGACAGAAAAACAGTGTTTTTAGCTCAGACATTTAATATATTACTGTTACAAAACAAGGAATAAATCATAGTATTTGTTAGATATGTGTAAAAACTCGACAATCGTGTTATTAACTTGATTTTTATCATCCAACACTTATTTTGTAATCAAAAGAAAAAAAGTTTGAGTTTGACTCGTACATCCCTAGCATATATCCAATAAATTACGTATACGGTCAATAAATTAAATTAAATTAAAATTAATTAAAAAATAATTCAATTAAATATTAGCTCATAAATGTAAGGTAATTAATTTACATAAATGGTTTGTTTTTTAGACATTAAAAAAAAAAAGATGAAAACACTTTCATCTTCAACATATAGCATATTTTTTCCCCGAACAGGTTAGATATACATTTTTTTGTCTAATTTCAAGTGATGAATGAAGATATAAATCAGGGTTAGCGCACTTGGCAGTCATTTGAGAGGCTCAGGTTTAATCCCATGGACGTCGAAAAAAGGGTAATATTTTACATCTATTTGCTCTACAGAATACAAAGGAATTCGACAATAAAATCTCCTATAAAAGAATAATGACCGGATATAGTGAGCCCGGGATAGACACTCTGTAATTGGCTCATGCAGTGCACATGCAACTAAAAGTGCGTATCTACTATAAACAGTAAGCTAAAAATGCAACAAATAAGTGGCTGTAAGTGTATTTAACACTCTGCCGAATGATCTCAAAGATTTATCAATATGTAAAGTCAATCATATGCAAATAGTCTATAACTATATGTGTATGTATTAGTATTAAAAAGTTGTCGTTCCCCTGTTGAAATATTTACATAAAATTATACATAGGATTTTATGTAAAGATTTTGTACTTTTACTTGTAAAATTTCACATGCATCAATAAATATGTAAAATTTAACACAAAATTGTACATAAAGATCTTTACATACAATATTATGTAACATGTTAGAAAAAGTTTTACAATTTTATTCATGCATGTAAAATTAATAAGTAAAAGTACAAAATCTTTAAATAAAATTTGATATAAAATTTGATATAAATATTTTTAATTTGACGGGGTTAGACTGTTTAATTCGCGTACAAAATTACGTACGACTTAAATGAAGGGCCCTCAAAAATATACACAATTATAAAAAAATGTTTTTTTTAAATAAATATTAAAAGGTAAACATCAAAACGTTCCAAAACCACTGAAACACATTGTTTTAACTTTTTGTCAGAGACAGGACTATTAGCAACTTTTCTTTTTACTTTTCTTTTCTTTGAAGGAGCCATCTCTGTATCTAAAATATATTGTCATTAGTTAATAAAACAAAATAAATAATACAAAATAATACAATCATGTAATTGATATACTTACTTGTTTTCCTTCGACCGAATTTCACTATTTTATATTTATACTTAAATACAAGAGAATTTGAGTGATTATATACGACAATTTGAGCGGGATCGATGTATATATGTACGAGAATTTCCGAATGATTGATAATATCACCAATCCCACCAACTTACGTATTAAGGCGCTGACACAACTACAAAGGGAATATACATAGGGAAGATTGCGAATGAAAGAAACTTTAAGCAACCTGGTGGATATGTTAGGAAGTTGTGATCCGGGGCTCTTTACATTACAAATTCCTAATATTGGCACGTCTTTCACGGATTGTTGATTGTTGCAAATCATGCAATAAGTATGTAATGTTAAACAAATTATCGCGGATTTTTGGTACATTAGAAACTTTGGATACAATACGCAACACGCAAAATGATGCATTAATTATAAATCCTCTAATGTTATAAATCCTCAAAAATATGGGTATCCGTTTTTATTAAATATAATTCTTAATAATCAATATATTCGCCAAATCAATATATCAGCCTCTCTAATCGAAGTTACTATGTTCTTACAGCAATATATTAAGGAACAATTATATTATATTGGTCATATCGGATTATATTCGAATATATAGAAATCCTCAAAAGGCCAGATCAGTGTATATATATATATATATATATATATATAATGATATCCGCGTGAACGGATCAATTGTAAACTTTAAATTAGTTTCATTGCTTTAAATTCAATGATTTATGAATAAAATCTTTACATCAAGATATTAAAGTGTTTTAAATTGATTCAAAAATATTAAGTTGCAAAAGCCAAAGCGGGTCCTAAATGACACATTAACCAGAGAAACGCAGCTGTGAGAAGAAGAAAAGAAGTTACCCTTTTTCATTCGCCACCTACGACAAGGTAAACGAATTTTATACTTTATGTGAGAGTGTGTGAGAGAGAAAGAGAGAAAGCCATTAATATTGGCAGTCAGGAGAGTTTAAGTGAGTCCGTCTCTCCCATAGCTGTATAGCTATGTGCATGTAAATGAAACTCACAAACTAAGCTATTTAAGTGACAACCTGTCACTTAACAAAAACTGTCCCTAACAAACTATGGTTGTTTTCCTCTCTCTCCTTGCATGCTGCTGCGTTTTGTTGATGTATGATGAGTCGTGCTGAAATTTTTCTAAGAGAAAGACAAAATACAAATATTAATTAAAACATAATAAAAATACAACAGTAATTGCGCGAAATAGACATTAATGCGAGAGAGTCCAATTATTATTTTAAAACAAAGAATAAGTGTGAAATTGATAGAGTATCGCATTACCTAGCTGCGTGCAATCGGCAGTAGGAGACGCGTAGAGAAACATAGCGTGGCGTCGTGCGGTGATGTTACAACTACGCTTTTGACACAAAGACGCAGGATTGAATATCTGAAACGGATAAATAGAGTTTAAATTGTTTTAACTATTTAAAATTCAATAATTGGTCAGTATATTAGTTTTTTTTGCACGGTCCAGCAGAATTATAATAAACATTATTTTAAAGAAAAATGAGAATTTAAAGTCTCTTGATACACAAACAAGTCTAAATCATTCCAAATATTATTTGATTCCAAAGTAAGAACAGCTAACATTAAATTTAGCAACAATTGTTCTTTAATGGCAATGATAATCTAAGTGAAATTTAACCCTATTCAAAAATGTATAACATGAGCGAATAGCATGAGAATAAAATTAAAAGGGAAAGGCCCGATTAAAATAAATACATGACAACATAGTCTACATATAGAGGTGTGTGAATACGTAGAATTTATACGCACACAAAACTCACCGAAATCTGGTCGAATAGCAGACATAAACTGTGTTGGCACTTCTCTGCCATGGTCGCACCAGGGCGTAGCTTCACGTAGGTGCTCGATAGAGGTGACAAGTCCCGGAGAGCGATACTTGATTTTCTGCGCCTACACATAAACAGTCCAATAGACATTTTAGAAGATATATCATACAATTTTGTTGAATGGCCGACAACAAATAGGTAAAGCCATTCAACATTTGCTGTCTTATAGGTGCACACATTTTAAAGAAAAAGAATTTACACAAAAGTGAAAATCAGGCAAAAGCCCCAGTAATGGCGATACTAGCCAGACCCGAGAGATCGCAAGGCTGTGTTACACGAACTGTAACGGACTTGAAAACTATAATTGGGAAGATGGAGAAGCAACGGCTGTAAGAATAAGGATACCCGAAGTGACACAATGACCGTACTTGGATTTCATGCTAGATAATGGTGCAACCGTGAATCTGATAAAAATCGGAGCTTTGCATGACGACTTACCAATAAGCATCGAAGATACCAGAGAATTAGGAGTCATCACGGACCAAACCGAGTGGACGGCAGGATCAGTGTATCTGGACATATAGGAACCCCCGTGAAATTTCAAATAGTACAGGACGATTTTCCTATTAAGGAAGATGGCATGCTGGGAAGGAATTATCTAAAAAAGGAAGAAGCCGTAATTTCTTATCAGAGGAATGCTCTCATGGTGAGTGGCGATGTCATGCACCCTATACCATTCATAGGACATGAAGAAGAGCATAATCCTAGAAATCTAAAGAAGGGATATAGATGTAAATAAGCAAATGAAGTGTAAAAAGTAAAAGCAAAGAATGATGACGGAATTAAGTCAACGGAACAAAACACTGTGAGCAAAGAAAATGCTACATCGGACAAAGTGAAATACGTAATAAAAGCTAGAACTAGACAAGTAGTTCAGATCAACTTGATTAAAAGGAACTTTAAGGAAGGCTATATTCCCAGGATACATATGCACGGAAAAAAAATTAGCATGTTCAGGCCTCCGAGAAGTTCCGACCTAATCCGCTTCCAACGATCGTTTAAATATATATCTATTTTAGAGTAAAGGTGTGCCGAATCTTGCATTAACAAGAATCCGATATTTTCAGCGTCTTGGCAATCCAAAATCGCGTGTTCTAAACTCCGATTGTGACGTCCCAAGACTGGTATCTCGGCGCGGCAGTATTGGGAGAAGGGGAACGGCAAGGCGATATATATATGTACTATGTATATATACATGTACTTTGTACAAAGAAATGCCCAAACTGAAACATAGTGTGGTAGCGCAGAGGACAAGAGCAAAACGTGCTCAAATAGAGAGTCCAGTAGGACAATACATTAAGCAAGGAGGACTAAGGAAGACGTCTAAACCCATTGGTACAAAGAAAACCACACAAACCGAGACACCAACAAAAACTGAGACACCAGTCACAAAAGTAACTTTCATCAAACCAAGAGAAATGCCAGGAAGTTCATCTGATATAGATTCGGACATTTCAATGACAGTCAATCTATCCAGAAGGTCATGGCTGTCGTCAACGGATAATGAGGACAGCGACTTAGACAAACTTCCTTTACCAGACCCCAGATGCAGCGGATTGCGTTAACCAGACTCAAAAACCACAGAAGAAGAAGCCCAAGAAGTACCAGAAGACGAAACATCTTCTTCAGAAAACAGTAAAAACAAAACCATAAGCAATATCGCAATAGAAATGAGCGCAGTAGAAGACTCCCACACTGAAGAAAATGCGGACGAAGAATCAATAGAAAATTCGTTAGTCAAGACCACCCTAACAAAAAGTAGAAGAAGCAAGTAGGAAATTTGTGGAAAGACTGAGAAAATATGAAATAGACAAACAAGCTGATATCAATGATTTAACTACTGTAATAGCTGACTGTATCGGTCACACCCACAATAAAAAGTGACAGTTCTATGGCCGACAGTATGCCGAGAAACAAGCTGAAGAACCATAGGAAATTAGGCGTATTGAGTGAGATAGAAGCCGAAGAAGAATCCATCATAGATATTAAGGTTTCCAAAACCACCAGAACCTACAATGCCTTTTATTCTACCCACGCCACCAGGTTTAGAACCATTAAATAAAGGTCATAACATACAACAAGACGAACAAAAAACTAAAAGCGATTTGACTCACATCACTGCATAAACCATGCGAGTTCCCCATAACCTAATTACCGTGAGAGAATTTTTCACACACAAGCAGGACAATATTGTACACTTCTTATCAGCGGATTGTGACAACACATGGTCCACTAATGAAAATAAAGAACAGGAAACCAAAACCAGGACAAGTTTTTGTCACTCCTTTCAAGAACCACCAAATATTGACTGTAATAGTGAAAGACAAGTACTTGGAAACAATTAAACTGGAAAATGTGCGCAAAGGACTCAAGAACTTAAAAGAAACACTATTTAATAGAAACATCAAGAGCTTCATAGTAGCACGAAAAGGAGACATTCTGGACCAGACGGGCTTACCAACCATTATAGAAATACTTTATGAATATTTTCACAAGAGTAACGATGTATTACGGAAAAGCAGAAGTACCAGCCGAAGAACACAGAAAAGATATAATTTTCCACCTTCATGACAGTTTGACACGAGGGCATAAAGGAATCAACCTAACATATCAGAAACTAAGGGAACGATACTACTGGCCAGGAATGAGAAACGACGTTCAAAACTAACTCAGATGATATGCAAATTGCCATGAACATAAAATAGAACGGTTCAAAACAAGAGAACCAATGATTATCACGGACACGCCGATAGAAGCTTTTGATAAGGTGTTAATTGACATAGTGGGAAAATTGAGGGTGACACCAAGACGAAACTGCCAGCTTTTGACGATACAGTGTAACCAAATATCTAATAGCGATACCTATCAAAAACGTCAACACAACGACAATAGTAATTACCACCAACTGGACCGATCCACCCGCAGGACTCGCGAAGTTTGTCGAGGACAACAAACGTTTTCAAGGGGGTGAAACGGATCAGGTTGATCCGCAGAATGACGAAATCGCGTTCGTGTCAGGACTTGAAGCGTGGCGAGGGAAGGATACAATGCACTTGAGGTGCTTATTTAGATCGGCAGTGACCTGCACTGAGGGGAGGTTAGCGCTGATCGGCTGTGTGAGGAAAGAGGGTATCTTAGCGTGGTGCAGAGACTTGATAGCTCTGGACCACGTAGGATGCCCTAGGAAAGTGACTCAGTAAATTAATAAGATGATGTATATAGAATTATGGCTTTTATTATAATATAATAAACAATCGTGATGTACAGAAGTTGGGGTAATCTCGACATACATATGACTTATATATGCGATAGCCCCTGTATGATGATAGTCCGTACACATTCGGAGAGCTGAACGGATTAGTATTCGCAAAAATCTGAGTGATTGCTGCGGCGCGCGCTGGCCTTATATACTCCTCGCAGTCCCATATACTGTGTGTATAAGCGCTTTGTTTACGTTGCTTCTTCCTTGTTGTTACCACTACATGTACATTTCCTTATTGTCTATGTTGCTAGCTTCACTGTTGTTGAGATACGCGCATGGTCTCTCCTACCGTACTGCCGTTTCAGTGGGGAGGATGTTATGTGACAACTTTCCCGTAATTATATTCGAAGAATTATTTCGAATATAAAATCAAGAAAGTTCTACACACAAGCTACAGCGAGACTTAAGGCCACAAAAGTATCAGGTAGCCAAGAATCTCGCTGACCTAAACAGTTTCCCCCCCGTTGCGCAAGACCGCGCGTGCAAAGCCACGTTGCACTTTAAACACTTGCACAGTTGCCATGCCCCGTAATGCCTAATGAGTACAACAAGTATCGATGCAGTACGTCAGCGTGGGGAAGTAGAGCTTGAAGACGCGTGGGAGGTCTGGAAATACTTACCAAGCGTCCCCAAGCCACGCTACCTCATGGCACTCCGACTCCAGCCGAGCTCCAGTTCGGTCGACCATTTTTAGTTTAATTTTTCTGGTTCATTTGTTTGTACATTAATTGTAAAATTTAAATTAGTTTCATTGCCTCAAATTCAATGATTTGTGAAGAAAATCTTTAAGTCAAGATATTGAAGTGTTTTCAATTGGTTCAAAAATATTAAGTTCCAAAAGCCAAAGCGGGTCCTAAACACATTAACCAGAGGGCGAGAAAAGCAGCTGTGAGAACAAGAAAAGAAGTCACCCTTTTTCATTTGCCACCTACGACAAGGTAAAGGAATTTTTATACTTTATGTGAGAGTGTGTGTGAGAGAGAGATAGAAAGAGAGAAAGCAATTGATATTGGTAGTCAGGAAAGATTAAGTGAGTCCTATCACTTCCACAGCTGTATAGCTGTGTGCATGTAAAAGAACTCACAAATTAAGCTATTTAAGTGACAACCTGTCACTTAACATTATTAAATACCATATACATATGCCTTTGAAAGGCATCCAATAAAGGCAAACATAGTTGCCTGTATATAGGGATGGCATACATGAACATTAATACTAAAAACTTAAAACAACAATAAGCAGCCAAGATAACGCAATCAACGCTATCGTGCCCTTATATCTTTCTATAAAAAAAATTAACAATTTTAAAATATCTAAAATCCAAATTAATTCTTTCCTATGAACATTATTAGTTTTGTTTTAATAGTGACTTTACTTAGTGATAAGTCTTTAAGATCATTCGGCAGAGTATTAAATTCTCTTACAGTCATGTAGGAGCTGGCGGTTTTTGCTTACTGTTTTATCGATGTTTGGCAATGATAGATTCTTGTTTCGAGTCTTATTTATATTGCTTATATATCTGCCTTTTAAGTTGTTATAATGATAAACTATACACTGTAGTTAGAACATTTGCCGTATAGGTAGAGGTTGGTTCTGTGTTATAAAATAATTTTTATTTATAATTCGAAGTATTTTTTTCTGTATACCTCGAATTAAATTTGAGTAATTGTTATAAGCCCCACCCCAAGCAATTATACCATAGTTTATTAGACTTTGAAAGGAAGTATAATATAATAACATTAACGTTTTACTATCCATAAATTTCTTTAGCTTCGCAAAATTAAAGATTAAATATCTTGTTGATTTTATAATATAATTTATTTTACATAATTACATAATTATTAAACAGCTGTTGTATGATTATTAAAAAATACGTGAAATGTTTATATTATCGATACAAAAAATACTGTAAAGGTTCCAAATAGAATTTCCTTCGTTCATGCAAAAACTGATACTATACAGTGTGTGTAAAAAAATTTATCCTATTTCATCCATGGGTTAATATGAAATCTTACGGACAGTGCCCAAAATCATTGCACACTGCATGGCTTGATATAGGAGTATATCGTGGACAATATAGGTAAAAAATTTAAATTATTAGCTTGTTATATATACTTTTACATAAAAAGAGTTTCAGTTAAAATTATTTTATAAAAGACATTTTTTATTTTTTATTTTAAAGGTGGTTGGCCCCTTTCAATGAGCTGAAATAAAAAACACATTGTTAGAAATTTCAATAAATATTAGATAAAATATGGGTTATAATATTTTTGTAATTACTCATGTTTTTTCATTACAATTTGAAAGCAGCATTCTACTTTGGACGCATGATCTCTGCTGTCATGAAAGAATTCTGGATAAGACAACCGTTCTAGGCGAAGAAGAACCCTGCTTTGAAATTGTGATAAAAAAATATGAGCATTGCAAACTATACCTTATGTAATATTTATTACATAATGCTCAAAAACGAGTATGAGATTGGTCATGAAATTCTAAAAAGCGTATACAAACTGCAGGATATCTTTCTATAGTTGGCTAGAATAAAGAAAAGATAATCCCAATGAATAAGATGAGAAAAACGAACCCAATTTTATAAATTTATTTATTTCATAACTAAAAGGAGAAATTAGAATCATAATATAGAGAGGTAAATGTAAGAGGTTATAGACCGATTTCATACTTGTTTAATCTGTTTAATTAAAGTTTAGAAGAAACATCGCAAGAAGGAAAAAAGGTATCATGGAAATCTTTGAAATCGAATACACATATATACGCATCAACAACGTATCAAACGAGATATTGATGAAAATAATAAAATGCATTTAGGTTAAAAAGCAAATTCAAAGTATCATAAGGTAGCACTGCTCCCCAACGGCACAGTGTATAATAACTTATACTTGCCAACGGGGCGCTTCCTCGGCCCTTAATAAGAATATGATAATGATAAGAGTTTTGTATGTTTTTACATATTCG
Source organism: Muscidifurax raptorellus (assembly GCA_020010945.3). Classification (NCBI taxonomy): domain Eukaryota; kingdom Metazoa; phylum Arthropoda; class Insecta; order Hymenoptera; family Pteromalidae; genus Muscidifurax; species Muscidifurax raptorellus. Next base: position 386,135 of record JAHUUD020000043.1, read on the forward strand.
ACAATATTTGACTTATTTTTCCTACTATCAAAAATCCCATTCCCAATTTATCTCCATAGTCGATATTAGAATTGGATTTCGCGCGAGATATGGTCACATATGGTAGTACAAATCGATCAGCTATATTGAAATTTAAGCCAATTACGATGAAGAATTTATTATATGGCTGGGATGGCTGGCGGGGTCAACTAGCTGTGGTGGTTAGCTAGGGCTACAGACTCCGACATAACCCAGTTAGACTCCGAACTTGCCTACTTAGAGTCTAACGTAGTCTATTTAAGTTACGGCGTATCACAGTTGGAGTTTGGTGTAGCTCAGTTGGGTTATGACGTAACCTAATTCTTCTGGTATAGTTTCCAACTGACCCAGAGCCCGCCTTGCACCGAACTTACGCTGAACAGGGAAACATTTCTCTATCAACAACCTAATCACCCGCTGTGTGGTAGTAATGGACACCAATCCATTACGAATGAATTCATCCAGAATCGGCTTAGGACAACGGTTTTGTAAGAGATTTCCGTGTGATTTAGTCTATTAACTTTTCAATTACGACAAAGTTTGGAAAATCTTACTTTTACATTCTGCAAAGCTATACTATTTCATAAATAAACAAATTTTTATTGGTTTAACTATATACAAATAACTGATATATTGTAACCTTTGAGTAAACCTATATAAATGAGTGAAAATATTCGTAACTACACTTTAATTTTGTATGTAATTCTGTAGCAGCGTTTAACAACGTTTCAATAGAATACTAATGAAAATTTTGAAAAGTGTTGTATGAAATACTTTACCAAGTGTGAATATTCGCCCTATTTTTCTGTAAGAAAATTATAACGGGAATACAATTTTGGTTCACATCAGGCGAAATAACATTTATTTATTTGTTTTCTTAACCGTCCATATTAAAGTGAACGATATTATAGAAATCAAATTTATTAGATTTTTATTAGATGAATACTTACAATACATTTTTTGTAAGAAAAGAAATATTAAAGTTAATGTGTACTTCCAGATTCCAGAGTCAGAAGCATCAATACAAGACATTGCTGTAAATACTAACGCAACATATATGGCAGCTGTGAATAACAAAGGTCATTGCTTTATTTGGTCACTTAATGGTGGTATTAGCGAAGAACCAACAAAACTAAGCCCTCATCATAAGTTAAATGCACACAAAGGATATGCATTAAAATGCAAGTTTAGTCCAGATTCCAGGTAAGAATGAAAAAAAATTAGTATTTATAAATCTAATTGATAAACAAAGAACACAGTAGTATATGTCAGAAAGCCAACTCTTGAATGCTTTAATATCGTGAGGCTAGACCGATCTGTAACATATAATGATCGGGACGCTACTGGCAACGTATCACTGGGAGGAAGAGTTCAAACAGTAATTACGCAGCTATGAGCTCTTCTTCTTTTTGAGGTATCTATGCACACTAATACTATTGCGCTGCAGCCCTTAAAATGTCCAAATAACAAAAAATCGAACTATCTCGCATCGGAAGTTACTGAAAAATTAGCGCTGCTTTCTAAACCCAACAAAAGCACAGTATATAATTTCTTGTGTCGAATCTGAAATTCTCTCGAACCAGAGAGCACTTAACAAATTTGAATCTATCTCGCGACCCGTTTAGAAAACGTCCTATCAGTATCCACTTCGAGAACGCCCTATCGAGGAGTAAGCTTGTTTTCATTGAAGCTGAGTATCTCAATGTACCATTTCTCCTGTACTCTTTTATACACTTTCCACGTCTCCACACCGGCTGCCGAATACCCGCGTGCAGGGCTAAGCCGCGGTACAACGCAGTCGAAAATCGAGCATCCTGTAATGCACCGAGTAGCGCCCACACACTTTTGAATACATTTCGCATAGTTACCACTCCGGCGTCACCTAGCGAGTTTTAGATCAAAACGCATCGACTTCTCGCAACCTGTGGCGTAATCGATACAGCTAGACGCTAGACCATTTACGTTTTCGTTGAATGACATCAGCTATCCCCTCTCATACGTTTAAATAAGTTACAGTGCGACCCAACACAGGCAAAAATTGAGCGCAAAATGCATCTTCCACTCTAACACTTTTGAATGTATTTCCCCTACTCCCCATTCATACACGTCGCCGTAGTGACATGCTACTCCTGCTCGATGCATCCACTGATGCTACTCTCGATGGGTGGGTATGGGTGTGTTTAAGTGTGGGTAGATGTAGGTGAAGTGAGGTGAGTGTGTTTTTTTTTTTTTTTTTTTTTTCTTATAGAGTGAGAGGTTAAGGGCAAATCCATTATGGACGATATGGCACCGACTGGTACCACCTGTGTGGGACTCTCACCCACTAAACCCTTCGTTTACCGTTAGCTTTTGAGTTCCAACAGCAACCGAATCCTCTCCGTCCTCCTTACCGACCCTAAGTAAGTTGGACCTGGCTCTTTCTCCAATAAGCCCTCCCGCGGTAACACCGTTTGAGTATTGCTTCGCGAGGGAACTTTGGGCTACCGCCCTCGTCTGTTGATGTGGTCGTCATCACGTTTTCCGCTGCCGTCTACTTCTTACCGCATCGTCCGGTCGTCTGTTTCTTGCTGCATCTCACGTCTTCTTCTCCTTTTTTCTTCGTCCTTTCGGACCTTCTTAAGGATGTCTGCAACAAAATTGTTTATTGCGCTCCATCCGTCGGCCGAAGTCATCATGGCTACCATAATAGACTCAGGCGTTACTCTGGTCTGTAGGTAGCACTCAAGTTCTTCTCGTTCCTGTTCATAGCGTGGACATTCACTGAACACATGCTCAGCGTCCTCGATTACATTCAAGCACGTCGGGAAATCCGGGAAATCCTCCAATTTAAATCGGTGCAGATACGCCCGGTAGCATCCATGTCCACTCAGAAACTGCGTTAGGTAGAAATTTACTTCCCCATATCTTCTTTTTGTCCAGTCTTCTACACTTGGTATGAGGCGGTGTGTCCACAGACCCTTACTACTAGAGTCCCATCGCTTTTGCCACTCCGTCATTGTTCAGCCCATCAACTTGTCCAGTTTTTCTTCGGCTTTTCTCTTCAATATTTCTTTCACTTATGTATTGCGTAACGTAACGTCAGATATAATGTTGAAACCCACACGCACAGCCTGTCCACCCTTTCCACAGCTTTGGCTCCTCGACTAATCAGTGGAAGGATTGGACACAATATGCCTGCCAGAAAAGAGCCGATGCCACCGTGAGAGAGAGAGAGAGAGAGAGAGAGAGAGAGGGAGAGGGAGAGGGAGAGGGAGAGGGAGAGGGAGAGAGGGAGAAGGAGAGGGATAGGGAGAGGGAGAGGGAGAGGGAGAGAGGGAAAGGGAGAGGGAGAGGGAGAGGGAGAGGGAGAGGGAGAGAGGGAGAAGGAGAGGGATAGGGAGATGGAGAGGGAGAGGGAGAGAGGGAGAGGGATAGGGAGAGGGAGAGGGAGAGGGAGAGAGAGACCATGTAAATATGACCAACGCCACCAATGTAAGGTCCCTTTCCCTCTTCTCCTCCACGGTAGCCATTGCCAACTTAAGCGTTGAAGTAATCCTCGTAGCGATTCATGTCGAGTCGCCGACTTTCTTGAAATAAAATGTTACGGTCACTATTCCATAATTGAATGGTATCGACTGCCCACATTCGTCTCTTATATCTATTTCAATTGTCTGAATGAGCGGAATAATAGTGGTATGTACATTGGCGGAGAGAACCTTTTGAATCGGGTAGTACCATACAGCTCGTAGCAGTCGCGATTGTACATCACCTGTCACATACGGTTCACAGACGTCGCTGTAGATCATTAACATGGCTGGTAGTCCGTTGGAAAGTCGAGCAGGTCTATTCGACTCTATTGTGTATTGATCCTCAACAAAACGAATTATTTGTCTCTCCTCCATCTCTAAACCGAGAATTTTTCGCACTTTTTCCGGCAAGCTAACTCGTGACTGAACTGTGAGCAGCTAGTCTTCGCGCAGGTTCTGTTGATCGTTATACAGGGTGTCCCATTTTAATTTACCACCCCCTAAAACTGGTTAATAATTTGCTCTGAGAAAAAAATGTTTCAAATAAAATTTGTTGGGTTAGAAGGGGGGCATCTTTTGGCTATTTTAACTGCGACCTTGAACATGACCTTCAAGGTCATTTGAATAAGATTTATCACAGATTCGGGTTCTACTAAAAAAGTAACACTTTTTGTCTTAACCATTCTTTGATCATCAATAGGTAGCTCTCCCTTTAACTGAAAAGAGAATTTGTCCTAGAAATAAGCTGTTTTAGATGAATGTTACTAGCTTCAAACAAAGACAGATGTATCCTTTGGATCACTTGAAGCAAGACCTTCACGTCCAGCCACTTAAGGCAAGACCCCGTCCAACCACTTAAGGCAAGACCCTATCCAGCCACTTAAGGCAAGACCTTCACGTCCAGCCACTTAAGGCAAGACCCCGTCCAACCACTTAAGGCAAGACCCTATCCAGCCACTTAAGGCAAGACCTTCACGTCCAGCCACTTAAGGCAAGACCCCGTCCAACCACTTAAGGCAAGACCCTATCCAGCCACTTAAGGCAAGACCTTCACGTCCAGCCAAGGCAAGACCCCTTCGTTCAGCTAGTCACGGAAATTTCAACGTCTCAAGTGCTCTATCAATTGCCTATTTTGTTGAATGCACATTAGTATTCTCTGCCGAAAACTTCTTTGGACATCTATTAATGTTTGTGGGGTGAACGCCCGGAATGCTGCAACAATTCTCTCCATCATATTTTGTGCCGTCGTCGGGGCTTCCGCGTAAACTCTCTGCTTCACGGCCCCCTACAGAAAGAAGTGCAATGGGGTCAAATCTGGCGATCGCGCAGGGAATTCACAGATTGGACTACCAATTCCAATCCAACTATTTGGGTATGTCGCGTTCAGAAATCTCCTGACAAGTAGTCTACGATATGCGGGAGCACCATCTTGCTGGAACCACATGTCTCGCCTTATTTCTAGCGGAATGTTTTCTAGAAGAGGTGGAATTTGGTTCTCGAGAATATCTAAATAAAGCTCGCCGTTTAAATTACGGTCATAAAAAATTGGACCTACAACGTATTCCCCAACTATGCCCGCCCAAACATTAATTGACCACCGTCTTTCTGTACGGTGATCTCGCTGCCAATGTGGATTTTCTTCTGCATAATAATGCGCGTTATGAAGATTAACTCCTCCCATATTGTCGATCTTTGCCTCGTCTGTAAAGAGAGTCCGATCAAAGAAAAATGGATCTATGCGCATTCGTGTTTCCGCCCATTGACAGAAGTCGCCTGGCAGGATCACCAGGCTCAATGGCATGTGTGAGGTGCAAGTGATATGGATGAAATCTAAAATGACGCAATACACGGGAAACTGTTGATCTGGGTACTCCATGCATTCGCTGAATTTGTCGCGTCGAGCGTCCAAGCGCAATATGCTCTCTTGGGCCCGTCCGTCGCCTCTTCCTTCTTAAGTTACCTCCTTGAACTCTTATCGTTAGAAGTTTAATATTCCTCCTACTAGGATGACGAGCGCCCGGATACCTTTCAGCGTGCAGCCTCGCTGCAGCCTTGTAATTGTCGTGACATTCTCCCAGAATCTTGATCATGTTGACTATCTCTACTGGCGTGTAGTCAGCCATTATCTGTTGTAGGTAGATTTTTTAGGGAATATTTAATCTTACTAGAAATAATTTATTATAAGTATTTTTCTACTCTGAAATTCAGAAAGTCAATGAAAACCTAATGATGAGAAGCTTTGAGGAGCTGTAAGAATTTACAAGCTTTACCAATAGAACGATAACGAAGCAAAAAAATGTCTTTTAGCGAGAAATAAAGCATTTACGAGAAAAATATTTCTTAAAAAGATGCGTACTTTATCAGAGAATCTGAATATGATTTAAAATATGTACAATTTTACTTTATCAGAGAATCTGAATATGATTTAAAATATGTACAATTTTCATTAAAAAAACTAAGCTTGATTTTGATTCTCAGTTGAAAACATGCCCCTTACTGCTCAAACTTGCCCCAGATGATGTCAAACTTGTCCCAGTTGTGACCGTAAACTTGCCCCAGATGATGTCAAATTTTCCGCAGATGACGTAAAACTTGCCCTAGAGAATGTCAAACATACCCCGAAGATTGCAAACTTGCCCCAGAGAATGTCAAACATACCCCGAAGATTGCAAACTTCCCCCATGTGATAAAAAATGAATCAGATTAGCGTTCTAATGAACTTTGGTTCTGTTGATAAATTTTTTGGTAATTTCATTTCTTTGAAAAAGAGAGTATTTTCCATTAAAGTGATGGTTCTTTCTTAAAATGAATTTAAGGTTCGAGGTCAAGGTCATAGCCAAGCTTCAATTGCCGGAATAAAAATCGAGGATTACCGTTAAATAAATTGACTGACCTTCGAATGACCTTGTTGGTTAAGGACAAGTTCATGGCTAAGGTCATACTTGGACTTAAATTTGTAAAATTGTGTACGTTTCTAATTCCTCGGATAAAATGTAAAATTTGTAACTTCTTTTAAAGGGTGGGGCAATAAGAGATATCTAGTGATTTTTTCAACTATTTTAAAGCCGTTTACAACAAAAATTTGGGATTTTTTCAAAAAATGATTCGAACAAAAAGTGTTGGACGTGAAGGTCTTGCCTTAAGTGGCTGGATAGGGTCTTGCCTTAAGTGGTTGGACGGGGTCTTGCCTTAAATGGCTGGACGGGGTCTTGCCTTAAGTGGCTGGACGTGAAGGTCTTGCTTTAAATGATCCAAAGGATACCTCTGTCTTTGTTTGAAGCTAGTAACATTCATCTAAAACAGCTTATTTCTAGGACAAATTCTCTTTTCAGTTAAAGGGAGAGCTACCTATTGATGATCAAAGTGTTACTTTTTTAGTAGAACCCGAATCTGTGATAAATCTTATTCAAATGACCTTGAAGGTCATGTTCAAGGTCACAGCTGGAATAGCCAAAAGATGCCCCCCTTCTAACCCAACAAATTTTATTTGAAACATTTTTTTCTCAGAGCAAATTTTTAACTTCTTTTAAAGGGTGGGGCAATAAGAGATATTATTAATTTTTTCAACTTTTTTAAAGTCATTTACAACACAAATTTAGGATTTTTTCAAAAAATGATTCGGACAAAAAGTGTTTCTCTTTTTTAGTAGAATCCGAATCCGCCATAAAAATATGCACATTTCATATGAAAATTTGGTCTTGACTTTCAAATGACCTTGAAGGTCATATTCAAGGTCGCACCTAAAATAGCCAAAAGATGCCCCCCTTCGAACCCAACAAATTTTATTTGAAACATTTTTTTCTCAGAGCAAATTATTAACCAGTTTTAGGGGGTGGTAAATTAAAATGGGACACCCTGTATAACCTCCACGTTCGACTCTCACCTTCAAATGACCATCGATACATTCTAAACTATTTATTTCCTCAACTAGACTGGGAATGTCTCTATAACAGCCCGGGCGGATCAGCGATTCTGAGATTGCAAAATCTTCCGCTCTCAGTTCTTTTGTCTTGAGTCTTGTCGGGGGAATTCGTTTCAGGGAATTTTTTTCGATAAGTTACCGACTAAGTGAGCGATAGTATGAATATGTAATAACCTACCTAAGCGCAGGTAGAGGGCGTGCGTGCATAAAGCATTGGAGAGAGGGACGGCCACAGATATAAAAGGAGACCCGCAGCCAGCATCGAGCACTCTCGATCTGGCCTTAGCGTGCAGAACATAAGGAGAACTGTCGTCCTCTCCAAGTGTTCTGTCTCCTTAGCACTTAGTATGCAAATGAGCATTGTGCTCTCGAACGGTGCTAAAGGGGATCCTCCCCCTTTCCAGTTAGTATAAGGCCAGATTGTTATATTTGAAACAATATATATGTAAGTGTGCGGAGCTCGTGGAGTAGATCTCCCTCCACAACTCTTGTTGCACACGAGCAGCTTTCCTCTGGTGGATCCTCCACTACAGAGGGTAGGGACGGCTTACACTCACTCAACCGTTAGTACGGGGTGATTGTAAGTTTGATCTTCGCTTCCTCGAGTACACTCCCGCCTCTCCCCATATCGAGTCTAGAACTCTATCTACGGCCTCGGCTTGGTATAGCTTGGACCGTTTCATGCTGCTACTATTGTCCAATTTCCTCTGTACTTTTTCTTTTATATTCTTTTTCTGCTTCTTCTTCTTTTTCTTCTGCTAGAGTGCACTTTTGATGCGTGAAAAAAATTTCTCGAACGTTATCTTGCTCACCATGCAACAGGCTGTCATCATTGCCAGTGTTTACCTCCATCTGTTTCATCCGCGAGCATTCGCGAAAATGCAAATTCATCTAAAACTCGATCAGCCTTGCGTCTGTTGGCTTGCTTGTTCCCGTAGACTAGATAGATTGATGCCGACTTCACCACGCTCGATACGTTCCGCTAGTTTTGTACCTGGACCACAGAAACTGTAGCCGGGTATGTGCATTTCAAGTGGTAGCAGATTGATCAACTCATCCAAAGCACTATTTTTCTCACTCAGTCGTTCTTGCCCTATTTCTTCTTCTTTGCCTTCTTGGCCGGTGACTTTGGACTGTCGTCGTCGTCGTCGTCATTGCGTCTGTCTGTAACAACTACGTTTGCACGACTGGTGGTAGCAACAGCAGAGTTGCGACGTGGAGTTCTAAATTGACGAGCAATATTATCTAGTATAACATTTTGCGATGGGTCGAAACCTCTGACACCACCTAGCGGTAGCGATGTAAAATTACGGATTGGAAATTTTAGTATGTCTGCGTAAACGTGACTTGTGCGATTTCTCCAGCGGTGCATTACCGATCAGTACATTCAAAGCACCCTCACAAATATGACGCACTAGTTTTGAATCGGCGGTCTGTAGAAGAGCCTTTCCCTGTCTGCTTTAATTCTAGCAGAAGGTATCCATAGGGTCTTGAGGTTGTGTCCCAGTAGGCTTCTTGCAAGAATGGAGGGTCCTTGGGACCCATTGACACGATAGATGCTGTATCTGCGATATGTCGCGCAAATTTCTAAACACAACAATGTACTGGGCGTTCACAGATATGTCGCGCTGTCCTCTACCTTGATGAAAAACGTTCTGTAAGATGAATATCACTGAGAGAGAGAGAGAGAGAGAGAGAGAGAGATGATGGGACCTTTGAAAATATATCGGCTGTACCACAAAAAGTCTTAACATAAATGAAATATATACTTTTGATTTGAAAAAAATTTTAATTTACATAGACAATTCTTCTAATTATTTTACAAGTACTTACGTAATCAATTTAACAATTCTTTCGATTTGTAATCTAAACCGTTCTTGATCGCGACCTATTTCCTCCCATTCCCCACGACGAGCTATTTTGTACGCATACATCCACGTATGCATTAGATGAATTGTCCTTAATTTTTTTTTTGTGAAAGCGTACATGCTTTTCTATACTGAATTTTTATCACAATAGGTTTTTGTTCTGTTAAGTCGTAGTAAATTCAATGCCGTTATTCCCCTTATAATTAAGGAATAATTGTAGCTTTTTAGCCTGCTCAGTCAAATTACCGAATAATTTTGTATCCTTATTTAGTGCACTTGATACCCGAGAAGGTAAAAAAAAATTTGAAATTCCTCATCTAAGATCGCCACTATCTTCTCACTGTAGCGTGTCTTGACAGGTTTGAGGGCTGTCACAATGTAGTGTCGGTCAAGCTCCAATTCGGTAACCTTCTTCGTAGAAAGGTCTCCTCCACTAGTGATCTTATTCAGAGCCTCTAAATCCATCTGAAAAAAGATCATCATATAATTTAATATATAAATTCAAAGAATTCTTGAATAATAATAAAAATAATGATAAACATACATACTGTTTACGGAGAGAGAGATAGAGAAATAACAAATTGGTGGTAGTAATTCGTCTGTTTCCAGTAAAACTTATTATACTCGTCGAACTAAAAGGGTGGATTAATAAGTTTCCAGCCTGACCAAGAGATGGCGCCACTAGGCCTACCTTAAGGTGGCGTTCTATAGTACCATCCTTAGATAGTTAGATAATGTCTCTTAGTGAAGAAACGCGTGAAAGCCTTATTTAGAGTAGGAATTTTATTAATGAGTATTTATGTAAAGAGAATTTTAGTCGTTTTAACAATATAAAACAGATTATACGCGGTTTAAAATTCAAATACACTTGGCATAGAGGCAGGCGATTCCTTACTGAGAAACGAGACGGTGGAAAAATGCTTGAGTTTACTATGGGAAGATTATTAAGACTGACGAGATTGTCGAGGCTGCAGCCAGAGAGGTTGCAAGGGCTATTGATGATGTACCCAAGCTGGCCACAGTACAAGGTCGGGCCTTGGCCCTAGCTGGTCAGGCATGACTAGCTCAGGGTAAGAGAGAGACGAACAGGGAGGTGCTTTGAGCTTGATATGGGCATGTTTCGACAGTTTCTGGGGGGCGCTCGCCCCTCATATCACTTGTTTGACGTGGCGGAGACGCGATTTGGTTATGAGATTGACGACGTGTTTGTCCAGGTTGATGGGTACTTCGTTATGAGACAGGATAGGAATAAGCGTGGGAGTGGAGTCACTCTTTACACCCGTAACGACTACAAAGCCACTCTACTGTGGTGTACTCCGAAGTACTTATTCTGCAATGTGCGAGAAGGTACCATGCCACCTGTATTTGTTGCGCTAGTTTACCGTCCACCGGGTATCCCAGTCTCCGATGATTTTGATCTTATTAATGTTCTACGCAGATACTCAGTGGACTACGAATGCAGAATTATAATGGGGGACATCAACGCAAACATGCTGTCAAACTCTCACGATGCAGATTTTTTTCGGGAAATTGCGCGAGAGTTAAATCTCAAATTTGTAGATCATGGCGCGACGCATCATGTAGGAGATTCTCACACCTGGATTGATGTGATCTTAACCGACGAAGACAATACGGTGCTGAATGCGAGCAACTCGCTAGCGGCCTTTCCAAGTAGGCATAATATAATTGATGTTGACATTGACTATCACACTGTGAAACCTCCAACACTCAACGGGTTTGAATATAGGGATTTCAGATACTCAGTGGACTACGAATGCAGAATTGTAATGGGGGACATCAACGCAAACATGCTGTAGAGCTCTCACGATGCAGAGTTTTTTCGGGAAATTGCGCGAGAGTTGAATCTCAAATTTGTAGATCATGGCGCGACGCATCATGTAGGAGATTCTCACACCTGGATTGATGTGATCCTAACCGACGAAGGCAATACGGTGCTGAATGCGAGCAACTCGCTAGCGGCCTTTCCAAGTAGGCATAATATAATTGATGTTGACATTGACTATCACACTGTGAAACCTCCAACACTCAACGGGTTTGAATATAGGGATTTCAAGGGTATTAAAACGGAGGAACTTCAGCCCCTATTACTCGCTTGTGATTGGTCGCCAGTTGGTTACACTGAAAGTGGAGTTGACACACGACTAGAAAATCTTCACATTATCATGAATGTCATTGACCAACTTGCCTCACTCAAACAATTTAGACCCAAAGGAAAAAGGCTTCCTCCTCGGGTAGACTCAGACTTACGAGACTTGTACAATCGACGAGACGCAACACATTGCAAAATTCATACGTGAGATATATTAAAGGTATTGGACGGGGCGAGGGCATCACTCCTCACCGCAGGGAACTGAACTGGTTGGACGTTAGTGATCGAAGAGCCTATTTCGCGGTAGTATTTGTATACAAGGCTTATTCTATGGGGCAGTTGCCGTATCTTTCTACCCTCTTAGAGAAAAACCAGTGCAGGTCCTCGGCGAGGGTATCCATGGAACTGGCCTTACCGAAAGAGCGCACAGAGGTGGGCCTAAAATCGTTTCGAGTTTTTGGGGCGAGGCTGTGGAATTTGCTGCCAGATAGCATAAGAACCTTGGCCTCGCTCTCGAGATTCAAAGTGACAACTGACGACGAATCTGTACATGAGGCTGCATATTTGCTGCGATATTATTAGCTCTGTAAACCTTATATTCGATATATTGACTGTGATAGTGACTGTGATAATGTAAATCACTGTGATTGACTATGAAAGTATAAGGACCTAGCGGGCAAGTTGTTCTCTACAAGTGACGCTAAGAGCAAAAAAATTGTACTGAGTGAACTTTGTAATGTTGTATATTTTTTGACTTGCTCAAATAAAACTTATTCTATTCTATTCTATTCTATCTGCACCCCCTCGACCTCATTCGGCGAAGCCCGCGCTCTTTCACATGCGGGTAGACGTTCCGCATGCCAAACCGAGTTGCAGAACTTAAAGGGGAGACTCGAGGTCCTCAAACTGAGCAGCGAGATGCCGTTCGCGTACACATCCATCGATCCGACCACTGTACCCCTCTCGACAATCCAGCACGATAAAATCACCGAAAAATAGAATAGAATAGAATAATAATTTATTTAACGTGTCAAAATTTGTACATAGTACGTTCACTTTAGAGGTAAATATCATGGCAGTCAATCACCGGTAGTTTACATATACATATATATGTCTTATAGATTATCACAATGTACAGTCGTCACTTATTCTATCGCGTCTCTAGGACTACGATACAGACAAAAATGTTACTTACAGCAGGTATATACAATATGCACAATAATACAGGTACAGCTTGCCACAACATCAGTCTTTGCTCTTTTTAAAAAGGTGGTCACACAGAGCCACCTTGAATTTCGAGAGCGACGCCATGGTTCGCATACTCTGCGGAACGGAATTCCACAGACGCACGCCATACGCTCAGCACTGGTTTTTCTCGAAGAGAACGAAGAGATACGACGGTTGCCCCATAGAGTATGCCTTATAAATTAATACCGCCGCGAAATAAGCACGTTTTTCTTCAATATCCAATCAACCCAGTTTCCTTCTGTCCGGGATAATATGCTTGGCCCTTCTAACACCACTTATATACCTTTCACATGAATTCTGCAATCGTTGCAGTCGAGTCCGGAGTTCCTCTGACACATTGAGATACACGACGGAACAATAATATAAATGACAAGAGCGCTAGCCAGCTGCTTATGCAGACTCTCTGAAGTACATGACCTAAAACTCCTTAGCCCATAAAGGACCTTGTTAACTTTTCGGCTAACTGCATCTACTTGCGGCTTCCACGTAAATTTCGAGTCTATCATTACCCTAAGATTAGTCACTGGGTCGACAAAAGGCACAAAACGCCGCCTTGCACCTCCACACCAGGCAAATTCAAACTTTGTAAATAATTGATATTATGCTCCTAGTCGAAGATAAATGGCCTTAGTTTTGTTGGTATTGAGTTTCAAAGCATCGTCAGAAGCCCATACCGACACAACCTGTGCGACAGCCGACATACGCCCCACTCCCCGAGAAAGGTCGCCCCTTGCAACCTGAGCAGAAATCGTTAATATACAAGCTGAAGAGAAACAGCCCCAGAATCGAGCCCTGTGGGAGGCCTAGGTTGGTTGCAAGCCGCTCAGAATCACCATTACATTTTGTATCCACTCTGTGGTTACATCCTTTTAAGACGAGCCTAACCCACAGCACTACAGATCTCGAGAAACCCATTCTGATCAGCTTGCAAAATAATTTAGCTGGGGAAATCGTGTCAAACGCCTTGCAGAAATTGAACAGTAACAGTATAGTCATTAGTCGCTCGTCACTGTCGAATCCTGTACTAATATCTTCAGTCAGTTTAAGCAGTGCTGTTTGGGTTGAGTTATGCCGCCGAAATCTAGTCTGGAGAGGATCAAGAACCTTCTGCGCTTCCAGGTACTCAACAATCTGGTCATGCACTAACTTTTCCAGGACCTTTGAAAGAAAGCACAACAGAGCTATTGGACGAAAGTCAGAAACAGCTGATGGAATTGCTGACTTCTTTAGGGGTACCAGGTGTGCTATCTTCCAAGTCGACGGAAATCCCACTTAATAATGAAGAATTGAACAAGCGCACGAGATGATGTCCGATTACTGGTAAGGATTTCGCGATGATATTTTGTGGTATTTCATATTCTCCTTTTGCTTGCGACGAGAAGTGAGCGACAGCAAGTACAATATTAGCGTGGGTCACCTCACGAAATGTGAAGCCATCCGCACCAGCTGCTGAGACGATGCCGTCCAGATCCTCTTCGTGCTCTAGGTTCGATATGGATATGCTCGCGAAATGCTTGGTCAACTCATTTGGGGAAAAGCCGTGTACGCCACTTTTAACTTTAGAAATAAGAACGATATTGCGCAGTACATTATACACATTGTTGTTGTTACCGAGCGCGTCAAAAATTCTATCCTGAATAAACGCCTCTTTCGCTTGAGCAATGCATTCTTTAGCCTAATCCGCCAGAGTCTGACATTCTGTCCATAGATCTTTCCGTCCCGTACGTTTGTAACGTCGCTTTCTTGCGTCTCGTCGGTTGTACAGATCCTTAAGCTCTGCAACCCAGGGTGGATGGCTCTTCTTAGGCTTGAATAATTCAGCGGGACTAGTTGGTCAATGACATCTGTAATATTACGACTAAGATATTCTAGCCTGTTCTAGCCTAAAATGTCACGAGGGTATCCTAAATTATTCTCAAATTCGGAACATGGCTTGGCAGAGCATAAACGACGAGGGGGAAAAGTCCGAGGCTGCCACGACTAACCAGGTCCGTATGCTGACGCCAGTTCCTGGGCAAAAAGTGCAGGTCCTAAATCCCTATACGCGAGATCCGCCGCAGGAAACCCTACCGCCAGGCCAGCGTAAGCAGGAGCAACCTAAGGCCTCCAAAATCCTGCCGGCGTCCGGGCAGGATCTCCGCGAAAACCGCGAGACACGTTCCGACGGGGACACAAACCGCAGGTGGACTGGGCCCAGCGAGCGCCGCGAAGACACCGCGTACGAGCTGAATATGTATGTATAGAATCTGCGCGGCGGAGTTATACGACGGTACCCGAGCTTACTTATTCACGCATACATACATGGTACTCACGTATACATACATAGTACAGAGAAATTTGAAACAGAGAAAAATTATACAGCAGCTTTTTATTTTTTTTTTATTCGGAGAGTTGCAGAAATGCTTAATGCACCATGACAGGAACCGTGCGGGACTCCCCATTTGTGAGACTCTCCTGACGCGGGATAGTAGTCAGGCACACCCACTAAAATACCACCTCTCAATGGCCGCGAACCCCCCCCCCCCTCCCCGGTAGCCGCCTTCGTATTCCTTCGAAGGGTCGCGTGTCTTATACTATTCTAGCCGACAATTAGTCTTTCAAACACCCGTCATTGTTTTGCGCGCGGAAATTCATCTTCACGTACGCCGTTATCTCGTCACATTTCTGCTTGCTTTCAAGCTTCGTTCCTACCACAGTCTCAGGTGTGAGCGCCCCTATCGTCAGCTCTAGCTCTCTACGTCTTTCGGCACAACGACGGCAGTCAAAGAACGTAACGTCTCTAATCGCTCCGGTCGTTAACCGACCCTTTCTAAAGCTATGCTGCTTGTCAGAAAGGTCCCCTGATTCTCTAACATCTCCTAGTATCCGCGACTTGAGAAGCGCTTCGCCCGTCTTCCCCATTGTATCCAGCAGACTAAACAGCCTATAAGTAGAATCTGTGCCGGCCTCTCTCTTCGATTTCTCGATGAGAACTAGTCTCGCCCTTTTCCATCGTATGCTAAATACATCCTGCACGAGGCACTGATTGTACAATCGCAGGAGTAACTCAGGCCGCTGTGTAGCAACAGCCTTGAGTATTTTCACAGGAATGCCATCCAGTCCCGGTGCTCTACCGCTTTTCAGGGAAGAAGTTGCCGCGATGAGCTCACCCTCGGTAAACAGGGGGATCTCGTCAGTCGGTCCGTTCGTCCCATCGATTTCGGGTCTTATGGGGTCGGTGGCGAACAGTTTGTCAATTATTTTTTCAATCGCATCTGCCTCCATCAGTTTCATTCGCCGAATTTCGCCTATCTTCCTCGTTACGATAACGTATTCCTTGCCAAATGGGCCATTCTCTACCTCGTCAATAATCTTGCACCAGCACCTAGGCTTGCTTGCTTTGATCGCGTCTCTGAGTTTTTTGCGCGCCTCTTCGTGCTTCTTATTCAGATCTGGAGCTTCAGGACGGTTATGTTTCCTTTGGGTTCTCCTTCTGGCTCTGAGGCTTTCCCGTCTTAGATCCGCGATTTCATCCATCCACCAGTAAACTATCGTCTTTGATGTCTGGTAGACACCCTAGGCATCGTTGCGTCGCCGCCCGTTGGATGGGAGCTCCGCATTCTGGATCACCTCCGAGAGTACTTCTCAGTTTATACGTCGGGTGTTCCATCTCGGCGAATCCTCATTATCGTTGAAGTGAATATATTGGTGGTTGCTGGCCGTATATTCTTCCGTAACATGCCCACCCGTTATTTTATGCACCGTCATTTCGCTTATGAAGGTTACGTCACGTATATTAAGCTAGCAGACCATGGTCAAGACGCACACTTGTAACCTACTGGGTATTTAGTTACTAATTAGTTGCGAATTAGTTACACTATTCCTGATTTAGTTGCTCAATAAAAGATACGTGTGATCTGCTAGATTGAATCTTAACCTAGCAGACCACGATGCTATATCTTTGGTTCTCGTTAAGATATCAAAGTTATTGGAACGGCATATTGTTGCTAATTAGTTGCTGAAGGATAGCATAAGACTAAATAAAGTACGACGTATTTTGTTGCTTATTAGTTGCTACAAAATAGCAATATTTATATTATCCCCATATCATCCCCTATCTGCCACATCGACCCCCAGACTACCCCCGAAGTTCGATAAGGTCAAAAAGAGGGCATAAGAGAATATAAATTACGGTGCATTTTGTTGCTAATTAGTTGCTGCAAAATAGCAATTTTTATATTATCTCCTCGTCATCCCCTATCTGCCACATCGATCTCCAGACTACCCCTGAAGTTCGATAAAGTTAAAAAGAGGGTACAATAGTAAAGAAACTACGGCGTATTTTGTTGCTTATTAGTTGCTGCAAAATAGCACTGTTTATAATATCCCATTATGAACTCTTAACTCACAATTATCCCTGCTACTACTCCCTCAATATGACGATATTGAAAAATTCTAGTAGATGAAAAGAGAATGCGGGATATTTATTTGCGAATTTGTTGCTTATGAAAATGGAAGTTAATAATACTCGCCTGTAAACGTCTTAAACTTCTGGATACTTTGTTGCTAATTAGTTACTCACGTATTTTACGTATAAGAATATTCTACAATAAGTCCTTTACCTTAGATCGATCTTCCTTTATCATTGTATAATAACTAGCACGCTACATGCGGTCTTACGGCCGCGATGGCTTGCACACTTGCATCGCGAAGCGCATCGCGTTTTGCGTGTAAGGCACGAGCGCTGACGCTCGCGTTTCGCTCTCGCCTTGATCAATTAAAGCTTTTGGGCCAGATAGGGCGTGTCACACTGAAATTGTTATTCAATTATATGTACCAAAAATCGTCATAGGGTTGTTGTTTATGTATAATATACAGGGTAGAAGACAAAGAATTTGAATTTTAATACTCTTAACGTAATTGGTTTCATGATCTTCAAAAAAAAACTGAGTCAAGGTAAGTAAAAGATCTATCTTTTCGCAAAATTTCAACTTAATTATTCAACAAAATCCCACTTTATTGTTTTTCAATTTTTAGCTCCAAAACTAGTTGAAAAAATCGCTTAAAATTTTTACAGCTTATAGATATTACTGTTCTTTATAATCATAAATTTTTTCAAAACGATTGACAGTTTAGTTTTGGAGATATATTAGCAAAAAATGCAGGATATTTAGTCACTAATTAGTTTCTCTCTGATAACATAGTTATAAATATTGAACAGTCATCTCTGAATATCAATCAACTTTTCATCTTAGATCGACCTCTACAGATTGATCAAAGATGAGGTAAAATTGTAAAATATTTTTGAGGTACCAGGATTATTGTAAAATATTTTTGATTGTAAAATTCGCGAGCAACAAAATATCCAACAGTTATACAGGGTGTCCCATTTTAATTTACCACCCCCTAAAACTGGTTAATAATTTGCTCTGAGAAAAAAATTTTTCAAATAAAATTTGTTGGGTTCGAAGGGGGGCATCTTTTGGCTATTTTAGCTGCGACCTTGAACATGACCTTCAAGGTCATTTGAAAGTCAAGACCAAATTTTCATGTGAAATGTGCATATTTTTATGGCGGATTCGGATTCTACTAAAAAAGAGAAACACTTTTTGTTCGAATCATTTTTTGAAAAAATCCCAAATTTTTGTTGTAAACGGCTTTAAAATAGTTGAAAAAATCACTAGATATCTCTTATTGCCCCACCCTTTAAAAGAAGTTACAAATTTTACATTTTATCCGAGGAATTAGAAACGTACACAATTTTACAAGTATGACCTTAGCCATGAACTTGTCCTTAATCAACAAGGTCATTCGAAGGTCAGTCAATTTATTTAACGGTAATCCTCGATTTTTATTCCGGCAATTGAAGCTTGGCTATGACCTTGACCTCGAACCTTAAATTCATTTTAAGAAAGAACCATCACTTTAATGGAAAATACTCTCTTTTTCAAAGAAATGAAATTACCAAAAAATTTATCAACAGAACCAAAGTTCATTAGAACGCTAATCTGATTCATTTTTTATCACATGGGGGAAGTTTGCAATCTTCGGGGTATGTTTGACATTCTCTAGGGCAAGTTTTACGTCATCTGCGGAAAATTTGACATCATCTGGGGCAAGTTTACGGTCACAACTGGGACAAGTTTGACATCATCTGGGGCAAGTTTGAGTAGTAAGGGGCATGTTTTCAACTGAGAATCAAAATCAAGCTTAGTTTTTTTAATGAAAATTGTACATATTTTAAATCATATTCAGATTCTCTGATAAAGTAAAATTGTACATATTTTAAATCATATTCAGATTCTCTGATAAAGTACGCATCTTTTTAAGAAATATTTTTCTCGTAAATGCTTTATTTCTCGCTAAAAGACATTTTTTTGCTTCGTTATCGTTCTATTGGTAAAGCTTGTAAATTCTTACAGCTCCTCAAAGCTTCTCATCATTAGGTTTTCATTGACTTTCTGAATTTCTGAGTAGAAAAATACTTATAATAAATTATTTCTAGTAAGATTAAATATTCCCTAAAAAATCTACCTACAACAGATAATGGCTGACTACACGCCAGTAGAGATAGTCAACATGATCAAGATTCTGGGAGAATGTTACGACAATTACAAAGCTGCAGCGAGGCTGCACGCTGAAAGGTATCCGGGCGCTCGTCATCCTAGTAGGAGGAATATTAAACTTCTAACGATAAGAGTTCAAGGAGGTAACTTAAGAAGGAAGAGGCGACGGACGGGCCCAAGAGAGCATATTGCGCTTGGAGTTCGTGCTGTAATTGCCGAGGATCCTCATATTTCGACGCGACAAATTCAGCGAATGCATGGAGTACCCAGATCAACAGTTTCCCGTGTATTGCGTCATTTTAGATTTCATCCATATCACTTGCACCTCACACATGCCATTGAGCCTGGTGATCCTGCCAGGCGACTTCTGTCAATGGGCGGAAACACGAATGCGCATAGATCCATTTTTCTTTGATCGGACTCTCTTTACAGACGAGGCAAAGATCGACAATATGGGAGGAGTTAATCTTCATAACGCGCATTATTATGCAGAAGAAAATCCACATTGGCAGCGAGATCACCGTACAGAAAGACGGTGGTCAATTAATGTTTGGGCGGGCATAGTTGGGGAATACGTTGTGGGTCCAATTTTTTATGACCGTAATTTAAACGGCGAGCTTTATTTAGATATTCTCGAGAACCAAATTCCACCTCTTCTAGAAAACATTCCGCTAGAAATAAGGCGAGACATGTGGTTCCAGCAAGATGGTGCTCCCGCTCATCGTAGACTACTTGTCAGGAGATTTCTGAACGCGACATACCCAAATAGTTGGATTGGAATCTGTGAATTCCCTGCGCGATTGCCAGATTTAACCCCATTGGACTTCTTTCTGTGGGGGGCTGTGAAGCAGAGAGTTTACGCGGAAGCCCCGACGACGGCACAAAATATGATGGAGAGAATGGTTGCAGCATTCCGGGCGTTCACCCCACAAACATTAATAGATGTCCAAAGAAGTTTTCGGCAGAGAATACAAATGTGCATTCAACAAAATGGGCAATTGATAGAGCACTTGAGACGTTGAAATTTCCGTGACTAGCTGAACGAAGGGGTCTTGCCTTGGCTGGACGTGAAGGTCTTGCCTTAAGTGGCTGGATAGGGTCTTGCCTTAAGTGGTTGGACGGGGTCTTGCCTTAAATGGCTGGACGGGGTCTTGCCTTAAGTGGCTGGACGTGAAGGTCTTGCTTTAAATGATCCAAAGGATACCTCTGTCTTTGTTTGAAGCTAGTAACATTCATCTAAAACAGCTTATTTCTAGGACAAATTCTCTTTTCAGTTAAAGGGAGAGCTACCTATTGATGATCAAAGTGTTACTTTTTTAGTAGAACCCGAATCTGTGATAAATCTTATTCAAATGACCTTGAAGGTCATGTTCAAGGTCACAGCTGGAATAGCCAAAAGATGCCCCCCTTCTAACCCAACAAATTTTATTTGAAACATTTTTTTCTCAGAGCAAATTTTTAACTTCTTTTAAAGGGTGGGGCAATAAGAGATATTATTAATTTTTTCAACTTTTTTAAAGTCATTTACAACAAAAATTTAGGATTTTTTCAAAAAATGATTCGGACAAAAAGTGTTTCTCTTTTTTAGTAGAATCCGCCATAAAAATATGCACATTTCATATGAAAATTTGGTCTTGACTTTCAAATGACCTTGAAGGTCATGTTCAAGGTCGCAGCTAAAATAGCCAAAAGATGCCCCCCTTCGAACCCAACAAATTTTATTTGAAACATTTTTTTCTCAGAGCAAATTATTAACCAGTTTTAGAGGGTGGTAAATTAAAATGGGACACCCTGTATATGCCTTTGCAAGCACGTTCTGGCTGTTTTTATTGTATCAAGAGAAAGAGAGATCCATCAAAGCTGAAGAAATCATTGCCAAATATTTGTAAGCATGAAAATTTGCGAGCAACTAATCACCAACGAAATATTTTACAGTTATATGCATCTGTGGGCATATTCTGGCCGTTTTTATTGTACAGAGAAAAACAGAAATCGATCTAAAGTAAACGGATCACTGGCAAATGTAATATTCGCAAGCAACTAATAAGAAATAAATTGTCCAGTTGTAGACATGGAAGTCCCAATTCTGACCGTCTCAAATTTTCAAGTGAGTCAAGAGGGTTGATTCTAGGATATTACGAATTTCCATTTTCGTGAGCAACTAATTCGCAAATAAATATCCCGCGTCCTCTTTTCATCTATTAGAATTTTCTGACATCGTCATATTCAAGGAATAGTAGCAGGGATAATTGTGAGTTAAGAGTTCATAATGGGATATTATAAACAGTGCTATTTTGCAGCAACTAATAAGCAACAAAATACGCTGTAGTTTATTTAGTCTTATGACCTCTTTTTGAATTTATCGTATTTCGGGGGTAGTCTGGGGGCCGATGTGGCAGATAGGGGATGATATGGGGATAATATAAATCATGCTATCCTTCAGAAACTAATTAGCAACAAAATACGCCATAGTTTATTTACTCTTATGCCCTCTTTTTGACTTTATCGAACTTTAGGGGTAGTCTGGTGGTCGATGTGGCAACTAGGGGATGATATGGGGATGATATGAATAATGCTATCCTTCAGCAACTAATTAGCAACTAAATACCCAGTAGGTTGCTATAGTTACGCGCAAAAGCCTGCTTACATACTCTACTATACTATCTACAGTGTGCACAGTTTGAAGAATATAAATAACTCATAAACCAACAGTAATATTAGTAATGTAAAACTCTTCCTAAATTTACAATACTATCCTTATGGAAATCTAAATTTAAATATTGATCGCCAGTACTTTGCTTCACGATGTCTAGACAAACTTTTAAAATGCAGACTATGAAAAAAGTATGGAGCCTATGTTGAAGCAACATTACATCACATACCTACACCTTATTGTGATTGATTGTTCAAAGCAGAATGAGTCTTTCAAAAATGAATCCGTCGATGAGCGATTAGAATTCGAGTCGAGAGAAAATTTTCTTTCTGGAACATCTACGTATTGTTTGGTTTTACATGATCTCATAGTTCTGTATGATCCGGCCAATGGTGATGTGAGGAAACTTGTTTAGACTTGCTTAAAACAGCGGTTGTGGAGATAATGGTATGTAAAAAGTGCGAGCGCTGAAGAAAATCACTAGTCTTCAAGATGAAGTACTTGGTGGATATGCAAGGCATCAAACAACCTTGCAACGATTTCGTTCTCGAAGAGCTTGCTCTAATTCCATTGAGTGAGGATACTAAAATAACAAATATAAAAATGAAAATATGTGGCTTGAACAACACTATTACGGTATATCATGGTCATCAGGTCTGAGTATTTTGATATTTAGTACATAGAAATCGGGAATATACTACGTCAAGTTTTCCAAGATGCGGCTCGTATACTAATCACAGGTTCTATAAAGAAGAAATGGCTAGATAGTTTCAAGTTTAATATTCAAGATGAGATAGGGTATCCACCATTGGACAAGTTGGAAATTGTAATTGTTTGTAGCTGTGCTCTCCGCAATATACGACTTATGCATAAATATCTGATGGAACGAAGTATACCATTGGTTGATTCATCAATGGAGTGGGAGTAGCTATAACTACGGTGTAACATTTGCGAGCTACATAAGCTGCATTTTGTACATCGTGGGACCAACACCAAACAGTACGGAATATACTCCTCTTCCTAATTCTAAAAAAAGCAGAAAAATCTTCAGGTTGGAAGCAATACTTCCAGAAGTATTTAACAAATACCAATTTTATGCCTGAAATACAAGGATACAAAATATTTTGAAGATGATATAGTTGGAAGAATGAATTGGAAACATTATCTTCCAAGATTTGGTCAACCTAAAAGCACAACGCTACAGCATTCAAGAGTTCGCGTAGGTTGATTTTCGCTACGTCTAAGCTGTTAGACAAGTCTGAACCTGTTTTCGTCCACTATTTATAAAAGTAGTGAAGGAATCAATATACAAGGATGATTACTTCATGGAACTCATTGTCAGTTCTCTTCAAGATGACTTACGTGATGGACATTCAAGGATTTTACATTATAATGACATGATTGTAAAAGACGTAGCTATTGTTCCTTTGAAGAAGGATGCAATACCAACAGTTCATCTCTTTCTATGACCATCTGAAATAAAAGTGTGTAAGAGTAATGTTCATGGTATAACATGGAGCTCGGGTGGTATACCATATTCAGAGCTGAAGACAATCATGAAAGAAACGTCTAACAAGTTGTGCTATTCACGTAGACGGAAAAAAGTTGGAAAACTTTTGAAGCAGAAAACTTTTTAAAAGAAATGATTTGTAAGCATTAAGTATTATATAAATATATAGTCCAGAGATCTGGTATAATTAATATTTGCAGCAAAATCATTAATGTGAGAGAAGAGGGCAGAGGATTGGTATACCGACGATGACATTATCATGCAAATGTCATACATTATGTGCAAAAGCAGTTTATACTATTGAAAAGTACAAGCTATAAAAGATTGGCTATTGCAACAGGGAAGAAGAATTGGACATGGCCCGCTGGCCGAGACTTCTATCCTCGTGATACACTCCGCGACTCACATACGGTAACGCCCGCCCACGGTCGCCGCACAAGATCGTCGTAATTCACACATACACTGCGCGAGCGGCCCTACAAAAATAACCCATAAGATAAACTCTTCCCCGGGTAAATCTGTCCGTGCCCATCGGGCGATCGCCGCCGCATCCACACTCGTCAGCGTGAACTCCCGTTGACTCGCCGATGCAATCGAGCACACGCCTCGCCTTTCCGAAAACGCCCGCCGGCCAGGACGATCGGCGTGTCCATCACGTCGTGCTCTCACGGGCTCGCGAACACCCGGAACTATCTCCTAATGCCACTCCATATACCACTCGCGCGCCATCCCTATAACCACCCGCTTGCCGACAACCTTGCTGCGACCGTGACGCGCGCACACACACACACACCACACTGGGACTCGCTGTCCCTACCCACTACACTATATTAATCATACACAATGCTTCCGCGCATTAATCTTTTAATAGTTTAATTATGCCCTATAACTAAGTAGCCTAAATACTAATCTACCCGATAGCGAATTAGATGGCGAGAACGAATTTACTGTGACGGTCTAATATTAACGAGAGTCTAACGGTCTAATACATACGATAACTGGGAGGCAATAGCTGGTGAGGAGGAGCGTTAGCTTGCGAGAGGAGACGATAGCTGAGGAGAACGATAACTTATTTACAGGAAACGATAGCTTGTGAGGAGGTGATAACTTAGGAGAAAGGGCGATAGCTTATGAGGTGGCCATAGTTTACAGGTTGCCACGAGAGCTGGGAGAAAATGATAGCTTATTCAAGGAGACGATAGCTTATTTCAAGGG
The DNA here is from genome assembly GCA_020010945.3 of Muscidifurax raptorellus. Classification (NCBI taxonomy): domain Eukaryota; kingdom Metazoa; phylum Arthropoda; class Insecta; order Hymenoptera; family Pteromalidae; genus Muscidifurax; species Muscidifurax raptorellus. The sequence goes on from JAHUUD020000043.1 coordinate 410,730, forward strand.
ACGATAGCTTAACACTGGGCGAGAACGAACATAGGCGAGAGCAAACATAAACGAGAGCGAACATGAACGAGAGCAAAGGAGTGAAAACTACGACGCGGTCGCGAACAGTAGCTGGCAACAAAGGCACGGCAGTTGGCACGTGGTCGTGAAATATCGCGCCCTTAAACACTCGCGCACTGTATTGCCCGCAACCCGATACATTTCACTGAGTTGGACGTACTTACGCATAGCTGGCGACTCAGGTGTCGTTCTCCGCGTAATCCCGGTTTTCCTCCGATGCCCCGACCTGCCTCAAGACGACCTATTCCGACAGGATCCGAGATGAAAGAAGAAGAGACCTAATCGTCTCCGTGCCGGTTGGCACTCGAGGCTCCCAAGTCAGCGCCGCGCGCGCCTGCGCGAACTACTCCCCTCTCGTGCCCACTCGCGAGCTGGCTCGTTTTGCTGCGAGACTCGGTCGCTTTTTTAACAATGCGGCGTCGCTCGCTCGCTTTATAACGTGCAGTCGAACTGCCACATTACAATATATATATATATATTGTAACGGTAGACCCAGCGTACGGCGACACTGGGTTTTGTTCCACTCGTTACCAATAAATTCTCCGTCTCCTACTACTGCTTCGATTCATACAAGACGGCGGGACGCCTCGGCCCTGGGTGCCAGGCACCGTAGTGCCAGGGATCCCGCGATCCCCTTACCTTGAGACGCCGCTTCGTGTCGGAAAATCATCTTCGTGCACCTGCTCGGCTAGCCAGTATACGAAATTATATATAGAGGGGATGAGACAATCACACAAGGTCGTGGGTTTCAGTACGAAATGAATGAACAATATTAACTTAGATTCGTTCTGTATTTTACTCAGTAAACTCCTACGTCCTTCATTTACAAACAGGCGACCTCCGACCGCGCGCTTATGACTACGGCATTCCCGTCGATTCACACACATACACGCTCTGTGGCTCGCATGCCACCACGCCGATGTTCGAGCGAGGAAATACCGGCGCACGCCCTGGGCGCGTATCCGGTCGTCTCGAATTCCTAATCACTGCTCCGGCGCCGAACTCGCTCGTGCCCGCCGGTGTAACCTCCTAGCCGCGGCGTGTTCGTCAACGCGCCGCCGGACGGTTTACCCGACGCGGACGGTGCAGCTGCCTCGCCCTTCCGGTCGTCTACCGATGCCGACGACCGTAGCGTTCGTCGCAGTCTGCCCTCACGAGACTATGAATCCGCGTCCCGACGATAACCAATCTCTCCCGACGTACGCGAGTCCCCAGGCGTGCCCGCCTTTGCCGCGCCGGTGACGTCGCCCGAACCTCGACGCGAATACTCACTCACTCCATACGATTATATCTAACTTAACGGGGCCGCTGCCCCAACTACCACTTACTTATATTACACTCGGTTATTAAGTTTACTTAATGCTAAATCTTAAACTAATGCAAGTTTAACGCGCGACCTAGGACTAGCGAAATGTCGTGACCTTGTGTCGTCGTGTAGGTCAAGGTTGCGTCGCATACGAAAACGTGGACGATAGCGTGTCAGTGGAGTTATGGTCTTTGTCTTTATCCGTGAAACGGTCAGTGCAATACGACAGTCGTGTTATAATTGTCAGCGTCGGTGTAATAGCAATAATAGTTGTAGTGATAGCGTCAGTGTAATAGTCGTCGTCAGAATATAAACGTTAGCATCAGCATAATAATTGTGGTTAGTGTGCAACGATAGCGTCATTGTAATGATTGTAGGCACAAAATAAAACGATAGCGTCAGTACAATAATCGTCAGTCAGTCAGGTGTATAGTAATTATTTTTTTATACGGTAAATCAGTCGAGGTGTAACGTACGCTAAATCCGCCGAACAGCTCAGCGCTGTTAAACCGACGAAGCATGCTATAACCGCACTCATGCTCCGCCGCGCTCCCGCCGCCATGTTGGCCACGTGGCTATATAATTATCGCGAGTTCGCGCTACTCCGCAATCGGCACACTTAATCCCGCGAACATCACTTAAGATAATTTACACTCTACTCACAATTAGCAGCAGTCCGTCGCACAATGCCTTTGTCTAAACAACGTCGCCACGTGGTTCGGGACTCGATAATCAACGGTGATGTGCTCGTGTCGAAGAAAGGACCAGTCGCTACGGCAGCCAGAACGAAAAAGGTAAGAGATGATGACCAGCGCTCGCGTCGACCCCTCTCGCCGTCGACGATAGGTTGGGTCGCTCGCCTACCTACGCTCGCTCTCGTGCGCTCAGGCCTAGCCGATGCCGGCCGAGGCTCCACGAATACGGCCGAACGCGCGCTCGCCGACTCGTGCCGCGGTGTTACCATGCTCCGCGCGGCCGCTTGTAACTGGCAGTAGACTGCCATGTTACAATATATATATATAGTATTAATATACGTATTAATAAAAATCAAATTAATATATTTAAATTAGTCGGAAAAGTTTTTATTATTAGCATACGTATTAGAAAATAATCAATAATATACTGAAACAAGTCTGAACGTATTCTATGCGCTTCATATAGAACTAACGCGCGCTATTATAGTCGGTGCCCATATAAACATTATTTGCAGAGAATTATATTTGCAGCATTGACTTATCCCTCCTCTTATACCATGTTCAATAAATCACTTTGTCATTGTCACTGAGTAGTTCCAGTTCAATCTTTGTATATTTAAGCATTGCGTCCCAACTTAGGCTTGGTGTCATATAATAGTGACAGTATTTGTATAACTTCAGCTAACAGTAGCATATCTGTTTTAAATAGAGATCTGAATATTGCCCGAAGTGAGTAATATTAAATTTATTCCAATGTTTTGAGTCATTTTATAATCTTTATCTGAAATGTGACAATTGTTTAATTTATTGTAAAATACTTCTTTGGTGGCAGTTCGGAATCGTTGAGTTCTTCTAATGTATTTAAATAATCACAAGGAAAAATGCCTTTTTCCTTAGCAAAAGATAATGTTCTTTGCTTCGCTGGTTATTCTTGCTAAATTCTTGGTTGAGTATATTTAAATCTTTGAGATAAGACGACAACTTGTCTAGAGATGATGACATAAACAGAAATGAGTCCATAAATTTAAAATTGACATCGCTTCCGTCAATATACATTATTTAGTGAATGATATAAATTTCTCCTTATTTATGAACAATAGGTTGACTCTACCAGGTATACATTGAGCAATATCTCTGATCAAAAAATGTGAATCATATCCACTAAGGCTGTGAAAGATCATTGGAATAGAGCGAGAATCTTGATAGTTTAAGTTACATTTCTCATGGGCTGCTCCTCAATATCAGAATCATATTTAAGCATAGAGTACTTGTTATGAAGGCGTTATCGCTCTTATTATGTAAAATATTAGTTTCCAGTGAGATGACATCGATCACGTACTTTATCATGCTCCAAAAGTTTCTCACAAATGTGGCAAGATGTAGCTTACTAGAAATACTGAAATTGCTCTCATGTCAATGGCTGAATAGGTATCGAACACTAAAGTACTGTTTCAATTTTTTCAGCAAGTTGTAAAAGCTCGCCAACAAACCATTTTGCAGGATTAGGTCCTGTATAGCTACGTCAATATGAGAGTGAATCATCGTAACTACATTTTACATAATATCCTATGCCGAAAGCTTCATGCTGCTGAGAAGTATTTCAATCTTTTATATCTTTAAGGATGAACTCAAAGTCAGCGCAGACAGCAAACGGTACTTTCCCGTTATTACGGACATTTTTAATTTGTAGAATTTAATTTTCGGAATTTGGTTAGTTCACTCGATATTTTTTTAGTTATGAACAGTCACGTTTATGTGCCTGTAATTGCGATTCAATTCGAAATTTTTGTAAGCATCAGTTACAAATGTATAATTTCACTTTCTGTTTTGAAAGTTGGCCATATACTAAACGGGATAAATCTTATATCCAAACGTAATGGTTAATAATTAATTCACCGTTAGCCTCCTCTTTCTCATCTGCATAATAATTTTGCACGAGTAAAATGTTGATGTGAGTTTCACGTTTGCACGATGTCAAGTGCGTTGGTAGAACTTTGAAGGTTCGTGCATTTTTTTTTAAAGTGTAAACATTAACCGTCATATCACTTCGTTTTTCAAATTTAGGTATATCTTTTGGTAGCATGGGGTATTGTAGATCTTTAAAAATCGGGTTGTTTTCATTAGTCTTATATGATGTATTCCCTATCAGAATGATTCTTTAATCTATACATAAGCGAGTGTGCACGCTTACACAGTTGTGTAACGTATTCTTTCCAAGTGAACTTAGAATCAAGCACCAGTCCCAGACTACGCACAGACAACTGATATTCAACCCTGGCTCCTATGTTAATGTAGGTATTAGCCGTAGAAGGTAAAGCATTTATATAATAGGAGGAGCCCAGGACGATCGCCTGCGTTTTGAGAACGTTTATTTTAAGATGATTTTGCGCAGCCCAGCCCATGTTCTCTCGGCGTTAGCACTCATCCTCACGGAACAGGAATCGAGCTCTTCAAGGTGGCATTGGCTTTAAATTTGCAAGTCATCCGCATACACGAGATGAAATACGTCGATGTCAAGACAAAGGCTGATATCATTGATGTACAATGCGAATAACAGTGTGCCTAGTGCAGACCCCTGTGGTACCCCCATGTTTAACGGTTGAAAGGTGGAGAGTTCATTACTGTCACCAATAACAGCCTGCATTTTAGCAGTGAGGTAGGAGGCGTACCAGCTGATAACCTGCTTAGAGAAGCCGAAAGAGGTTAGCTTTCTGAGTAGCCTGACGTGACACACATTATCAAACGCCTTGCTAAAGTCAAAGAGAAGTAGAAGTTTTACCTTCTTTTTGTTTATACCAAGCCTGATATCGTCAGTAAACTTGATCAAGCCGGACTGTGTGCTGTGGCCGCTAAGCACAGCGTGAAAGCAGTTTATAGGTCATCAAGGAAAAGTATTGATTCGAGATATTCAGAGGTTTGCATGTGCACTAGCCACTCCAGCGCCTTGGACAAGAAACATAGGAGGGAGAACTAACTTTATTCAGTGCGTGCATTAGTGACTTTTTTCAGTCCGAGGGGAAGCATGACTCACTCAAGGATAGGTTAATAATACGACATAGAAATGGAGCAAGTACCGGCAGTGCTTTGTAAATGACAACCTGTGGGATGCCGTCACTGTCCCTGGCCTGGAAGTCAAAGTGCATCACTGCATCTAAGACGTCTGATTCCGTTATCTCCCTAAAATTGAATTGTTCGGGGATATTCAGACCCTCCAGGGTGTGTAGATATTCATCTACGGCAGGGACCAGCGGATCGTTGGAGATTCCGCTGAAGTGCGCGTTGAGGTCTTCAATGGAGAAGCGAGAGGGTGATTTTTCTTTAGAGGTGGTAACTCCAAGTCTCTCAAGCTCTCTCCAGATCTCGCCGACGTCAGTCAGAGAGGACAGGCGTGAGCATCGTCTCTCGCTAGTCTATAAAAATACAGATCCAGCGGGAGACGTGATCTGCGAAACCGTTTGTGGAGTCTGTTCGGTTCTTTCAAGAGGTCACGAAGAGCCGTTGTAAACCACGGGTGACGTTTTGGTCCAGGAGTCACTGTACGTAATGGGACGAGATAATTTAGACATTTTACAGTTACAGGCGCCGAGATAAACCCTTAGTCTCTCGGCACACATCCCTTTGTAATTTCGGTAAGTAAACGTTTCAAGTTCGTAACGTGGTATCTGTACTGTATTTGGTATCAGCCTTCCAGTGCGACAGCAGGCGATCTTGCTCGTCGATTAAGCAGAGGTCAAGCCAGGTGTCTGATTCCGGTTTATGATGTGTAGTACCATAAGGAACCTACTGAAGGGAGTTCTTCTCGATCAAAGCCTTGATGAAGTTGGCATCTTCTGATCGGAAGAGTTGGTCTGTATTGAAATCACCCATGATTATCTTTGTGGAGTAGTTATGCATGTGTGTAGTAAGCTTTTCGATAAAATTTTGCCATTGCCTTGAATGAAAGGGGCATGGGGTGGACAATACGCAACACCAACACAGATGGGTGAGAGACCTTTGGCAGAAATTTCACAGAGAAGATACTCCGGCTTCCCTGGTTTGCCCGACCAGACACCGTCAGACCATGTCAGAACTGTGGCTGAGAGTGAATGATGTATGTAGAGGGCCACACCTCCACCATTTCTGTTTCTGTCCCGTCTGAGAAGTGTGTAGTTGTCAAGTAAGGGTATGGTTTTTACTTTGTCATCCAGGCAGGATTCAGTTACAGCTATTACGTGATAGAGGGGACGAGTGGATATGAAGAACCACACCGCCTCAATGTGGCCCGTAAGGGAGTTAGCATTGAAGTGACAGGTCTTCAAGCCATCTGACGGTTGAAGATGTAGGCAATGACGATGTGGATGATGATGGTATAGAGGGTGGTATGATGTGAACGAGTTTTAGTGGTCGTTACTGCTGTTGCACGGAGGTCGCTTGGCTAAAAAATTCTCTAGATCCTCTTCATTGTTGATAATAGTGGCCTCTCCTCCATCCTCAGCAGCACGGATGAAAATCCTCCCGTCCCTCACACAGGTCCTACAGCCCTATGCCTTCCTAACCTCCTGTCAGCTCGTTGATGTTAATAAGCCCCTGGTGGTCTGGGGCTAGAGCCTTGGCTTCCTCCAGAAGGTCCATGCTGAGCTCAGAAAAGTGCAGTTTACCCTTTTTAATTTATCTGCCAGGGTGGAGCGAACAAGGGCATGGGAAGACAGGGTGACAGCAATTGGTGGTAGCCTGCTGTCTGATGGATTCGTGGATACTGATGCAGACTGGATCTTGTTCGTATTGTTGTTGTTCCCGGCTTTTGATGATATATTACTGCTGTTAAGAGAAGACTCCAGTCGCTTTCTGATGTGAGCATCTGCGTAGGCAGAAAAAGCTAGTGCAGCAACGATTCTCATCATCACAGACCTGCAGGAGATGCATCTTGTGTGGAAATGATTATTGCAAATCTCACACTTTTTGGGTTCTTTTGTTTGGATGGCTTTGTCACAAGGCCACACAGGCCTTGCAGATGGTAGTAAAGGCTTCAGCACACTTCTCTCTACTAATGCTGATTTTTGCCGGTAACTTACTGGCAGTCGATAACGCGGAGTATACGACACAGCAAATGAGCTTGTTGGGCTCGTCGTCAGATGATTCCAGTAGTAAGAGTAGAAAAGGAGCGCACCGACCTATGAGAGACCGTGCTAAGAAGATGTTCTGTTGTCTCGTGAGATGTCGCCACGTGGCTGTCCAAGGGTGCAAAAAGGCAGGTCAAGCAGAAGAGACCGCTGCCAGAGGAAAAGTTTCAAAGAGTGGAAGTAGTATAGCAAAATGCAGCCTCCAGCAGAATAATATGTCAGCTTGAAGGTTGCATTAAGGAGCGTGCAACAGACTGTAAGCAGAAGTACCCGGAGGCAGAGTGCGGCAGAAAAGTAGTTAAGAACAGGAGCGTGCAAAATAGGCGGCAAGCGTACTCACGTGAGATCGGATGAGAGAGAGAGAGAGGGAGAGGAAACAGCTTTCGATAATGCGCAGCGGCTTCGTATTATAGTCAATGAAGATGCGTATATGCTATAGGTTTCAATAAAAGTACGAATATGTAGATATAAAGAAGAGCCAAGAGAAGAATAACAAGCAGGTGTAACCTGATCCGCGCTATCTCAACAGCTGCCAGCGAACTGTATGCTCGTTAGCAGCTGACGTCATTCCGCTGCAGCACGCTGCTGTTTCTACCTTTGAGCTTCAGCAGAATCCTGGATACAGCATGCTGGCCGGAGTATAAATCCCCCTCTTAGCAGTCGACTCCTGGTGCTAGGAGTATGCTACTCGGACTATATATATCTCTCCCAGAAGCCGACTCCTATCTGTAAGTTTTTAGAACACTTGATGTAAGCGGGGTTTATCCTCACCGGCAAAGGTGTGCTGAAGGTGGAGTGGTGAGGGAGTCTGGAACTAGCGTAGTATAGCTACTTATACACATACACTTCGTAGATTTATAAATCCAAAACCTCGTTCGGTAATACCCACGCCGCGAGTTCATATGTAACACGTACAGTTAAGATGTATTTTGTACAGCCGCACATTTTATGTCTCATAACACAACCTATACTGGAAATTGCATCGACTAACGATAGCTCTTCTTTCAGCATATATGGATATCACAGCGGGCCTCGAGGAACTCGCCAGTTTACGTTTAAGTCATATGAAGTATTTTTCTCATAAACAGGCACACAAGACTATCCACGTAGATCAATACAAAGGTAACAGAACCCCTACTATTACAACACATTGTCAAGTCTGCAACACCACACTACTGTACAGTACCGCCAGCAAGCACTGCATAATCTGCATTCAGTTGTACGCAAAAATCTGAGAACCATTATTAGAAACAGAAGTAGCACACATTTGAGAAAAAAAATGGAGATATTTCGTAATACGGTGCGTATATATTAAGAATACGGAATATTAAAAGTATGCCCTGATTGTTATGCAATTTGTCCCAAGCTAAAAACGCGCAACTTATATACAATAAACATTACAAGACCTAACCGACCAAGAGTCGAGCTAACGAGCAAAATTAAATGCAGCAGTTGCAAAAAAACTATTTCGTTTTACATAACACAGGCGACACAAGTTTGGACTGCAGCTGGCACATGCATTATCTACATCAACAGCCCAGCGTGCTCATCACGAGTCCAAGTATATATCGCAGACAGATAATGGCGGAGACACTTAGTCTCATCGTAAACCCATGCAAGAAAGAAGAGACGAAGAATGGAGATAATCACACTAGAAATATTTAAAGAATAAATACCTATGAAACGCTAGACAAATAAATAGAACTTATATGTACGGAAGAATTAGACTTACACGTATGAAGCACACAAAGAAATAGTTTTATCATAGCTTCACTAAGCACGCACTGTAAGTGACATAGAGGGGTTAAAGGAATACGAATCGAATGTAATGCACAACAAATGGCACAATGTACATGAGTGATTCTGTAACTGTTAGTTCAAAGTAATTTCAGTATTAATTATAAGTATATTAAAAAAGGTAAGGTATAATGGCCAACTAGCTAGTCCTACTAATTATTTGCATCGCAATCAAACTTACGGCCAGCCAGCAAGGGGTGCAATTCAGGCCAGTAGTCGCAAACGCAGGCATCACGCTCAGCCGCATTAAAAACATCAACGTATCCCGAACCAAATGGAGGCTGGTATGACAATACAATTCGAGAACCTTAATAAAATAAATCAACTAACAGCGGAAGCCGTCAATATAATTAACAAGCATAAACTAGTTAATCTTAGAACAAATAAAAGAAACAGATTCTTTTGCCAAAATAGCAGCACACGTAATTAGAACTTACGAATCACGCTTATTCAACTACGACAGAAAAAAATTCGTAAACATTGACAGTTACTTACACTACAATATAGGCAAAGTAACAAGTATACTAGAGTGTATAAGTCAAACGAATAAAAATTGTCAATCAGGCAAGGCCAAAATACTTATTTCATGCAAAACGAGTTAACGGTTTCAATAAGTAAGCTCACGAGTATTACGAATTGCAAAAAATAGTGATTACTGTAAACGATTTTAACGATACGATTAAAGCAAATCGATAGTGAAAAACATGCTTGTCGAAATAAATTCTATACGTTATAATCAAATTATTGACAATAAAACAAGTAATGAACGATATTTGTAAAAAATCAAAGCAAAATTTATTGATGCAATTAGAAACATTGAACGTAACTATCTTAACCGAAATTTCAGAATTCAATATAGTCACCTTTAATAAAGAAATTATAGCCGAATTTATCATACAGTTAGTCAACGAGTAAATACATATTTTTTTGTAAATCAGACCGCGTTAAGAAATTGTAAAGAATAGAAAAAATGTTTTCTCTGTAATAATAAGTTTACATTCATGGGCGAGGAAACGTACGAATGTTATTTTTCCAACCTAAATTTACAAACAATACAAAATTTTAGCAAAAAGTCGAGCTCAGAATCCGACAGCCTTGTAATAAAGACAACCAATCCATACACGTGGCTAATCTCGGCTATGGTTAACAATGAGACTATTGTCAGATGTGATAATGAGACAAAAAAAGTACTATTCGATAATAAAACAAGTAATGAATAAATATATCACTAATTATAACGATTATATTATAACAATCTTAATCAAATATTGAAAAAATTAGTACAATAATGATTAAAATTAGTCTTAGCAATCCTTGGCACGAAAAAAAATATTTATAATACTACGATTTTGCGTGAGTTCACATGTAAGAAATTGATTTGCGTTTTATTTATCAAATGATTATATTCTACTATATTACAAATACATAAACACGTAAACATTTGCATTATGATACACTACTACATGAAATTCCCTATTCACTGGCCCGAATGTTAATCCAAAAACAAAAAATGTAACAAAATGCTGGTTAATTCTGCTGTGATCTTTAGAGCAAGTACCTCCAGCCATACTCATCATTCCATACACTTCATTCATTCTCAAAATATTATGTCTCCGAGTCAGACTTCCTTACTCAGATCCTACTATCCTTCACAAGTATACACAATATACTTTAGTTGGCTTTCGAAAGTATTTTTGACTCTCTTCACCCTAACTCTAATTAACCTCATTTGTGTGTCGCGATTTAACAGTGATATATAATCTTTTTAATAATTTGTATAAACCTATCCCTGGTAAAAATAATTCAACTCCCAGCCAGGTCCAGCCATCAACGGACCACTAAATGCCTTAAACTGCATTGCATAATCCGTCCCTTGTCAGTCCCAATTAGGAAATAGAATAACCTCCACCAGGGGTATTTTTTACTATATAAGCTAAATTATGTTATATATATATTTTTATCTAGTTACTAGTATGTGACGATGTCACAAAAATTAATTCACGCTAATTAAGATTACATTGCACAAATTATGAGATTCAATATTGTGTACATTATATTTCTAACTATATCTACTTATTCGTTTTTATTATAATCTTATCTTTGTGTCCATTAACTTCAGTTTACCAATTCCTTACTAACATGGAGCTTGCAGTCGTAAATCTTTCTGTTTTCGCATTTTTATTTCTTGCATATGCTATTCTTTCATAGGAGTTGAACCTAGCCGGGCATGTAAGTCCGACTGCACAGATAACTCTATAATATGGAAACATCTTTTTGTGCTGGTTAGCTGAATCGCATTTACATATTGAAGTAAAAACTATATTATTAATAACTACAATATAATTGTAAAATGACTACTTTTTTAATGAACACGTTGAGTTTGAGAATATTTATTTCCCTCTTACTCCGGTAGCAAAATAAAAAATCACCTTGTTTGAGCCTAGGTAGTTAATATCTCCATATGTCATTCTAGGACTGGCTGAATTGTTAATATGTGGTCCAAATGCATCCATTGCTTCTTTTACTCGTCTTTTTGTTGTTTCTTCCTGACATTCTATCAATTTTGTCGAAAACCGTTTCTATAGGTTTATATCTTTCTATATTAGAATCGATTTTGCTTCTAAATCCTTAAGTTTTCCTTTAATAAATTTTATATATTTAACATTTGTTTCCGATTTCCTGTTTTTTGTCTCCAAGCATTTATTTTTACATTCGTTACATTATCTAGACTATTACTGATTTTCGCATATGAGTTTATCGTTGTATTGTAATTGTTCCGGTTGTGTACGGTCGATTAGGAAGATTTGAATTTCGCGCCGTAGCGGGTCGATCGCTGTGGTCGATCGCTGGGCGTCTCATTTTTTGCGCAAGATAGGGGCTCGCGAGTACGTGCCTGTCAGTTCTGAAAGATCCTCTCGAGTGATCAGTCGACATTTTGATTTACTTCCGTCTTGCGAATAAACTCCTTTGTTCAATTGCGTGCGAATCAACGTCCTTATCAGGACGACCGACTCTCTCTTTTTATATCTCGGTGCGTGGCGTGGTATGTGTACATGTTGCGACCGTCGTCCTGTTTGTGTGTTTTCTTCGTGTGTTGGGACTTTGGCCACGGGCGAGCTTCCTCGAGACGTCGAGGCGCTCCGCGGCCGAGGAAGGTGCATCCCACCTACGTGCGGCCAGGGTTCTACATCGTGCTGTCCAAGTACTTGCGTTTCTTTCTCTCTTTTGTTGAGTCTATCCTAGAGTCACTTTTCTTTGTATTATTTCTCTTAGTTGGTTGAATAAATTCATTCGCTTGTTCCGGCTTTTCTCTCTACTCCGCGAGAGTTGTTACACCGAGGCAAGTTGTCTTTTTTCCCGCGAAATAAATTGTGTTTGTATTTGATTTATTAACCCAACCTTCCCTCACTTATTCCACCACTTTAGTTATTAAATATATATATATATATATATATATATATATATATATATATATATATATATATATATATATATATATATATATATATATATCGAACTCATTAGCTTGTTTAGTAATTGTAATTGGAGATACGACGATGTTGCCTCTTATTGCGTAATTTATATTTGCCCTTGACGCATTTATATGTTCTAATATCTAATGTTATACTATTCAATGTTGAGTTTTTCCTAGATGCATACTGACTGTTGTTAATTTTTTTTTCAGTTAATGTTGTATTTTTCAGGTGTCTGTAAAACCTGTATTTTAGAGTATAATACGCACTGGCGTATACTTTTATCTTGATTATATATCTATTTTAGCCACAAATTAATAAGCTGGCAATCTATTTTCTTTTTTGCATTTATTTTATTCAGTGTTCCTATCCAATCTTGTATTTTTTTATACTTTTCTTGGTACATGTAAAGTTTTGAGTTCATTTGGTAGTTTATTAAAAATACTGATTGCTTTGATATAGCTATTTTTAGTACTGATAGTTTTGTTATACTTTAGTAGTATTATCAATTTATGTTTAGTTTTACTCGACGACTTGATGTTCTAATGTTTAAGATTGTCATAGTAATATCGAAGACTTTCGTTGGCAAAAGATTGCTTCAGATTTAGAGAAATTAGTTTTTGAAAGATGTTTTTCTTTATAATTTTCAATATTCTTGTTTGAGCTTTTAGCAGTAACTGTAGTCTGTTTTGGTACGATCTACCCCATGCAATTATACCTTTAATTAATTATACTATGGAAGAAGGCATAGTATATCATTTTTAATGTATTAGCTTCCATAAATTTAGAGATCTTACTAAAGACAAAAATCAGGAGTTTAGTCTTATTTATGAGATTTTCAATATGCTTATCCCATTTCATATTTGTATCGAAAATTATTCCCAAATATTTTGTTTCATTTACTCTCTTTAGTGTTTGATTATTTTTTTAATTTTAAATTTCTTTGGTACACGTTCACTATAGTTTCCAAAAGTTACATAAACTCTTTTTTGAATATCTAATTTTTAATTGATTTAGCACTAGCCATGTTGAGACATCTTCTAGGTATTTAATCATTTTGTTTTCAAATGCCGGCCAAATTTTTCCATTTACTATAAATGCAATATCAACAGCATAGGACAGGATAGAGTTTTTAGGCATGCTTGTTAACCAGTCATTCATATAAATAAAAAAGAGCAAAGGACCAAATATAGTTCCTTAAGGGACACTCGCATTTACATTTTCAAAGTCACTTACATGTGAATCTATTTTTACTTTTTGTTTTCTATTACTTAAATAGCTCGTAATTAATTTATGCCCTTTTTCTCTTATACCATATAAATAGAGTTTATCTTGTAGTATTTTATAGTGAACTGAGTCAAAAGCTTTTGCCAGATCCAGAAATGCGATAGCTATAGGTTTGCTTTGGTCTAAGTTGTCATATATTATTTTAAATAGTAGGCTTAATGCATCTTTTGTTCCAATATTCTTAATAAAGGCAAATTTTTTTTCACTTAATATTTTAGTTTGATTCATAAAGTTTATAATTCTGTTGTATATAATTTTTTCAAAAATTTTTGCAATGTTTGATATTAGCGATATTGGTCTATAGCTTGTAACGTTGTGGTTGCTCTCAGAAATGAAAGTCCAGGAGGTAACTGTCGAACACCAACATCAACAATAAGATATAATCTCCGGCCGAATTAATAACATAAAGGGGCGCCAGGCCGAATAATAATCTTTCCTTTCAATGATTTTTGCTACGCCGGGAATGAGACTAATAATCCCATGAGGGAATTCCGTCATCGAAAAACAAAACTCGAAGTAACTCGGGAGAAACTCCAACTTATTCACTTCGTGTGAGGATAAATTATACAATTGATTACATTTTAATTACAACACTGTACAAAACATTATTTATTTAGGGTTCTGGACACTATTTATATTAACTATTGCTCTGCAGTATATACATATACATATATATATATATATATATATATATATATATATATATATATATATATATATATATATATATATATATATATATATATATATATATATATACAAGCGCGTACTGGCTCTCAGAGGCTCACGCACTTCAATTCAATAATCCCCCGGGCCGTTCACAACAAACTACCATCGCACCGCAAAAATCACGTCGGCCATGACCTTCACCACAAAATCACCGACGCTCAACCACCACAAACCTTCTCAAACTGATCTCGTGACTTCCTTGCCTTCGTATGATGCCTCGTGCCTAAGTGCTCTCTCCTACCTGGTCCGGAACTAAGTAGCCGAGCGCCATTGACATCAGCTCCGCGAGGGCCTCAAGCTAATTACGCTAACTGCCTCTGTCATACATAGGTAACTAAACTATGCAGGCGTTAATTGCTATATGGTCACGCGCGCGATTCGAACCCCAACTTCGTCTCACTCAATCTCATACACATTCTTACATTACATTCGCTTATTTACGTTACACCACTTTCATACCCCCGCCCCCCCCCCCTATGCCGTATAATTCATTCAAGTCGCACGCGGGCCAACACTGGCCACCAATCATACGTTTTACATTTATCTACGTTCGGGCAACCGATCGATTCCTCTACGAAAGGCCAGGCGTGCGGTCTGAGCCGCTGAGCCGAGGTGCTGCTGGCAGCAATGCTTCTCCTTCGCCGCGCCGCCGACTCTCTCGTCACTGCCTCAGTTTTAGGGGTGTCCTCTCATTACCTCGAAAAACATTCATCATATTAATATCATAGGATATTAGTAATTTGCCATTATTGCGATTCAGGTAACGGGAGCAATTACCCCTAAGTACTTTTTGGTTTAAGGAAAAAAGTTATTGCCCATAGCGATAACCTCGCCGCGCATCTGCGTACCCTTACTGCTGGCACTCATTAGTATATCTTACAACTAGTGTCAATGCTAGAAAAGAAAGTTTCAGTATTATCTTAAATCTAATTGACACTACGCCAAGGAAATAAATAATTTAACCACTTACGTTTGGGCTACGATATGCTGCTCTATTTTAATTCTGGCAGCAATGTTCTCTCTGGCTTACTTCTTCAAAGTTTACCCCAATCAAACACCAAACGATGACTGACCTTTAACGACTTTTGTGGTTCTCTCACTTCAACGGAGACAGCACCCTCGGCAAATTTGACTTCTTTTCGTGCTGGTTCGAAGCGTTGGGGTTAAAGATCTCTTGGCTGGGCCTCGATGAAATTTGGTCCACCAGTTGTTTTAATGGCCGTAGATCGTTTGGCCTGGTTTGCAATTATCGTTGACTCAACAAATGGTCCTTCCTCTACTTTGCCCTTCACTACTCGCTCTACTATTGACAAGATTTCAGACAGCTTCGCGAAATTACGTCCATCAATCTGTCTATGAACTTCTGCTCTCTCTCTCTCTCTCTCTCTCTCTCTCTCTCTCTCTCTCTCTCTCTCTCTCTCTCTCTCTCTCTCTCTCTCTCTCTCTCTCTCTCTCACACACACACACACACACACACAAATATAGTTACAAGATATTTTATCTTGTGTGGATTTTCAAAAGTGTTAGTACTGTAAATTTCTATTGGATTGCCACTCCAGAATCAGTGATTCTATTGGTCTCCCACTTCTGTAGAAACTGATTCTCATTGGTTACACACCCCACTAAATTACCGGATTTTGTATATATTTTGGAGAGGTTGCAGCGATAGGCCACAGTTCTCACTCGCTCTCTCAACTTCTCTCTCTCTCTCTCTCTATCTATCTATCGACGAGTCTTCTTGATCAAAACCACTCGTTCTGGTGAACGAGGAGCTCGACCTCATGCTTCCTTCGGGCTTCTCCACCAGGTATGGTACCTCCCGTCTTCTTCTGTGGTCAGCGTGTTCATGTGGAGGTTGGCGTGTAGGGAGGGGGGAGAGACCTTCCGTTTCCGTCTATGCAGTACAGCGATGCTACCGCGGGTGCAGGGGAGCGAGGCCTCTCGAGGGATTTGTCCCATTTCAATGACCTACTCCTCTCTTCTCCGTGACTGTACGTGAGTGCTGGGCGGCATCATCAACGCGAGTATTGTCCGGTGCTCTCGGGATAGTGGTGGCCCGTGGTCGGCTTGAAGATCTGGATCAATCGGCGGTACCCCGTGTGCTGCCTTCTAGATCTCGTGTCGAGGATCGTGCGGCCAAACTTAGGCGGGACTGCTGGCTGCAACGCGGGCAGGAGGTCAGGTACTGACCCCCGTACGGGGGTTGTCCTGACCTCTGTAGGCTGATGGATCCACTTCCGGATTTCACGGCATTGCCTTGAGATTTCCGAATTTCACCCCCTTTAGTCTTATCTTCGGCTATCAGTCCTTGGCGGTACTTCGAATCGTCATCGATGGTGGGTCCTCTCCACGAGAAGAAAGTTGAGTTGAAGTTGACGAGGAAGGTCGGCCTCCCTGAACGGAACGTCCACAGGTGGTACTAGATCCTCCCCTCTGCCAGGTCCACTTCGTTGGTCTATGGTGGAAGAGGGCCGTGAAGGTAGGTTCTTCGAGTCGAGACTAGGCTTATCGACTTGGGAAGAGCAACCCACGTTCTTTTCTTCGCCCACCCTTTGGCACAATTCCTTCACTGCTGCTCGGCTCTCCCTAGCCTCCTACTCTCCTGGCTCTCGAGGCGACTGTAGGGACCGGCGGTAGGTGGTAGTTAGCGGGGAACACCAAGGGGGACCTTGAAGATGGTCCCCTTTGATGGACCCTCGCAGGCTCGGGAGAGACTTGGCCTGACCGCTGGGTCCCTCGCTCACTTCTTCCATTCCAGCCGTGAAGGGCAGGGCGACTACCTCAGCATTAGCTCGGGCTTCCTCCTCTCTTAAGTCGTCCAGTAATCTTCTCACTTCTTCCTCTCTAATAGAGGCGACGGTATTGGCGGTATCTGGCGGTAGAGGAACACTCAGTTGGAAGCCTTCTTCCTCTTGAGTGACCCAATGGTTCGCATCCCTATCCAGGGTTGCTTCTCTCTTCTCTGAAACGGGCCAAGCTTTACCAAGGCGAGGCCGTAGAAAGAGTTCTAGACTCGATATGGGAAGAGGCAGGAGTGTACTCGAGGAAGCGAAGATCAAACTCACAATCACCCCGCACTACGGTTGAGTAAATGTAAGCCGTCCCTAACCTCTGTAGTGGAGGAACCACCAGAGGGAAGCTGCTCGTGTGCAACGGGAGTCGTGGAGGGAGATCTATTTCACGAGCTCCGCACACTTAGGGTTACCACGCAGCTTTGGATTAGTTTTAGAGAATCCACCCTCTCACAACCAATCCGTATTCGAAATTACCCACTTGCGAACAGGGAACCACCCTCCTGATCTCAAGGAGTATTCGAGAGGGGAAGGATAAACAAAAGAATAATCACAAATAAAATAAGAATATATATATTCACTTAAATATACAATCTGGCCTTATAGTAACTGGAGAGGGGGAGGATCCCCTTAGCACCGTTCGAGAGCGCTATGCTCATTTGCATACTAAGTGCTACGGAGATAGAACATTCGGAGAGGACCACAGTTCTCCTTATGCTCTCTGTACCAAGGCCAGATCGTGAATGCTCGATGCTGACTGCGGGTCTCCTTTTATATCTGAGGCCGTCCCTCTCTCCAATGCTTTATGCACGCACGCCCTCTACCTGCGCTTAGGTAGGCTATTACATATTCATACTATCGCTCACTTAGTCGGTAACTTATCTCTTACTCATCGGCAAGTTATCCGTTGGTGGCCTCTCACCTACCACGTGCGGCCGCCGTCTCAGTGCCCCCCAATAAAAAATTGTTGAAGTCGGCTTGTGATGAAAAACAATTTTTTATTTATAAAGGAAAGGCGGGTAAGAGGGCAACAACGGATAATACGCTTTTTGTCTATTCTTAACATTTATTTCGTAAAAAAAAATAATAAAAAACAAACATAAAAAACTCTTTTTCTTAAAACAAACTAAACAACATTTTTGGTATAAAAAAATAAAAACTAAAAATATAAAAATATAAACTAACATAAAAATCAAGAAAAAGAAAAAAAATATAATAATAATAATCAAACTAAATCGCCGAATAGTTCGGCCTCGACGAAGGCTTGAAATTCGGCCTCCGCCTTTTTCCCCTTCTTCACTGCAGCGTACACCGCGGCCAATATTTCAGCCGCTCGGGCCTCGTTCGCTGGCGGGGAGGCGGACCTGGCGTCAGCTCACCCCTCCTCTTCAATGCCTGTGGTGCCGAGCCTTGTAAGCCCAGCTTCTTCCAGCTGGCAGCGTCGATGACTGGGAGATTTACCACGGATACCACACGTGGTTTTGATGTTGGTACTGGAGCGGGTACCTGCGCTGGGGCTCTTCGCCGGGGGGCGATGGTCCGCCTGGCTGTTGACGGGTCCGGCGGCGTGTCTTCCGTCATCGTCCCCTGGCTCGTTTCGCCCCAGTGGTGCGGGGTCTGGTAAAACCAGCCCCTGACAAAGCGCTTGCTCCCGCCCTGGAAGCGGCTTTAGCTTTCTTTTTTTTTTTTAATATGCGAGCGCGAGAGAGAGGAGTTGCGTTTTATATGTGTGCTTACCAGCATTCCGCGAACCCGGCTTCCAATAGTGCCTCCGTCACGTGGGTCCCCTGGCTGCAGACGGCGATGGGCTCCGTCTGGGACCCGGTGGTAGTCTTCTCGACTGCTGCTAGCTGGAGCTGCTCCGCTGGTCCTTCCATGGTCGTGGTTCGGCTACTACTAAGCCTGCGGCTTCGCTTTTTCTTCTAGCTTAGCCTTAGGAATTTTTCGGGGGCTTGTTGTTGCCGCTGGCTTGACTGTATTAGGTCGTTCAGTCGCAACCTTGTTATGGTTTTTGTCACGTACACACAATTTTTTTTCTCTCTCTCTCGGCTTTCGCGACTTTACTAGTTCGAGTTGTTTATGTTTGTCTATTTTATTGTGACCGCCTTCTGAGTTGAATGCAAAACTTATATTTTTGATTTGTTTTCGATAATATTTTGACTTTGTCATTATTTTTCCGTAGGAATTTTTTCTTTTTTCATTATTTTTCTCATTTATAACTTGTGCATTCAATCCTCAAAATACGGTTTTAGGTTATTTATGTGATATTTTCCACGCTCCTTTTTCGTATTTACTTCTACTAATAAATATGTATCGATGCCTACTTTTTGTTTGACCTCAAAGAGTCCTTCAAAGATATCGAAAAATTTTGCTATTTTACCGTTTTCGGCATCGGATACATTAAGCGCCTTAATCATCGCCTTATCGCCTATTTTCAGTTCAAAATGTTCCGCGTGCTCATACTTTTTTGCTGCGCGACTTAGTGCAATACGGTGCGCTTGCTCGCATGCTAGCGATATTCTTTTTTCTCGTGATATTATGTTATTTTCTGGCGGTATGTACAAATATTTCTCCCATATTCGCTTGGGTTTTCGGTCAAAATGTAATTCTAGTGGCGTGTAATTCGTGGTTTCGTGATGGGCCTCGTTTATAATATTTTGAATGAGTTTGACATATCGTGCCCACCCTTTATGTTTATCTCTAATGAATGTTCTAAAAAATCTACCCAGTTCTCGGTGTACTCGTTCTACAATTTTCGATCTGTTTTCCGATTTTTTGTACACTACTTTATTGATTAATTCGTATCTTTTACATATTTTTTCATCTTTATTTTCTAACTTACAAACTATTTCTCGCGTGTCAGGATCGCGTCTTTGATTTTTTTCGATTTCTTTACAAATATTTATGAGCTTACGGCTCGGTTTTTGTCGTACAATGGCCGAAATAATTATTTCTGATTGGCTTTCCTTTTTCGACTTATCGCTATCATCCATTCAACTAAAGTAGTCCACGACGGCGTTTTGTTTTCCCGGTATATGTACTGGGTTGAGTCTAAAGTCCTGAATCGCTAGGTTCCATCTCTGTAATCTTTGATTATTAAATTTGCAAGTTCGCAAAAATGTCAGAGCCTCGTGATCCATTCGGACTGTAATCTCAATTGCCCCCCTCAAGAAAGTGTCTAGCTTATTGAGCGACCATACAAGGGCGAGCATTTCCTTTTCTGTTGTAAAATATGAGCATTCACTTCCCTTGAATGTTCTGCTCACAAAACAGACCACTTCTTCTTCCCCTTCCTCATTTAACTGGGATAGGGCCACAGCGCATGCATAATCAGATGCATCCGTGGTTAAAATGTAGGGTTTCTTTGAATCTGCGTATTTCAAGAAAACTTTTTCATCAAACAATGTTTTTATTTTTTCGAATGCTGCTTGTTGTACGCTTGTCCAATGAAAGCAACATTTTTTCTCATAAGGTCCAACAATGGGACTAAGTATTCCGCGAAATTTTTTGTAAATTTTGAGTAAAAGTTTATAAACCCGATGAAACTTTGCAATTGTTTCAAATTTCGAGGTGGCTTAAAATTTTTTATTGTCCGAATTTTATCTGGGTCCGGTCGTATCCCTTTTGCAGAAATAAAGTGTCCGAGAAATTCGATTTCTACACAAAAAAATTTTGTTTTCTTGAAATTTAACCATAAGTTATGTTCAATCAACCGTTCGTATAATTTATCTAAGTGCTCGATATGTTCGTCAAAATTTTGCGATCGTATCATAAGATCGTCCACGAATAATATTAAAAAATCTTCAAAGTCCCATGTGGCTTCCGCAAGCCCTCGAATTAACGCGGATCCGCTAGTCTTTATCCCGAACGGTACAAGATTGAATTCGTAAACATGACTGTCAATTTTGAAAGCTGTGTATTTTCGCGACTCTTCCGCGAGTTTGATCTCTATCCGCTAATGGGATCGGGTACGGTGTACAAAACCACGGCGTCGTGTCTTTTATAATTAACTCATGCTCGTATGTTGTTAGTAATCCCGGTTTTTTCTCGAATACTTCTTTTCGTTTTATTAGTAATTTTTTCAAGATTTGTTTTTGTGCCTCGTTGAGGTTTTCACAAGATTCAACTTTCCCATCGATCTCCTCAATTGTGAGCTCGTATGGGTTTTCAATATTGTTTTTATAATCTTCATAAAGATTATTAAGATCTGAGTGATACCCTTCTGCGGTGTATCTACTCATCTCTTGGGTCGCAATTTGAATTTCAGGTTCGAAACCATACCCTTCTGCGGTGTATTTGTTCGACTTCTGAATTGCGAGTGACGTGAATTCGTTCCGCGGTATTTTTGTATGCACCTACGATATTAATCCGTCTACTTTGTTTATTGAAAAAATTATTTGTTGATTTATTGAATCAATTAACATTCCGAGGAGTTTTATTGTATCATAGCCAATAATGCATGGCTTAATCAACTTTGGAACTACTAAGAAAATGATTTTTCGAGATAGGTTACTTAACTTCGTATTTGCAAGAATTTGATATTTTAAACGTGCCGACTTTCTACCGGTAGCACCCTTTATTAGTTTCCCGCTGATAGGCAGCGTTGGACAAGCTTTGAATTTTTTGTAATTTTGATGATAGAATTCTTCCGATATTGCCGTTACTTCACTTCCCGTATCGATAAGTGCTTCTACGTCAATATTTTCAATTGAGATTTTGATCTCTGGGCAATGTTGTACTTCGATTTCGTGACCTTCCGGATTAATATCGTGCAATAATTCCGCGCGATGGTCTTCCATGATGGACGCGATCATAGTTACGCCTTTCTTCCCTCAAGGTAGAAGCGCGACCTTTTTAGGCGTAACTACTTTTCGTTTCCCGTACTTAATGTTCCGTCTTCCCGAAAGCAACTTAAAAGATCGAAATCCTATGAGTCTTTTACCTATGTATTTTTCTGTTTCCCTTTCCCTTTTCCCTGGTTTTTCCCAGTTTTTTGTGTGTTTTTTGAAGGTTTTTTGGATTTTTATCGTTGGGAGGGTGGGTGGGTATTTAGTTGTTGGGGAATCTGTTTGGGGGCATGTTTGGATTTTGATGATTTGGGTTCGTTCTCGGTAAGTCCGATCCCCTTTTGGTCGTGTCGTCACTGTCGAATTCAGCTAGAATTTCTAAAAATTCATTAATTGTCTGAATTTTGTGTCCCGTAACAGTCCGCCGAATTTCGCGGTCAAAATGTTCCGCGATTTTTCTTACGAGCTCAGGTTCTTCTAGACCCATCTCTAATTCGCGAGCAAGTCCGAATAGATATGTAGCATAGTTGACGCGATTTCGCTGTCCAAGGAAATATTGGCCAAATTCAACTTTTCTTCCATTGATTCTTTGTATATTTTTATTCCAAAATCTTTCCCTGAATTTGGTCGAAAACGCGTCGAAACTATCCACTTCGCTTTGAAGATACCACCAATTTTGTGCTTCTCCTTCAAGCGATTGTGATATTACGCATTTTAGTACGTGATCCTCCGGTTTCACGGTATTAATGTAATTTTCGATCTCTCTTAAAAATTTCATAGGTCTTTCACCCCAGATTCCTTTGAATTTCGGTATCTCGATATCAGATGGCAATTCACCGTTTTTTGCGATCCCGCGTGTACGAATCATTTTTTCGAGTCTCGTTGACTCATTAGCCACGGTCTCTGAGATTTTTCCGATTTCTTCGCATAATTTTGTTAACGTGACCGCTAACTTCACTTTCTCAAGAATCCCGTCGATATCTGTACGAAGCTTTGTGTTTTTTCCGATCAGCGCGTCGTTTTCGGTTTCGAGAAGTCCCACTCGACCCATTAACCGTTCGTTCGCGTGTTTCAATTCTTCGTTCTCCCTTTTTCGCGTTTTATTCTCGCGTATTAAATTTTCGAGTGCGGAGCATCGATGCCTTCATCAGTGCCACTGAGCATCGATTCCCCTCCCAATGTATTATTTTTTGCTTAACGCATGTGATATTGATATTACCTTCCGCGTTCTTTAATATATCTACTCGCTCCTCGAGTGCCCTTTGTATTTGGTCCAATAACGAGAATTCCAAGATTACCGCGTCTTTCCATTCTATACCTTTTTTCGCTGTTCCTCGAAAGGAAGCGTCAGCACCGGAATCCTTTGACACTTTTTTTATACGATCAAAAAAAAAACCAAAAATTTCAATTCCAGAGCTGACTCTCCTTATATCCCGCGCTACTAACAAATCGCGTCCCTGTTCGGGCGCCAAATGAAACGGGCCAAGCTTTACCAAGGCGAAGCCGTAGAAAGAGTTCTAGACTCGATATGGGAAGAGGCAGGAGTGTACTCGAGGAAGCGAAGATCAAACTCACAATCACCCCGCACTACGGTTGAGTGAGTGTGAGCCGTCCTTACCCTCTGTAGTGGAGGAACCACCAGAGGGAAGCTGCTCGTGTGCAACGGGAGTCGTGGAGGGAGATCTATTCCACGAGCTCCGCACACTTAGGATCATCACGCAGCTTTGGATTAGTTTGTGAGGATCCACCCTCTCACAACCGATCCGTATTCGAAATTACCCACTTGCGAACAGGGAACCACCCTCCTGATCTCAAGGGGTATTCGAGAGGGGAAGGATAAACAAAAGAATAATCACAAATAAAATAAGAATATATATATTGACTTAAATATACAATCTGGCCTTATACTAACTGGAGAGGGGGAGGATCCCCTTAGCACCGTTCGAGAGCGCTATGCTCATTTGCATACTAAGTGCTAAGGAGATAGAACATTCCGAGAGGAGCACAGTTCTCCTTATGCTCTCTGTACCAAGGCCAGATCGTTAATGCTCGATGCTGGCTGCGGTGGTGCCGATCACGAGGGCCATTGAGACGACGGCCCCACGTGGTAGGTGAGAGGCCACCAACGGATAACTTGCCGATGAGTAAGAGATAAGTTACCGACTAAGTGAGCGATAGTATGTATATGTAATAGCCTACCTAAGCGCAGGTACAGGGCGTGCGTGCATAAAGCATTGGAGAGAGGGACGGCCTCAGATATAAAAGGAGACCCGCACCCAGCATCGAGCACTCACGATCTGGCCTTGGTGCAAAGAAGATAAGGAGAACATTGGCCCTCTCCAAGTGTTCTATCTCCTTAGCACTTAGTATGCAAATGCGCATTGCGCTCTCGAACGGTGCTAAGGGGATCCTCCCCCTCTCTAGTTAGTATAAGGCCAGATTGTATATTTAAGGCAATATATATATTCTTATTTGTGATTATTCTTTTGTTTATCCTTCCCCTCTCGAATACTCCTTGAGATCAGGAGGGTGGTTCCCTGTTCGCAAGTGGGTAATTTCGAATACGTATTGGTTGTGAGAGGGTGGATCCTCACAAATTAATCCATAGCTGCGTGGTGATCCTAAGTGAGTGGAGTTCGTGGAATAGATCTCCCTCCACGGCTCCCGTTGCACACGAGCAGCTTCCCTCTGGTGGTTCCTCCACTACAGAGGGTAGGGACGGCTCACACTCACTCAACCGTCGTGCGGGGTGATTGTGAGTTTGATATTCGCTTCTTCGAGTACACTCCTGCCTCTTCCCATATCGAGTCTAGAACTCTTTCTACGGCCTCGCCTTGGTAAAGCTTGGCCCGTTTCATCTCTTTCCCTTTTATCTTCTTCGTCCCGTCGATGGATATTCCAAAAGTGGTCGTCGCAGCACCAAGGCGTCGTCCTCTAAGTGATCTTCCCCGCGGTGCTCTCGTTGGTACTGGGGACACGGTTGAAGGAGGACGAAGTTGGCTGGCGCGGTGACAAAGGGCGGCGGCACGTCGCTCCCGTGATGCTGCTCGACGGCAAGCTTCAATCTAGCGGGACATCGTTGATTCAAGCTGCAAAATATCATTACGCATAAGTTTTTGCTCACAATTTTTCCTAGGGACAACACAAACTATATTTCGGCTCCTTAGACAAAGAGGTCAGAAACATGCATCTTACCCCTATTTCGCTTGTTACTTTCTCCCATCTCTAACATATGAACAGTAAGGGACTTTTGTTCGGTAATTTTGAACGGGCCTTCGTATTTAGGGGCAAATTAGGCGAAAAAACTATTGGCGGCTTTCGGCAAGTAATGAGTTTTCCTCAAAACTAGATCGCCGACCAAGAAATTCGGTATTCTTTGCTCCTTATTATAAATCTTCCCTTGCTTCTCTCGAGTATCACCTATAAATTTAGCGACTAATTCTCTTAATGCATTTAATTTTATTTTTATTTCTCTTTGGGTACCGATCTTTAAGTGGTCTTTGATCTATTTTTTTTGTTACATTCCGGTTTTTATATGTCACTAATCTCTTAACGTTTGGTTTTCGAATTTTAGTTACTTCATTTTTATCTTGATCAATCAAATTTTTCTTCATTTTAGTCCTTGCTCTTGTCATAACGTTTAACTCCACGGGATTTCTAGACAAAGCATCTGCGTTACAGTTTTGCTTGCCTGGCTTATATTCAATCGTGTAGTCATATTCAGATAATTTAAATCGCCACTTTTGAACTCGAATGTTTAAATCAGCAGATTTGAACCATAATAAAGGCTTGTGATCTGTGATTATTGTAAATCGACGTCCAAAAACATAAGGTCTAAATGTTTTAACGCTATGTATCATGGCAAGTACCTCTTTTTCATATACATCGTACTATAACTCCGGTCCTCTCAGTACTCTCGAAGTGTATGCTATGGGCCGGTCCTTTCCAATAGTCCCTTGAGATAAAATCCCTCCCAAAGCATATCCCGATGCATCAGTTGTTATAAGAAATGGTTTTGTGAAATCTGGATATTGCAACAATGGAGCATTGCACAATATCTCTTTAAGTTTCACAAAAGATTCTTCACATTCTTTATTCCAGTCAAATTCTGTTTCCTTTTCTAACAGTTTTGTCAAAGGTTTTGCTATCTTTGCAAAATCTTTGATAAACCGCCTATAATACCCAGCTAAACCTAAAAATTGCCTAATTCCCTTAACATCTATTGGCTGTGGAAACTTGGAAACTGCTTCAATCTTACCTAAATCAGGTTGAATCCCTTTTTCACTTAACCTATGTCCTAAATATACAACTTCTCGTCTTAAAAATTCACACTTATCCGGCTGTAGTTTTAAATTAGCTTTTCTTAATCTATTCATTACTTCATCAATTAACGTATTATGCTCTTCAATATTTTTCGCGTAAACTACAATGTCATCAATATATACGAAAACCCCTTTACCAATTAAATCGCCTAAAACTATATTCATTAACTTCTGATACTCCACCGCAGCGTTTTTTAATCCAAACGGCATTCTTAAATATTCAAAGTGTGCTAAAGGTGTTGAAAAAGCTGTTTTATGTCTATCTTTTGGATCTAACATTATTTGATGAAATCCTGATACGCAAAATAAAATTGTGAAATACTTCACCCCTCCCAGTTGATCAAAAATATCAGCTATTTTAGGAATAGGATATTTATCCGGTATTGTCTTTTCATTTAATTCTCTGAAGTCTAAAACTATTCTCCATCTTATTTTTCCTGTCGAATCTGGTTTTTTTGGTACTACCCAAATTGAACTATTAAATGCTGAATTTGAATGTTGAATAATCCTTTTTCTTAATAACTCTTTAATCTGTGCCTCTATCTCTAGTTTTAATGAATGCGGTAACCTATATTGTCTAACGTAAATTGGTATATCATCGGTAGTATTAATTCTATGTGTCAAAACATTAGTAGCTTCTAAATCTTCCCCTTGTAATTGGATTCTATCAGCATGTTTTCTAATCAAAGCGTCTATTTGCTCTACCTCTTCTTCTGTAAGCCCATCTCACCTTGAAATTCCCATCACCTCATCTGCTCTAGCATTTAATACTTCCGGATGTATACTTGGCTCTATTTGCATTAAAAATATTACATAATCTACTTTCTAAAATATCTGCGTCTTGCTTTATTTCAAGTTCGTTAAAAGTTTCTTCTTTTGAAACACAAAAACTATAAATTTGTCCCATATTTGAAAATTCGTTTGAATAATAATCATTTTCCTCGTCATGAATCGAATAATTATTGTACATTGAATCGACAATATTTTCTTCCTCTGACACTGAATCATAATCTTCGTCGTTAATTGGCATTTTATCATCTACTGTTAAATCTATAAGTTTTCTATCTTTAAATGGTGAATATTTATCATGTACTCTTAAACATTTGGTTTTAAAATTCAAAATCGTGTCATGCTTACTTAAATAATCGACTCCTATTACTCCCTCAGCTAATATAGGAAAATCACCCGGTACGACTTGTATTCTGTGTTCAATTTCAAAAATACCTATAATAGTTGATCCTTCAGTTTTTATTATTTCGCCATCTATACCTCTCAAATATATCTTATCTTCGTTATCTATTTTACAATAATCTGGCACTAACTTTCTTTTTATTAAACTACATTCTGCTCCTGTATCTAGTAAAAATTGCGTGATCTTTTGCGTAGGAGAATTTAACACATCTATAAAAGGTAACTTAATATCTGCATTTGAAACTTCATAATTTACGAATTTATTCTGTTTATTTATTTCATTATCCTGTTTGAATTTAATTAAATTTCCGTTTACTTCTAAAGTTTTACTATCAAAATTTATTTTATAATAATTTTTGTATAAAAATTCACAACCTAAAATTCCATTATACGACATCTGAAAATCGTCATCAACTACAAAAAGTCTAGTACTTCTACCTATAACTTTCATCTCAATTACCCCTAAACTATTTACTGGTTTGTCAGAAATTCCTTTTAAATTAAAAATTGTTGTTGTATCAATCTCTACTATACTTGGAACTGAGCTAATTTTAATAATATTACTTTGAGCCCCTGTATCTATCATAAATTTAATATTGAATGTTTTATTTTTGTCTCCTAACTCTACATACGGTATTCCTGCATTTTTATTTATATTGGTATTAGCTCCGATAAATCTGGTAAATTTTCCATCTGACGCTGTTCTTGACTTTGGTTCTTCGGACTCGCGCCTGTTTTCTGAAGAACTCTGGAGTTTTCCGACTCTCTTACTGGGCATTCCCTAATAAAATGTCCTGGTTGTTTACAATAAAAACACATAAATTGATTACTATTATTCTCTTTACTTGCGTACGCTACAGTTTTTGCATAGCACCTAGCTGCCGTGTGTCCATTGCGATTGCATTTTTCGCAATGTAACTTTGATCTATTTACCACTTGTTCTTGATTTAAGATACTGCTATGATTATTTAACCTACTACACGTATTTGCCTTATGCCCCGTCATTCCACATAATTGACATCGAATACCATTTCTTACTGTTCTACAAGTATTAGCGCCATGACCCCTAATCCCACAAATTTGACATATAATGTTTAATTTTCCCCCTGTGCATTGCTTAGTCTGATGTCCGGCAACTCCGGATAATTGGCATGCTTCATTACTATTACTTCCAAATCTACACTTACTAGTCAGATGTCCCATGCGATTACAAATACTACAAATATCATTACCTTTTTATTACAATTTTGTGTATCGTGTTCATTATTTGTCCAAATTTTACAAAACTATACTCTTTTCTTCTCAACTGATTTACTATTTCCGCTTTGATTTATTCCACGCAAGGCGTTTTGTGCATTTAAAAGTCTCTCCGCGGTAATCGCATTTTTCACAATGTCTAATACAGTGTCGGCCACAATCATTTTTCTCTCGATTTTCGGTTTTAATCCGTTTTTAAAACATTCAGTTATGTTGTCCGTTGTCGCTTTTTTAAATTCGTCAGTTACCTCCGCGTTCGTTGCAACTCGCTTAGCTTCTAATATTCTCGTTTCCAAATCTCTCATTCTATTTGCAAATACTATGACACTCTCATTTTCCTTTTGATATGAACTACCTAACTCTCCTTGTAATTGATGCACGGTTTTAGCAGGTAAATATATGTCGCGAATATAATTAGTCAACTCATCTACTTTTTAAAATTTTTCTCCTAATATGGCTTTCCTAGCTTCGCCTACAAGCTTACCTCTCAGAACTTTTGTAAGATTTTCCTCTGCTGTGGTAGGAATCATTTCCTTTGCCTCCTGACATCCTTCTAAAAAATTAGATAACTCCGTCAAATCTCCACCAAATTCTGGCACTATTTTAAGCGCGTCTTTTAAACTAATATTAGTCCCTGCTGTCGACATGTTGTCTTCGTCTTCCACTGAATTTGTGCTATCGTCTAAAGTAACTTGGTCTATTACCGTTTTTTTCCCGGTCGTGTTATTTTCCGTTTCGTCAAAAATGTCTGTGTTCAAAGTGCTATTGTGTGATGTCGCTGAATTAAAAGTATCTGACAGTTCTGATTCGTTTCCAAGATCTTCGTCTTCTACTTGTCTAAATTGTTTAAAATTATCTATCTCTTTTTGCAACTCTGGATCATTTTTTGATTGGTTCCGCGTAACCCGCTTATCACTCATGTATACGTTTAATTTTTAAAATGTCTTTAATATTTTTAAATAATAGTTTTCCTCAAATTCAGTTCAACTAAAACTGCTCGTGGCAAATTATTTCTACCAATATTCACATATAATTTTCCATATAAATTTCCAAAATTCCATTTATTTTATTCTTTAGTTATTCTTTAACCAATTTTCACTTTATTTGTTTTTCTAAAAACTTCAGTTTCCTTTATTTTAATTCCCTTAGTTTTCTTGATTTCAAATCCTTTAGTTTCCCGTTTATTTATAATTTTCTTTTTAAATATATTCTTTCATAAAATTTATTTAAACCTTATTTTCAAATATTTACGATTTTCTTTTCTTTTAAACTGACAATATAAACTTTATACTTTATATTTTATTCAAACAAATCAACTTTAAATTTTCTTATTTTGTTCACTTAAAACTTTAAACTATATTATTTTGATATAAAAATTTCTCACTAATACTTCAAACTAAATTTCAAGTATTTTATTCTCAAATAAACCATTTAAACACTTTTTCATTATAAAAATTTCACTTGAGACCATATAGAAATCACCAACACTAATTTTCAATAAAAACCGAATAAAACTGAACAAACTCTACGCGTTTTTTTTTTAAATAAAATATTAGAAACGTTATGATCCCGGCTGAACCCCCAAAATTTGTTACATCCGATAGTCGGCGCACAATATAATACTTCTCCGTTTTGAGTCAGCTTCCGCTGAACTCGGGATGGAGTCGTTCCTTATTTTATCTTGAAAATTCGCGTGAGTCGAAACAAAATCCCTTCCCGATCTAATGAGCAAATCTAGTTATTTGTAGGTCAAAGGGCCTTCGACAAGCAAAGTCCAATCAACCCTCCAAAGCACCAAACAAGTTCTTTCAAAATATTTGTAATAATGAGTGGCAGCGTTCGAACCCTGCTCATTATACAAATTACTAACCTTTATTAAAATTTACTTAAGAAAACTTGCTGCCTTTTTAGATGACGTATGAAATTCAAAGTTTACAGGTTTGTAAACTTCTTCCTTCTTATTTTAACTAAATATAATATTCTTATTGATTGTTATAAACTCAAAAATCAATGAAATCACACTTTACTTCAATAATGTTTTTGTAAGTATATATTTTGAAAACTTTGAAAAATACTTCCACACACTTTAGCCACCATGGCTTAGAAACAATATTAGAAACTTTTACAATTTTCGGGAGCAGCCACCTCGACTGAACTCCTCAACAAGACTGAAATTTTCCTCGCTCGCAATTCCTGGCTTCACCCTCGCGTCGCGTCCTTTTCCTTCTCCAACCCGATTTTTCCTTAGGCCCATCCCTTTGGGTCTGCGTTAGCGCCCTCTATATCGGTCATTGACCTATAGCGTCGCATCTTTCCGCTTGGCTGCCGCCTCTTCCGGTCCTCTTCCGCTCCACCTTTGGTCCCACCCACGCTATTCTCCTAGTCTTGCCGATTTCCGTTAGATGTCCCTACCTGTATCATTTCTGCTTTTCCTAATTGTTATTTTATAATAATTTGTTGATTTTACTTTTTTTTCTTGTATAGTAATATAATACTTG
The DNA here is from genome assembly GCA_020010945.3 of Muscidifurax raptorellus. Classification (NCBI taxonomy): domain Eukaryota; kingdom Metazoa; phylum Arthropoda; class Insecta; order Hymenoptera; family Pteromalidae; genus Muscidifurax; species Muscidifurax raptorellus. The sequence goes on from JAHUUD020000043.1 coordinate 442,023, forward strand.
TAAACTATGTTATTGATGACTTAATATTTTAAAACTTTAAAACTGTATTTCTTAAACTCGTTATTTTTTACTTATTATAATAACTTAAATTTTATTTCTAACTTCTTTCTAATAAACTATCTAATAGCTAATAACTTTCTAATAAATTATCTAATTAAGATTATAAATAAATCGTAAAATCTGCACGAGCAAAATTTTATCTCTATGTCACGAATACGAGTTCTTCATTTTAATATAAATAAAAAATATGCACAGTTCTATATTTTGTTATTGTTTAACTGTTCATACTTTTGATGAATCTAATTTTATATTTGTTTCATCATAAATATTCCATTTTTAATATAAATTTTGCTTTGCGCAGCCTCGTATTCCGCGGCATAGCACATAAAAAATTTTAGGCGCCAGATTGTGGCACACAAATTCTTCTAATGGTTGGGTTTTCCCTGTCTGCGTACAAATTTTACGATAGGGCCGCTGCCCGTTGTATACCGATCCCAATCGCTATACCTACGCTCGCTTCTAATTGCTATTTTTTCAGACGGCCTAATTGCTCTGTCTGGACGCTCGCTTGCTCTTAAGCCCTACGGTACATATTTTTTTGGGACGCAGCTGCGTCGATACTTTAAAATTTTTATATTTTCCTTACATATCTAATTTTTATCTATGACGTAACAATGTTGACGATGTGACTTGATTTTGATTTTTTGTATAAAACACTTTTGCTCTCTTCCATCCACTTTTTTGCACTATATACTTATAAGCTTTTTAAACTTTTCAACGACAAATGCTATTTCATATTATAAAATTATTAAATAATTTCAATAAAACCTAGCAATTGTAGAAAAAAAATATTTATCATAATTCACGAACAATGTTTTAGCCAGCGAATCCCATAAATAGTAACGTTCATTTATAAAAAGTAGTTTTATGGTTGTATGGTAAGACAGGGTCTATATAAGTTACCACTTGCTGAAACACTTACATAGCTCAGTCGGTAAGTGTTAAATTCGAAATTTGTGATTACGGTAAAACAAGTAATACTTTAATTTAATAATTTGTCAGAATATTTTTTAGCAAATCGAGCTTTCGAAAAATTTTTAACGGTAAATTCATTAGTAAAAATAAATGAATTCCAGTTGTTCACGCCGTTCATAAATTCAAATAATATCGGTTGTTTGGCTGCGAGCAAGTATGGGGGGGGGGGACCATAGGTTTTCGCGGGAGCCCTCGTGTCGAGTCGCTCTTACCTTCGTCCGACGGCTAGTACGCGAGTCAGTTATCCCGTCGCCGCCTCCGGGGGAATAGCACACGCCTGATCTGCAAGTCTCCAATAAAACGGACAGTCTTTAAGTTTAACTGTGTGACTTATTCTTCCTGCACAACTCCTATCCTATACCGATAATCGCCCAGTGCTCATGTACAGACTAGATTGCAATTAGTCAGTACAAAGTTTTTGGTCCTTCGAGCCGGATCACAGTACTGGCGGTCGAATAGGAGTGCAATACAAAGACAGGCAACACCGGAGAAGAAAAAAGGAGACGAATCACCATCATCCACATTCTGTACCTTGCGAGCGGACAACGGAGAAGAAACAGGGTCAGCCCGTTAAAAGTAGAAGTCAATAGAAGTTAAATCCGAATCCGACAGTTACAGAAGGTACGTGTCGCTTAACGACTAATTCGGTGTTATTGTCGTGTGTTGTGTACGCGACGGATTAGAAGAGCCAGAACTTCGAGTACCAACTATCGGATTAGGCGAAGTAAACAAAACGCACAACAATATACAATACTCGAAGTAACGGACTTTCTTTGAAATTATGGCTTCTTATGACGAATTTCTACTGGACCAAAAGCGCACCGAAACGCAAATCGCCGAGATCGATTTGATGACGAAAGCTCCGGCCGCAGCACATTATCAAGTGGAGAACCTTGAAGCTCGTCTGGAATTATTGGAAGGCTACTGGCGAGCGTACGTAGAACGAGACTTCGCGTTACAACGAGTGGCTGAGACCTTGGCACAGCGGACATATTTTAAAACAAAGGCGTTCGGAAGGACTCAGGATCAGTACCTGACCGCAAAAGCCTGGTTTAACAAGCGCATTAGAACATTATCGACACCGGAGCAAAGCTCGACCAGCCTGCCGACACGTCAGACGCCTGCATCGGCGTTGCCGACCCAAGCGTCCCTCGAAAAAATTCGCCTGCCACATTTCGATGGAAAGCAGCGTGATTGGGAGGTGTTTAAGGAGAAATTTACATCCCTAGTTATAAACGACAAGACGATGGACCCAGTCATCAAACTCCAACATCTGACCAACTGCTTAGGAGGCGAGGCTGCTGGGAAATTGAAGGGAATCCAGCTTATTGGAGCGAATCTACAGACAGCTTGGGATACATTGTGTAACCGATACGATAACAAATATTTGCGCCTTACTTTTCAAATGCAAGCTCTGGTCAAGCTGCCGTCGGCGACTACGGAGTCCGAACAACACCTCAGCCGGCTGCTAAATACGGTAAACGAGAGCATAAATGTGTTCGCGGCGTTGACGAGACCCGTCGACAAGTGGGATGACTTGCTCGTATTTTGCATCGACAGTAGGCTTGCACCCAGCACACGTCTTGAGTGGAAAAAAGAAGTCGAGAAGTCAACAGAGACGGTATTTCCCAAGTACGCCGACATCAAGGCCTTTTTGGAAGAACGTATCCGCACATTGGACTTGGTGGACATCGACAACGAGCATGCATCCGTGGAAAACGACCGTCCGGAAGATACCCAAGAGTCCACCACGCGCTGTAAGAAGGAGTGGAAAAATTCAAATGCCCAAAAAAAGGCGAGAAGCGTGAGCGCTTATACTACGACCCAGAAATCAACGCGAACCTCGAGTCGTACGCAATGCTCGTTTTGTCGCGGGGAACACTTCCTCGGGTATTGCAAGAAATTTACGACTGCCTCAATCGAGCAACGTCGAGCACATGCAGCATCGGCACAAGTATGCTTCAACTGTTTGAGTGCAAGTCACCCCGTAAGCCAGTGTGTGTCAAAGGGACGATGTCTAGTGTGCGGGAATAAGCACCATACCAAGCTGCACCAGGAAGGGCCCATTAACGCTGCGACTGCAACTGCGGACGATACCGAGCGTCGCTCAACTGCAGCGCACACTGCCACGGAAAGCTCGATACTTCCAAAATTTACTAGCGCAAAGGTGTTGCTGTCTACGGCGTGCGCGATACTACAAGCAGCTAACGGACAAGCAGTCACAGTTCGAGTACTGCTGGATTCCGGAGCCGAGGAGAGATTCATTTCCGAGCGTATTGTGCAGTTACTGGCGCTGCACAAACATACTGCAAACGTAGCTGTCTCCGGAGTCGGGGGCACCACCACGGCTGTGGCCAAAGCACGTGTAACTGCTACGTTAAGATCGAATCACGATGCTAACTTTCGTTTCGATTTCTCAGCTCTCGTACTCCAAAATCTAACGTCAATCCTACCCCGCACGGTCGTTACGATGCAGGATCGAGACTACTTGAAGGATGCGACGTTGGCGGACCAGTACTTCGGCCAACCAGCCCATATTGATTGTGTCTTGGGCAGCGCTGTCTACGCGGCTGTACTCCAACCAGGGATCAAGAGAGGGTCATCTACGCAACCCGTGGCTCTGAATTCTGCCCTAGGATGGATACTGATGGGATCAATCAACGAGGCCACCCGGGAGAAGAATGACGACGTCTCGCTGTTTCATACAACGATAGACCACGCACTAACCGATGCCATCACCCGGTTTTGGGAAGTCGAAGAGGCACCAACTAGTCGCCGCTTATCGCCCGATGAAGAGGCGTGCTATGAGTTTTTCCGCCAAACCACAACTCGCGACGCGGATGATCGGTTCGTGGTCAGGCTGCCGTTAAAAAAAGGCCTGAGCTTACTGGAACCCGAGCCCTTGCGGAAGCCTGCCTCAGGAGGGTCGAAAAACGTTTCAAGGTGCAAATGGATTTGGCAGCGGCTTACCGAGGATTTATGGCAGAGTACGAGGACCTCGGCCATATGGAGCTGGTATTCTGCAACGACGAGAACTACCCGGACGCTGTATACTTACCGCATCACGCCGTGTGGACACGCGGGGGAAAGAAAATAAGAGTGGTCTTCAATGCCTCACAGAAGGATACCTCCGGACTGTCGTTCAACTTCTACATGCACGTGGGTCCGAAACTACAGGAAGACGTGCTGATACTAATGGTGCGGTGGTCCTTCCTACCGGTAGTATTTACATGTGCCATCGTTAAGATGTTCAGACAATTTTTGGTGCATCCCGACGACCGCGACTACCAGAGGATTGTATGGCGAGCCTCGGACGACACACCCATTCGCAGCTACTGTCTGACTACCGTGACGTATGGCACGGCCAGTGCACCCTTTTTGGCGAACGCCTGCCTGCTCAAACTGGCCGACGACGAAGAACACCGCTTTCCTGAGGCGGCAAGGGCGTTGCGACAAAGCCGATACGCTGACGATTTTTTTGTTGGCGGAGACTCTATTGCGGAAGCACTGGATATAAGAAATCAGCTCATCCAAATTCTGCAAACCGCCGGGATGACGGTAGGAAAATGGGCAGCGAATCGACACGAACTACTACACAGTCTGGACGATCAAGAAGTCGCGAAGAAGGATACCGCTGTCCAGGAGCCGGAAATCGTATCAACGCTGGGGCTACATTGGCTGTCGAGTGAGGATGCCTTCTGCTTCCGAGTCTCGGAACTGGCCACCACCGACAGCATTACGAAGAGATCAATGCTGTCTGAAATTGTAAAACTTTACGATCCGATCGACTGGCTCGCACCAGTCGTGGTGTGCGCAAAAATTCTCCTACAAAACCTCTGGATGCAGGGAGCCAACTGGGATGACGCAGTTCCCGCCAGCCTGAAGAATGCTTGACTCGCCTTCCGAAACCAAATCAAGGATCTAGAGTGCATAAAAATCCCTCGCTGGAACGGCGCCTTCAGGTCCTCTCGCTGACAGTTACATGGCTTCTGCGATGCTTCTGAGAGGGCCTACGCCGCAGCAATTTATACCGTGCTTACCTCGGACGATGGTACAATATCCACGAAGCTGATTGCCGCGAAGTCTAAAGTTGCCCCAATTAAGGTAGTCAGCCTGCCGAAGTTGGAACTGTGTGGGGCCTCGCTGCTGTGCAAGCTCATCTCCTCCGTCATTTTAAAGCTGGATCATCAACCCTCCGAGATGTATTGTTGGAGCGACTCTAAAGTGGTCCTTGCCTGGCTGCACGCGCACCCCTCGCGTTGGAAGGCATTAATAGCCAACCGAGTGAGCGAAATCGTCACAACGCTGCCCCAGGCCAGCTGGAATCACGTAAGATCTGAAGACAACCCTGCTGATCTGGCCACTCGAGGACTTTCACCGTTGCAGCTTCGAGAGGCGCAGATTTGGTGGAGCGGCCCAGCCTGGTTACGACTCCCGGCCTCAGCATGGCCAGTTTCAACGCAGCAAAGCTTTACGACGTCTGAGGAGGTCCGTCGTACGACTACAGCGAATCTCTGCACTGCCCAAGTCGACGAGTTTTCTAACTGGCTAACCACGATCTCTTCGGTAGACAAGATCATCCGAATTTTCGCCTTCATCAACCGATGGCGCTCGAACACGAAGCTGATGCCGACCGACAGACGCCTGACCTGGTTCTCCGCATCAGAATTGGCAGTAGGACGTCTCTTGCTGCTTCGATTAGTGCAGGCATCCGCCTTTGACTCGGAGATACGACGACTACGAGAGGCTGATGTTGTACCAAAAACCAGTGCGATCGGCAGACTCTCGCCCTTTTTGGACAGCCAGGGACTGCTACGTGTAAGTGGACGCCTGCAAAATGCCTTTTTGAGCGAGGACGAGAAGCATCCGATCATCCTGCCGAGCCGTCATCATGTAACGACGCTACTAATTCGAAACGCACATCTAACTACCTTACACAGCGGACCAACGGTCGTTCATAGCCATCTACTTCGGCAATTTTGGATCGTGCGCGGGCGGAATATCGTACGGAAGATTGTACGTGAGTGCGAGCGATGTACGCGCTATAAGGCGGTCACGTTGGAGCAGCAGATGGGGCCCCTTCCTGCAGTGCGAGTGAGACCAGCTCGGCCCTTTACTTACACAGGAGTGGACTTTGCCGGCCCGTTCCTAATGCGCTGCTCAGCTGGCCGAGGACAAAAGGCCTTCAAGGGCTATGTAGCGGTGTTTGTTTGCATGGTGGTGCGCGCTGTGCATCTCGAGGTCGTGTCGGACCTCTTTACATCCGCCTTTCTTGCGGCATTCCGTCGCTTTGTTGCTCGCCGTGGACTGTGTCGCGTAATTTACAGTGATCACGGTACCAACTTTCAGGGAGCAAGGGCGGAGCTAAGTCGCCTCTTTGCCCAGACCTCCGCTATGAGCCAGGAGATCGTATATTCCACCACGGGCACCTAATTTCGGCGGTCTGTGGGAAGCCAACGTCAAGTCCTTCAAAAGTCATCTGCGCCGAGTTATTGGTGAGGCTAAATTAACCTTCGAGGAATTTTACACGGTCACCTCGATGATCGAAGCATGCCTAAATTCTCGTCCGCTTGGAAGCTTACGCTCCAGTGAAGAGGATGTGACCAAGCTGACGCGAGGGCATTTTTTGATCGGCGCACCCGTTACAGCGCCAGCGGAGCCCTTCATTGAAAAGAACGAGAATCAAAACGCTTCATCGAGATGGTACATGCTGACACTCATGCGGAACCATTTTTGAAAACGGTGGAGTAACGAGTGTCTCATCCAACTACAGCAGCGGTCAAAGTGGCTAAATCCGAACCACTCATTCAACGAAGGCGATTTGGTATTGTATAAGGACGGCTTGTTGTCGCCAACTAAGTGGCCGTTGGCGCGGATCGTCCGACTGTATAAGGGTAAGGATGGGTTATGCCGCGTCGCGTTAATCAAAACCGCCAGTGCCGAATACAAGCGACCGGTTAACAAATTAATTTTATTACCCGTCAATAACGAGGCGGTCGCTCATCTTGCCGTGATTCAATCTACAGCTGAATAATTTTGTACTTGTTTGTGTTTATCTACACGCGTAATTAATCTCGGAGTCTAAGTTTGTGCGAGCCGCGTGTGTGTATGGAAGGATGATGGTTGTGATTTTGTTCTACTTATGTAAACTGTTATGTTAAGTGCATGATACTGAGTTCAACTTCTATTCAGAATCGAACTTTAATTATGTACATTGATAGCTTTTATCTAAGATGAATTGTAAATACCGAGTTTTTTTTGATAGCTTGCGCTTGTTAGTATGTTTGGGAATGCAAGTGTGCTAATTCGAGCGGTGAAATGAACACTTTTTTGTATGTAGCTTTATCAACTTAGGCGTTGTGCGTTGCCCCCGTGAGATACATTGTATTCGACGAATTTGCGCCTTATTAAAAGAAAAAGTGCGAGCTTATTGTTTGTTGTGCCCCCGATGCGTTACGAAACGATTGTCACCCGTTTCGTGGGGGCCGGTATGTTCACGCCGTTCATAAATTCAAATAATATCGGTTGTTCGGCTGCGAGCAAGTATGGGGGGGGGGGGGGACCATAGGTTTTCGCGGGAGCCCTCGTGTCGAGTCGCTCTTACCTTCGTCCGACGGCTAGTACGCGAGTCAGTTATCCCGTCGCCGCCTCCGGGGGAATAGCACACGCCTGATCTGCAAGTCTCCAATAAAACGGACAGTCTTTAAGTTTAACTGTGTGACTTATTCTTCCTGCACAACTCCTATCCTATACCGATAATCGCCCAGTGCTCATGTACAGACTAGATTGCAATTAGTCAGTACACCAGTAATGAATTGAAACGCAAATAAAAGCAAATTTCCGAATATTGTATATTTCATGATTTTAATAATTTGATGATAACTTTTTATCAAAGTACTTTTGTTCAATAACGGCTTTTTAATCGTATTCTGCGAGAAATTTCCTATAAAAATCATACATGAAAAGTGGTAAAATAATTTTTTTAATGACGATTAGACATTGTCGAATCAAAATATGAAAAATTCACGATTTTTCGAAATTTAGCGTTTTGTATGCTTTTGGTATTTCGTTGATAACTTTTTAAAAATTACACTGATTGCACGAGCATATTCTGCCTACAATTTCCTATTAAAAAAGCTAATTAAAAAATCAATTTTTTGAAGTTTTAACCCAGGTTTGACTCTTCAATTTCTGCTTAATTTCTCGAGAAAACGTATAACGAAAGATACAATAAATTTGATGTTTCCAATCAAAATGAACAACATAAACAGTTTATATCATGGAGTTTAGAAGCGAACATTCTTAAATATGAAAATCGATCGTTCCTTACGAAGAAAAATTCAATATTAGCATTTTTCAATAAAGACACCGCAAAGTTAATTATGTTAAATTAAACTTACAAGAAGAACTAAAAACGTTTATATCCATTTTAAAAAATTAGAAGAGGTCGAGATGTTTATCGGCGCTGCGTCCTTTTTTGGATTTGATGCGTGCATGACTGCGGCTCTTAAGAAAAAAGAGGAGAGAGTGCTCCGAATAAATCATATATACAAAAATTAAATAAGGGGACTTCAATCGAAATTGTTTTATTTCAATTGAATTTTAGACCGATAAATAAAAATTAAATACTTGTTTGAACGTTTAGCAAATCACCGGAATACATTGTTTTAAATTCGATAATCAAATGGCGCAGAGCTGGTCAGAAAGTTTGATGGTTACTAAAGTCATAAAACATACACAAACTTCCTTTATCTTGTTTTGGCCCATTTCCGTTTAAATTTAACCCCACGAATTCCAATTCAAAACTACTTGCGGTTTAACTCTAATTACACTTTTTTTGGTATGTGCCACCTTCACGCGAGCGTAACCTCTACTCCTCGGGCATATTTGAACCTAAACTGCGTGCACAGTCAGCGTAGTAGAACTATAACTCAGTCAAAAATTTTGCGAGCAATCAAAGACAAGTTCAAGCGTATGAAGAAATACAGAAAAATAGACGAGAGCATTCTAAATAATTCAAAATACAGCAACAAAGTCAAGGAAATAAACATAAAACCAGAGGTTATTTGAACTTTTACGAGGACTTCAAAGAAAATTGCAACGTGACTGGAAACTATGACTCAACAGTTGGGGATCAGGAACCATCGATCCAAATACTACCCTAATACAACCATCACAAATACCTTCGCGCTAATGAATTGCATAACGAGAATACCAAGCTTTGGTGAAAAAGAAAAGCTAAAAAATTATGTACAGGACCTAAGGAATGGCAGTGACCTAGTCGCAACTGATATTATGCCACAATTTTTACGCAATGTTTTACATAACGTATCAAGACGTGCAAAGGTGTTTTTCAATGATTTTTGGCCCCTACTGCTTTAAGGTTATATTTTATGATAAAATTAATAGTGCCATCGTATTCTACGTGAAAAAATACATCGAAAACATGTATCGCATATTTTGAAATAAAACTTCCTTGCCGTTAAACATTGAATTGAATACACAAAATGATGCTCGCGACACTTTGCGCCAGTCTACTCTCAGACCAACATCAAATTCGATATATTTTCTTTTATTTCGAATTTAAGGGTTTATTTCCAAACATGCAATACATGTTTTTGATGTATTTTTTAGCGTAGAATACGATGGCGCTTGGAAATTGACATTTGACTATCCTTGAATGCTACAGCATTAAATACGTAGGAGCGAAAAATTCATGTTTTTTGAAAAGTGAAACGGGTTAAACACTTGCTAATTCATATTTTATTTCTGTATTCATCGTTTTTGGGTAAATGCAAGTGTTTTCCGAAACGGGACCCGGTATTCAAGCACTTTGGGATATAAGCGCCACCTAATGTATATATATATATATATATATAACTCGTGTTAATGCACTGATCCCAACATCGGACTAGGCCCATTTTAAACGTATTGTTACAAAAGAATTTTGTGATTTTTTTCAAAGAAATCGAGACTGCCGAACGTTAGTTATAGCAGTGTAAAGAAAATCTCTATGTATTTTGTATATCTATAGATATTTCTAGAAAATTCTGAATAAAGCTATATATATATATATTTTCGAAAGCGTACTTATGCGTGTGTATATTGTAATATAGCTACCTTTCATACATATGATGCCTACGTGAATGCATTGCGTGTACTCACAGATGCAACGTTTGTGTTAACCGATAGAGACCTCGCAACTGTGCGCACTCCTGGCGCACACACGAGAAATTTACGTAAACCGATTCCTGGCGCGACAGACGATCATTGGATATCCGTGATCTCCATAATAAAAAAACAGAAACTGCTTGTATCTAAAAAGTTTGTCATCCATTAAAAAATAAAATCAATTATGTAATATTCATAAATTATATAAGAATTCAATTAGTTTTTATAATAAATCATTGTATAAATAAAATTTGTAAGTATAGGTTTCTTGTAACAACTTCTGCTGACGAAACTGCAAAGGTATGGAAAACAACGGACTTTTCTGAAATACAGACGTTACAGCACGATGTAAAAAGATGGGTATGGGACGTAGCATTTACTGCAGACTCACAGTTTATATTTACAGGTATTTAATATTATTTTGTTTAGTATTATTGTACATTTTGTAGCTCTACTTTGCTAATTTTCACCCATGCCCCCCGTATACAATTTTTCAATACATGTGAATTGGTGAGACTTGGTTGACCTGATTGAGTGATTGGAATACTGAGCGGAGGACACACCAGACAGTATAAATATTATATAAAGAACTAACACTCTTTATCGATTCATGAAGTTACAGGGCCATAAATGCTGCGACGCGAATAGGAGACCATTTTGTTCCGGGGCAGTAAGCCATCTGTAGACTCAAAGCTTGCACTGTCCACGCAATCACTCAAGCTTTCGTCTGCGACGTACGGAAAACCGCTTACGCCAAAACCTAGGCCAGGAACAGCGCGTATACGTAATAAATCTTAAAATATTATCTTAATTTATAGCGCACGCAAACTCGTTGTCGATCAATAACACTTGAACCTAAAATGTTCCCACCTATGCGTTCGCTTGACTGTAGTATGAAACAATAGCTCTAAGTTTCGTTGCGAATCTAAAATCTCAGCTTTTCTAACGCCGCGCAGCTACTCCGATTACTCAACACAAACGTCCGAGGGAGTGAAAAACGAAAAGTGGCCTACGAACACTAGCTTTGCTAGCTCTTAAAAAATACCACGTGGCTTTCGTAATATTTAATATCACGTCGAAGAACAAATTGTAAAGACAAGTCTTTCTAAGTAGCGTATTCTTGTTTGGTTTTGTTACAGGTGGCGAATAACAGCGCTCCATATTCTTAAATAAATATAAATCACTCAACCAAATCAGAACGTAGTTTTAATCTACTTCCCTCTCCGAATCCTGGCCCGACTGACAATATCCGGCGCGAGGGAAACACCTATCCGACAATTGTTTATTGACACAGTCCAGATGCTCACTCATGTCGGGAACTTCCTCTCCCCGTACAAACTCTACTGTGTTTGTACCTCCGCAAATTTTACCAATTTTCTCGTCTTCTAAAAGCTTCGGTAGCGATCCTCACTTCCGCAATCCGGACTTGCTCATCGGCCCCAGGAAATACATTTATGATCTCTTCTTTGCTCTACTGATTCCTTTCTACATTATCTTGCCATTTTTTTCTTGGATGTAAAGATGGTAAGTATTCAAGTAGCCGTTAACGCCAAAACGCATCAGCAAAATATTGTGCAATTTTCCACTGATTTCTACTTTAAGCTGCCCTGAAGACGAATCTAATAAAAAATGACTCGGTGTTAACGCTTCCTCGTCTCGCGGATCTACAGATACATGTGTGAGAGGCAAATAATAATTCACGCTGTGTTCAATCTCGGTTATTAAAGTCAACAGGGCTTCCTCTTTCGGAGCTTGCTCATTTAAAACTGCTGCTAACGCAGTTTTCACAGAACGTATTAGTCGCTCCCACACTCACCCCACATGCAAAGCTGTTGGTGGATTAAACTTCCATTCAATATTATTTTTTAATGCAAAGCTTTCTATTTTGATTCATTTCATTTCATTCCCCTAAAATTTTTGCCATTATCCGAATAAATAGATAACGGTGTACCTCTACGCGCAGAAAATCTTCGTAAAGCCATAATAGTGGAATCTGCATTTAAACTATGCCTGAATAAGTAAAGTCCCTTACCTTTTCTCTCGCCTACGACCTATTTTCAACTGCATGGGCCCGAAATATTCTAACCCACAGTGACTAAAAGGAAGAAGCCTATAAGCTAGTCTAGTCAGCCGCGGCGGTATATCAGCCATTTCTAGATTGGCTGGTTGCGCCCGGTGCATTCTACAAACACTACATTTTGCTTTTAAGCTTTTCAAACCTTGCCGTAATCCAACTATCCAAAATCTCTGCCTTAACTCATTGATAACGGACTCATAATTCGCATCATAAAATTTCTCATGATAATCTTTTATCAAAAGTTGAGTGAACTTATCTTTTGCATCTAAAATAATCGGCTACCTAGATAACTCATCCGAATCAAAGTTTCGAAATCGCCCTTCTGCTCGCAACATGTTATCTTGACCTAGAAATGCACTTAATGGAAATATTCTATTTTTTCTCGGTATTGTTTTTAATTTCTTCAAAAAACGCATTTCCAACGTATCCGTAATTTCCTTAGAAGTATGGCATGCCATAATTAAAGTTTGATAATCGTAGTACATTTTCCCTATCGGAATAATTACCTAAGCTAGTAGCTAACTCAAACGATTGTTTAAACCTATACCAATCGAGAGGTTTTCCCGAAAATGCCTGTAACTTTTTGACTGACGTCATCTAGTTGATTAACGTCACATGACCGCTAGCAAGGCCTGTTTGTCTCACTGACGAGAGACTGTTTGCAATCGCCCTTGTTATATGCTCCTCTGAATTCCTCTGCATCAGTTCGCTCTCGACAAGCAGAATCAGAATTAAAAGATCTGTGTTAAACATGCAGATTTTATCGTTCATCCCGAGCAAAATTCGAAGTTAAATTACTGGAAATTTTATCGCGAAAATAATCATTTGAAATTCCAAGTCGTGCAGAGAATGAGTTTTTTCTAACCATGCTATTTCTCATTCTTGACCTCCTAAGAAGATCAATACCTTCATTTGTACTACTCGAAGCAGTTTCATTCGATTCGAATTCATTCTCTGATTCTACTCTTTCTCTGTTGAAACTCATATCCATTCTGCTCGTCGTGAAACAACCGCATTTGGTCAATAACGAGTTCTTCCTCCCGGCGGAGGGACTTTCTGCACGCGAACTTAAATATCTACTCAAACTTCCAAGAAGCGATAGTGGTACTTCCTCTGTTGTCCACGGCGAAAACGCCGCTGGAGGTGGTTTGCTCAAGCGTATCACTGTTGAATGTTGGGACGACTTGAAGCTAGTTAACGTTCTCAGTGGCGTGGCATAAGCCCCAGCGGACTGCGTATCAACGCGCGACTCCGCGCTGCAGATTTTCTCGCAGTTGTAGGTGCGGCGTCTTCAAAAGCACCACTGGACGATCAGCCGGAGAGTGTCCTCGCACCGCCGGCTTTCCTTTAACCAGGGGAGTCGGCGTGCTTGTCAGCCTCACCGAACATCGACTCAAACAAAGTTCCAAGCTAAAACGATCACCGCCTCAACAAAAAACATCAAAAGAAGATGATAAAAATGTCATATTATTTGTAAATGTAAGTAAAAATATAGGAACTAAATCAAAAACTTCGACTACAACAGATAATAAAACTATAGAAGTTATTTTCAAACAGGCGGGTCTGAAAGTCAATTAAAAATTTAAATCTCGCGCCACAATATTGCAGAGGAAAAAACAACTAATTTACTTATAACAAATAATAAAAACAAAATTTTGAAATATTAAGATATCACTGCCTTCCGTTATTAAGTGGCGCGGTAGCGCCACGAAGGCGAGTTTGAGAAGCAGACGAAGCCGCCGGCGCCCGTGACACTATTTACTTCTATATTGGGGTTCGGATTTTTTCATAATACAGAAAAAAATGCTTATCGTTACTGATCGTGAGTTTTTTGGTTTATTAGTGTCTTTTTTGAGTTGAACTATGATTTCCTATGAAAATATTTGTAAATAAGCCGTTTTGTTAAATAATAAACGAGTGTATATATCACGAATGCTCGGAACAGCTTTCTTTGACTTTTTCTCCAGTGTGGTAGGACCGTGAAGTTGGCTTTTTACCCGAAAAGTGGTAGGACCGTGATATTGGCCGCACAAGCTATATTATGTGTAATAAAGTTGGGTATCGCTTTCCCACAGATTTTATACATCGCATCAGTGCATGCAGGCCGTCGTGTCAGATCAGAAATCTTTGCTCAACATACTTATAACATCATGACGTCCAACAAGAAGATTCCTCTACTAAAATAAATAAACAAAAATGATGAAATTAAATTAAATCATACTAGTGATAACAATGTTACTAAGAAACAATGGCCTAAAGGTGCTAAAAATGTTTATATTTTATTTTTAGAACAAATTTAAGGTGTTCAATAAGTTGGCTCAAAAAGAAATGAAATCTCTAAAAAAAAACTTAACAAAAGTAAAAGGTTAGGCGAGTTTCATCTATTCCGCACATTATTATGCATCTCAATAATATGGTTGGCTGACCCATTTATATGTTATAATCATCACAAAATCATTGTTACCAAATAAAAATGTAATAACCGTAGATATAATTTCATTACAAATAATTATGTTAACAATAAGTAAAAATTTGACAACGAAATTTCGGATAAAAAAGAAATTGACAACGAAATTACGGATAAAAAAGAAATGAGATCAATAAAAAAGTCAAGTTTATTACCAAATTATTATTTCAACAATAATATTGCAAACAAAAAGTGTTGTATTCAATTCTGGGTTGAGTCGAATAGTTGATTATAAAACTAAAGATTGATCTAAGATTAGTAAATAAAAACTTAAGTAATAAATTGATCAATCACAAACAACTGTTATGATAAACTTACTAGGTAACTTGCCAGGCCCGTTTCATTTTGTTTACAGGTAAACAAATAAAATATATTTTTCATATTTCTTATTATGATTGGATATCAACATTTTAACTTCTTGCATTACTGGTATTCATAAAAAAGTTTTTGAGTATCCAGTATATAATATACATAATAAGTAATTGTTTATATTTGAGGTTTGATAAGAAAAATGTTGAATTCTAATTATGCATTATATCATTTTTATAAACAACAATTTATTATTAAATGCAGTTCGAATATATTCAAATAACAAACTTGAGAGTAAAGTTGTGATTATATGCACCTACTTTTTATATATGCTGATAGTTACTGCTATATAACACCATGAATAATATGAAACGGGCCTGGCAAGTTACCTAGTAAGTTTATCATAACAGTTGTTTCTGATTGATCAATTTATTACTTAAATTTTTATTTACTAATCTTAGATCAATCTTTAGTTTTATAATCAACTATTCGACTCAGCCCAGAATTGAATACAACACTTTTTGTTTGCAATATTATTGTTGAAATAATAATTTGGTAATAAACTTGACTTTTTTATTGATCTCATTTCTTTTTTATCCGTAATTTCGTTGTCAATTTCTTTTTTATCCGAAATTTTGTTGTCAAATTTTTATTTATTGTTAACATAATTATTTGTAATGAAATGATATCTACGGTTATTACATTTTTATTTGGTAACAATGATTTTGTGATGATTATAACATATAAATGGGTCAGCCAACCATATTATTGAGATGCATAATAATGTGCGGAATAGATGAAACTCGCCTAACCTTTTACTTTTGTTAAAAGTTTTTTTTTATAATTATCTACCATTTTTGTTAAAAATTATTCGAATGCCATTCGACGAGATATTTATATATATATATATATATATATATATATATATATATATATAAGCCTCAAACTTTGTAAAATGGTAGATAAACATAACGGAGGACAACGATGTCATATTTTTTCTTAATTTTGTTTTTGTTATCTGTTATAAGCAAATTAGTTATTTTTTCGTCTGCTATATCGTGACGCGAAATTTGAATTTTTAATTGACTTTCGGATCAATTGGAATATGGGCTCGGTACCTCATTAGTTCCACGATTGGTGACTTGCGTACTTGCAAAGATATATTTCATTTACGAAAACACATAGTAAATGAATAAAATTATATTTACTGAGATTGAAGTGTAGTTTTTCTTTCAATTCTAAAGATAATTTCTTTTAATTAAATGCACCAATTAAAAGAAAATTTTAAAGTGAAATTTCAATTAATTCTGATCACTTACAATAGCAGATTGGTATTTCAACAACTTGTTCATCACGAAAGGTGAGGTTAAACATTTATAACTTAATAAGTGAGAGTGTTAAGTAGCCATTTGAAAATAAATTCGTTGATTGCCACTTTTTTATTTTTAATATTAATGCTTCGCGAGGATGAGGATGTGGCCAGGTATTAAATCACCAACCGCTCGATTTATGAAAATATCAAAGATACTCTGAAGACTTTCTTCACTTCTTAACACTCTGGGTTGCTGGTGGTGCCTGAGCGAATGGTAGCTGGCCCTGCATTGTGAGTGGAGCGTCAGAGGGTGGTTGGTCGGCGACCTCCAGATGCGCCGGCTTGAGGGAGCAAGTCGAGAGAGTCTTGGCGATGCCGTTGATGTCGACCACATAATTCTGCTCGCTGATGCGCTGGAGCACCTTGTGTGGCCCCGTATAGGGCGGCTGCAGCGTTGATCGGACTATGTCGACTCTTCTAAACGCGTGAGAGCAGGAGCGGAGATCGCCATGGAAAAACGGCGTGCATGGAGGCAGATGTGTCGAGCCTGGCGCCGCCTAAAGTTTATTCATTAGGTTGCGCAGGTACATTGCGAAACCCGGTGCGTTGACGCGCGGATGGCTAGCTGTAACAAAAAAAAATCGCTTAACTCGCAGAGTCGAACCGAAGAGCATATCAGCAGGGGATGCTTGGAGGTACTCCTTGAAAATCGTTCTTAGTCCTAGCAGGACGGCTAGGAGTGCTCACGGCCAGGGTGTTGGTGCCACCAGCCCATTGGCCTGCGGGTTGTATGATGTTTCATGCATCCTGTCAGCACCGATGATGTCAGCAAGGACGGCGAAGTCGACGATGGTGAGATAGTACTGGTAACTCGAGCACGATGGGAGCTTGATGAGGTCCAGGTGCAGGTGGTCGAAACGCGTATCCAGAGCCGCGAAGGCCCCTAGCGCTGCTAGATTGTGTCGATGGACTTTGGAGAGCTAGCAGGCTTGCAATCACGTGCCCAGCGTGAGATGTTCTTCCTCATGCTTGGCCAGAAGTACTTGTTAGCTACGGTTGCTGTCGTGGAGCGAACGCCAGGATGTGAGAAACCGTGCAGCGCGTCGAAGACAGTCTTCCTGAGTTCGTGCGGCACGTGGGGATCACGGGCGTTGCACAGACCCATCGATGACCTCGTGAATTCAAAGAGTCCAAATGGTGTAATAATTACAGTCTTGTGAGAGTCTTCCGGTGCAATCGGTAATTGATAAAAGACCTTCAAGTCTATGACTAAGAAGGTGTCACCGCGAAGATCGACCAGTAGGTCCTCGATAATCTGTAGAGGATACCTGTCAGGCACGATACGACTGTTTAATTGGCGGTAGTCTCCAGTTATTCGATAGGAGCCATCAGCTTTTTTGAATAGACATAGTGGGCTCGCACAGGAACTATCCGAGATGCGGACGATGCCCATTTCCAAAAAGTGGTAGCATTTGTTTTTTAAACACATAATTTGTTAATGCTTTAGAGGGACAGATAGTGGGAGATGCAAGAGCGCATCCATCGAGGGTGGGAGGTGGAGAGAGAGTAGACACAATATGCTTACCGTACTCAAGCGTTCCTACTCTTCTCCGTCTCCTTCATGGAGTAGAGACATTCACAAAAAGTGGCACCACATAATCTATTTTTAAATCATTCTTAAATATTAAATTGTATGAAGGAATTAAAAAGAAGCAGAACTGTGATGAAAAGGTAAGTAAATACACACAATTAATAAATTAATTTTCAATATTTATTTAGCACGTTTAGCAAATTACACATACGTAGAGACGCACTTTTATACAATATATATACAACTTCATCTTCATGAAGCGCTTTTTTGATTTTGATACAATTGAACACGAGCATCAACACTCGCCAAAAAACTTACCAAAATCTCACGAACAATTAACATATTCCTTTACAATACATGGTGTAAAACATTTTTCTTTGCCAACAAGCATATCATCCTTACTTTTATTGACAATAAATTTCACAAGTTTTTCTACAACAATGCTCACACTACCACATATATAATCTAAACAGTCGAGACGCAAATCAATGTACTTTGATATACAATCATTTAAACACTCAAAAGTTGACTTATTCAGCATAATATATCGTCGAAATCTTCTCGACATCTTGGTTTGATTGGCTCTACCTAGATGATTACGTGTAAATTTGATCGTCCATCCGGTACGATAAACTATTTTACCCTCAGATCATCAGATCCACCAAAAAAATAATTGAAAATATCAACGAAATTGGACTTCAGCTCTTCCCAATCATCAAATGAGAAGGCAGTACCGGTAATGTCCGAATTCAATAATCTTACTACTGGTTTATAGTATTCGTCGGCCAATGAATCGTATTCCAGACCGACAATGACCTTAGAATGAGACTTGTTTAGGGCATAGAACGCACAAAACAACTAGTGTGGATGATGATTAATAGACTCTTCTTGATTTTGGTCTATTTTAAAGGTCTCTTACATACAATATACTGTTCGACTACTCCTGATCGAATGTTCTGCAGAGGCTTCAAATCCGGTCTTGATATATCCTAATTCAATGATCAACGGAGGTGGAAAGTACAAACGTTTCATAAACAAGGATTGTACTACAGCAATGGCATTTTAGAACTACAGCTCTGCAAACATCTGACAATGCATCCGCCGTTTCTAGCGAAATTTCTGTCAGCATTTTACTTATGACGTGCAAACTTTCTAACAATATTATCATTCTTGTGCAAGTCATCTGCAAAATTATCGATAAACTTTAGGAAACCTGATCCGCTACTCATATAACATAAAAACATGATGCAATATTGACCGCATACATCAGATGACCCATCTTAGAGCGATTAATATGATCTAGTACAAATGGGGGATTGCCAAAACTATCAAAGTACGAGGCATCACCCGATTTATTTACATATATAGCAACCCAATGCATACTAGGTTTCGTGTGATCATCGCATTTCGTGCGACCGAATGCGCGACAAAATTTCCAATATTTGAAGACTATCCATTACAAATTTCATCCACGAAAACTGAATATCTATAATGCATCTATTATTTTATAGCTATAAACGGTGATAAACTCAAGACACAACTAACTCTTCTCAGATGTTTCTGGTATGTAATATATATACATGTAATTCAAGAAAGCGAGATCTATGCGTGAAAATTTCAACCACTAAAGTCGATGATTGATTAACTGTCTAAATCGCTAAAAACATGCGAAATAAATATCGAACAACAAAATAAGCCCAAAATAAAAATTGTGGGAATAGAAAATGAAACAATCATCAGTGAAAGCATCTAGAGAACAGTGGTAAAGTACTACATATGTATCTCAATGCAAGGAATAAAACCAGCACAGTACTCATCGAAGTCACACCAGAATCGTATAAGTACATAAGAGGAAACAAGAATAAAGTGTTCTTTGGACATCAATATTGCAGAGTGTTTGACCTAATAAACATAAATCCTTGGTCCAATGGTAACCATAACGTGAGTGAATGTAATAATGATAAAATAATATGTGTAATCTGCCACTTCAACAACACTAAGTACAGATAGACCAATATCCATAGTTAAAAATATCGCGAAAATCCTTGAGAAAATCTTGTACACTAGAATCATTGAATTTATAACCAAAAACAATATAATCAGCAAAATTCAATTTGGATTTTTGAAAAATAGAGGAACAAAGGATAGACTAAGCGTCATAACCAAGATCATTTACGAGAAACTAGATAAAAGTAAGCCCATAGCAATTACTTTCTTAGATTTAGCAAAGGCATTCGATACTGTAAACCATAAAATACTACTCGTTGAGTTTCAAGCATATGGAGTGAAGGAAAATGGGAACGAGCTAATTAAAAGCTATTTAAATAACAGAAAAGAAATAGTTAGAATAGACTCATTTACTAGTGAATCAAAAACCATCAGCATTAAAGTACCCCAAGGAACAATATTAGGACCTCTTCTTTCCTTACTCTATGTAAATGACTTATTAACAAACATGCCTGAAGATTCAATATTATCATACGCGAATGACACTGCAGTATTAACAACGGGCAAAACATGGACTGAAGTTGAAATAAAAATGAATAATTATCTTGATAAGGTAGATGTATGGCTTAGACTGAATAAGTTAACTTTAAACATACAAAAAACTATATACATAACTTTTGGGAACTACTGCAATAGCTTACCTAGCAACTTTAATATAAAAATTAACAATGAGCCAATTAAAAGAGTAGATAATACAAAATATTTAGTGTAATCTTTGACGAAAATATGAAATGGGATAAACACATTGACAATATCATCAATAAAAAGATACCTACTTTTTATATTTAGTAAAATAGCAAATCATTAATCGTCAAACTTAAATGGTTATATATTATGCCCTTTTTCACAGTGTGATAACCTATGGCATAATTGCATGGGGAGGTGCATATCATAATCAATTAAACTTATTACAAACAATTCAAAACAGAATACTTAAGATTATCAATAAAAACACTTTGCAAATTAACGCACCTTCAAACATTAAATAAAGTTTTCAATTTAAAAGCCTAAAATTTAACTATTAAACAAAAGTACATCGACTTCTCCAGTACAACCCGACATATAATCATTGTAATACCAAGGTATGGTAAAACCATAAGCACCAAGAACAGCTACATCAGAGCAATTAAAACTTTTAACAGACTACCCAATGAATTGAAAACATTAGACATAAAAAAAAATATAATACTAAGAAGATAAGGGTTGGCTGAGCAAAAATGAGTGAAAAAAATACAAAATATGAATACAAATAAACGATAGCACAAAAAAATAGAATTGATACTAAACTTAAATAAAATAGAGTGATAAGACAAAAAGTGGAATATAATCTTAAAAAACGTATATTATTGGTATTATTATAAGTATAGAAATATAGAATCAAGAAAATATTTTATATGTATAATGTAAACTACTTATGTTATTGTTATTGGAGATTATATTATCGTTAATCATTTGAAAATATAGAAAAATAGAATCAATCAAATAATATAGATGGAATAAAGGCAATGTGCCTACCGACAAAGTATGAATGAGATGAAGAATATAGGTCATGCGTGAAAGTTCGGTAATGACCCTGTTTCACCGTGAATGGAATTGAATGATGGATGTATGGCTGGAGATGATACTCATAGTATTACCAACCCGGCATTAGTTTTTTTTTTTCTTTTATTACCGCCGCAGCCTCATGGGCCCTGCCAGTGGGGTCCTTCCACCACCTCTGTGTGGAATTACAGCCCAATCCTTTCTATTTCCTATTCCTTTCAAACTCCGTCGTGATTTAACCTCCCTGGGGGATTTTTCCGATGAGGACATATTTTTAGACGGCGTTCTCTGCCTAGCGCATCGGATCGGCCTACCTATTTTATCGACCTTCCCTAATAGTCCCTACCACTGCTCCGCATTTGCCCAGGCTTGCGCCTGTGAGGCAAGGGAAAACCCGGAATTACGCTGAAGGATAATTCCGGGGAAAAATCCGCCTCGAAGCAGCTGGAGTCCAGGGTACTTTTTCCGTTGAAATACTCAAAAAAATTCCGAGTGCATTCACCGGAAATCGAACCCACGACCCCTTGAGCGAGAGTGTATCCGCTAGTTAGGACGTACACCTGAACCAACTGAGCCACGGATGCTCTGCATTTACTCTTGTTATTATGTTGATTTTGTTGATCCGGACTTGCAAACAGGAATTGGCCTTCCGCTGCAGGATTTGCGACGGAGTAGGGTATTATTGTGTAAAATAATTATATTTCTGTATCTGTCGACAAATGTTTCTATGTAACTCTGGATATAAATAAATAAATAAATAAATAAATAAATAAATAAATAAATAAATAAATAAATAAATAAATAAATAAATAAATAAATAAATAAATAAATAAATAAATAAATAAATACCTGTATATGCAGAAGAATATGGAGGTTTATAGTAAAGATTTTCAAAAGATTTATTCATTATTAGTTCCATTATTCACTTTTATTTTTAATCTTCTCAACCAATTTATTATTCTTAGATTTTTTATTTTTAGACTTTTTAGTCTGTTATTTTTCTTTAATACGCTCTTGATGCGCGAAAATAACTTTGTCAACGTGATTTTACTATTCATGCAACAAGCTGTCATCATCGCCAAGGTTCTTTCGTCGGGCGCTGTTTCCACCGCAAACATACGGGAGAAGGCGTACTCTGCCAAAACTTTATCAGCTTGACGTCGATTTCCTTTTTTGTCGGCGTAAGACAGATCGTGCTGCGACACGCCTAGTCCAACGGGTTTATTCCAACTTCACCTCGTTCAATCCGTTCTGCCAATTTTGTGCCAGGTCCACAAAATCTATAACCAGGCGCATGCATTTTAAACGGAAGTGAATCAACCAAAGCATCCACAGTACTATTTTTGTCTGCAGAGTTAATGATCATGCCTTGCTGGTGCTGGCTGTCTTTTGTTTGGCATTCCCGCTCAACTTCTGCCATTGTTGCACTTGTTCGGGTATTGCCGCAATTCTATTTTTTATTGTTTTATCTATTATTACTCATTGTAAGCGAGGTATATCAGTAGCCTCCTCCACGGTTTTAGCCCCAGTACTGCTGCTGCTACTCCCAGCCACATTGTTTTCACTCGGCAAAACAAAGTTATCATTAGCGCCATCTGAACTAAGGCTTTCAGATGGCTTTCGTGCAATGCTTTTCAGAACATGTTTGTTACCAACCAAAACTGTCCCGATAATAGGTGCAAGAAGAGCAGGTAAGAATCCACCACATTGCATGGTAATTTTTTTCGTTTTGGACAAACATACATAGGATTCAGCGAGACTGCGTAGAATGTATGCGTGTTTGCGCAGCTTCGTTTTATTCTTCTTGTCGAGAGGTACGTTTCCTACCAACACGTTTAACGCACACTCGCAGATATGTCTCACTAATTTATTATCGGCTTTTTGTAGAAGAGTCTTTCTCTGTTTGTTCTTAAGATGGTAGATAGCTTCAAGTATTACAGTTTCCTTATGTTGAAAAGGATGTAGTGAGGTGGAGCCACTATAGAGAAACCAGTAGTACTAGATCAAATGAGTGTTCACTCTTACTCTTCTTCTTTGACATATAGAAAGGCGTCGTCTGGAAAAATACAGGTTCTAAATCGACAATTGTCGGGTGTGGCTTATTATTCAGGCAGACTTGGTAAGACAAATGTAAAATTTGCGATCAATCGCGTAAATTTCTAAAAGTCACTATGTATTAAGCGATATATCGCGCTGCCCTTTACCTTGATTAAATATATTCTGACTGATGTGAAAGACTGCCTTTTGAGAAGATATTGACAATCGCTTCTCCAGACGACGATTCGCGCATCAAATCGTCGATAATCACTAGCTTTGAACTTGTGTCGTTGGCGTAGCCAGAACACTGTGGTAAACCTTCGCGAAATTCTACTTTTCTACCCACAAATGTTTTGTGACCAGCATGCTACTCAGCGTAATACATGATTCTGCGCTCAATTCGGGTATCGCACATCCAATCAATATTTTTTATAAATTTTTTCTCAAATTCTGTTTTACCACAACCTATTGGACCATATAGAATAGACGCGAACGGATGTTTCTAGCGTGTATTCATTGTACATACTGACGTTCTTTACCTCTGTCTCTACCAAAATACTTGCGAGTGCGGTGGGAACTGCTGCGCGCGTTCCTATGAGGGCAGTGAAGGGGTTTCATCTACTCATAATGTTATCTTATTGAATAGGATTATGATTCTACTGACTACTAAATATTATACATGCATGTTTTTTTCATTTACTGTTTTTTATTTACATTTTGTTACAATAAATTTCAGCGGCGAACTCAATGGTATTTCCACCTTTATAATTTAAAAATAACTTCAGCTTATTGGCTTAATCAGTCATGCTTTCAAACAACTTCGCGTCCATTGCCCGTGCAGTGGATATTCCCGAAGGAAGGGAGATTTGAAATTCATCGTTCAGAGTAGTTACAATTTTCAAACCATATCGCGTTTTTACTTCTTTAAGTGCTGTCATAGTGTAACTGTGATCAACATCCAGCTCAGATATGTTCTTCGTAGGAAGAAAACCTCTACTGGCGATCTTGTTGAGAGAGTTGAAATCCATCTGAAAATATAACATTAGCATAATGATTTCAATTTGTTATTAGTTAATAATATAATTCTGATAATAATTTTTTACGTACGTTACGGTGTGAGACGTCACGATAAACGATGCAAATATACTGACAAAAAGTAGCTTACGATCTTTCTTAAATACCCATTACAGCGTAAGTTGATATACTACGTATGGTGGGGATCAAACAAAGTAGTCATAGATGTTCAAGCGAAATACCAAATGCTATGCTGAGTTGACGAAACGTGACTGCATGCTATCACGCACGAACGTGAAAAAAGTTTTCAATAAATATCACAGAGTATGATATCAAATAACTGCTGTGCTGAGTTGACGAAGTGTAACTACATATGACCGCGTATGATCGTAAAAAAGTTTTCAATATACATCAGAAAATTTTTTTCAAATAATTGGAGAATACATTCGTATTTATGTATAAAAGCCTAAAATGAGTGTATCACATTCTTTTCTTGCAACCTCATCAAAAGATTAAATAAGCAAGAGAAAATGATGAGAATGGTGAAAATGATGTTTGAGATCGACAAAAATATTGATAACTTTACAGTCATAGTTCACCAAGAATGTAAAATTGATATTGATGTTGAATCAACATTAGATAGTGTTGGTGCGGATAATCTCCGGTTATTAGAGGAAGAACAAAATTTAAACACCAGTGACCGTTCATCATACGAAATCAGTGATTCGGATAGTGAGGAATTTATAAGCTTTCCACCCACAGAACATCCATCCCAAAATTACAAAAGGTTAAATGAATATATAAAAAAATATGTTGCTGACATAAAGCCATGCTTATTACCATGTGTAACAAGCAATAATTTTTGTTGTATCTGCGAAAAAAATTTTAGTTTATGCCGTTTTAAATAAAATCAATTAAAGTTTTAAGTATAATAAATATAAAAATTATTCATTAAAATATTATTAAAAAGTTAATATTGATTGTAAGTGTGTTAAAAAATAACAAAACGTAGTGCTTTATTATGGATCAGTTGAAGAATCAATGGGGGTATGCTGATCCAAATGAAGATTGGAATAATGAGCCCAAACATCTAATTAGATTCGAACAAGGAATAGGGTTCCACATCAGAGAAGAAGATTTGAACAAGTTTTTCCAACGTGAATTTTCAAACAACGATTCCGGATATTTATCAAGTGATTAATGTAAGAATAAAGATTTTTTTTATTTAATAATATTCAGAATAATATTGTATTACAATTATGAAGCACGTTATATTTCTTCAAATCATTATCGTTGACACGGTAACTTTATGATGATTATGATTTGAAAAAATATAATTTAAGGCTATGTAAGACAATATTATGTTTTGCTTATCGCAGTAGCGCGTGCTATAAGAGGACACATTGAGTGTTGATCTAAGCAGCAAGAGCGCGCGAGAAAGTACATACAACACGCAGCCGTAGCTCTCGATCGTGTTAGACGCATTGTACTATACTCCCCCTTCCTATGCGCTGCTGGCTCGATCGTCGAAAAACAGACTTCGATCGCTGTAGTAATCTCGCTAGGCGCGCAAAAAAAAAATGTGCGCCGCATCTACTCTCTCCCTCTCTCTCTTTCTCTCTCGATGTTTAAAAAATAAATGCTGCCACTTTTTGTCGATACCGTTCCCCACCGGCTCCACCGGCATGATTAGTGATAGTGAAAATGATAGCGATGGTAATCAAACTAATGGACAAAATATAAGTGATACTGTAAAGTTAGACGTATCAAACATTTTAAGTAAAAATCAAAATAAAATTACAATAGTGCAACTGGATGAGTGTCAGGAGGATATTGATGTGGAATCAATATCAGGTAGTATTGCGCTCTGGCATCTGCAATTGCTAGAACTCGATGATAGTAAACTAATTGACTCCTTTAACAGTAAGAATGAAATCATTATCGAAAGTGACTGTAGAAATAAGGATAAAAAGCATTTTCGAGGAACTAAATCCGTATATGATACCTATAAAAAGCCACCAGATTACGCGTAAAGACATGTGTTGCTTTTGTGAGAAGCGTTTTTATCTTCAGCGACAACATCAATATTTTAAATGGGAGTTCTGTAGTAAATTTGATCAATGGATGTGTCCAGTATGTTCCAGAAAAAATAAATATTTTTGCAAGCTGCATTAAACTGTCGGTAAATTTATTTTCATATATATAAGACGAAATGAAAGTCCCAGAGGATCAAATTTGTACGTATTCAAGAAGACAGCGTACACATGATTCATTGATTTTTTTAGAATTAAAAATACATATATTTTTTTATGTCAACGTTCGTATAAGAATGCTGATATAAAAATGTTTGTTTAAAAAATTATAATATCACGCTACATAAGCGATATTCTACATGTGGAGTGATGTAAACATGTACGTGGTATCTATTTGACGATGATCAAAACTGCCAGTGCAGCAGTCAAAATGAGAGAAAGAAATACTCTCTACTACATACAATCAAACTCCACTTGCGTGGACGGTGGCTAGACGTAGCTGATCGCGCACAATAACCAATGCTATCTCTCCCCTCCCACCGCGCGAGATTTTAAAACGCTGCTGTGAATACGCAGTTACTATACACTCTCCACCTCCTGCCGACGATAGACATGCTCTCGCATCTCCTGTAGCCTCTCTCTATGTTTAAAAAAAATCAAATGCTGCCCATGCTGCTCATCGGTAGTGGAGTCACGAGGAATGTGCTTTTGACGGAAAGTCGTAGCATAGACTACTGAAGGCTCTATCGACCGACTTTTCATCCGTCTTACGCAACGATTTAACTTCGACCCAGCGAATGAATAGGTCTTGGAAAACTAGTAAATACTTGTTCTGGCTTTTGCTCCTGAGAAATTCCATCATATCGGCAGCTACGACCGCCCATGGTTTCTTCACAATTCTCTTTCCTATTGGACTTTGGGGCCCCTGTTGAGAGACTCTATACTGTTGACAAGTCAAATAGGTAGTAACAAAAGTATAAACAACGTGATATATTCCCGGCCAAAAGTACTCTCTGACTATTCAGTCATGACCATTTCTCGCTGATCGGTGGGTATTACTAGCCGGGCTTCCTCGCTGTTAGTAATGGTCCAACAACGGATCTCTCTTAAATCTATATAGACGACCATCCGCTCGACGACTCTCCACTGCGGAAGTCTGCTTGGAAATTCCTCTACCTCTTTCAGTCATCTGAGATACCACGGGACCGCAATTTCAATTACGGCTGCTATGTCATGCTCAAGCATTCTCGATAGTGCGTCTGGCACTTAATGGTTTGCGCCTTTACGGTGCAAAATGTCGAAGTCCCATTGTTGAACTTCAAGTGCCCATTTGGCCAGTCTTCCACTGGGTTCTTTCAATGATTGCAGTCAACGTAGTGCGGTGTGATCCGTAATTACTGTAAAGTGATATCCCTCGACATACGACCTTAATTTTTTTACCGCCCAGAGTAGTGCAAGACATTCCTTCTCTGTAGCGGTGTAATTCTTTCGAGCGGCGGTTAAAACGCGACTAATATAATCGGATGTTCTCCGACGTCGAACTCTTGAGTTAACACGGCTCCTATATCATAATTACTGGCGTCACATTAAATATAGAATGATTTGTTAAAGTTCGGCCCGGTAAGTACTGGCGTTACCCTTAAGGCTTTCTTGAGTTTTCCGAACGTGTCTTGCTGTTCTTCTCCGAAGTCCACTGTTGGTCTTTTCGCAAGAGCTTTACCAGAGGGATTTTTATCACAAAATTGTTTTCAATGAATGTGGCATACAACCAAATCATTCCGAGGACTCTTCTTAATTCTCTGATATTACGTGGTGGTTGGCAATTTAATACCGACGCTACTTTGTCTGGGTTCGTCCTCAATCCGTCTCTATTCAATATAAACCCTAAATATTTGAATTGGCTCACGCACAACTAGCATTTCTTGGGATTAATGGCCAATCCGGCTGAAATTAATTTTTGCAACACATACTTGACCTTTCTGAATGGATTCGATTTTCTTGGTCTATCTACGGCGAAACTTTTGTCTCACTGGCGTGTCGCAAATGAGGCGGATATGGCGGGTATACGTTGTCTGAGTCGAGGTCCGGCGGTATCAGCTCTTTCCTCTCAACAACAATTCTCAAATAAACGTAGGCGGTGTTGCTCGATGTTGCGGTGAAGCTGGTCTGTCTCGCGATTGCGCATTACATAGTTTTCGATACAATTTCGGCGGCATTACTCAATATACCTCTATACATACAATAATTCTTGTAGTCGCTCTCGTTCACTCATTCTCGGTAAACTCATTAATAATATAATAATCATATAATCATATAATTTCGTTTTGGTACTTGCTACCTTTCCTTCCGAATTACAGTGTCGGTCAGTATTGAGGATCACGTGATCTCCGACGATAGCGCGCGATGGTATACATAGTCATCGATATTGATCGACGGCCTTTGGTGTAGGGTGTGCACGTGGGTACAGGTTGGCAGCGCAACTATAGTGTCTCTTCTCTCGCCGCATCTTTTTATCGGTGTGTGGCTGGTGTGTAGTTGGCAAGCCGCGCGGGAATCAGCCGACGGATAGATTCTCTCTCTTCCCTCATCTACAACATCACCATCAAATAAAAGTTTGTGACTATTTAAGTGATAGTGGCGCATGTGTGGTGAGAGAGAGTTTATTTGTTGCTCGACGATTTACCTCGTCGCAAAAGTAACTCTCTTTTCTAATTTCCCTACGTTCAACTTCTCAAATCTACTCTTCTCTACTACTTACTTTCTGTTCGACTTTATTGATGCATTCTTGTGAACAAAGGATGCCCTGTTCAAGGGTAGAGCCTTTAAGTTTCCAAGCATCCTCGTCTACAGGCTAAAGCGCGGATCATTACTTTGCTTTTCTACAGAGTATTTCTTCTTATTTTTCTTAGCAACTTCCTCCATCAGCGACTCTTCAGATTCGCCACGTAACTCAGTGCTGGTGGCATAATTTGGCCCCATTAATTTAGAGTTTTGAATTGGCTGCTATGCGTTTTGCTCTGGATTTCATCTCTTCACGGGCAAGATTCACTAGCCTCTTCGCTGCTCGGTGAGTTTAGAATTGCCTGACTGGTTGTTATTCAACTCTTCTCAAGTATTTAATATCTGCCATTCAGCCAACGGGTTGCGTTAATAATTTTTATTTCTCTTCTCTCACCACCGTCTTTGTGGAGAAGCTCGACCAACAGGTTGTGTCAGCTGTCACAATCTCATGATGATTCTCCTTCGGTTTCTGCTCTGACGACTTAAGTAGTCCTGGACCACTCCTTTCTTTTCCAAAACTGCAACTACCATTGATAACGGAGTTACAGGGATGTCAGTTTTCACCACACCATTCAAGGCCTTCAAAGTTAATATGCGGGTGGCATCGGCCATAAAGTTGCCACCGCATTTCCATTTCCCAAGAGCCCACGGATAGGGGTATAATTCCCACAGGTTTGGAAAGTAGTATTTAATTGGCCAAAGACTTAACATTGGACTGGATTTACTGGATTTAGCGACGATTTGGTCAAACTGGCGATTTGTGGCCTTTTTGGTTACATCAATAACAGTCAATCGTTGGAAAGTCTGATGTTCTGTGGCCTACCAACTGGCAGTGATAGTACGCTCCAACAAATTGTGAAGGCTCTCTACTATTGTTCTGTCTAGGCGGTTGGCTTTGAGCGTTAGCCCGGCTAGCTCAGTCGGTAGAGCATGATACTCCGTAGCACAGCAGACTCAACGAGACAGCGCTACCATTACTCCCTGCCTTATCCACCGCCGCCAAGCAGGTCACTCGACCAGATCATCGGACCTGCATGTCGAACTTCCCGCCAGCACCATGGAGCACAGCGCTTCCTACACCGCAGCCAATGTCAGAAATAAAAACTATGTTGATAGGTTTTACAAACGATATCGCAGACTTACCAACAAAGCAAAATTTAGCAATAGATAGCTTTAAAACCAATATAAAAAAACAAGTATATGAAAACTCAGCCAAAATTGTCCATATTTTAAAATATTTAAATTTAAAATGGGAGTAATTGATAAACAACACAAAATAATCTCAGTAAATGTTAATTCTATCATTTCGAATTCAAAACGATATAGTTTACTACAATTCCTAAAAAAACACGATCCAGACATAGTCTTACTCTGCGAAACAAAATTAAATGCTAATCATAAAGTCTCTATTTCAGATTATAACATTAACAGAACGGATAGGCCAGATTCGATCCAAGGAGGAGAAGCTGGTATTTTGATAAGAAAACATATTGATTACAAGATACACTTCACCAACACACCTCACCACAACAACTTAGAATCGACTACCATCAAAATTCAATGCACAGATAACACTCAACTTATGACCATCAGCGTTTACGCGGCAGGACATAACTAACACGGTTTTATCGACGAGTTAAATCACCTGTTCACACAAAATAACATACAGAACAAAAACACATACTTCCTGCTAGCTGGGGAGATAAACGCGCGTGTTCACGACTGAGGCGACTCGATCACCAACTCTATGGAGATTATCTAACAAACTGGCTCAACTCCAATTCCATCGACCTAAGACTAAACATCTACCTACCAGCCAAACTCCTACTTAGACGTTTGTATAGAAGACGCGATAATCAACATCGTAAATTCCCCCAATAACAAATGCCAAGTTCTTGACTATGACAGTGACCACCGGGCCATTTACATGCTTATCGACCTAAGATCAACTAATTTTCAGCTACACACGGTACAAATAGAACATCCCAAAAACTTCAAAGCCACTAAATGGTCAAATTTTCAGACAAACTTTTTAAAATTCAATTAAATGTAACCGATACTCGCAATCTCTCAAACTCTGAAATAGACGATTACATCGAGGTACTTGAATCAAATATCACGAACACCATTGATACTACAGTACCGGTATTTAAAAGTTCGAACCGTATGATGAAATATGTAATTTAAAAAATTGATAAATTAATAGCCCAAAAACATAAATTAAACTCAAACCTTAAAAAAGTTAAAAGGAATTGCAACCCAAACCTTCGTGAAACGCAAACTATCATCTTGTCCATTAAAGATCAAATCTCCATGCTATCGTATGAAATTGCAAAAGAGATCTCCACCTCATGCAACAAATTCTGGGCAAGCAAAGCTAAACTAATCGACTACCGCAAACCAGACACCTTCTTTACCGAAATCAATCGCATGTTCCGTCCGAACACCCAATCCACAATTAAGCAACTAGTAGTTAATCAAAACAACCCCCGATGTCTATCAGATCTCAACATATATTCAACCACGGCCACGCGAGTTAACGATAATATCATCATTACCGAGGATACCGAAATACTCGTCATCATAGGTTGGCACTTTGAGAAGATTAACGCCGCGAAACCCAGCGTTGATAATGACCGCTTATTCAAAATCATAGAATCAGAACATAAAACACTCACGGATGAAATACACAATAGAAAAATAAATAACTCCACTATTACAAAATTCTCTGACATTCATCGGACCTCTAACCCCACCCGCATAGATAATTACAAATTTTTCTATTCTCCGTAAGAAGTTCAACTCACCTTAAAGGGCATTAAAAACAAAGTTTTCTCCAGTATTGATAAAATACCTAACATTGTACTGAAACACCTCCCTAACAACTACGTAAAATTCTACCTATACACAAAAAGGGTAAAGACCCAACTAACCCAATAAGCTACAGACCAATAAGCCTAATGCCAAATATTAGCAAAATCTTTGAATCCTTATAAAACAATAACATCACCGAACATTGCATAACCAACAACATCATACCCGACGAACAATACGGCTTTAAATTCAAACACTCTAGAGTTCATGCCATTAACCGCTTTCTCACTGATACTACCAAACACCTAAACAATCATGAAATGGTCGCAGTTGGTTTTATTGACCTAGAAAAGTCCTTTGATTCTGTTTGGCTTAAAGACCTTTTTTATAAGCTGATTAAAAAATTGTATTTTGTTGTTTTAATTGTTTCACAATCAACGCGTTAAATACTTAGGTATGCACATTGACCAACTCCTCCGATTAAATAATTATCTCGACATACAACTCGTTAAAGCTAGAAAAGCTTTATCCGAAAAAGTTTATCCAAACTTTTTTATAACAAATATCTCGAACCTAAAGCTAAAATTATATGCTACTGCTTACTAATCCGACCCATCTTATCATACACCTGTCCTCTGTGGTATAACTAATGTGCATCCTCAATGGGAAGGAGCAGGGTATTTGAACGAGCTTGTTTGCGCGCATGACTATCCAGTGAAACTAATTATAAAAAAATGCTAAGCAACC
Organism: Muscidifurax raptorellus; assembly: GCA_020010945.3. Classification (NCBI taxonomy): domain Eukaryota; kingdom Metazoa; phylum Arthropoda; class Insecta; order Hymenoptera; family Pteromalidae; genus Muscidifurax; species Muscidifurax raptorellus. The sequence goes on from JAHUUD020000043.1 coordinate 474,960, forward strand.
AAAAAATTTAGGATAAAGCCGACATACCTTGTTTCGATAACCTCATAACTAAAATCAATCGAGATTACTTTGCAAACACCAAAAAAGTCACGTCGAATAGCCGCATAATAGGAATAACCGAAATAGATACAGACTATATAGAAAAATGTAAGACATCTGGATACTCACCGCCGGAAAGCTTCATTCTCCCCAACCACCAGGGACTTATTCAAGATAATAATAACATTCCAATTATTTACCATTGGTCTCGCCATAGATGCAACACAAAAATTTCTCCTGGCTACGAATCTATACCCGTTCTAAAATACTCCACTGCTATACCTGCTCGCGACTTTAATGACAAATCAAGATTGTACAGTAACAAGTATTGGTGGCTTGCAGAAGACAGTAAGTTTTTCGACGAAATTCGACGCAGAATAATTAATCATCAGCCTTTACGTAATTGATTATTATTACCTCTTTTTACACTCAATGTAACTCCGATTCCAGTTTACGTCAGCATGTTGCTCTTGTACATATTGTTAATTAGTAAATAAGTAACCAGAACATTATATTTCTAGTTCACCTAGCTTAATAGCCGTTTCAAGCACAAGTCACGATAACTGGATTTTTATACATTTTTCCTAGTTTCTATAAAACGACAACCACGTTACGAATCATTTACCTTGTAATTACTTGTGTCAGCACACAGTAACACCGAACTCTAACAATCCCATTGAACTTTCTCAGCTGCGGTCCTCAGCTTATACCCTCATTATCATACCATTTTTCTTACGTTTTGTACGTACCAATATCCAAAAAAAAAGTAGAGCATGAGATTCTTAATCTTAGGGTTGTGGATTCGGATCCCACATTAGGCGCCACTATAATGTGGTGATTATCCGTGATTAGGCCACGAACTGAATCACATACCTCGTTAATATTTTTCAATATTTTCCCGATCGAATTTATTTGCGGCGCCAGATAAGAATGATCACTTTAACATTATCACAAACACAGGCTCGGCTACTTCAGACCCTCTTTCTCTAAAGAAGTTCGGCCGTAAGAGGGGGAGGGAGAGAGAGAGAGAGAGAGAGAGAGAGATCACGATAATCACCCGGAGAGAGTTAAACCATCACTGATGGCTGTTCTCTTCCAGAGGTGTGATACTGCGACACTTTCTTTGCCCTGAACACGTGCGATCCCACGCTACAAGCACGTCTTGCTCATTCTCTTTTTGCTGATGTTTCAAAATTCACAAACAATATCTTTGACCAACTCCCAAAACATTTGCACGTGTATTAGAGCCTGTACCGTGCAGCTGCATTTTCTTACTCATGCTTTGTTTTCTATAACAGCGCAGCTGCATTATCTTATTCATACTTTTTCGCTGATTATCAAATACAGAGAAAAAGAAATTCGGTAATGAAACTGCTTGAGACCCAGGACAAAATTGACCAAAATTCACGATTTTTTATGTCTGAATTTCACAGGATATCAAGTGTCGTCGATAAGCTCGAGCATCGTGAAGACCGAGCTCGAGCACTGTACACGAAGTCTCCTTTTTTCTTATCGCTTCTTTCCAATTTACAATTTTAAAATTTCATAAATAGTTACGAAAAATTAATTTTACCCCTGGCTATGGGGAAGCACCCCTACAAGCGATTCTCATAAGAGAATGAAAATTCCGTTATTTTTTCGATATCTCCAATATTTACGGAGATATCGCAATCTTTTAGCTTTTACCTGTTTAGCAAAAATTTAGTTTTCAACCTAGCGCAATGATTTTTGGACTGTAGGTGTATCTTAACGCACTCTATCAATTGCCATTGAAAAACAAATAAATTTACCAAAATTCGCGGTTTTGTTATGTCTGAATTTAGCAGGATATCAAGTGTCGTCGATAAGCTCGAGCACCGTGAACGACGATCTCAAGTATTTTTTATAGCGCTCTCTGTTTCTTACCGCTTATATCAATTTACAATTTACAAATTTCTTCAATACGGAAAATTGCGAATAGTGCTTAAATATCGATGTGAAGAGAAAAAAAAAACAAGAACGTACTAGTGCATGTTTGCGTCTGCGCTGTGTATCAGATTGCAGTCAGTTGTTAACATAGTCATCACTACTCATTATTCCGCGAAATTATTGCTTTCAGTTTTTTTCATGTCAGCTCTCTCACCATGTGTGCTGTAAATATATCTTCTACTCGACATTGTTGCAAATGTCATTCTAAGAAGTCTATAACCAGCGAATACCAGAAAATATATGCACACGTGCACATGTACAGCCAGTATGATCCCCCCGAGATGTACTGTCTTTTATTAGCAGTATCAGCAAAAAAAAAAGCGTTGCGTTTTATGCTGCATTCCCACCGTGTAGACAGAGACAATATTCAAGGAGCTACACTTGCACGTTTCGGCAGTTCCACTTTGAATAGTCAAAGCATCTCTGTCAGAATGATTAGGGCAAGTGTGGCACATTTAGCCAAAGTTATCGGTCAGGCATTGAGTATCGCGAAAGATCGAGACTCACATATTCACACAATGTGTGGCAGAGTGTGGGCCTCAGACTTACAGAACCAATCTGCAGAGGTTTTATGCAGAAAGCTGCATTTTCTCTTGCTGCATTGTAGAATAACCACGGTATATTACATGTTTACCGTCGGTCTATTCCGTAATCCAGACGTTCTGTCGATTGCTCTCCAAACAATACGACAGCGCAACGATCATGGGCACCCGCTAGCTCGTGCAATGTTTCACTGTCAAGGTAAGTATCAATTACTTTTTTTTCACATCTAAACTCTTAGAATATTATTATTTATTTCAATATTTTTTCATCAACATTATTTCAGTGATTAACCAGATGATGAGAGACACCGAGGGTGATTCTTTCATTATGGTGTGTGATGAGTCGATAGGAAACGAGAATAATTGTAAGTATTGAGCCAATTAAAATACAAATATTAATTTTTCATTTTAATTAAATTATTTTAATTCTCTCAATACTTAGTTTCAGAGCCACGTGCACGTATGACGGATCAACAAAACGCTGTACACTTAGTTACAGCCAATTGTAAGTGGTGAATATGTTATAATTAAAATTTTTGTAATTATTATTCAATTAAATGCACATTCTCCATTTTAGTTATAGACGCTGGACCATCAACATCTAGAAATTACCACCCACAGTCATCGGACCATCGAGGAGACTCATTATCATCAAACATAAATAATCGTAAGTACTAAGTCTGTCTGTATATAATTTTCATTTATTGTTTTTTCTGCAATATAAAGGCACGCTCTAATACTTAAGCTTCAGAGAGGTCAAGAGAGAGGCATCAACGTAATCGAAATGGAAACATTGACGACGTATCCGAAAATAGTTGTAGTGATAGGGAACGCAAACGCAGAAGGCTTACCCGCAGCAGTATCAGTAGCAGCGAGAGTGACAGCAGCAGCAGCAGTAGCAGTAGTAGTAGCAGTACCAATACCAGCAATGCTAATAGCAGTAGCAGCACTGATACAACTGACGAAAAAGGTAAGACTCTTATTTACATTTGTTTAATTTAATAAAGTACATGTATAAATCGGCTGATCTTATAGATGCTCATTTGCAGACCGGTGAAGGAGGAGAGCGACCTAGATTTGTGATTCAGAATGAGGCAACGTGTTTTTATCGATATTTTGGATATGAGGGTAGAGAGATCCGTGGAATCATACCGCAGCCAACAGCCAATGCCCATGTTTACAACTGGTTAAAGGGTTGCATGCAGGACCTTCATCGGCGGCTTTGTGATAGAGGTGGACCAATGGATTTTGTTGGTGTAACCATCAATTCGGACCAGTTCAATCATGGCCCCCTTTGGCTATCATTCAGACTTATACGGGATTCTCAATTCGAAGATCTTTGGGAAATATTACACAGTGCTATGCAAAGTGCGAACGAGTTCAATGTAAATGAACGGTTATCCGTTAATTGTGGTGTTGTCAGAGGTGTGGACGGTCGTGGACGAATTCGTTTAACCGAGGAATCGGTGAAAAAACAATCTATATTAAACATCAATAACGATGACAATCTTTGTCTACCGCGAAGTTTAGCTGCTGTTTATGCCTATGCCGTCAGAGGTCAGGTGCGCTCAGGACTGCTTCACAAATATTGGAACCAGATTCGTCAATCACAAGGAAGAATTCAAAAAACTGCTGCCACAGATCTTATGAATTTGGCAAACGTTCAAGTGCCGGTGGAAGGTTGTGGACTAGCAGAAATCCGTAAGTTTCAAGATTACTTCGCTACTAGCGGTACGGCAATCGTTGTTTATAATTTTTCATCGTTCGCTCGTGAAAATCCACCAATCTATGACGGCACACGATATGTCAGTGAAAATCATGGTGATGTTATACACGTATTACGCATAATGTATCACGACCAGACAAATCATTATCAACCAATATTAAATCTTGTTGGAGCAAGTGGTAGCAAGGGCTACTGTATACCATGCAATATAAGTTATTGGCGAGCCGAGGAACATAGATGTTCAAACAAGTGCTATAAGTGCATGTCCGTGCCACCGTGTAATACAGCGGAAAATCTAAAAAAATGTAATGCTTGTTTAAGATTATTTTTTGGCAATGGTTGTTTGCAAAATCATCTTAAGATAGGATCATATAATAAAAGCAGTAATGTATGCAGTAAAATAAGACTGTCAAATTTGTTTTAAAATAGTTCAAGTAAATAAAAGTCAGCCGCATGAGTGTAATGTATCTTTTTGTAAAACGTGTAAATCAAGATTACCTATTAGACACCTGTGTTACGTACAACCGATCAAACAGACACAGCATGTAAGACCAGTCTTATTTTTATTTTACGACTTTGAAACCCAACAATCTCTTCGGGTGCTGGGCGACGATGAGAAAAAAGTGCACGTTCCAAATTTGTGTCTTGTACAGCAAGTATGTATCAATTGCATAGAGATTGAAGATATTTCAATTAGATGCGAGATGTGCGGTATTCGGGAATACATATTTAATCGCGACCCGGTAAAGCAGCTTGTTGATCTGGCATTGGCACCAAGAAGACAATTTCAGCAGGTTATATGCATAGCACACAATGCCCCGGATGTTACAGGATAAACAGAGATATAGATTTGAAAAGTGGTGAATCGATGGATGCCAGATACGAAAGAACATTGGCCATTAGCTATAGGCTAAAGATGGCAAATTACCAGTTGATTGAAAAATGGGAGTGTCAGTTTTAGAACGAGATCTCACAAAATGAAGAACTTTGTCATTTTGTTCGAGAAAATGTGGTGAATGTAAAAAGGAAAGTACTTGATCTACGTGATGCATTTTTCGGTGGACGCACAGGTAAAACAGTCAAAGTATTTGATTGTCAAGGCGAAGAGAAGATCAGGTATGTTGACGTGTGCTCACTGTATCCGTTCATTTGTAAACGTGGCAAGTATCCCATTGGTCACCCGAAAATTTATATCGGTCAAGAAGAGTGTGGACAGCTGATAGGGCTGAGTAACGACATTTCACAAGTGAACGGGTTGATCGCTTGCGATATACTACCACCACAAAATCTATATCACCCATTATTGCCAGTAAAAATGCATGGTAAATTGATATTTCCTCTATGTCGGACATGCTGCGAGCAATTAATTCAAGAAGACAGCCCTCATGAAGATCGTGAAGAGCGTATACTACGAGGATCTTGGGTTTCAGAAGAGGTGAAGGCTGCTGTCATGTTGGGATACATCGTCAAGGTTGCTCAAAAGGTCGCGGCGTCGGGATACCCACCACACTGTATCACAGACGAGGATAAGGATCGCTACGTGAGAGAGTTGGAACACGACGTGGGTATAAAATTGAACAAGGATGATATACGTTTCAATGCTGGATTACGATCTGTGGCTAAACTGTGTCTAAATTCTCTATGGGGAAAGTTTGGTCAACGCGAGAATTTAACAAAAACAATCGTGGTGAAGAATCCAGAGAATCTTATAAATTTACTTACCAATGCAGAGGTTGAAGTTAAGGTATTCTACCAGTGAATGGCGATACACTCTACGTCAATTGGTGCTACAGAGACGAGGCTCTGTCATCCTCAGTATCGTCATCAATGACAAACGTGTTCCTCGCTGCTTTTACAACAGCATATGCACGTCTAAAACTGTTCCAATATCTGCATGCCTTGGGTCCACGAGTTCTCTACTACGACACTGATTCGGTATTTTACATTAGCAGAGGTGAAATCGGTGAATACGAGTTGTTAATCGGTTCGTCACTGGGTAGTCTGACAAATGAACTAGCCGACAAGGGCCCTGGTGCATATATAACGACCTTTTTGTCAGGTGATCCAAAGTTTTACGCGTATAAATGTAAAAAATCGGATGGTGAAGAGGAGTGTATATGCAAGGTTAAAGGGATTCGGTTGAACTATACGAACAGTGAACGAGTCAATTTTGATTCGATTCGAGAGATGATCGTTTCTCCACACCTGGATATAGTATTGACGAATTCCGCTCAGACAGAGACGGAACAACTACAGAGTTAGACAAAAGTTACCCGTATGGCTATAAGATATCGGTAACTGACAGCCTGTAGTTACATGTGGCGAAAACTTGTGTATAGACGACACTACAAAAGAAAAAACTATTTATTGGCTGAGAATTGTGTTGACATCGCGCTGATTGGCCACGACACACCACCATCAACCTAATTGGACAAGGTACGTTGCCGTCGAGCTCATTGACTGTTTGTACTGATGTAGCTGGTGGTGGTGGTGGTGGGCGGTCACAATGATAGCGCAAGTCGTGGGGGGGTCTATATTTAAGTCAACGTGTTCACACTGCAAATTACTAGTATTTGACTAGCTACACGGTATAGCTTTAAAGAGGAACTACACGATTTTTTTTCATCTATTTTAAAAGAAAAAGTATGTATATCAATTATAATTATTATTATTATTTAAATAATATAATAATAAAATGATGTACATTATATGTTTAGATGGATTTAGAAGGTCTAAACAAGATTGCTAGTAGAGGTTACCTTCCAACGAAGAAGGTATCTGAGCTGGAGGTTGATCGTCATCACATGGTGACGGCACTAAGAGAAGTCAAGACACGTTTTGGCTCGAAGATTGTGGCAGTTCTCGATGAAGAATTCCAAATTGTTCTTCCTTCTCAGGTATCTTCTGCACTGACGAAGGATATTAACTTGTTCGATAAGCTGAGTGCCCAATCCAACAAATTACAACTTTTATTAGATTATAAGGGTAACAACGCTATTGAGATTACCATGGTGTAACTCTTTTGTGAATAAAAACTATAAATATGGAAAAACGGTTACGATTTCAAGAGAAATCAGTGGTTCATTCAATGTGTGTATGGGAACAAATAGCCCGTGATCGAGAGAATTTTTGAATGAGAGTTTTAAGAACTAATAGCATTATTACTGCTGTACTTTTAAAAAACTCAAAAAACTGTCTATTAAATAACAAATTGTTTGCACTTATAATTTTTTTCTAAATAAATGTATTTTTTACTTTCATTGTTTCTTCAAATTTCTTAATCCCTTATACCATACCTAATTCTTATGCATGTGGATGAAAAAAAAAACTTCTATTGTGTAACTATAGATGGCACTGTGTTACGTGAAAGGTGATTGGTCGGTCATCACTCCATCGCTAACCTGATTGGTTGGTTGGTTGCCTTATATGTGAAGGTTAAAGTGAAGTGTTGGTTACATGATTGTCTCAGTAGCAGTTATGGATATGCGATGGAAACATCCGTTTACCTCCATGCTGTGTGGTCCTACAGGATGTGGTAAAACGATATTTGTGAAGTAGTTCCTAAAGAATATTGATCATCTGTGCGATACCCAAATCGAACTTGTCATTATCTACTACGCAGAGTGGCAGCAGAGCTACAAGGATCTTCAAACCAAGAAGGTGGAATTTCGCGAGGGTTTTCCGCAGACTAGTGACTGGGCTAGTGATTCCAGACCGAAACTCGTGATCATTGACGACTTGATGCGAGAATCGTCGTCGAACGGTAGTATAGTCGACATTTTCTCGAAGGCCTCCCACCATCACTCGCTCTCGGTGATATTCATCACACAGAACGTCTTTCATCAGGGTAGAGGACAGCGTGATATATCTCTAAACGCACAATACATTGTCGTGTTTAGAAATTTGCGAGATAGATCTCAGATACAGCATCTGTCGCGTCAACTCTGTCCCGAGGATCCACGATTTTTGCAAGAGGCTTACTGGGACGCCACATCGAGACCATACGGATACCTTCTGCTGGATTTAAAACAGACTACACCGGACAACTGCCGATTTCGCACCTGTATCTTTCCGGACGACGAAGTGCACTACGTCTACATGTCACGGAATAAGAAGATGAATAGTGGCGACACATTCAATCTGGTACCAATCGTCTCCTTGTGATGGGTGTGTCTAAGGGATGACATCCCTTTGCGCGTAAGGACGCTGTCATTTTAAAAGCGCTGTTCCATTTGAAGGATAAACAGCGAAAGGCTCTCTTGCAGACGGCTGATTCGAAATTAGTGCGTCATATTTGTCAGTGTGCTTTGAATGTGTTGATCGGTAACGTGCCGTTGGAGAAGTCTCACAAATCACGCTTACGCAGGCATGCAAAAACACTGCGGAAGTTAGCCGAACCTTGTGTGAGCCTGTCGAAAAAGAAAAAAATCATTGTACAACGCGGTGGTTTCTTACCAGCATTATTAGCTCCTATTATTGGTACACTGTTGGCTAGTATCATTAGTAAGTAGACGACATGGAACACGCTAAAAAGATGAGAATGTTGAACGTCTCCAGAGTGTGCTAGCAAATAGCGGGTGCAATAATGCTGCTAATATATTAAAGACTGTTCAAACACCCGAAACCGTGATGATTAGACTAGATGCTGAAATGAACAACATACTGAATTCATCTACTTGCAAAAGTGAGCGGGAAAAATGGACACAATATCGTTCTGTGCTGCAGTGTTATCTCCAACTCAAGGATGTCGATAACTATGATAAGATTAGAAAAAAGGAGGAAAGAGATAACAAAGATTGGTGTCAAATGCAAAACAACAACCATGATGATGATGATGAAAACGACGACAATTATAATGACGAGGCACAGCAGCTCGAGGAAGAGGATCGAATTGATGCGAGCATCATCGAGAGCGTGCCTACAAAGTACAGGCGACACGCTGGACAAGTATTGCGTAAATTACGTGTTAGTGGGAATATTGCCTGGGATGCAAATGGTACCGTGACAATAGGTGGTGTGCGTATACACGGAGCCAACATGATTGACCTGGCAAATGATGCTATGAGAAATAGAAAAGGTTCTCCGCCACCTGAGTATACGCAATTTGCTGTTGCTCTTCGAGAATCATTTATACCACGCGAATACATCGGTAATAATCGTGTTTGGAATACCATAGTAGCCAGTACACCAGGTCGGGCTATCCCGTCTGAAAATATACCACTACCACCAGATGGTGCCACTGGTGCCGCTCCACGCCAGAAATTATCACCAAGTAGCGTTGGTCGTCTAATTCAAACGCCACGCCAGGCTGCTGCCAAGACCAGTAGCTCTAACACCGACGAAGGAGACGAAAGCAACGGAGGCATAGCAGCGCGAGTACATAAACGGAAAAAAGCAGCAGCAGTAGCAGCAGCAACTGGTTAGGGAAGTGCAAAACAGTCGAGGAAAAAAGTTGTTGCTGGCAGTTCTGAAATTACATCATGGCGACGATTGAGCGGGAGGTTCGACCAGGACAAAAGATTGAAATCACCGACCAAGAAGAAAAAGAAGAGCAAGAACGAGTGAACGTGAAAAATAGCGCACTGGATGAATTGATCGATTTGCTACCGTTTGAAATGCACGTACCCGGATATAGATTTTGCGTCCCAGGTACAAAACTAGCGGAACGTATTGAACGTGGTGAAGTCGGTATCAATCCATTGGATGAGGCGTGTCGTCAGCATGATCTAGTCTACGGTGACAAACAAGGCAACCGGCACAAGGCTGATCGAGTTTTAGCTGAATACGCATTTTCACGAATGCTCGCGGATGAAACAGATGGAGACGAGCGAACACTGGCTATGATGACAGCCTGCTGCATGTTGAGCAAGATAACCTTTGAAAAGTTTTTTTCAAGAATTAAGAAAATACTGAAGAGGAATAAGAAAAAAGTACAAAAGAAATCCAAAGATAGTAGTAGTAGTAGCAGTAAAGTTGATGAATCTGTTAAAAAGAGGATTAGCAAACAACAAAAAGAACGCAAGGGGTCGAAAATAAAAAATAAAAAAGTGAATAAACAACTGATGCATGATGAGTAAAGAAAGAAGAAAGATTCGAGAACATTTATTACGCGCCTCCACATCCAGCAGCGTCCGGTGGTATTGATAAACTTTTTCAAGCTACGCGTGAGAGAGGTAAAAACAGTAATAAAAAAGAAAAAGTTAATCGTGAGGGTGTTGTAGAGTAGCTCGACAGTCAAGATGCGTATAATCTACATCGACCGATCAGACATCGATTTCCGCGACGTAGTTACAAGGTGCGAAATTTGGATGATGTGTGGGAGGTTGATCTCATGGATTTGAGATCTTTGAAAACTTACAACGAGGGCTGCAGTTATATTTTGACTGTCATCGATGTTGTCAGCAAATATAGCTGGTTGGAAGCGATCAAGCAAAAAACCTCCAGAAATGTCGCTGAGGCTTTCTTGCGTGTACTGTCGAGAAGCAATGGACGTAAACCAAAGTGTCTCCAGACAGACAAGGGTAAAGAATTCCTTGGTCGTGAGACGCAGCAAGTTTTGCGCGACAATGACATCAATCACAGAGTGGCACGCAGTCCGGATACAAAGGCTGCCATCGCGGAGAGACTTATACGAACTATTAAGGAGCGAATTTGGCGATATTTCACTCACAAAAATACACAGAGGTACATCGATGTGTTGCAGAATATTATAGAGGTATACAATCACAGTATACACTCAGCGATAAAGATGACACCTGCATGTGTGACCTTGTACAACGTTGGAAAAGTACGGGAAAATTTACAGCGTCGCTATATTAATAACAATGGTTGTAATTTACCCAAGTTCAAAGTCGGTGAGTTGGTTCGCGTCAGTCGTGCCCGATCCGTCTTTGACAAAGGATACGAGGGCGGCTGGACACTAGAGTTATTTAAAATTGTGCGAATTTCTCTGACACGTCCACCACCTGTCTACCATTTGCAAGATCTCTCAGGTGAGGACATAGATGGTGGTTTCTACGCGGCGGAATTGCAGAGTTCGAAAAAATCTGGTCAAGGAATCATTCAAAATAGAAAAAATTTTACGCAGTAGAGGTAAGGGTCGCTCAAAGGAGTATTTCGTCAGCTGGAAAGGCTATCCAGAAAAGTTCAACTCCTGGGTCAAGGCTAATCAACTTTCGCAAATATGAGGGATCAATTTTACATTATTCTGCCTAGCAACAGCAGTATGAATTATTTCGCGGAAAACACTGCAACGCATTATGTTACACAGTTGCCACAACAGATCCGATTACAAGGTTCCTGGCTGGTCGCGCTCACAGAAGTTCAAATTCCGCTAACGTTCCAACACGTGTCAGTCGACAAAGAAGAAAGAAAATTTTCCCTGAAACGAACTCCCCCCACAAGACTCGAGACGAATGAGCTAAGAGTGGAAAATTTTACAATCGCAGAATCGCTGATTCGTCCAGGAAATTACAAAGACACTCACACTCTCGTTGAGAAGATAAATAACTTAGAATGTATTACTGGTTATATGCGGCTTATAGTTGAACGTGGTGGTTATGTGACAGTCAGCGGAGTCTGTGGAAAGGATAGCTGCTCTCAGTTCAGTCACGAGCTTTGCTTATCGGAGAAAATGCGAACAATTCTCGGATTCGAGAAGGATAGGCAGATTCTCTTTGTTGACGATCAATACACCATAGAGGCTGATAGACCTGCTCAAGTTTCCAATGGTCTACCAGCCATGTTTATGATCGACAGCGACATCTGTGAACCGTATATGACAGGTGATGTTCAATCAAGGTTGTTACGCGCTGTATCGATAAATACCGATAATTACGAATACGGTACTACCAGAATCAAAAGTTTCTCTCCGCCAATGTACGCACCATTGTTATTCAGCTCATTTCAGACCATTGAAATAGATATAAGAGACGAATGCGGACAATCGATACCATTCGATTATGGGACAGTGACCGTGACACTTCATTTCAAGAAAGTCGACTAGATGAATCGCTACGAAGATTACTTCAGTTGCCAAGTTGGCAATGGCTACCGTGGGGTAGGAGGAGGAGGTAGGAATCCGTTCACCGGAGGAATTGGCCATATTTACATCGGTTCTCCATACCAAAGAGGTGACGATGGTATCGTTTCCTTCCTAGCCGGTATATTTCGTCGAGTTCTCCCGCTTATTAGTCGGGGGGCCAAAGCTGTGGGTAAGGAGGCTGTACGTACGGGTTTCAACATTGTGTCCGACGTTACGGCACGCAACATACCAGTTAAGGAGCCCTTTCGCAACCGTGTGAGAGAATCTGGTGAAGTTCTGAAAAGAAAGGCGGAAGAAAAATTGGACAGACTGATGGAGGGGTCGGGATTTAAAATGGCACGCTACGGGAATCCAGCTCAGTTACAGTTGCTCGGTGAACCCGTTACAGTGCGCAAGAGAAAGAGGGGTGTCGGTAGGAAAAAACGCAAAACTGACAGTAGTATAAAACGCAAGTCGAGAAGTGGTGTGAAAAAGACGAAGAAGAAGAAGAAGAAGAAGAAGCAGACAGCTCGAAACAAGAGCTCCAAGAGGAGGATCAAAAGAAGTAGAACGGCTAGAGATATTTTTGACAGTTAAACAAAAAAATAAATAAAACAAAAAAAAATGGCATTCCTACACACTCATTCGTGCGAGTGTTTGAAGTCCGAGCTGCTATTGTTCGACATTCCACCAACCCAAACCACAATCGAGGGATCGCATTGGGTTCAATACAAACCGATATCATCTTTGACCGATGACTCACCTATAGAATTTGTGATTCCTGGCAATAGTGATGAATACCTCGATCTGGCTCATACAATGCTCAGTCTTCGTGTAAATTTGAGATCTACCACATCCGACGAAGATATATCTGAGGCAACTCGACCAGCTTTTAGACTTTTACAAGCTCGAGTAGGACCAATCAATAATTTGATGCATTCACTGTTCAATCAAGTAGATGTGTCTTTCAATCAGAAGCCCGTGTCACCACCTACCAACGCCTATGCCTACAGATCGTACATCGAAACATTGCTGAATTGCGGACCTGCCACAAAATCCTCCCACTTGTCGACTGTCTTGTGGTGTGAGGATACGGCTGGAAAAATGAACGACACAGAAAATCAGAACCAGGGATTAGTTGAGAGACGAGAATTGCTTACTGTAGATAAATCTGTTGATCTTATTGGCCACCTTCACGCTGATGTGTTTAATCAGGAAAAGCTGCTGATCAATGGAGTTGAAGTGAGAGTACGCTTAGTGAAATCTCGCGATAACTTTTGCCTGATGGATCCTGCAGGCTCTTATTCCATACACATCGAGGAAGCGAACCTTTTAGTCAGACGTGTAAAAATTAGTCCGGGCATATTGCTAGCACACGCTCAATCACTCTCGAAAACAACGGCTGAATACCCTTTGACGAGGGTGGAAGTCAAAGCAATGACTATGCACAGTGGTATACACGGTGAAACATTGGACAATATCATATTGGGTCAGCTGCCGAAGAGAATTATCCTGGGTTTTGTCAATAATAAAGCTTTTAATGGCGATCGGCTGCTCAATCCCTTTAATTTCGAGCATTTTAATATAAACTTTCTATGTTTGTACGTTGACGGGGTACAGGTGCCTTCGAAACCACTGCAATCAGACTTTGGAGCGAGAAATCTATATGTGGACGCATATCGCACACTATTCTCCGGTACAGGCATACACTTTCTCAACGAGGGCAACCAAATAGCGCGCGAATCATACCCCCACGGATACTATCTATTTGTCTTTGATTTGACTCCGGATTTATCGGCAAATGACTCCAGTCATTGGAATTTGATCAAACACGGTAGCGTTAGATTAGAAGTACGTTTCAGTGCGGCTCTAACAGAAACAGTCAATTGTATTATATACGCAGAGTATGATAATATTTTGGAAATTGATGCCTCACGTCAAGTCATTGTCAATTTTAGCAGTTAAAACGTTCACCTCAAAGATGTCGCTACTCTGTACTACTGTACATATATACATCTAGCGAGTTACTTTGCAAATCCAGTCTCTCTCTAACACTGTTCTTATACACTTCATCCAAGCATGGACGTGATCATTGACATTCAGTTCTTCAAAGGCACCAGGCATCGAAATCTACCAAAAGAAGTAGCCGTAGTGGCTGTGAACAGTAATTTTAGTGGGCATTGGCTGGTAACACCGGCAATAGCGCTTGGTCATCTGAATGAAGATATACGGAGTTAGAACGATTGGCTCACCCAGTACCATCACGGGCTCGACTACTTTGACGGTAAGGTGTCTTTAAAGGCGATGAAAAAAATTTTAAAAGAACTTTCGAAAAGTGTGTGGAAAATATACGTTAGAGGTAATGATAAATGGCTAATGTTACATAAAATAATACCTCGTCAAATTTGTAATCTCGAGTACGATCAGGATTGTCCGTCTTTCGATAAATCATCGTCCGATGTATACTGCATGCATCATGCTGTCAAACCTTGCTACAAAAATTATCGTTGTGTACTAAATCAGGCTTGTAGGCTAAAATCGTAGCTACTGACAGGTACAAATGAAAATTCGAGCAGTGCTTTTGAAGACATTTGTAATGATGGACAGTCTTCAAATATTGAAAAACCTGTCGAAAATCCGCTCGCACACTGTCGGTGTATTCCCAGCCGATCAGATACCGAAGGTGTGGACGAAACCGACAACGTTCGTTGTAAACACGGATGATCATACGAAATCGGGTATGCATCGGGTTGCCCTGTACGCTGACAAATCTTGCAGCGCATTTTATTTTGATAGTTTTGGTCTCCATTCATACCTGATCATATAAATGGATTGCGAAAGAATTGTAAACAATTTTGCTGGAATAATATTCGACTACAGAGCGATTCTTCCAAAGTGTGCGGTCAGTATTGTATTATGTTTCTGCTTTATATGAGCGCGGGTCTGGGTTACAATAAATTTCTCGAGAATTTCTCTGATAATCTGCCAAAGAACGATGATTTAGTCCGGCGATATGTAGACTGTAAAGAAAGAAAAAATACTGACAAAAATTTTATCGGCAGCGGTGGCGGCATTGTCAAGTGCTTGCAAAGCTGCAGTTCTAAGGTGTCATTGTTGTAGCGCAAGATGATACTGCGAGATACAGCGTTTTTTTTTTCTTCGAATGTTTGCTGCTCAATCAGTGTTAATGCACTCTCTTCGTTGCCCCTCCGATGAGTGTCGTACATGTTGAGGATATCACCTCCACCACCACCATTTCCATTATTGCCTATACTACATACCAAGCGCTCGAAGTAGTTTAGTCATTTCTAAGTGGTGGCAGCGGTGACAGTAACGACATGGCGCACCAAAAGGAAGACCGGCTCCAGCTGCTGAATACCCTATACACTTTAGGCCTGAAATACACCAGCTTCAGAGACGAGTACTATGAGCCTGTGGTGCGCCTATTTAGCGACGACTCCAATGGAATTGCTTTTATTTACGATGGATAGCTGCAATTCAGAGACTGTTTCAACGAATTTTTCAAATATCTTTGTGGACCCAGCAGCAAAGACATGGCGGGTCAACAGATTTGTGGTACAAGATGAATAGCAAAATTCACACACAGTGGGGGCTATCGAAATTGAGGATAATACTCTTCCTAGGACACTTGGAGTTCTCAGCAAACGCTATTGTGCAACTATTATTATGAATAAAGTTAAGTTTCTTCGTTTGAATGAGTATATTGTGAAATGTATTGATGCACGCCTAAAATATCTTAAGCTTATAGCGGGCAGTGTAAGTTGTGTTGCCAGAGAGATTGTAGAATACATTAAGGGTGTTGATCTAGACAATATACCACTCATGAATACTGGTGTGTATACAACGACTTTTTTAAAACAAATTATTAATCTGATTGATGATAAATGGTTCGATATTATTACAGCCAGTGTGCAAACGCGTCCGAGAAAATTGAAAGACAATTTCCGTTTAGCCGAAATGATATTGTCGATATATTTTATTAGCTTGCGTCAGAGCACCTTGATGTAATTGCCGACTTACTGAACAGTCAAAACGAGTGACATGATATTATAACTAATTTTTATATGTATATCTTAACGCCGTATATCAGAATGAAATTGTATAAATATCGGGGATTGAATAAATAATTGATTATTAGTGAATATGAAAATACTAACCTTCTTTGTATTTATATCCTTACCTTTTTCTCATTTCCATGGTATATCCTGTATATATTTCATACACTCTTTTATTTAAACGTAAGCGTAAAAAAAGAAAGAAAAGAATAAAGAAAGACAGAAAGAAAAAAAATAATAAATAGGTGGAAGAAGGGGAAGGGTGACTGCTACCCCCTCCCCACCAAGGGAGCAGACGTACGGCAGTCTGTCTCTCCTCCCGCGCGCTAAAGGTCCCCCCCCCCCACAGCGGTGCGTCAGCGCAACCAGCAGTGGCGAGTTCCATAAACTGGGCGGTCGATTTTTAACAATTAATAATTAAAAAATGTCCATAATTGCTGATTTGCTAGCAGAGTTTGCAAATGTAATGCAAAAAACTGCTGAAGTTATAATAAATAAAACACTTTTTCCGCTATGATAAAATAAAAATATATAGTTTGCTTACGTATTAAGCATCTGTTATGACTAAAACTTGTATGAATCGTTTGCAAATTAATTGCGGATTATGTAAACGGGCTCGTTGATACGAAATTTGCGATAATTATTTAATAATCAATTAATATATTTTTCCATAAGCGAAACGTCAATATCAGTCAGTCCGTGTTCCACATTTTATCTGTCTCACAGTCCATCTCTCTGTATAGCAAGGATCGTCAGAGTTCCGGCCGCGGCATGCGTATGCACTCATGTACATAAACGATGTAAACACGGTACTTTAACTACGCAATTCAATTATTTTGTTATTATTTGTATTTTATAAGTAAATCAATTGTGTCAGTGATCTATACGCAGTCCAAATCAGCCCAGGCATCATCAAACAATAAAATGCAGCAAATAATTAAAAAAATTGTTTATGGAGCGAAGAGACTCCCTGTGTTGTTTATATAAGTTGTTGCTAATTAAAGTTTATATAAACAGTAACTTATATTGTTCGATTATCCCCGGGCTGATTTGGACTGCCTATAGATCACTGACACAATTGATTTACTTATAAAATACAAATAATAACAAAATAATTGAATTGCGTAGTTGAAGTACCGTTTACATCGTTTATGTACACGAGCGCATACGTATGCAGCGGCCGGAACTCTGACGATCCTTACTATACAGAAAGTTGAAGTGTTGAGTATCAACGTGCCCGTTTACATAATCCGCAATTAATACGTAAGCGGACTATATATTTTTATTTTATCATAGCAGAAAAAGTTTTTTATTTATTATAAAAAAATTAAAACTTCCGCAGTTTTTTGCATTGCATTTGCAAACTCTGCAATTTTTTAATCATTAATTTTTGAAAATCAACCGCCCAGTTCACGGATGAGCGGCGACGGCGGCTGGTTTGTTTTGACGCGTCACTGTGGGGGGATTACTACTCCCATGATTACTTAACTCACACTTTTTCGCAGGCTATGCTTATTTGCTACCTCTGCCTACCATGCCAAATAACTTGCTTTCCCCCTGCACGTATAGTGTCTTTCTAAGTTAATGAATATAAATGTTGTCCTTTTAGCTTACCTTTAACTAATAAACTTATGTTCGAAGATGTACCTTTACGGGTAACTTTCTAACAACTCGAATTCTGTAAGTTTTAAAAATGCTGTATTGATTATATTTATTTTGAACTTATTGACCTTTCTCCATTTTGGTTAAATAAAAGAGACCTACAGAAGTTTGTTATATAACTAGGTCTATAGATTAACAACGAGAGTTTAAATACAAAAAGGTTTTAGGAAATTTCAAGACCTATATTAACCAAAAAAACTAACAAATTACTTAATTTATAAATGTAATTTCTACACCGACATATTGGTTCGCAACAACTTTTCGTGGCAATGAATACAGGCTTACCTATGAGGAATCTATCCCTGAAATGGGCCTTCCTTCGAGCAAGGATACGTTAGGAACGTAAGCTAGTGCATTTTTGGAGGCAGAGAATATCGCGAACAAGGTGTCGCCTGGAAAAAAGATTTTTACTCAAAACGTTTCCCTAGAAAGGTAGAGAATAAGATATTAGGTGCACCAAATAGAAATTAAGTTTTTGGATTGACAGTGGCAATTTGTTATCGTAAAGTAATGCACTATTTATAATGTTCTCAAACTGTCAAAGACAATACTGTATAACATAGTACTTCGATAAGCAACTGCAGCGCTATAGTTGACTAATCTCCTAAAGACATTATGGCGTCAGGAATATGCCACCATGAGTATACTGTCCTCATCCACTTGCAAAAGTGTATGTGTGAGCTTGAAAACCTGCGCAATAAAGCTACTTACATTAAAAATATGAAACATGCACAAAATGTGTAAAATATAATTAGTATTTTTACAATAAAAATCAATTTTTGTAGGTTCATCGGATGGTGTTGCAAGGCTGTGGAATATTGGAACTGGTACTATCAAAAGAGAATATCAAGGTCATCAAAAGGTTATATCAGCTCTTGCATTTAAAGATGGAGATTTGTTATCTTTCTGAAATATATTTGATATTTTCAATATAGTTTGCAGACATCTTATGTAATAATTACGAACTGTAGTATATTTTGCTCGGTGAAGAATTCCTAAACAAAAGACTTTCTTTTGTAGTTCAATAGTATAAAATTAAGGGTCTTGTTCCCAGCTTTTATATAACTATTTATACATTTTTGTATCTTTATATTATTCGAGCAATACTGAGTAAAAACCGATGCCAATATATTGGCACATAGTTTTTTTAAATTAATTTATCATTTCTATAAATAATTATAAAAGTATAATAATAATAAAGGAATTAAAATATTACGAAAATCTAACTTATTACAATTTTGTAAAATCATTCTTGTTTTTTCATTCAAGCTTCCATTGAACAACGTTCTTTTATCGTATTTTTTTAAGGATAGAATGCATGTTAGTTGAAATTTATATAATTCTTGTAACTACTTATTACGATAACTTCTTTTGAAAGTTTTTGTCATTCAGTTAAAAAGTTATAAATTTAATAGTACACATTTCCATTACGTTTTTATGGCAACTCCATAAATACTTAATGATAGTGACTCTATCACTCAGTTTTTAAATAATAAATAGTAGATTAATTGGTTAGTCTCCTCAAACATAATTTTCAAAAAGAACACAGTTTATTCCCATTTTTTAAACGATTCGGACGTGTGTACACCGACCTTTTTCTAGGCTACTATTTATGAAACATCAATTTTTGTAATTCAAACAACTTGAAGAGTACAATTTATTTCGTAAGAAATTATGGCTTTTAAATATTGTCTTTACACGAAGATCAATGAGAGAAGAAGTTAAATGACGATATAGTAACGGTCGCGCTCGTCAGGTACATAGACGAGAATCTAGGTAGTAGCCTATAGAAAAGCCAGCCGAAATTGAGATAATAGCGGAAACGTTAACTGCAAACTCTGACAGTTATATAGGCCAAGATACCAAGAAGTCAAAAAGGCAATAGGTATGGATTCGCTCGCGAGCGGCATTAAAGTAGTTTTTAGAGGGATAATTAGAGTAGTCAGAAGAGTAGAAGTAAGAACATAATAGTCGCAGCCATAGTCATAGCCATAGAAGTATTAACTAACAATAGAGATAATTGTAGTAACAGTTAGAAGCAGATCGGCTAGCAGTAAAGTAATCAAGATTAGTCAAATCTCCGGGATGTAATTCGCGTCGGAACTTACAATTTTACAACAGATCTCGTGGTTTGGTCAAACTTCTTTAAAATCATAGATGAATGTTCGGACTGAACGTAAAAATTGAAAGAAGTTATCATTCTCAAAACAACGTATAAAGAAGGAAACGGTATTCAAGAAACCATCGGTCTAAATTTTAAACTCAAAAGTAACTCGTATAATAAATTCATCATAAGGTTTTCAGCACATTACTGAACAAGATGAGGAGGATATGGCATATTTTTTTAAAGTTCTTGAGTATGTATTGCTGTTAGAGAGTGATATGTGCAGCAATGATAACGTCTAGACGTAATAGCTACTTTTTTTTTCAAAAAAGACGTCTACATTTATTTACGTTGCAAATGTCCTTTCAGAAATCCTCAGTTTAACAGAGACTTGCAGAATCAACCAAAACGCAGATTTCTATTTTGAATTGTGAAACAGATGGACGATACTCCTGCTTCGCCCGTATATAACCATGATGAACCAGAAAATTTTGAATATAATGATAATGTCCAAGAAGATGATCCCACCCGTGAAGATGTAGCCGAGGTTCCAATTCTTGGAAATATTAGACATAACGAAGCAGAACCGAGAGATCGGATTCAGCCAGCAGTAATACATCGAGTAGCGGATGTGAATTTGTCAGCGATGCATGCGGATCATATTGAAAATGAAGATGTACTCAACGTACAGGCTACTGTTGATTTAGGAATGAAGAAGGATGATCCGCTAGTACTGTAATCCCATTTTTATTACATTTATTATCGTCATTTTTCTCATAGACGTCATATATGTAATTATCCCTTCTTGATGTTTAGCGTACAATCGTTTAGCGTAGACGAGAGAAGCAGATGGTATAAAGGCGTACATCACATAATATCGGTCGATGATGACGTATTAAAGTATATATTTCTTGGTAGTCAAGCTGCAGCTGATGATACCCTTCAATTTCCGGAGGAAGTGGACAACGAAAACACACAACCTATAGATCCGGAGGTTTTATTCATAATCTTGACAATTTAAATATTCTCCCTCACGACGACGATGACGCGAGTGATCCCGATGAAATCGAACAAGGACGATCCTCATGATGCTCAATTTCATGAACGCCATGGGAACGAAGCTTATGTGGTTGACGATGATGATGATGCAAATGCCGTTCAGTAACCTGTTCGTGGGCCTAAAAGGAAGCGTGCTGCACGTCTTATACTACGTAAAAAGAAGGATGTTTATCGAATGCATGACTGTCAAAAATGTTTGAAACATAATTCTGGATACCCGCCATGGCCAGTTATTTTCTTAAATGACTGCTTGACTTGCCTTGGCATTGGCGGTGAACCACATGTAGAACGTTATTATTTAAATCAATTGTCACCTTACAATATGGAGCTAGCTGTCAGAACACTTCAAAAATCCCAATAAGAAAAAGAGTCTCCTAGATGCATTCGCAGAATGTGATTAGTACTATGTAGAATGTATTGATGAGCAAGTGGATCCTGTCGTGCAGCCTAAGAAAAAGACAAGGAAGAAGTAGATGTACATTATGCTTTTTTATCGATTTCGCGTCTAGACGTAATATGTTAATTTCTACAGATATTACGTCTACATGAAGGTGAATCATAAAAACCGACGTCACCATTAATTTTTCTTGTTTAAATTGTGTTAAAGTAATATTTATTTCATTGTTCAAGCTCGAAACGCTTTACCTACACCTAAGGAAAAAAATTTATATGGATTTATTGTGTGACAATATTTAAGAATTGTTAAAATTATTATGTAATCAGAGATATACATGTTCTGCGTTTGTCGAGGTAAAATTTATATGAAAGGTATCACTGCATGTTAATAAATGCTTAATATATATATATATATATATATATATATATATATATATATATATATATATATATATATAAATCGGAACTTATGCAGACATTCTCGGACTTATACAGACGTCTGTACAAGCCCACTTTTGGTTTTTGCCATGAGGATTGGCCAAACATATCCCAACAACCCAATTTAAGTCGGTGATTTTTACCCCCGTAAGTAATTGTAAGTATATATGTATGTATATATATATACTAAGTATATACATATTTATAAAAATTTAAAAATCAATAGATCTTTAATAAATCTTACCTGTTTTTCTTTCAACGCGGGAAGGTCCTTGCATTGATAGTATGTGACTAAAGTGAAAAAAAAATGTATAAGACAAATGAATCTTTGTATCGAATTAAACTAAATTGTCTCTATAAAACGTTAACCGTACTAAGTTAGCCTCTCAGTCCGGAAAATGAAAAAGCCGGAAAAGCGAAAAAGGTAAGTAAGCATGGCTTGACTTGACTTCATTCGAAAGCATGCATTGCCTGGTCCTAATATCGTTTTTAGTTTACTTTTCCTATGCTACGTCTCATCTTGCAACTCAGCAGATTTTACAAGAGCTTGCAGAAGAGCGAATACTAAAAATATAGTAATACATACATATAACTAATATTAATCTTATATAAATAAGAACTCTGAAAATAAATTTTAGTTGTTTTTTTAGAGAAAGTTTTATTTTACTCGCATAACATAGATATTAATTAATTAATTAAAATATATTCAATTGTAATTAAAATTATACTCAAGTATTCATTAATACAAAGATTTTAATTATTAAATAAATTCGTTAACTAATTTACTAATTCTATCGTTATTTTTAAGTATATCAATTTTTATTTGTTGAATCCTTTGTACTTCTAATCTTGCACTAGTGATATTTTTCTCCAACGTTTTTTTGACGTTTTCCACGAAGTTCAGTTTTGATCTGTAAAATAAAATATTTATGTAACAAAATTGTATTAATCCAATATTTGATAATAACCTTGAAACAAATGTAGTATTCCGTATCTTAATTTTCATGGCCAGTTAGCTATTCTCCGCAAATAGAAAATAGAAATAAAGAAGCAGGTCTTTATTTCATTTTGCTATAGGCTATACTTCCTTGTAGAATTTTCAGTTTTATAGAAACAGGTTTAGAATGACATTTGAAAGTACATCAAAATAGCTACATTCTCAAAACATATTCTTAAATTAGCTAAAATAGTTATTTTCTTATTCAGGATAGTGAAACTAAACTAAGAGATCCCGGAAGGGATCGATGTAATTTGCGTGCCTGACGACAAACCTCCCATAATACCCGCACATTCCTAGCACAGACTGCAATTCTTGTTTATTGTGCGGCGGCGGCAGATCGTGAATCGCTTTCAATTTCTCGGGATCCGGCATAATTCCCTCGCGCGTGAGTACAAATCCCAGAAATGGGAGAGAATCCCTTAAAAAATTCGACTTCGCCAAACTTAACGTTAGACTAGTTAAAACTAAACTATAAACTTTCCAAAATGATGATCACCATACACTATGATAAAAGTTCACCATAAAAAGGTGAATTATTAAGTAACTATAATAGTATACTGTACATTTACGAGGAAAATTGGGTATTCTTAGCGAGTGTAATGTTTATAGGATCAGTAGGAGTCCAGGTTGCCTGAGCTGCTCGAGAATAAGAGAGTTCTCAAAACATTATCCCAGTCTGAAAGAACTACCGCCTTCTTGTTGCACGCCGTACCTTTGCATCCTTCCTAAGGAAGTCTTATAATAAATAGTAAATAATACATTTTGGAGTCGTCGTAAATATGTGTTGGAAATCTCTTTTCAGGGCATTTAAACTAAAAAATAGTATTTTTACAAAATATCCGTATGGATGTATGTGTATATGTATATGTCTATCTCAGCTCCTCTTTACAATTGATGGATTTTAATCCTTTAAGTCTTATTCTTTTTGTTTTTCCTGCAAAATAATGAGAAAAAGCATTTCTTTTCCAATTTGTAGATGCATTTCTTTATAGCGATATTTTTATTTCGTGAATTCAGTTTTTTACACCTTTTTCAATAATTTTTTTTATTAAATTAATGCAGTTAAGATACAACTGAAAGAGTGATTTTTTGAAATTGTTATATCTCAGTAATTTACAGGAAACTTGAAATAAAGCCAGGATTAAAGGGAGTGACATAATTACCTTGAAAATTCGATTTTAAGAAATAAATCAAATACTGAAAAAAGCAGCGCTAATAAACTACAATGCGCGGAAAACGTGCAAAGGGGTCGAAATCGTAGCGAGACAGATGAGGGATGAAATCCTTTTTAATCTGTTCTCATTACTGGAGTTAGTTTGAAGATTTGCTCTGAAAATAAAACTACTAATATTGTTAGTGGTTCTCATTATCTTTGTTTTGAACATTAAATAACGGATTTAAAAACGTGCTAAGCCTGCTATTTTTGCGATTTCCAGTAAAATTTTGCTGAAAATTGATGTAATCTTCATCGCCGTTTTTAACCACTTTCCCGCGTGCTATAGGGATGAATTTTTTTTTTAAATAACATTTTTTTTGTGTTCTAAATGATGGATATGGTTTTGTGCGTTCCCTTTTTGGGGCAGATTTACATTACTCATGGGCATCCTCCTTTGACATTATAATCTGAGAGGAATAACCCCCTACCTCGGAAACTTGCACCCCTTCCACTCAAACGTGGGTGCACCGATTTTCACCGCCTAGACACCTCAGCAGGGCTAAAATACCCATGTGGTACATCAAAGCGCAACGATCCTGTGCACCATCTATGGTCCTCGTAAGCGAATGCGGTTCATCAAATATTTCTTCGGATTAGCTATCCGAAACTTTTCCTAATGCACCGCCTAGCCCTTAGCAGGACTAAAACATGCGGTTCATCAAAGATGTGCATCGACTTTTTCTTTGGAAATCAAGCCTTTTAATCCCTAAAGTCTTGCGGTACATCACAGGGTTGCAAGTGCTTGATATACATTAAAATTACCCCCCCCCCCACTCTTTCAATTTTCATGATATATAAACCTATTTGAAAAACGCAATGTATTATTATTTGGCTTGATTGTATACATTTATAAAGTCTGACTATTATAAGTTTATTGCGATAATTATTAAAAAGTCTGGATAAGAGGCATACAGCTTGACAGGTTTAATTAACATTAATTTTTAAAAAATTTAAACAATTTGTTTAAATTCGATAAAGTTTGAGAAAAGAATCACTTAAAGGAAAAGAAGTGCGTTTAAGAATCTTCCCCCGTAGCCTCTTAGATTTCTAGAGTTTTCCCATCCCTTGAACTGATAGGTCTACTTTATGTGACAATTATTGTATCCACATGTCGAGCTAAGCTTTTCGGACACTCTCACTGATCCACGGAGGCCATGCAAAACCTAGCTCTCGGTGCAGTTTTAAGAAAACAATCTCTAAAAAGACTATATATACATATATATATATATATATATATATGGGGCATTCTTTGTGACCGTTACCCCCCTGCTGCCCATTTTTGGTTTGACCTAAAAATTTTCAAAAAAATATGAAAATTTGTAAAAAAGTCTCAGCTATTTGATGCCGTGTGGCAAAAATATCTTATTCAATCAGATCATCCTGAAAAACGTGAAATACTAAACACATTCATGAATAAGGTATGTTAACGATATTTCACTCGTGTTATATGAGCGTTAATTAATGAGTAAAGGCTATTTTTACACCCAGACATCATAAATATGTCTTTATGATATAGCTGAGTACAAAACTGAGTCAGTTAGATCAGCGAGGTTAAAGTCAAGGTCGTTTTAAGGTCAAAATAACAAAAATGCATTTAAGTGAAAACAAATATCATCTCTGTACGTTTTTGAGGTCATTGCGTACGAATCCGAGAGTAATTTAATTTCTTTAGGTTCAGATCAAGGTCATTTCAATGTCAACATCAGTAAAATTACTAAAATTGATAAAACCATTTTATTTAACTTTTTGTGGACGGAAAGTTAAAGTAGGTGATTAAGTAAGTAGGTAAGTAGCAATGCAAATATAGTCTCTGAATTTTACCTTTGACGTTTACCAAACCATGCACTGTTGAGGAGTTTGTTATAAAGATATAACATTTACCCTCCGATTCCCAGGATGTCATAAAATGTTGATTAAAATTTATCTACCTTCCCGAATATTCTAGAGAATAGTTATATGCTGAAGTGGCTACAGAAGTAAAAAAAAGTGAAAAAGAGAAGAGTGAGAAGTCGTAGAAAAGAAGAAAGAGAAGATACAAGAATTAGTGCAACAAAAAGAAAAAAAGAAGAAGTTAAGAAACAGCTAATAAAAAAAAGATTAAAAAGAAGGTGATAGAAGGAAAAAGAAAGAAAACACACTAACACTAATACAATTTTTTCAAGATTATTTTTTGATAGTTTTTCTTAATAATTTGGACAATTTTTTAAAGCATTTTCCAATAGTGCTTTTCATCTTCATTATCTGAATAGATTTTCGTACAGTCATTTTTTTGCAGTTTGTAACGGGGCGTTTATGCCGATGTGACGGCTCCAACGCTGCGCCGGAGGCTCGACTCCGGCGTGAAGATTCTCTTCTTCCCGTTCAACGGAGAGATACTCTCCTTGATGCGACGGCGATTACCTGCGCCGTCGCTCGTGCAGCCTACCGCTGCCGTGCCGCCATGGCACTCTGCTCGGCCAGTCAGTTATTCTGCAAATCGCGAAACACGCGATTTGCCCGCGTAGGCTGTCGGGGTACTCGGGAATATGAGGACGTTAGGAGCAAACGAAATGTAAACACGCAGGTATAAGCGAATGTTTGTTTATTCCAAATTCAAGTTACACGAGCTAACAATCGGTATATACGCGCGACGCGAGAAGGCAGATTACG
This sequence comes from Muscidifurax raptorellus, assembly GCA_020010945.3. Lineage (NCBI taxonomy): Eukaryota > Metazoa > Arthropoda > Insecta > Hymenoptera > Pteromalidae > Muscidifurax > Muscidifurax raptorellus. Next base: position 501,858 of record JAHUUD020000043.1, read on the forward strand.
CACGCCGATAATAACTCGCTCGCGGCGAGTTCGACCGCAGTAATAATTGAAGCGCGACAAAAGATGATTGTACTTACAATCTCGCAAAGCGCCGCTCCTGCGTGGTGCGGCGCGCGCAAAATGGCGGGAGCGTCCTCCGTCAGGTACACTGAGTGATCGGCGAGTCGGTGGCGTACCGACTGGTTCGTCGCTGGCTCGCTGGATGACTCTGCTCGCTTATCCGCCTTCGCTCGCTGCTCCACGGATACACTCGCGCACGGTGGAGGCACAGTAGGTCGCGTTCGCGCGGTATCAAAAGGTCGATGATCTCGAGCACGTGTTGCTACACTCGCGGCCGGAATCTATCTCCCCCTGCCGATCGCGCTCGCGACGCGAGGTGTCCGAGCGCCGCGCGCAGTGCCTGCGCGCCGAACCGCGGCGACCCTGCGCATGACATGCGCGCGCGATTCAGATCGCTGGATCGCTTACAACCCCCCCCTAGAATCGGCTAATCGTCCCGATGTCGATTCTATACACGGCGTCGACGCGTATCGTTCGTGTGGATGGGTGTCACGCGAGGATCATCGCCTCGAACGTCTGCTGATCCATCTGTATGGGAGGCATAATAGAATAGAATAGAATAGAATAGAATAAAAATTTATTTTGCACAAACACATTATTTTGTCAAAAACATTTTGTACATATCACAGTCATATCGTAGTCAATATACATTTCGTCGATATGACTTTACAATGCGCACCCTTTATTCATCGTCAACTCGGTACATATAACGGCGTATTGCTGTCCTAAAACTACTAAGCGACGGAAGACTTCTCGATTCGCGCGGTAGCGAATTCCAAAGTCGTGCACCCTGGGAACTGAAAGACTTCATCCCAGCCTCAGTACGCGAATTTGGGACTACGAGTTCTTTGGGGTCCCTGCTCGAGGTCCTAGACTGGTTTCTCTCAAAAAGAGCAGCAAGATATGGAGGCTGCCTCATAACTATAGCCTTGTACAGCATGACCGCGGCAAAATACTCTCTCCTCTCTCGAACCGTTATCCATCCCAATTTCTTTCTGTACGGGGAAATATTCTCGTCCTTCCTAACACCACAGATATACCTTATACAAGAATTCTGCAGCCTCTGAAGTCGAGACTCAAGCTCCCCTGAGATATCCATATAAACAAGAGAGCAATAATCCAGATGAGAGATTACAAGAGCACTAGCTAACCGCTTACGAAGCGCCTCCGTTGTGCAGGATCTGAAAGATCTGAGACCATATAAAGCCCTATTTACTTTACGACCAACTGCATCAACCTGCGGCTTCCATGTCATTTTCGAGTCCATCACAACACCAAGGTTAGTCACAACGTCAACAAATGGAACGAAAACGCCACTTTCAACCTCAATGCCGGGCAGCTCTAGACTTTGTATTTTATTAATGTTATATTCCGAACCAAATATCACAGCTTTTGTCTTGCTAACGTTGAGGCGAAGCGCATTCTCGGTCGCCCACGCCGACACAGCTCTCGCCACCATCGACAAACGATGCACACCCTCCACAAGATTGTCTCTAGCTACCTGAGTATATGTTTGGAGGTCATCCGCATAAAGCAAGTGCCTAACACCGTCTGATAGTGAACCCTCAGGCCCCTGAAAATTGGCCAAAACATCCTGAAGATCATTTATGTACAAACTGAAAAGCAGAGGTCCCAACACCGAGCCCTGTGGTACTCCAAGATTGGTAGTGAGCCAATCTGACTCGCCGTTAGTTTTTGTAACTACTCGATGGTTACGTCCTGTGATATACGATCCAATCCACAGAACCACCGACTTAGAGAACCCTAACCTAATCAGCTTGCTAAGGAGTTTAAAGGGAGAAATGGTGTCAAACGCCTTGCTAAAATCAAACAGCAGAAGAATAGTCAGTAGCTGCTTCTTGCTGTTAATGCCCGCTCTGATATCCTCCGTCAAGCTTAGAAGCGCCGTCTGCGTGCTATGGAACGGGCGAAAGCCCGTCTGACGGGAATCAAGAAGCTTCTTCGATTCGATGTATTCCGAGATCTGATCATGAACGATCTTCTCAAGTACCTTGGCGAGGAAACACAGCAGAGCAATTGGACGGAAGTCCGAGGCAGTAGATGGAATTGCTCTTTTCTTCAGAGGAACCAGATGCGCCCTCTTCCATGCCGCAGGAAAAACTCCCTTTGACAGAGAAAGGTTAAAAATTGTAACCAGATGATGACCCAAAACCGGAAGAGACTTTGCAATGATATCCTGAGGAATACCGTCTACCCCTTTCGCCTGTGATGTAAAATGTGCAACAGCCAGAACAACATCAGAAAACGTTACATCACGAAACTTAAAACCATCTTCACTGGCCGTTGCAAGGACAGCATGCAAGTCCTCCTCACGCTCTGACTGAGAAATGGAAACACCCGCAAAATGAGTATTTAATTCATCTGGTGAAAAGCCATGTAATTCCTCTCTAGTCCTACTTAACAGCCCAAGATTGCGGAGCTCATTCCAGATGTTTTTATCGCCATCCAAGGCCTCCGAGATTTTATTCTGAATGAAGACATCCCGCGCCTCTGCCGTGCGTAGCTCAGCCTCCGCAGCGAGCGACTGAAACTCAGTCCACAGGCGATTGTCACGCGTACGACGAAACCGACGTCTAACAGCATCACGTCGATTATACAGTTCTTGAAGCTCGACGTTGATCCATGGCGAGAGACCCTTCTTCTTTGGTTTAAACTGCTTTAAGGGCGCAAGTTCATCAATAGCAGCTGCGACATTTCGGCTGAGAGATTCAAGCTTCTTGTCTAATGTCTCAGCAGGACAGAGGACAGTTGACCAGTCAAGTGTCTCAAGGAGAGAAAGAAGCTCACCCTGCCTAACAGATTTAAAATCTCTGAAATAAAAGGAGCTCAAAGTAGGAGGTGACGATCTAGGAGCAGGGATGGTTAGGTCAATGATGTTGTGCCTGCTCGGAAAGGTCGCCATCAAGTTATTCCTATCCAGAACTGTCTCACCCTCATCAACAAACATCACATCTATCCAGGTGTGAGAATCCGCAACATGGTGAGTCGGGCCATGATCAACAAGCTGAAGATTCAGCTCACAAGATAGCTCTCTGATGAAATTTGCATCCTGGGACGCCGACAACATATTTGCGTTCAGATCTCCCATTATTATGCGATGATCAAAGTCAACCGCATGTAGTCTTAAGTTATCGAGAAGGTCTGAATTCTCAGTGAAAGAGACACCCGGTGGTCTGTAAATTACAGCAACAAAAACAGGGGGTAATTGGCCCCTCTGTACTGTACACATGAGATATTCAGGAATTCCCGGTTTGCCAACATCTGTCATTGCTGAGGATGAACACAACAGAGTAGCCTTGTAACTATTATGGATATAAAGAGCCACTCCACCCCCCTGGGTATTCCTATCCTGTCGAAGAACCGAGTATCCATCAACCTGCGCAAACACATCATCAACATTTAGCCCGAAACGCGATTCAGCCACACCAAACAAGTGATAGAAAGGACGAGCACCTACAATGAATTGGCGAAACATTTCCATATGTTTATTCAAGGACGTTGCATTTAAGAAACCAGCCCTCAATCCCTCGAGCTCAGTCCCCTCAGCCTTTTCTCCGTCTAGTCAAACATTATTAGCCGTATCCCGCGCTTTGTCACACGAAGATACTGCATCGTTCGCAGAAATACAGTTTTGTACCGCTGTCACTATATTTACAGGGTTAATGGCGCGAGTTGCGCTGTCATAAGACGCAGCAATTGCGTGCAAGTCAGCAGCTGTCTTAAACGCGTGAGTAATATCCCCGTCTCGTCTTTTTACCATAAAACGACCGCCTCTGTGCCAAACATATTTAAAGCCTAGTCCACGAGCCAAGCTTTTGAAACTTCTAAATTGAAGAAAAAGTTCCTTCTGTAATAATTCATTTATAAAAATTTTTCTATGAATTAGGCCATTACTAGTTTCCTGGTCCAAAGACGAGACGTTAATATGTCTAGTATTTAGGCCGGTGAAACGATGCTTCGCACGCATGATGTCTCCCATCAACAACCGATTTGATAAGCGAACTATCCACGGCGACAATCGTTCAGCCTTCTGTGCTGTGCACACACTTTCCGACCGGAGCAAACGCGTAGAGACGATATCGGCCCTTGCGACCGATGGCAAGATGGTGCTGAGAACAGCATGGGCCACATCACCACGCTTATCCTCCGCACCATCGAATATGCTAGAAACTATAATTTCAGCAGAGTTCTCATCACCATCCAGCCGAACCGTCAAAGGACCGCTTGAAGGATTGCAACCCTCCTTTTTTCGGTTTCTACCTCGCAATCGACGGCGACTTTTACAAATTTTGAAGTCGCCTAGAGAAACGTCATTATCCGCAGAGGCGCCTGCGACATTACTAGAATTTTTTGAAATAGTATCTCCGACGGCAGCGCCCGCACTATAAGCAGAGGTATCCAAGCTCCTGAGTGATACGAATACTTGGGAGACATCAGTACAACGAACACCTATGTCCTCTGTAGTGCCACCATGATCCGAGCTGGATCTGTCCTCACTGCACTTTGATGCTGTGATATCAACAATCTTTTCAATTTTTTGCATTAAGTTATTTAATTGTTCCTTGAGCACTCTATTTTCCTGAAGCAAGAGCAGGCGATCATTATGCAAACCATCAACCTTAGTATTTTGCTCGATTATTATTTTTTCAAGTGACGACACTTTATCTACTAGAGTGTCAATAATACACGATTTCTCAACCGCTGGGGCCGGCCCCTGATTAGCAGTACTAAGTTTTCTTTCCACAAGAGATCTAAGATCACCCATTGCCGTCTCAAGTAGATCAAATTGTGATGTAAACAGATCCAGCATGGTCGGTGGCAAATTGCAAAAACGTAGCGCGCTTAATTCTATCAACGAATCTCCGGCTACCTGTTTCCTATCGCAGTTAGGTTTCTTGGAGGCAACAGCTGGCGTTGAGGCTGTAAGGTTGTCCTTAAGGGATACCTCAGCACTTGTAACATCATTGTTCATATTATCGATGTTATTAACAGTGCTGTTAATGTTTATACTGCTGGAGTTGCAATTGATAACAGCGTTATTATCAACTTCATTATTATTACTATTACAACTGTTATTACTATTATTATTGCTTTTAAAAGACATAGCATTATCTTTAACTTTAATTTTTGCATTATTATTATTACTACCACTGTTGCAACCAATAGGAGTATTTTTTGTTTTACTCCCATTAGCAGTCGGTGGTATTTTATTACTGCTACGATTTGTGTTATTGTTACTATTGTTATTATTAATTTTAACATTAACAGTCTTTTTCAACGCCAAGCCCTTACTTCCTGTTTTATTTATTTTATTAATATTATTATTTATACTAATACTGCCGTTGCTAACCTTTTTATTATTAATGTTATTGTTATCGCCGTTGTTACTACTATTACTGTTATTATTATTGTTATTATTAATATGACTCTTATTTGCTTTGTCTTTGTCTGCACCGAAAATGCGTTTTTCTCGACCTAAGCTATCAGTAGCAGCACCTGATTTCACCGTCGACCCCATCGCAATGCATTCTTGGCATATGTAACTAATATTATTGTCAGTATTATCATCTATGTTATTATCAAGTACCGACCAAACATGGCAGATATCATGATATGGTTTATCGCAGTCGTTACATCTGCGAATAACAGCTTTAGGACGATTTATTTTCTTGCATTTCGTACATGACAACGGTGCCATAATTATTATTAATAATTAAATGACTCAAGAAATACAAGAAATAAATAAAGTTGAAAAATCACAATTAAAAATTAATTAAAAAATTAAAATTAAAAAAAAATTGAAAAATTCGACATTTAAATTTAAATTTAAATTTAAACTCAAGACGATTCCCGCGCTCAATTCAAAGATGCGCACGCTTGAAGTCGACAGTGCAACCAACCTACGAGAAAATTCGGTGCAGATGTACTCGCGCTCTAGTGGCGAAAATTATTCGCACACATAGAGCAACGATGACTAGCGTTTTCGCGCGACTGGAACAGGCCAGCATTCCCGAAAAGATCTAACCTCAACGATTTTCTGTCTTGCACCACAAGTGAACCGCCACCCCGATGATCTTCCCCTTGGCTCGACGTTGATGATGACGGCGATGAGAGAGAGACCCGACGACGACGACAGTGCAGATGAGAGACAGACGGCTGGAAAATCCCGGTGACAGCCAGAAGTTGAGGTTATGTCGGCCCACCGAATTTCAAGCAGCGAAAAAAGTCAAAGTACACCGTTCTTCGGACAATAAATTTTTTCAACAGGACGGCCACAAAGTATATTTGCAGCCACCTGTAAAATAAATCCACGCACAGCGTGGCGGCAGTAATAATTCTTAAGAAATTTGAGAGAGAGAATACAGGTCTACTTACTCGCGCGCAGTCCGCATACATATCCGGATATATCATTCTGGATAGATCATTCAATCCATACATATGCGCATACATATCCGCATACATAAGAATAGGCGTTACTCCGCGTTCGCTTTTTTCATTCCGCGCGTTCGTAACGGGGATGTCGGAGTCGGCGCGGGGTTCGTTTTCGGCATATTCTTCGAGCCTTTCGGGCGACCGCGTTTTCTTTTTTCGGGGCACGCCTGCGCGGACGTCGGTGCATCGCCCGCTGCCCTTGTACGCCTAACCGTGTACACCGCTTTGCGTGGGCGTCCTCGCTTCTTCGCGGGTTTGGAGTCGGGAGAGATTACGCGGCTCGCGTTACGCGTGTCTACGCCGGCGTCTATCGTCGACGCATGCTGTCCGCTGACAGCGTCTCGCTCGCGTGGAGTAGCGTCGCGTACTACTCCGTCGTCGCTCGCATCCCTCGGTGGTTGAGCGCTGTCGTCTTCTTCTTCGCCTTCTTCACCTTCCTGACGCGACGTGTGGAAAGGCTTCAGTTGCGTGGCGGCGACCAGGTCCACTTCTTGTCCCAGTTCGTCGACTAAGCGGTAGGTGTTGGTCCCTCGTTCCTCTATAATCTTATATGGGCCAACATAAGGCGGCGCTAGCTTTGCAGAGCGTTGCTCAGCGCCGGAGGATAACACGTGATTCCTCTTCATCACGAGGTCTCCTACCTTATACGGCGCGGGCCTATGGCGCTTGTCGTAGCGCAGCGCTTGGGCCTTCTGCGCCTCCCTACTGCTTTCGTACGCTCCGTCACGCAGGCGTTGCAGGTCGGCCATTCGATCCTGCCAGTCGTTCAGCGCCTGCTCTTGTAGCGCCTCCTCGGCGGCGAGCTCTTGCTCGCGTCGCGCCGCGAGGGGCGGCCTTGGCTGATTTCCATACATCAGCAAGGCTGGACTTCGACCCGTGGACGCGTGTGGCACGGTGTTGTATCCAAACACGATCTCGTTCAGCTTATCGTCCCATTCCGTGTGCTTCTCCTCGATAAGCGAACGGATCATCACCGTGAGCGTACGGTTCACCCTCTCGACGGGGTTGGCCTGAGGGTGATACGGCGGCGTGACTTCGTGCCGTACACCGCGCCTCGCGAGGTATTCGTCAACGGCCTGATTCTTGAACTCAGTCCCGTTGTCGGAGAGGAATACCTCTGGCGCGCCATAGCGCAAGAATATGCGCTCCTGCAGGTACTTGAGGATCGTCTTGGCGTTCGCTCTCTTGATAGCGACACACTCTATCCATCGAGTGAAGAGATCCTCGAATACTAGGATGTATTCGTTGCCATGGACGCTCTTGGGCTTCGGACCCATGATGTCGGCGGCGACGACTTGCCACGGGCGCGTGATGATGCGCCGCCCCATCAGTCCAGTCGGAGGGCGTTGTTCGACTTTGCACTGCTGACAGACGAAGCATTGTCGAACGTACCTCTCAACGTCGGCGTACATTCCGGGCCAATAATATAACCCAGCGACGCGGGCGTAGGTCTTTTCGCGCCCTAAATGACCGACTGTGGAGGCGTCGTGACACTCCTGCAGGATTCCCTCTTTCTTTTCGCGAGGAACTACCAGCTTCCAGGCGTCGTCATGCTGCATCGCCGGCGACAGTTCCTCGTCTGGGCGATAATAGTACAGATTACCCCCAACGTACTTAAACGAGGGATGGTTGGCGGGGTTCTTCTGTACTTCACGGACCTTCTTCAGGTACCACCCGTCGCTAGTGCCCTCTGTCCACCCCAGGGCACTGACTGGCACTTCCTCGTCCTCGTACATGCGAGAAAGCGCGTCGGGAACGGCGTTTAGCGCGCCTTTCCGGTGTTCGACGGTGTACTGGTAGCCTTGCATTTCTAACGCCCATCTTGCTAGGCGACCGGTCGGATTATGCAAGTTGCAAAGCCACCGCAGGCTACTGTGGTCCGTGACTACTTTAAACTCGTAGCCTTCGATGTACGGACGGAACTTCCGTATCGCCCAGATAACAGCTAAGCACTCGCGTTCGGTGACACTATAATTACGCTCAGCCTGCGTCATCGTGCGGCTGGCGAACTCGAGCACGCGTTCTTCGCCGTTCACTATTTGATAAAGAACGGCGCCGAGCCCTGTGTCACTGGCGTCAGTCTGTAGCACGAACTGCGCCTCTCGATCCGGGCGATGGAGGACAGGCGCCGACGCCATAAGCGCCTTGACCTGTTCAAAGGCCAACTGCTGCTCCTCCTTCCACTCATATCTGCGACCCTTCTTGGTCAGCTGGTGGAGTGGTTCGGCGATCGTGGCGAATTCTTGGAGGAATTTACGATACCACGACGCCATGCACAGAAATCGCCGTAGCTGTTTTAAATTCTTCGGCGCTGGATACGCCATAATAGACGCTACCTTCGCCGGGTCTGGCCTAAATCCGTCATGATTAACCAGGACGCCGAGATATTTCACTTCTCCGCTGCAGAAGACGCTTTTCTCCCGGTTAATCGTCAACCCTGCCTCGTTGATGCGCGCCAGCACGCGGCCCAATACTCGACGTGCTCTTCAAGCGTCTCCGTTGCGACGATAACATCGTCTAGGTAGGAGTAGGCGTAGGGTTGCAGTTCAGGGCCGATGACTTCGTCAATCATGCGCTGGAACGTAGCGCCCGCGTATGCCAACCCGAATGGCATACGCTTGAACTGAAACAGTCCAAGCCCCGGCACCGTGAACGCTGTCAGCGGCCTGGCTTCAGGCTTCAGCGGGATTTGGTGAGAGGCGCTGCTGAGATCTAGCGTAGAGATATACCTCGCCTTCTGGAGTTTGCGAAGGATATCGTCCATGTTGGGCAGTGGATACGCGTCCGATCTCGACAGCGCGTTGACTCGTCGGAAGTCGACGCAAAAGCGGTATTGGCCGTTCGCTTTGCGCACCATCACCACTGGGCTTGACCAGCCACTGTGTGAGTACTCGATCACACCGGCCTCGAGTAACTCGCGCACCTGTCGGTGCATCTCCTCTTCTATTTTCAGGGAAACCGGAAAATACTTTTGCTTGACCGGCCTCGCGGATTCTACGTCGATCCCGTGCTCGATCAAGTGGGTGCAGCCGATCTTCTTGTTGGATTTCGGGATCATTTGATCGAGGAGTTGCCGAATGCGCGCGTGTTCTGCCTCGCCGACACGCGCTAATCCAACTGCGGCTATATCCAAGAATCCCGAAGCGCTGATCGATGCGACTTGTAAAGGGACTATCTTGCGCTCCTTCTTGAGATATAGCAAGTTCTCGTTAGGGTCGTGGATCGCGTTGAACAACCGACCGAAGTTCGTGCCCACGAGGCACTCGTTCAACGCGTCGGGCATAATAGCCACGGTGACTTCGCGTCGCACTCCCGCGACGTCGACCGGGAGATCCACGTACCCGACGATCGGCGACGTCTGGCCGTTGGTGCACTGAGCCTTTCGCCCGTTGCACGGCCGCATCGAGCGACCACAAGCGCTGGCAATCTGGAGCCCCAGTGAACCCATCACTGTCAGTGCCGCGCCCGGGTCGTAGAGTGCTCGCACTCTAAATCCCCCGATGCCTAATTGCACCCACCACCGCGACTCGTCGTCATTAGGCGGTGTCTCTGGAGGCTTTGGAGGCGTCTCTAAAATGGCGATCATCTGATCGAAGTCATTGGGTGAGGTCGCGCGCGGTATAGGGTCTTCGCGCGTCGCTTCTAGAGGGGTAGCGACCTCACCTACGCCCCGGTCCTCCCGTTTCCCTGGCCGTTAGGGCAATTAGCAGCGAAATGCCCTAACTGCTGGCAATTAAAGCACTGCGCCTCCGGATACCCGACCGGAGGGTTGCTTGGTCTCGGCTGTTGCTGCTGCTGCGGCGGCTGATACTGCTGCCGCTGCTGTCGTGGGTATCGCTGCTGTTGTGGCGGACGCTGTGGTTGCTGTTGCTGCTGTAGCGGCTGATTACCTCCATTCTACTGGGGGTAGCCGCGATTCTGGCCGCCGCCGCGTCCGCCGCGCCGTCCCCGGAAAGCATGTCCGCCTCCTCGGTTCGACGCTTGACCTTGCTGGCCGTCCCCTTGGCGTCCTCCTCCATTCTGTGCGGGGTTGCTTTTCGTCCCCGCGCCGAAGTCTTTCGTGACGTTGGCCAGTTTGCTGTCGATCAGCTTCCCTATCGCAGCAAGGGATAGGGGCTCTTCGGCAGGCGCCGTCTCCACTGCGGCGATCTTCGCTGCTGGCGCCGAACTCTTCCCCTTATACGCCAGTTCGGGGAGCATGGAGGATGCGGGCGCTGGGGGCGCCCGATACGAGGCTTCGCACTCGATGGCGGCCTCGATACCTGCGGCGGCGTCAAGGAGTTCCTCGACCGTTTTAAACTCCGGCCGCTTAAGAATTCGCTTGATCGACGGGAGCATGTTATGATATAACATGTCCAACTGCTGGCTTATGTCGAGCCGAGGAGTCATACGCCGCAGGATTCCCTGCAGGCTGTTAATGTACTCCCTCACCGGCTCGTCTAGGCCTTGTGTACGGGCGTGGGCCTCCGCCTGGAGCCGCTGTGGTAACCCTGCGTCTTGCCATACCAGCGTTTCAAGCACTCCTTGAAATCGGTCCAGCTGTTCCAGTCGCCTTGGTCTGTAAGGCGATTCTGCAGCCATTCATAGGCGTTTCCCTCGAGCACTTCTTGCAGCGCGGCTAACATCTCATCGTCGGTGAGGTTATCGAGCCTGCGCCTGCCTTCCATCCTCTGGATAAAGTGCTCGACACTTACGGAGCCATCGCCCTTGAATTTTATGCCCCATTTATTGACCGTACTACCGACGGACCGATTGGCCCGACGGTTCATCGCTGGCGCTCACGCCACTGGGCTCGAGGTTGCGAGGGCCGCTACCCCCCCCCCCCCCCAGCGCCAGCGTATGGTGGAAACGATTGCGCCGTGTGATTGGGCATTACTTGTTCACTACAGCGTGCGTTCGAGGCGACATCCTCTGCGAAGCTACTGTGCGTCAGCTGCTGGATGTCGATGTGGTCCTGGAAATTTACCTGCGTCTCTCGTCGCGGATTGACGCTTCTCCCCAGGTCCATTCTGGTGCTCGACGCCATCGTTCCTGGCCATTGGTGAAGGAGCATTTCGATCCTCTGCGTGAGTGCTCTGATCGCCTCAGAGTTCTCCTTCCCCTGCGCTCTCAGCTCCGCGACGTACGTCGGCTGAGGCGCTTGCATTGCCGTGTTCGCTTGGCATTGTGGCGCAGTAATCCATCCTTGCGCCATCATTCCTGGATTCGCAAGTGGTGCGTTGAATCCCGGGAACTCGGCTCTCTCCGTCAGTCCGCTTCACGACGTCTGTATTGGCGCTGAATGCGACGCCGTCGCGTGCGTGCCGAATACAGTGTTTGCCTGTCCTGCAAACTGCGCCTGTGCAGGCGGTGGCTCATACCGTATCGTCGGTATGCTCTGCTGCCTGAATATGGAGGAGGCTGGGGCGCGAGAGTGGCTTCTCTGCCCTGTCGCATTTTGCGGCGCTCTCGCGTGCGCCGTGCTAGGCGTTGCGCCTCCTTGCTGGATGCCGAGTGTGTTGCCGAATTGCCACGTCGGCTGCATTGCCGGCGTTGTCGTTACCGTCGTGGTTGTCGTGGTCGTCGTTGAGGTTACTGGCAATATAACGGCTTCGCCGTTGTCGGTGAGTGGCATTTGCACCTCTAACTGTGCCTCTGCCTGCGCTTCTACCTGCGCCTCTACCTGCGCCTCTACTTCATATTCGACGGCCGAGGCGTCGTGTTGCTGTCGCATGTCCGTTGTGGCCTGCAGCAGCAGCTTCAATGGGTGAGGCGCTGACGTGTCGTAGTCCGGATCCACCAGCGTTCGTGACGACACGTTTTCTGACGTCATGTCAAGGTAGGACGCCCTGCGTCCTTCTCGCTTTATCCTCACTGCCATTGGGTCTTCTCCGACGCTTTGCTCGAAGTCTGCTTCGGAGTAGTCTCCGAAGAGCCATTTCTGCAGTCGGTAGACCTTTTCTAACCGTCTACCGTCTTTGCGCAGCTCCAGGTGTTCTAGCGCCTCCTGGAGTTCTTCTCCGTCAATCCCTACACACCAATCCTCGACGGCTTTCTCTAATTCGGGATTCATCGCGGTATATATGCCTCGCGAGTGGTCTCAGTACAATCCGTGTGCGGGCAGCAGCAGTATTCTCTCACACGCCGAGATAGCTGAAGTTCGCGTATCCGTGCTTCAACGTCAGCTTGCGGATGCGCGGACTTTTCGCACTCACACTTCACTCCTATCGGCGGATCGACTTGCGGTGCGTCTTTAGACGTGAAAGGGTGGGTCGCGCCGGCGCGAGTGTCTTTTCCGGCGATTGCTTGAGCGAAAATCACCGTGTACCGAAAATCGCGGTTCGCGTTCTCTCACACACTCGCGCTCACACACGTCGCTCTTCTGCTTCTGCTGGAAATACTGCTCTCGGTCTCGAGACCGTATGTGCACGCACTGCGTGCTGCTGCCCTCGCTGCGCTGTACTTAATTTCTACGCACGTTGACAGCTGTGCGAAAGTTTAAGTTTACTATCCTCGTCAGACGCCTACTAAGTCCCAACTTGGACGTGACGAGGGTAAGTCTCTCCCGGTCAACCCGACACAGAAAAAAAAACGATTTTCTTGTCTCGGAGAGCGTGTCTACTATTGCTGTCAGCTCGCAGTGTAGCCGCTCCGAGACAATCCGAATTAACTTCGGACAGCACGATCCGCGCCGCTACTCTCCGGCAGGGGTACGCGGCGCTAACCGCACTGTCAACTTTCGCACTGCTCGTCCGAATGTACAATATTTTTCCTTAGTGTAAACAGTGAGACCGCTGTTTGCACTGGTCGCCGCTGCCTTCTCGCTCCTTCGAGCTTTCGCTGCTCGCGCTGCTACGTCCTAAACCGTCGCGATACGCGGTGTTTACTTCGACGGCGCGCGCTAAACCGACTCTTGTATATTCAGGACGTCGGTTCGTGTCCTTTGATTGCGCCTCTTGCGGTGATTCTAAATTTCTTCTTTAAAAAAATTTTAGGCGCAATCCTCCCGAAATTACACCACGATATTGGGCGCCAGTTGTAACGGGGCGTTTATGCCGATGTGACGGCTCCAACGCTGCGCCGGAGGCTCGACTCCGGCGTGAAGATTCTCTTCTTCCCGTTCAACGGAGAGATACTCTCCTTGATGCGACGGCGATTACCTGCGCCGTCGCTCGTGCAGCCTACCGCTGCCGTGCCGCCGTGGCACTCTGCTCGGCCAGTCAGTTATTCTGCAAATCGCGAAACACGCGATTTGCCCGCGTAGGCTGTCGGGGTACTCGGGAATATGAGGACGTTAGGAGCAAACGAAATGTAAACACGCAGGTAGAAGCGAATGTTTGTTTATTCCAAATTCAAGTTACACGAGCTAACAATCGGTATATACGCGCGACGCGAGAAGGCAGATTACGCACGCCGATAATAACTCGCTCGCGGCGAGTTCGACCGCAATAATAATTGAAGCGCGACAAAAGATGATTGTACTTACAATCTCGCAAAGCGCCGCTCCTGCGTGGTGCGGCGCGCGCAAAATGGCGGGAGCGTCCTCCCTCAGGTACACTGAGTGATCGGCGAGTCGGTGGCGTACCGACCGGTTCGTCGCTGGCTCGCTGGATGACTCCGCTCGCTTATCCGCCTTCGCTCGCTGCTCCACGGATACACTCGCGCACGGTGGAGGCACAGTAGGTCGCGTTCGCGCGGTATCAAAAGGTCGATGATCTCGAGCACGTGTTACTACACTCGCGGCCGGAATCTATCTCCCCCTGCCAATCGCGCTCGCGACGCGAGGTGTCCGAGCGCCGCGCGCAGTGCCTGCGCGCCGAACCGCGGCGACCCTGCGCATGACATGCGCGCGCGATTCAGATCGCTGGATCGCTTACAAGTTTTACAACGCTACTATTAACTAATCTTAATATATTCTTTTTACTAGTTTAATTATTTTTACCTGTCTCTTTCTAAAGCAACACATTCAGTTGAAATATTGTGTATTGAAGCTTGTATTTAGTATTGACCTTGCCGTTTAAGATAGAAAATTCTTAAATATCACAATTTTTAGTAGTTTAAAACGTGCAGTCTCAAACATGTCCAATAATCATAGTGATAGATGTTGCAATCCCTACAACTTGCCAGGCCACAAAGGAAAAGATCTTCGGCATATTTCGAATAGTCTCAAATGGATATTCCCGGATTTATCAGATAGTGCAAAAATGTGTCAATGATCAAATTATTGATATGGATGTTTCTACATCTTCTCTTGCATCTACATTATCTTCTAGCTCTAGTACAATGGAATCTAACATCAAATCTCAAAGAGAAATAGAGTTGGAAGATATGTTGATGGGAATAAAAGAAAAGTTTTCCAGTATTGAAATTAATGATCCTTTAAGATTAAAGATTTTGACAATAGTACCAGATGCCTGGAGTCTTAACAAAATTAGTAAAGAATTCAAATGTTCAAAGCAGTTTGCTAAAAAAGCTAAAGAGCTGAAATCATCTAAAGGCGTTTTGCCAGATACAACTTCCAAGAGTGGCAAGACATTACCAGAAGAAACTGTCTTAAAGATAGTAGAATTTTACAACAGTGACGAGTATAACAGAATCATGCCAGGTATGAAAGATGTAGTTTCTGTGAAAACTGATGACGGTAAAAAGTTGATTCAAAAACGACTTCTTCTTTCAGATTTAAGAGGATCTTATGAAATGTACAAAAAACTACATCCTGATTATCCAGTTACTTTTAGTAAATTTGCTCAACTGCGACCAAAGCACTGCATACTTGCTGGATCGAGCGGTACACATTCAGTTTGTGTATGTACGATCCATCAGAACTGCAAATTAATGATTGACTCTGTAGATTTAAAAAATGTTACTAAGGATTCTGATGTTGTTTTACAGGATTACAAAAATTGCTTAAGTCAAATCGTGTGTCAAAATTCTAATGCACATTGTTTTCTTGGTGAATGCTCAAAGTGCCCCGGTATTAATCGGCTTCAACAATATTTGAATGAACTCTTAGATAAAAAAAATATTGATGAAGTGCAATATAGTGCATGGGTAACTACTGACAGATCAACTCTTAAAACCCAAATTCTCCCTTCATCTGAATATGTTGATGAATTTTGTGAAATGTTAATAAAATTAAAACCTTATTCTTTTATTGCAATAAAAACAATCTCAATGCTATCGTGAAAAAAAAACTTGAAAGGAAATGAGTTTCTTGTAATATTAGATTTTTCCGAAAATTACAAGTACATTGCACAGGATGCATCTCAAGGTTTTCATTTTAATAATAGTCAATGTACCATTTTTCCTGTGGTATGTTATTTTAAAAATGGGTCAACAATTGATCACAAAAGTTTTATTTTTCTATGAAATAGTACAGTTCATGATACAGCAGCTGTATACATGGCACAGAAGTTACTGATTCCTGGATTGAAAAAAATTAATCCTAAATTGAACAAGCTTATTTACTTTAGTGATGGAGCTAAGCAACATTTTAAAAATAAATATCAAATGATAAACCTCATGTATCATGAAGAGAATTTTGGTGTTGCCGCGGAATGGCACTTTCATTCTACAGCCCATGGTAAGGGACCCTCAGATGGCATAGGGGCAGTGTATAAAAGAGAAGCTACATGAGCTAGTCTTCTATGTAAACCAAGTGAAGCCATAATTTCATGTGAAAAACTTATTGACTGATCCAAAAAGAACTTTACGACTATTCAAGTATTGTCTTATACTGATAAAGATCACGATAAGATCAAAAGATTTTTGAACCGCAGATTTGCTGCCGCTCCATCAGTACCACAAATTTTGAATAAGCATTGTTTTATACCTACTAATAAAACCGAAATGTTGATTAAGAGGTACTCTCAAGATTGTGAAAAATCGATATTTTCATATGAAGGTTTTAAAAAATAAATTTAGAAAACATTAAACCGTCAAAAAATAAAAAAATAAAATATGTAATAAAATTAAAAAATAAAAAAAATAAAAAAAAAATTTTTTTAATTGAAAAAAAAATATATGGGATGCTAAATTCTTTTGACAACCTTCTCGACGGTGCATCCCGGGTTCGGCTAATGTCAAAGGTGAAATTCAAATCCAATATTGGCATTGCAACTATCTATTGCAACTTCCAACCGTTACAAAAGTTTGGATATAATGGATTCCGTAATTTTAGTAGTTCTTATGAGCGTGATCTTGTTCCTGACCCTTTGGAGTCAAATTAATATCGGATTCATACTCAGCGACCCCAAAAACGTACAGAGATTATATTTGTTTTCACTTAAATACATTTTTGTGATTTTGACCTTAAAACTACCTTGACTTTAACCTCGCTGATCTAACTGATTCAGTTTTGTACTCAGCTATACTATAAAGACATATTTATGATGTCTGGGTGTAAAAATGGCCTTTACTCATTAATTAACGCTCATATAACACTAGTTAAATATCGTTAACATACCTTATTCATGAATGTTTTTGGTATTTCACGATTTTCAGGATTATCTAAATGAATGAGATATTTTTGCCACTAGACATCAAATGCTTTTTTACAAATTAATACAGCTGAGGCTTTTTTACAAATTTTCATATTTCTTTTTAAATTTTTAAGTCAAACCAAAAATGAGCAGCAGGGGGGTAACGGTCACAAAGAATGCCCCATATATATATATATATATATATATATATATATATATATATATATATATACCCGTGACTTTATATATATATATAAAGTCACGGGTCCTGAAACGAGTGTCGAATTTTTACGAAATTTTGACGTCATTTTATGCTCTCTCTCTTTCTCTCTCTCTCTCTCGCTCTTTCTCTCTCACTCTCATATACTGACTAATTTTTTTATTTGTTCTACAGAAAAATTTGGATCTCATGTGGAATGAGGGATGTGCAGTGACATCCAAACATTGCTGTGAGTATTAATAGAATTTTTTTAGTCAGTTTAATTTTTTTTTTTCATTGTTTTAAATAATTTTTTTTTTAGAACGATCTTGAGTATTCAATGGAATTGAATTTTGTATTAAACGCTAGTGACACTGAGGACCTTGGACATCAAGGTATATCGTAAATTATTGGAAGAGTGAGCGATGCTCAAGGAGAAAGCACACTCCAGAATTTAGGCATAAAAATTACTGGAGGAGGAAACGACGGAGTATTTACGATCCAGGATTTAGATACAGATAATTTATTACAAAACGATAATTTTATTGAATTTACTGAGGAAGAATTAGGAAGTATGTATGAAGAATTAGTCACTTCTTTAGAAGGGGTTGAGAACGAACGGCAACCAGCTCAACAAGTTATTGGGAAAACTCAACAAAAAGAATTACATTAATTAAAGAAAGAAGTTCGATTTAACAAAACCTGCTTCAAAGGGAAAGTAAGCACCAAAAGAAAAGCTTAAAATTATCCATGGAAAAAAGCATCGTGCACAGCAGGAGCAGCAGTAAGAAGTAAGACCAGTGATGTCACAGCAATATATCCCCTTCTTTTACATGAGCAAGCCCGCAGACATCTCCAAAGCCACTGAAGTTTTTGAAAAAATATTAAAAGATATTAGCTATCAAAACAAGAACATTGTAAATAAATTAAAAAAAAATAAATAAAAACTTAGAATTGTTTCAAAGAAGCTTTACAACACAGGAGCAGAATGAGAAGAAAAGAAAAATGCTTTGCACAGAACCCAAGAAAATTAAAAAACTAATAGAATCCAATAAAGTGAATAATTCCGAAAAAATAATAAAGGAAACTAAAAAACTAGCGTCAAGTAATACTTCCAAGAACAATGCTTAATTGAAAAAATGATAAATTGATATTGTATTCAGTCACGTTTCCCCTTGGACTGAAAAAAGTCACTAGTGTATGCACTGAACAAAGTCAGTTCACAAACAGCCTTAACTGACTATCGTCCGATCTCTCTTCTTTGTTTCTTGTCCAAGGCGCTGGAGTGGCTAGTGCACAGACAAACCTCGGAGTATCTTGAGTCAAGACTTTTCCTTGACAGCTTACAAACTGGTTTTCGCACTGGCCACAGCACACAGTCCGGCTTAATTAAGTTGACTGATGATGTCAAGCTTGGAATAAACAGAAAGAAGGTAACTCTCCTACTTCTTTTTGACTTTAGTAAGGCGTTTGACGCAGTGTGTCACGCCAGACTACTCAAAAAGCTAATCTTTTTCGGCTTTTCTAAGCAGGTTATCCGCTGGTTTGCCTCCTACCTCACAGGCAGAAAGCAGGCCGTCATTGGTGACAATGACGAACTCTCCACTTTTCTACCGCTAAACACGGGAGTACCACAGGGGTCCGTACTGGGACCACTATTATTCGCATTGTACATCAATGACATCGGCTTCTGTTTGGACTCAGACGTATCTCATCTCATCTACGCGGATGACCTGCAAATTTACAGCCAATGCCACCTAGAGGAGCTCGATTCCTGTTCCGAGAGGATGAGCGCTAATGCCGAAAGGATAATGGGCTGGGCTGCGCAAAATCATCTCAAACTGAACGTACTCAAAACTCAGGCGATCGTCCTGGGCTCCTCCTATTATATAAACGCTCTACCTTCCACGGCTAATACCTATATTAAAATAGGAGAGGCCCGGGTTGAATATCGGTCGACAGTGCGTAGCCTGGAGCTAGTGTTTGATTCTAAACTCACCTGGAAAGAGCACGTTACACAACTGTGTAAACGTGCACACTCGCTCATGTACAGATTGTATTTTTTTAGAAAAAGCACTGGTTTCGAGCTGCGCAAGCATCTTGTGCAAGCTTTACTTTTTCCCATCATTGATTACTGTTCATTGATATACTGTGACCTCTCACAAGAACTAGACATCAAACTACAGAGACTGGTGAACACAGGAATACGTTACATCTATGGTATAAGGAGGGACGAGCATATCGCCCCCTACAGGCGTGAGTTGCAATGACTCACCACCGCCGGACGTAGGAAGTACTTTACGGCCTGTTTTCTAAAAAAACTCTTCAATACCGCTGTTCCATCCTATATCTTGGCCTTCTTTGACTTCCACGTCGCCCAGTGAGGGGCGAGGTGACTCCCCTGAACATCCCTGTTTTCGCTACAGAGACGCTGAGGAATTCATTCCACGTAAGCGACTCATATCTCTGGAATTCATTACCAGCTCATCTCCGCAACGTTAGATCATTACCTCCTTTCAAACGTCAGGTCAGGCAACATTACCTCAATCTTGAAAAATCTGTAATAGCCGTCTCGAACCCATTCTTAATAATATTCTCACCCCATCTACAACATGCATACCACACTCATCCAAGCACTCATCTCACACCATTATTCATATATGCATCCTCATTCTCCTTTTTAATTCAAAATTTTAAACTGTGTATTTTTCATAAAATTGTTTTTATATCAACCTTGTAAATATTTTCTGTATCTTATAACTATTTTGTACAACAAAATGTACAGCAAAATAAATCTAATCTAATCTCTCTCTTATACATAATAAAGATAGATTCTCTCTCATGCGAACACACTCGCGCGCACGCACCCACACACACACATCTCTCTCTCTCTCTCTCTCTCTCTCTCTTTCTTTCTCTCTCTCTCTCTTATACATAATAAAGACAGATTCTCTCTCACGCTAATGCCACAGCAGCTATCTCTCTCACGCAAACATCCCTCTCTCTCTCTCTCTCTCTCTCTCTCTCTCTCTCTCACATTAGTCACACTGCAACCTTTCTCACGCACACGTCATTCACGTTGTTACCGCAGCCGGTAACTAACGGAATCTGTTAAAAAATATAAAACATTTATCATATTGTAGTATAAATTAACGTATTTTTTAAATTTATTATGATTAGTGTTGGATTTTATTAATAATAATGCACAATGGAAATATACACGTATATAGTATGGTACAGATAGAATTTGGAAATAAGTATAACTAGGAATTTACTCTGTGGGTTGTCGTCTTGGTGGTCGTCTTAGAACTGGCTTGCTTCTGCGTTGGGGGCTGCGAGTCTGCTGGGGGTGCAATAAAAATCAGGTATAAGACCCTTTTGGTCTGGGTCCTCTGTAGCTATGTGTATATACATGTGGTGTACATGAGGGAGCCAGAGTATATATTATTGGCGTATTCCAACAATTAGATATCCACCATTCAAAATGAACGGTATCATAGATGCATTCTTGCAGCAAGTTGAATTCTTGAAAGACGTTGAGAAATTATTATTTTCTACTACTACTGCAGTTGATTTATCCATCATCATACGATGGAAAAAGCAGTTTCTCCTTTCCATAAAGACATTTCAAAAGATTTTAAGAAACAGCAAACTTTCTGTTCAACAAAAACAAAGCATTTTATGCACTATTGCGAAATTAGAATATATGAAAGTAAGGCTTTAAGTTAGTGGTGGAGGAGTACAAGTAATACAAAAAATACTATCATCAATCATGTACATTGGATTGATATGGACAGCGCTTTTGAAAATTGTATGAGGACTGCTGCTGTAGCAAATTTAACACACATCGATTTAAACTCATTTCAGCTCTTTCTTAAACTCTAAAGCTCACAAGATTAACACTGTTTTATCGTGTAAATTTAAAAAAACATGTGTAAAGAATAATGATGAAGAAGAAGAAGAATGTATTGAGAGTAAATATTTCAATACAAAAAACCATGAAATATTATCCGCAACATCGTTAAACAACTGGTTCAACTCTAATATTACTGAACCTCTACTCGCAGCTATTGAAGAGTTTCAGGAACGTGACTCTGGTTGGTCTCTACATTCTATTGAAAATATTCAGATAAATATAAACAAATTTAATCCAATACGTACTGGTAGTTCTTATATACCGTTACCAACATTTATAGAGAAAAGAAAAGCATGTATCACTGTTAAAAATTATGATGATAAATGATTGGTATGGGCAATTTTATCTACATTATACCCTTAGTACGTAACAATCATCCTAACAGGTTGAGCAATTACATTCAATATGAGAATAATTTAAATATGCAAGGAATCGAGTTACCAGTATCCTTGAAAAATATTCCACGATTCGAGAGACAAAACACTGAAATCTCAGTAAATGTTTTTGGATTAGATAATACAAGTATTTTACCTTTCTATTTGACGTCAGATAAAAAGAGTAATCATATAAATATTCTGCTACTTACAAGTCATAGTGATGAAATTGATGAGTTTAAATCACATTATGTGTACATAAAGAATCTATCACGATTAATTAATAATGATTTGAGTAAAAAAAGAAGAAAACTACACGTGTGTGACAGATGTCTGAATTTTTTCTACACAGAAGATAATTTGACAAGGCACGAAGAATATTGCAAAACATTAAATAATTGTAGAATTCTTACTAATAAAAATAATGATGTCATAGTATTTAAAAATCATCGCTTTAACGAAAAGTTACCTTTTATAATATATGCAGACTGTGAGTGTCTGCTTAAGCCAATGAAATATGATGAAAAAATGAATACTCAATCAGTACAAAGTCATGAAATTTATAGCATAGGTTACTACCTCAAATGCAGCTTTGACGACTCGTTATCGAAATATGAATTTTATAGAGGGCTTAAAGCTTCAAGATGGTTTGCTGAGCAGGTAAAAAGTATTGAAAAACAGATAACTGCTTTACATGAAAATCCTCTACCTATGCCAGTTTTGATCTCAAGCTGAATTAAAGCATTATTATAATTCAAATACTTGTCATATATGTAATAAAAACTTTAAATAATGATGTCAAGGTGCGTGATCACTGTCATCTTACTGGAAAATATCGAGGACCTGCACATATTAGCTGTAATTTAAACTATCAAGATTCAAAAATAGCACCAGTCGTGTTTCATAATTTGAGTGGTCATGATGCACATTTTATCATATCTGATGTATCAAATCATTTTCCAAGACTAATTGATTTACTACCTTTAACAAAGGAAAAGTATATTTCATTTACGAAACATGTTGAAAAAAGCAAAGTTAAATTTAGATTTTTAGATTCGTTTAGATTTATGCCTTCATCACTTGATAGGTTAGCATCATATCTGCAGGATTAGAAAATTGTAAATAAAGAATTTAGTGATCTTAGCAGAGAACAAATTGATTAGTTAACGAGAAAAGGTGTTTTGCCTTATGAGTATATAAGTTCTTGGCAAAAGCTAGAAGAGTATAAGTTACCTGAAAAAGAGGACTTTTCAATGATTCACATATATCTGCCAAGGATTATGTGCATGCCCAAAATGTATGGAAGACGTTTAACGTAAAAACACTTGGTGAATATTCTGACCTCTACATGAAAACTGATGTCTTGCTACTGGGTGACGTTTTCGAAAATTTTCGAGACCAGAGCATGAGTGTTTACAGTCTCGATCCAGCTCACTATTACACTACGCCAGGCTTTTCCTGGGATGCAATGCTCAAACATACGGGTGTACAATTAAAACTTTTAACAGATATCGATATGGTACTTTTCATTGATCGTGGAATCCGAGGTGGTCTAAGCCAGTGTTCAAATCGTTATACAACAGAGCAGTACGCTATAAGATCGAAACTTCATAACGTCGAGACCATTAGACAGAGAAATGTCGCAGTTAGTCCTTACGACGATAAAAGATTCCTTCAAGATAACAGTACAGACACATTAGGTTGGGGTCACTACAAAATAAAACAAAATGGGTAAGTTCAAATTAACTATACACACATATTTTACACAAAATTAAATGTAGAAACGCTTAATTTCAGAAAAAAGTGTATACGATTTAAGTATGAGCCAACCATTCACATAGTGTATACCTGGAAATTCGCATATTAGCAAGCTCAATGTAGTCAGTTGGAACAAGCAGCATGTGATCGAGATCGTTTCAGACGAAGAATTGTACAAAAAAATGAGATTATAATGCCAGTGCTTTTGAAAAAATTAAAGGAAATGTAAAATGAATGTACAATAAACAACATATTTTTCATCAATTTATTTTCGTTTACATATCATTTTTATTTATCTAACTATTGTGAGTATTATCAAAACCTAACCATTTTACATAAACTCTATTGCCACTTTTTTTCAAAACCTTCTCAATCAAATAGATATCTGAATATTTGGTCTTGAGAAGTTCTTCCTCATAGATTCCTCCAGCTATCGACTTGTCTTGATAATCCTTGAGATGATATGTGCAGGGCTTTGTAGGCGAAACTCTCGTTATTGTGAAGACTTCAATTGACCAATTAGGTGTATATGCTTTGTCGAAAATCTCCTTGTTTCTCACACATACTTTATCACCAACTTTAAATTTAGCACGTTTAAACAAACTGTTTGGTTTTTTGTTAATTCGATCAAGTATACGTTTGACTCTGTCTCTATTCACTTCAGCAGGTTTCATTCCTATTATCCGATGTCGACTATTATTATACTGTAAAGTTAAATCTAGCAAAATATCCAACCAGAGTGCCTTTAAATCCAAATAGAGTGCCTTTAAAACGTTCGCAAATCGGTGCTTTAAGATTACTACAGGTAGAGTATAAATGAATTTTATAACTTTTCATTAGTTTATTGAAATCATTCTTGTAAAACTCTTTTCCATGATCCGTTTGCAAATTCTTAGGTACTCTTTTTTGCAATAGTATTGATTTCATAGCTTGAGTTAACATTTTCCAGTTTTTTGTTTCACTGATACAGTCCAAGCATACTTTGAGAATACATCGATAACTGTGAGTAGGTACTTGAAACCTTTATTCTGCTTAGCATATGGAATCAGTTCAACAAGATCTGCCTGCCAAGTTTCATCTATGTCTTTGACAAGAAAAGAGCGACGTTGATAATTTCGTCTAGCAGGTTTATGAAGTTCCTCAACTAGTCCCGCTTTCATACTGATTTATTGCAGAATTCAAGATTTTTAATTTCTCTTGTAAATGTGATAGTGTATTATTTATCCTAGAAAGCTCAGACTCAATGTTTACAACTTTATTATTTAACACATTTTTTCAGCTTTTTGTTTCCTTCAGTGGTCAGCTTGAATCCTAGTCCAGGTGGTCCTCGAGATACGTCTGCATGGACCAATCTATGTCCAAACACGTCGATGCTCGTTTTGATACTGAATCAATAATTTTATCTTCACGTAGCTCCTTAATGATTGATTGTATTTAGTTTATGTGGTTATTATTACCAGCAGTTGTTTCGGCTTAAAGTAATCCTAAACGATCTACAAGCTCGTTTGGGTCATCCTAATAAATGTAATCTATATGAGTATTTTTATGAGCGATCTTATATGACATGAGCCCCTAACCACTTTTACTTTGTGGAATCTTGAGAATTTTACTCACGAAATCGGTATATTTCTTACGTATATTTTCACGAACATTCCCCATAGGATCATAGTATTTTTTGTGTGCACTTGTAGCCTTTACAATAGTAGTACAGTTTTTTTATCATCATCAGTGATTAAAGTATCATCAGGATATTTCTTGAACAATAATTCCACTAGACCTGGAGTTTTTTTATACTCTTTGTCACCAATGATTATTTTATCTTTTTTAAAACTTATAGGAGTATTTCCAATCATTAGTGAATCGTTACGCATTTTCGCACTCCATATATTGTAGCTAAGGTTTGTACTTTCCCATTTAGCAATGATTGAACATTTTCATCAACACTATCACTTTTTTCCAAATCATCAGTATCATCTTTAGTAATGGTATCTTCTTGCTATGAAATATCTGAATCACCTACAGCTGATTCCCTGATATCGTTCAATGATGATTCAATGATGATTCAAAAGCTGATTCCCTGATATCGTCGTCATCATCATCATTGTCGCCATCGTCATCATCGTCTTCGTTGCCGTCCTCTTTTTATGTAATCCAATCGAATTTTCTCTATTTTCTTTCTTCTTTTTTAACTACTTTCAGTGGTAAACTTCTTTCACTTACACTGATGTGCTTTTATAAAGGTTTCACAATTGGTTTGAACGAGTCATTTAAACTTTTTTCCGCTTCTAATTTATTGAATTTTAATAAATCATACTTGTTCTCACACCGTTTCGAGCTTTCTCAACTTCACGTAGGACTGCAGTTTCTTTATTAAAATCAGTAGACATCTTGATAGTTGAAAGTCTCACAACTGAATGCTAAATTTCTTCAGTATTCTGTATCTGTATATTTATTACAAACTGATCAAAGCCTTTTCTGTAGCGACCATCATTAATATGCCGTTCTTTGTCTATGCCGAGATAACTATTATTGCCTATATCTTTGAAACGTTGTTATGTCATATCTGTATTTACATGATCGTTGTAAACATGTTTTAAATTCATAGCATCTTGTCGAAAAATTACCAATAAATTGACGTTGTCACGCATCAAGTGTTTCGGTACTTGTGCATACGATTGACACAAATAAAAGCAATCTACACTTTTATGCCTACCCATGCAGTAAAAGCTTTGACATTATCCTGCTTTTCACAAGCAATATCATCAAAGACAAAAATTGAATTTGGTTGAGCTTCGTCGGGTGAAACGACAAGATCGTGTTCCCCAAAGGGTAAGTACTCGATTCCTTCCAATGGCTCAACAAGTTGCTCGAAAAATTTATATTTTGGTTGATTTAGAGATTTCGAGTATACGTAAATATTTTCAAATGTCAGATCATTCGGATGAATGATTAGAGATAGGAGAGCGTTCGTTTTGCCAAAATTGGATGGACCGCAAAATACTGCTCTTGTACTGTTGGGTAATAATTTTCCGTGACGATTTTGCTGTTTTTTCTGCTGCGTCAAATGCTTCTATTTCATATGACGACTGAGCCGAGCTACTATAAATGTGAGCATTTATAGTTTTTCTCAGTTAGTCTAGCATGAGCTCGCTAAGAGCTAGCATCATGCAGAAAAAAAGAGGTTCAGTTTTGGTGAATAAATTGATCAACAAATTACCCATTGAACTGTATGTGCCTGATTATCAGTACTGTGATCCAGGTACTAAACTTGCTAAATATCTAGCTCGTGGAGATCCGGGAATCAATCCTCTGGACGCTGCTTATAAGGAACACGACATTGCCTACTCGAAAATCCTGACAACATTCAAGAGAGAAACACAGCTGATAAGATTTTAGCAGAGAAGACGTGGAAAAGAGTAAAATCTAGAGACGCTCGTTTGAAAGAGAGAGCAACAGCTTTTGCCATAGCAAATACTATGAAGTTAAAATCGAAGCTCGGTATGGGTGTTGGAGGAGGAGGTAGATCTCTCAAACCTAAGAAAAAGATTACACTAAAAAGATTGATCAAGTAAGCAGAAAAATCTATTATTCCTGGCAAAGACACTCGCTCTATGATTAGGTCAGCGCTAAAAACTACTCGTGAGCATGTGAAGAAACTTGGTGGGAAAAGTAAAGTTAGTGTTCCACGCATATTGCCTGTTCCCAGCAAAGTAGGTGGCTTTCTTCCAGCACTTATTCCACTTTTTGCCGAAAGCAATAAATAAGGCAAATACTGCTAAGGGGCAAATAGAAGAGCAAAAAAGACAATGAAAAAATGGAAATACTGACACTTGGTAAGGGACTGTTTCTGAAACCTCATCATAAAGGTTTTGGTATCTTTCTAAAACAAAACGATAAGAAACAATGTGGAAAAAAAACTTCGATGAAATAAGATTGCAAAAACGTACACTCACCGACTATGATCTACTCAAGTATGCAAAATTAATGAAAATAACAAATTTTCATGGAGAAATTATATGCCAAATGCCCTACCTTCAATGGTTGTAGAACTAAAGAATCGGCAATCATAAATCTAAATGATGCGAGTGGATCCGGCACGCACTGGGAAGCTTATCGAAAAAATGGTAATGAAGTTACATACTTTGATAGTTTTGGTGATTTACAACCACCTCAAGATCTTATGAATTACTGGAAACTATCTCAAGTCAAGTACAATTATCGGAGGTATCAGGAATTTTCAACTTTTATCTGTGATCATCTCTGTCTCAAATTTCTCTGGCACCAACTTAATCATAAGGAACAGTTCTGTCTGTATAAAAAGAAATATACACGAGTGATTTGAATTAGTCTACTCAAGATGGTTGTTAAGTCGATGACTCTTAGCCTTTACGGCACCTCCTCAAACCTTGAGACACAGTATTTCCCTCCCATGGAGCTGGATCCGGATAAACAGTATAGCGTTGGACTTGTTGAGTTGCTAACTTTCAATTCCATACCAAACGTCGATGTAAACTGCAATAAGTTTTACGTTGAACAAGAAATAATTGAACTTCCTATAGGCAGTTATGAGATATTGAGGATATTGAACGAACTTTGCAAAGCATCCTCGATACGCGAGGCATAAAACTTAGTATCAAACCAAATAATAATACATTGCGTAGCATTATTGAGTGCAGTCATGAAATCAATTTTCATCCAAGTGACTCGATTGCTCGTCTACTGGGATTCACTACAAGAGTCTTGAAACCTTATATAAGTCATGACTCTAATTTACCAGTAGCTATTCTCAAAGTGAACGCTCTACGAGTCGAGTGTAATATTACAGCAGGATCATACATAAATCAACAAAAAGTTCATACAATACATGAATTTTTCCCAGCAGATCCACCAGGCTACAAGATAATCGAGGTTCCTAAACAAATAATATACTTACCGATATTTGTGAAAGTGATTGATCATTTACAACTACGTCTAGTAGATCAAGATGGTGAATTGAACAATCTTCGAGGTGAAATTATTACAATTCGTTTGCATCTGAAAATCACTTCAAATGGGTATTGTTTTTTATGCTGACAAAAGCTATAATAACAGCTCAGTATTTCATCAGACAGTTAGTCCGCAACGAGTGATCAAACGATTAACACGTCGGAACAGTCAATTTCTTCGAAGTCTCGGTCTCACAGTAAAGCGTGGTGGAAAAAAAATAGGTCAAAGAGTGAGAAAAATATAGAAAAAATAACTCTCACATTTATCTGCTGCTGTCAAGATGGAGGCAGTTCTTAACATACAATCTCCAGTCATCTTTGATGAATCTGTCTCACATTATGCACATCAACCCTACACCGCATTTACATTCAACAATAGTGATGAAATTTGAGTAGCTATTCAGCATCAAGATTTGTGTGTGCTACCATCCCAAAGTTCTCTACACATTTGTGGAAAGAATACAAAGCAGGATGGTATTACTTTAGAGCATACTACACATTTCGTGAACAATGCTATTAGTCATCTCTTTGAGGAAATTCGATACGAGATCAATGCTATAGAAATTGATCGATGCAAAAATGTTGCTGCAACAACCTTGATGAAAGGCTACACTTCTTTCTCACCCAGTCAGCTAAAGTATCTGGGAAATTCCAACTGGACGCCTACTACTGACGTGGGAAATATATCTGATAATAATGGAAACTTTGATGTGACAGTTCCTCTATCATTGACCTTCGGTTTTGCTGAGGATTATCGA
Organism: Muscidifurax raptorellus; assembly: GCA_020010945.3. Taxonomy (NCBI): domain Eukaryota; kingdom Metazoa; phylum Arthropoda; class Insecta; order Hymenoptera; family Pteromalidae; genus Muscidifurax; species Muscidifurax raptorellus. The sequence goes on from JAHUUD020000043.1 coordinate 530,821, forward strand.
AAAATTATTGTAAACGTTAAGCATGAACTGATTCTCACAAGATCGAGAAATGATTTGAACGCTGTTTAACGAGAGCCTACAATGGTAGATGGAAAACCTACATACGAAGACTTTAAAATTGAAATCACTCATATAGAATGGCTTATGCCCTACCTCGTCCCATCAGATCGACGAAAAATACAACTATTTAATTACATACAAAAAGATGTGCCTATTGCTATGAGTTTTCGTTCATGGGAATTGTATGAGTATCCAGTACTTCCAACAACAACACAACATATATGGACAGTGAAAATATCGAATAAAATGGAAAAACCGCGTTTTATCATTCTAGGCTTTCAAACAGCAAGGAGAGGAGTACGAAGACAAAATGCTAGTTATTTTGATCACTGCGATATTAGTAAACTTTTCCTCAACTCTCACAGTGTTACCCACACGGTATTCTCAATCTTGATATTGCAAACAATCAGTTTGCCATACTCTATGATATGTATGCAAATTTCCAAAATGTATATTATTCTGACAGAATTGTATGCACCACTCATAGTCATAGATTATTCAAAACAAAACAAGTCTCTTAAACAAGCAGCTGCGTAGCGTTGCGTTGCCCGCGCAACCTACGAGGGGACGGGGTCGAGTCTCCTACGTCGTCACCTTGACGCTCAGTGATACGTTGAGGGGGGCTCACACGTCGAGCACCGCTGTGCTGCGATCTAGCAGGACGCGATTCCGTATTATTGCTCTGTTCGTTACCGGAGTCTCTTTCGCTCGCACGCAACATCTGACGCATCGTATCTATTCTTACCACATTCATCGGATTTTCATATCATCCCTCTTTGATTGTCCTCCTCTGAGTGGATCTTTGATTTATGGACTCCTACCAGTCGACCTGCATCCACCCAGCTCTGGGTGTTGTCGTCCTCGTCCATCAGATGGTGGTATCGAAGCCTTGCGATACTGAATGGCTACTTCTTTTGCCTTAGAAGTAGGGTCCGTCCCTATCCTCTGTTGGTAGTTCCTTCTTTAGCGTTACATCTCTTTCTCTCTGTCTCGCTAGGAACATTCCTTCCAGATTTAGCAACTTGATTTGTCCGTGCTCTTGGCGACCAGTCCTTCCATTCAGGACAGTCTCTCATCCAATGAGTCACCTGACCACATGTCCAACATTCGAGTCTTTTATGCACTCGATTAGGCAGCTGCACATCCTGGTTTATCGCCTCGACGCAATCTCGCCTCAAGTGATCCTTCGAACCACATACCCAACACTTCTTATGCCGGCAACGCGCCTTTAGCAGTATCCCCTTTCTTGGACTACTCTTTGGGCTAGGCCGTTCCCTCTGCGTATTGGGCCCTTGGCACTTCCGTCTGTCAGGCAACTTTTCCGCCTTTACCTGACAGGTTTGGCTTGTCTTGGCCTTGGCGGCCTTGCCTCTCTTTCGCTCTAACTTCTTTGTCTGCTGAGAACGGGGCCACTCAGACAGCCATGTGCCTTCCTTAGGCTTCGCTTTACTCCGGCGTCTGGGACGTTTCTTTAGGCCCAGGTGTCGTTCTTCGCTTGCAGACTTCCTATTCTGCTGTGCGGTACCTGACACCTTTTTCCTCTTCTGCCTTCTTCTGGCCTTTGGCGAGCTCTGTGTGTTAGCGTCATTGCACTGACAACTACATTGGCCTGCCTTTTGATTCTCGAGACTGCTCAATTTCTGTCTCAGCTATAGCAACTCCTGACGCATACTCTGAACCTCTTTGAGTATCTGCGAGTGTGAGAGGAGACATGTTACCTCCTCACAAGGATTATAGCTTGACTTGCTGAGCATTGAGTCTGATTGCGACTCTGCATCTGACTCGTGCTCTAAGCTTTGAGCTGTTTCTGCGCCTACAGGCGTATGCGCTACCTTGGTCGTAGTCGAGGCCATAGCAGCGTTTTCATCTTCTGTTGCAGCTTTTGCATCTACAGCAAGTTGATGGGTACTCTCCTTCCCCAAAACGCTGTCTATCCTCGACGAAGGCGTTCTGCAGTCTCGTTCTGCTTGGTCCATTCCTGACATCTGGCTGTCATCTTCTGTGTCTTGCGTTATACTTGTAATATCGCAGACACTTCTTTCATCCGCCATTCGTGCTGCCACTACGTCGCTAAACTGCGGTAATACTGGTCGTAACAGCAACAACAGCCTTATGTCCCTCTCATCTCGAGTGACATATCTACCCAGGTCGTTTGACGTAACGAAATCTTCTTCATTATAGTCACCTCCGAGCCTAGTTCTGATTTTGATAAGAGTAACTATTGGTGAATCCTTGGCATCCAATAACAGAGCGTCTGCTACAGTTATTAAGGATTCAACTGACAGCTTCCAGATAAATCCATTGACTTCCTGAGCTATCCTTTGTTGAGCTTCCTCACTGTAGGTAATCGCAGTTGTGCTTTTCGATATCAATTCTGCCAAAAATACTGCTTCATCTGGCAATTGATATAAGCTACAACTCTTCGCCTTTAAATCTTCGGCGGTTTTTGCCAACGCATCAGCTATCAACTTCTGTTGACTCCGCAGTTCTTCTGCCCTATTTGCTTGCGTCAACATTTTTACTCGCGTCTCTACGTCACGGTATTAACAATAGATTCGCGCAGCAGCAGCGGCTAACTAATCTAACAATTTATTTGCGTGTTTCTGTATATTTCCTATACACGAAAACCTCCGCTTGTCTACCTAAATTTAGCTAGTCTATCAAAAAAAAATAAAAATCTAACGCCTCTACTCTAATAGCTGTGGCGTGATTTTATTTCGCGGATTCTAAGTGCGAGACGGCGTGCGTTGCACCGAATTTCTGATCTCGCACTCTTTTGCTGTAGTATAATACGCGTTATGCTGCGTATAGAATAGAATAGAATAGAATAGAATTGAATAGAATAGAATAAATTTTATTTGAGCAAGTCAAAAAATATAAGTCATTACACAGTTCACTCAGTACAGTTTTTTGGCTCTTAGCGGCACTTGTAGAGAACAATTTGCGCGCTAGGCCCTTATTCTTTTCTAGTCAATCACAGTGATTTACATTATCACAGTCAATATCACAGTCAATTCATCTAATACAATGTTTACAGAGCTATTGGAGCAAATATGCAGCCTTATATACAAATTCGTTGTAAGGCTCGATTTTCGCTTACATTTATTAGATGGCTACGCAGAGCCACTTTGAATCTCGAGAGCGAGGCCAAGGTTCTTATGCTGTCTGGCAGCGAATTCCACAGCCTCGCCCCAAAAACTCGAAACGATTTTAGGCCCACCTCTGTGCGCGACTTCGGTAAGGCCAGTTCCCTGGATACCCTCGCCGAGGATCTGCACTGGTTTTTTTCGAAGAGGGCAGAAAGATATGGCGGCTGCCCCATAGAATAAGCCTTGTATACAAGTACCGCCGCGAAATAGGCTCTTCGATCACTAACGTCCAACCAGTTCAGCTCGCTGCGGTGTGGGGTGATGCGCTCGCCCCGTCCAACACCCCTGATATATCTCACACATGAATGCTGTAACCTCTGCAGTCTCGTCTGAAGCTCCTCCGACACATCTAGGTAAACCACCGAGCAATAGTCCAGGTGAGAAACGGCAAGGGCGCTGGCCAGCTGCTTGCGCAGAACCTCAGTGGTGCAGGACCTAAAAGATTTCAGCCCATAAAGGGCTCTGTTAACCTTGCGGCTAACAGCATCCACCTGTGGCTTCCATGTAAGTTTAGAGTCGATGATCACACCAAGGTTCTTTACTACATCGACAGAGAGCACGAAAACACCCTCCTGAACCTCAACACCCTGCAGGTTTAGCCTGTGATGCTGATTAATGTTATGCTCGGAACCGAAAACGATTGCTTGTGTTTTCTTTGTGTTGAGGTGCAGCGCATTCTCAGATGCCCATGCCGATACAGAGCGCGCCACAGCCGACATGCGTTCCACCCCCATCCCAACTAGATCATCCCTCGTGACCTGAGTATATACCTGCAGGTCATCCGCGTATAGCGGGTGCGTGACACCCTCATACAAATACCCCCGTGGGCTTTTAAATTTATACAAAACATCTTTTAAATCATTGATGTACAAGCTGAAAAGAAGAGGCCCCAGTATCGAGCCCTGCGGGACACCAAGGTTGGTTGTTAACCAATCAGATTCCCCGTCTGTTCTGGTAACCACTCTCTGATTACGTCCGGTTATGAATGATCGAACCCACATGACCGTCAACCTAGAGAAACCCATTCCAAGCAGCTTGCGAAGGAGTTTAGATAGTGAAATAGTGTCAAAGGCTTTACTGAAATCAAACAGTAGCAAGATTGTCAGGAGGCGCTTATCACTGTCAATACCCGTCCTAATGTCTTCTGTGAGTTTAAGCAGTGCTGTTTGCGTTGAATTATTGCGTCGAAAACCAGTCTGGTGAGGGTCAAGAACTTTTTGCGCTTACAAGAATTCAACAATCTGGTCGTGTACCAACTTTTCCAGAACCTTGGAGAGAAAGCACAACAGGGCTAAGTCCGAGACTGCTGATGGAGTTGGTGTCTTCTTAAGCGGCACAAGGTGTGCTCTCTTCCAAGCCGTCGGAAAAGTCCCCGTTGATAGCGATGTATTAAACAGTCTCACTAAATGTTGGCCTATAATGGGTAACGATTTCGCAATGATGTTCTGCGGAATACCATCTTCCCCCTTTGCTTGAGACGAGAAATGAGCGACAGCAAGTACGACGTCAGCAAGGGTGACGTCACGAAAAGTGAATCCTCCCTCGCCAGCCATCGACACAATGTCATCCAGGTCTGCCTCGCCTTCCGAGTTCGATATGGACACTCCGGCGAAATGACTGTTTAATTCGTTTGGTGTGAAGCCGTGTAGGTCGTTCTTAGCTTTAGACACCAAACCCAGATTACGCAATTCATTCCACACATTTTTATTGTTATCAAGCGCGTCAAAGATTCTGCTCTGAATAAAAGCCTCACGCGCGAGCGCAGTACGTTCTTCAGCCTCCTGTGCTAACGTCTGATATTCCGTCCATAGGTGTGTCCGTTTCGTACGTTTATACCGTCTATGTGTTGCGTCCCGTCGATTGTACAAGTCTCGTAAGTCTGAGTCTACCCACGGAGGAAGCATTTTTCCTCTGGGTCTAAATTGTAGGAGTGGAGCAAGTTGGTCAATGACATTCATGATAATGTGACTAAGATTTTCTAGTCGTGTGTCAACTCCACTTTCAGTGCAACCAACTGGCGACCAATCACAAGCGGCTAATAGGGACAGAAGTTCCTCCGTTTTAATACCCTTGAAATCCCTATATTCAAACCCGTTGAGAGTTGGAGGTTTAACCGTGTGATAGTCAATCTCAACATCAATTACATCATGCCTACTTGGAAAGGTCGCCAGCGAGTTGCTCGCATTCAGCACCACATTGTCTTCGTCGGTTAGGATTACATCAATCCAGGTGTGAGAATCTCCTACATGATGCGTCGCGCCATGATCTACAAATTTGAGATTCAACTCTCGCGCAATTTCCCGAAAAAACTCTGCATCGTGAGAGCTCGACAGCATGTTTGCGTTGATGTCCCCCATTACAATTCTGCATTCGTAGTCCACTGAGTATCTGCGTAGATCATTAATAAGATCAGAGTCATCCGAGACTGGGATACCCGGTGGACGGTAAATTAGCGCAACAAATACAGGTGGCATGGTACCCTGTCGCACATTGCAGATTAAGTACTCCGGAGTTCCCGGCTTTCCTTCCGCCTCCGTTGGCGAGGAACACAGTAGAGTGGCTTTGTAGTCGTTACGGATGTAAAGGGCGACTCCACCCCCACGCTTATTCCTATCCTGTCTTATAACGGAGTACCCACCAACCTGGACAAACACGTCGTCAACCTCAGAACCAAATCGCGTCTCCGCCACGCCAAACAAGTGATATGATGGGCGAGCGCCCTCCAGAAACTGTCGAAACATGCCCATATGCGCATACAGCGAGGTTGCATTGAGGAACCCCGCTCGAAGCACCTCCCTGTTCGTCTCTGTCTTACCCTTACCTAGTCACGCCTGACCAGCTGGTACCAAGGCCGGACCTTGTACTGTAGGCCACTTGGGTACATCATCAGTAGCCCTTGCAACCTCTCTGGATGCAGACTCGACAGTCCCGTCAGTCTTAACAATCTCCCCATAGGAAGCCGCCAGCGCATGCAGGTCTGCTGCCGAAGTAAACTCGTGCGTTTTTCCACCGTCTTGTCTCTTAGTAAGGAATCGCCAGCCTCTATGCCAAGTGTATTTGAATTCCAAACCGCGCGCAATCTGTTTTAGATTGTTAAAACGACTGAAATTCTCTTTGCTTAAATATTCATTAATAAAAATCCTACTCTGAATAAGGCTTTCACGCGTTTCCTCACTAAGAGAGGTTACGTTGATGTGCCTCGTGTTCATTGCTGTGAATCTCCCGTTTGAAAGCATGATCTTATCCACAAGCTCACGATGAGAAAGACAAACTACCCATGGTGAACGCCGATACGTCGAATCCGGCGCCCCCGCACCGCCCTTCAGCCTCGCTCCAGGTCTGAGCAGACGCGTGGATACAACATCTCCTCTCACTATTGAAGGGACGACCGTGGTGAGGACAGCAAACACTATGTCTGCACATATTGCATCGGAACCATCACTAATATTTGTCATAACTATTTCGGCTGAATCCCCACCACAGGCCAGTGTCCCCTCCACGGAGACGCCTCCACTCAGCTCCGGAGCGGCAACTTTCGCGGGACGAGGACCCCGAATCCGACGCCGCTTGTCGTGTCGCAATCGAGACCCATCAAGGTCAGAAGCAATATCGCAGATTTGCTCAGCATCTGTATTGTTGTTGCCGTCAATTAAACAAACACTACTATTTCTATTAACACTAATATCTGCCGTGTTCGGGCATACGGTTCTATCATGATCTCTAAGAGAGACAAAGATTTGCGAGTCTTCCGCAACACTGAGGCCACGCTGGCAACTCTCGGCAGCGCCACCACCATCCGCTCTGTGAATGATAGATGTTATTTTGGACATAAGGCTTTTAATGTCCTGTTTAAGGATTGAGTTTTCCTGTAGAAGCAACAGACGGTCACCGCGCAGTCCCTCCAGCATTGACGACTGCTCAGCAATCGTTTCCTCCAGCGAGGAAACCCTGGCGACCAGACAGTTGATCGACTCCTCCAATGCTGTGGAGGGTGCCGAATCTACACTAGCGGCCCTGAGCTTCCCCACGAGAAGAGCTTTCAGACCATCGATCGCATTCTCCAGCAAGTCTCCAGCAAGAATGCCACCAGAATCCACAACTGAACCACTCCTAGAAATGGCGCTCAAGGATGGTGTTGACTGTTACGGACGGCGAGTGGTCGAGGGAACTCTCCGGACACGGAGAAAGAATAGGCCAAGAGATGCTGTTCGAGGTTTATTCGAAGCTTGAGCTCCTCTCTTAGTCGTGGTCGGCGGTGAACTGCACGACGTGCGTCGATTTTTTTTTGTGTGTGTAGCAGCGCTTGTTTTTATGCTGCTGCCACAGCTGATTCACCGATACACCTGAAGCCGATTGCGAAGCGGCGGTGATGGCTTGCCGCGTTTTCTGGCTTTCTCGGCGTTAATGCGATCGGCGAACTGTAGGCCGAAGAGGATATAGTTGCCCTGTTGCTTTGCAGGATTTTATTAACTTCCTGGGCAACTGCCTGCTGGATCTGCGGGCTTCTCATCGGTGCACAAGAATTTACTCTGCCGCCGTCTATTTATTAGACGGGGTCCTGCGGCTGGCTCAATGGCCTAGAAGGTTTTTTAGCCCGGAAACGATTTAGTTCCGAGCCTCGGCGACCGAACAGAATTTTTTTTTTTTTATACAAAGCTTATTTACACTATTCTCATTCGTGTTCTCCACACTTCGCTTATAATGTGTCGGAGACCCGCGAGGGATGCCACAATGTTACGGACGGCGAGTGGTCGAGGGTACTCTCCGGACACGGAGAAAGAATAGGCCAAGAGATGCTGTTCGAGGTTTATTCGAAGCTTGAGCTCCTCTCTTAGTCGTGGTCGCCGGTGGACTGCCCGCTGTACCGCTGTCGCGAATCGGGCAACGGTGAGCGGTCCCACGTTCAGAAGTGCATACGCTGCACTTCTGAGCGTGAGAAACGCAGGCGACGGCGTTCCCTGCTGACGATGCAGGAGCATCGTCGGCTGCCGCCACCGGAGAAGCCTAGAGCTCCTCCGTTACACGCCCTTGGGCGCGCTGGCGACGTCCTCGGCGCCCTTAAAAAAACAGGGTCGCCGGCGGAGCCGTGCGTGCGTTGCTCGAGTGTATGATGCGACGGGGCGCGCTGTTGCGCGCTCCGCGCTTGAACGTGTGTGTGTGCTTACATTTTGTCAATTTCCATAATTTTGTTTTGAATTTTCTGTTTACCTTTTCGACTTTTTTTTCCTTTTTACTTGGGATGCCAGTGCTTAAGCACAGCGCATTAGATGCGCATTGGATTCTTTCCGGTTGCTGACTTCCGTAATAGTCAGTTTCTTTTTTTTTCTTTACTTCCCTTTTTGTTACTATGAAAATAAAAAATTACTTGACGAATGTATGAGTGTGAGTGTGTTTGTGTGAGTTGGCGCGGATGTTGTATTTGACAGCCGCCGCTGTCTTACATATTTCTAGAGACAGAGCTCGAAATACAAACTTTCTCCTAAATCTAGGTATGGAAGAATATATGTATAAAAAGAAAAAATTATGGCGAGCCACGCACTTTCTTTTGCGTGCGGGCGTCGCGTATTTCTACGTTATCTGTTTATATATCTATGTGCGCAGACGCAAACAAAATTGCGTAGGCACTGAGCTTACATTTTTATACCGAGTGAACAAGAATATGCGGGTTATAATAGTATTAACTATTATAACCTCTATTACATTATACATTTTTTTTTTTTTTTTTTTTAATTCTTAGTATACTGAAAATAGTTGAGAGATATTTTTGTTGTGAGCCATGCACATTCTTTTGCGTGCAGGCTTCATATATATGTTTATAGTGTTTCGTTATTATTTTACATTTGTATATATCTGAATTAATAATAAGCGTAAAACTAAATCGTTTTTCCTGCCATTGAGGCAGCTTGGCTATCACGGCGCTAAAGTAATTATACGTGAAGTTGCTACATCGATACTTTGTAGCTCATTATTGCACGCACGAACCGTTTTTGTTATGAAATATGAAACATACAATGGGTTTCTACTTTTAATAAAAAATAAAACGGAACTCCTGTATTTAATATTCATTCCTTTAGGTGTAGAGTTGCATCTATTTCCCTGCGCTTTGTTTACCTTCCCGGTCGCGAGATTGCTTCAGCGGACGCGTGTTGCTGGTGGAACGCAGCACACAAGGTAGGCCAAATTAAATTTGTTGTCTGCATGGAATGCGAGGAGTGCGCCTCTGTCCCTGGCCGAAGCGTGAGCACTTTGTCCGCGGCCTTGAAGGGGGCAAGCCTAGGGCTTTAATGTACATTCGCAGCCTCTGCGGTTCTGCAGCTTGCTGACAGCTGAGCGAAGCTGCGCGCGGTCTCCAATTGCATGAGATTGCGCTGCTGGCGTGCGAGGTCGCGCATGGGTTGCTGCGCGCGATAGCGCATAAAGCACCACACTGCGATGACACAGGTGAAAATGATGCTCAAAGAAGACCAGGATACCCAGCTTAGAAGCCGGTGTAACCGCTCAGGTCTTTGAGTTCGAATTCAGTTTTCCTTCTATTGGCGATGTCGCGAGCTCTCGCCGAGATTTCACGCAAACTCTCGCCTGCTTTTAAGTTGTCGACATCCGAGCCGTGCGCGTTATCGGCGCGGTGCTCGGTGCCGATAGCTATGGCTTGCATGAGCTCTGCCGCTGCAGCGGAAGACTCGTTCACATGAGCCCAAATCTTGGACATATTAAATTGCAAAGCGCCCAGAGATAACGTCTCTAACTGTTTCGTGATCGTATGCGACGCGATCAAGCGGGCGCTTGCTGTGTGCGCGGTGCATCCTTCGCGAAGCTCAAGGATCCCTGCGCCGCATATTTGTGTGGTAACGAGTTCCTCCTTAGCGCACTGGATATACAACTTTTCCTGCTCTTTGGCAGAGTATACCCATGTGTTTGCACGGTGTAGACGCAGCCAGAATGATTCGCGCAGCTTTTTCATACGGATATCGCATTCTTCCGGGTCTTTCGCCTTAAGACCCGCGGCGATTTTGATCTCGCAAGCCACGCTATCGCTAATTTCGCGCACTGGTTCCGGGTTGACCGCAATCAGTGTGTCTTGAAGTTTGCGCAATTTATGCACTTCTCCTCCCGGAATCGGTAAATAAGTGCGATTCGAGGTGCTTACTGCGAAGTAAGAGTGAACTGGCCATACATACGCGGCCGTGAACGTGCTATTCAATATTTTCTGCACCGTTGGTACAGGTGAGGCCTTGAAAAGGTTGAACTTTTCGGCGTCTACCAGAGGTATTGCGATGTGGTAAATTAAGTGGCCGTTCGAGAATAGGATCGCTATTCTCGATATTTCCATTATCGAAATGGCGGAAAACTCGCCTGGTGATAGTGGGAATTTCGCGTGGGATAGCGATTCTTCGACCGATTTTGCTGCCTGGGCAATCATATCCGGTGCTAGGACCTTCGGGTGGATCAGGCCCTTGACAGCGAATAAAATTGCGGTATCGATCAGCTCGGTGTCGGCCTTGAACTGCAACAATGTTGTTTTGATGTTCATCTCGACGTCGAGGCTGTCAATATTGGCAAGGTTTTTGGCTGTATTATTTGCTACAACGGCGGCGAATGATTCGAGCTTGCGCATCCGCTCTTTCAAGTGAGATAGCTCGTGTTTGACTAACTCAGTCTGATTTGCCAATAGCGCAGCTGTTAAACGAGTATCCCTCGCGATGGCTTTTACTGCTGCCTGAATTTCGGTTTCGTCGGCTTCTGTCAGTGTGCCGTACAACCATTTGTGCAGCGAGCCAATGAAGGGTAACACGGCACGGCGGTCACGAGGGCCCCGGTGCCCGCTACTACCAGTTTGGATTAACCTTATAACGCGTTCGGCTTGCGCGGCAGCGGATTCGGCTTCTTCGATCAGCCCGGTGGCATCGCAACGCGCATGGCAAGCTCGGGCGGCGGTTGAAACGCGATTGACTAACACTTTGCTTGCCTAGAAGAAGGCGTTTAGATCAATTTTTTCGATTAGTTTCCAGCTCGTACTGGACGTCGCGAGAGGCGCAATTTTTCCCGTGATCAGCCCTAGGTTCTGCTTCAATTGCTGAATGAATTGGCCTGGTTTGTGGACCTGAAGAACTTCCTCACTACCTAGAGCGCACACTGCGCAAAGCCTGGAATCATAATGAGGAGGAGAGGTGAGTTGTAGATTGCGATTCTCCGTCGCTACAATGAGCGGCTGGCTATTAAGTGCTCGGATTGTTTTATATTTTGAGGTTAGGACGTTGTTTTTTTTGCGCTACGCCCGGGGGCGCGCAAAAAAAACAGGGAAAAAAAACGTCCTAACTCGCATGGTCGGAATCCGAGGAGTCCGCGTTTCTTGCTAGTTTGCTCGGCCGTTCTATTTTGTTGACGTGCACGACTTTAGTAATTTCGTCGTTTTGCAACGTCACGTTGTTGGTTTCGCGATTGATCGCAATTATCTCGAAGGGCCCGCGGTATTCTTTGGAGTATTTATTTTTCTTGGGCTCGTTGACCAAGAAGACTATTTCGCCTTCCCGGAAATGCTTCGAGTTTAGTTTACGATCATAGTAGTGTTTTGACCGATACTTGGATTGCACCAAGTTCATGGCCGCTGTCGTTTGCAGGGCCGTGAGATTGTTTGTCATCTCGGTCAAATAATTGTTATATGACATATCGTCGCTGATTTGGGGGAAGCTGGAAGGCGTCCTTGGCTTGAAGCCGAAGAGCAGTTCGTGCGGCGAGTATCGAGTACTCTCGTGCTCGGTACAGTTGTATGCGTGCTGGCATACGGCCGTCCATTCATCCCAAGTATCAGCCCGTTTAACATACTTCCGCAGGTATTCGGTCAGTGTATGGTGCATGCGCTCGATCGATCCGTTTGCCTGCGGGTGATATGCCGTAGTGCAAAACTTGTTTATTTTGAAGATTCTGGCGAACTCTTCAAGGACTTTATTTTGGAAGTGGCTGCCCTGATCCGAGAGCAAAGCAGCCGGTGGTCCAAAAACGCAGATGATTTTTTCAGTGAGAATCCGCGCGACTTCGTCTGCATTCGCGTGCCTTGCCGGCGTTAGAATTATGTATTTTGTGAGCATATCCTGCACCGACAAAATATATCTGTTCCCGTGTTTAGAACGTTCCAACGGTCCATAGAAATCTATGGCGATATGAGCAAACGGCATTGATGGCGTGTTGCTGATAAGCATGGGTAGCCGAGTTTTTATTCGGACCAGTTTATTGCTCTGGCACGTTGGGCAGCGAGCGACAAATTGCCTTACATCGGGGCGCATATTTCGCCAATAAAAATCGTTGGCGATTTTGCTGTATGTTTTATTTTTGCCCCGATGCCCTCCCATTGTTGCCTCGTGATACTCTTTAATGAGCTTAAAGCGCTCAGAGACTGGGGGGACTGGCAGATTATTTTTGTACAGAATTGCAACTAATACAACTAGGTTTTCATTGAAGCGAAAGGGATGTTCGTTGTAACTCTGCAAGTGGACGAAAGCTGGGGGCTCTTGACCGTCCGGGCATGCCCACGGCGGCTTTTCGCGAGGAGGTCTCGCTTTTGCTACTGTGTAGCGCTTTAATTTGTCATTTTTAACAGCAGCTTCTCTAGCAGCTGCAGTGCGCTCGTCGTCGGACGATGCTGCATTATTGCTGCTGGCGCTGCAGCTATTTATCGCTGATGCTGCCCTGCTATGTGTTCGCGGTGTGGCATGCAGCGACTCATTGCCATCGGCGCTTGCCCTGCTCTGACCTTCGGTGGCGCTCAGCTGGGTGCGGTCTGGCGCTGCCGGCCCGTGCAGTGGCGGGCTGTTTCCGAACGGTGCAGCTGCCGATGGAAAATCCGGGTACCCGTACGACATTTGGTCTGCTTTCGACTGTGCTGCACGATTTTCCTGCGCAGCGAGCTCCGCGGTTGATGCTGCTTGGTCCGGAACGACCGGGGGCACTGCTGCGGGCGACGTAATTGCCGAGCTTGAGACCTGCTGGCCGCCGAACTAGCCGGTGTTACTATGCTCGGCTGCCGGTGGTGAAGTGGCACGCCGATTTTCCTTCTTCGGGCGCTTTTTCAACCCGAAAACTGGCGATTTTGCTCGCCCATCCTCGCTTTCGCTAGGCGGCGATCGGCTTCGCCTTGGACTTAGGTATTTCCTTTGCGCCTCGGGGTTTTTTGGCGAATATAGGGCGTGAAGTGCTACCCTAAGAGATTTAAATGGATAGTGTCGGTTGCGCCTGGCACTAGGACGTGACAAAATATTCGCTTGCCCCCAGGGAGGTTGTAGTGTATGCAAGCATTCACTTTGAATTCGTTCGCGAATATGAATACGCAATCTATATTGCCGTATTCAGAGCGAGAGTTCAGGATTTCGTGTGCCAAAGACGGCTCTCCGCCTGATCGGAGCCATGGGGAGTCTAGCAGCATGCGCCTCAGCTCCGTAGCCGATATACTCAGCTTCATAATTTTTATGAGCGAGTAAAACAAACAATTTCCTGGCGGAATTTTGTCTGAGCGTCGCAGTTGCGCGAGAGGCTCGGCGCAGCGCTTTTTGCGAATATATACGCATATGCACGCGTTGCCCGAACTTGCTGACGAATTTTCGTCTGACGGCTGCGGGTTGCGCTCGTAATTCCGCCGTATTCCCACAAAATCCTCGTGTGGACCCACTGATGAGGGTGTTACGTCCTGTGACGTATTGTAGTTAATCAATATCAGCGTTGCGAAGCCGAAAACTCGAAAATGATGAGTATGGCCAATAAAGTAGATCAGCCGAGTAAATAAGTGTATAAATACGTTGAATCCGTTGCACTTGAGCTCGCTTAGAATCTGGACTCTGCTACGACGCTCCGGGCAGTCGACAGAGCTACCAGAAGTAAGTCGCGACGCGATCGGTATATAAATTGAATTTTACACTTGAATAAACGACCATCAGAATACATTCTATTATTGAAACAATTATTCACTCTATCCTGCACCTACGACTGGCCGATCTTGATCCAACACCAGCAGCAGAGCAGAGAATCTCCTCCACGACAAAGTAAGTACGAATTCATAATAACTATATATACACAGATCGAGGACGTGACTTAACAGTGGTTCCGGTACGAATCGAATGCTAGACGTTTAAAAAAAAATAAGAAAAAGGAAAGTAAAATTTTGCTAACATAAAATATATCAGTAAATAATAAAAGTGACAGTGTTCTAATCCATATAAATCAAGTTTTTGTGCTGTGCGTGTGTAACCCTTTCCTTAAGTCTGCTTAGTAGCAACTTTTCCCTAGACCTGCTAAATAGCGGTCAATCTTGTTATCCTAAAGACGCTGAAAAGCGACTTATCCTTTATTTGCTTAAATAGCGATCACTCTTTTCCTAAAAAGCACATAAAAGCACAAACACTCTGTAGGGTTACCGTATTTTTTTTAACCTTAAGAATACGGTTTAAACGTAAAGGAACGTAAATAAATAAAATATAAAAAGTGCAAAAAAAAAGCAATCAACAAAGTAGAAAAATAAAATCGCGAGTCCACAGAAAATTCAAACCGAGTGACCTGCTTGCCTTACGTTGCAGCGTCAGCAAGGTGATCGAACGCAGCGCTTTAAATCTGCCGCGCTTATGTCAGTTTAAAAACCAGGTCAATGCAAAATAGTCAAAACATAAGTATAACAAATAATCTTGTACAGTTTTCCAATCTGCCGTGTAAATAGTGATTTATCTAACATTATAAAAGCACGTATTTCATGAAGAATAATACTAGTGTAGTAAATATAGTAAAAAAGAATAATCACAAGAGAGGTGGTAAGAGAATATTTTTACGGAAACTATTTAAGGAAAGATTTAAATTAATAGAAGAATTAAGACAATTAAACAAGAAAATAGGTTTATTTTTCCAATTGCAAGAAGTTAGGCAGCCAAAAGCAGTAAACAACCAAGTAGAACGATCAGAATTTCAAATTGAAATCGGCAACAAATTTGATGAATTATTTAATTTTGCTATGACTGAATTAAATAAAAATAAATAGATTTTAAATTGTAGAATCACGAAAATCAGGTAAAAGTCTAAAATTGTTCAAAGAATACTGATACAGCTGAGTAAAGGCAAATTACTGTGTCACGCATATAGATGCAATAAATGAACTGACCGAAATTTGTGTAGTCCGCAAAAACCCGGAAAGTAGGTCAAGTATTGCAAAACAAGTAAGACAGCAATATTACATCCGAAATATGTGAATGTGATCTAATAAATAAAAAGTTAATTAAAATGAGAGCACCAAATGAGTGACAATCAGGAAAATCTATTAGACCAAAAATTAACTAGGAGCGTTGTTCGTAATAATCCTACATTACAGGATCAAATAATAATTCCTAATGATAAAACACCATTTACGAGAAGTAAAAAAATAAGTCGATCACCGCCAGAGAACAGTATAACTGCGCAAAGAAAAGATGAAGAATCAGTAACCAACACTGAAAAATATAATAAAACAAGAGTTAAAAATACAGTAGAAATAGAGCAAGAAGCAAATTTAGAAAAGACAAACAAAGAAAAATCAACGGGGGCAATAAAAAAGGCGATTTCAAGACTAAACAAAGCCCATTTAACTATTAATATACCAAATACGTCTGATAAACAAGAATCAGCTGAAACATCTAAAGAAGATCAAAGGAGAGCAGCAGTAACCCCAGTAACACCATTGACAGTGATTAGAAAAACAGAAGATTGGAAATTCGATAATAGTTTGAAACAGGACATATCATTGATAGACATCGAAGGTTTTAACGAGCAACCAAGCCTAATAGGCAATCTAAACAACTCACAGAGTAAATTTAACTTCAATTTTAATTTAGACAGCTTATTAGACAACACCATGGTCGGTCCGGGGCTAGGTGAACAACAGCAAGTACCACCGCAGTTGCGTTTATCGCTAAAATACGTAGCGAACCTAATACCAGAGTTCGACGGAAAATGCATATCAGTTAATGAATATGTAGAAAAATTAAAGCATGCAAAAAACATGTTGTCAGAAACCGATCAAGCAAATTTAATTCCAATATTAAAAATGAAACTAAAAGGTGATGTTTACAGGGCGATGCTAAATGCACAAATTAGTAATATTCAAGATTTTATCAAAGGAATCCGCCAGATTTATCCATCCACGGATAAAATGGCAACACTTTATGGAAAAATAGCGGAAAGTCTGCAGAATCCAGACGAGACGGTACTCAGTTTTGCTAACAGATTGCAAGAATTAGTATTGCAAGTTAAAGACAGTAAAGAAGTAGCAGCATATACAGAAGAGGAAAAACAAAGATTCGAAACTAAAATAGATGCTGAAACTCTATCAGCCTTTGTAGAAGGATTACGGCAAGAAATACGTTTAGAATTAGGAACAACGAAAGATTTGGGCGATGCTATACAAAAGGCAATAGAAATAGAGACGAGATTAAATAGAAGAAATTTAATATTTGGTAAAACAAATAAAGTATTTTGCAGTTTAAGCAATCAAGCAGCTATATCAGGAGACACAAGCGTTGCCATATACTCGTGTCAGATTTGTCAAGACTATGGACATGAGGCATTGTTTTGTCATAAAGTGGCGTGTGTTTACTGCAAAAATAAAGACCATTTGTCAGATAGCTGCAGAATAGTAAAAAAAAAGATACAATTAATTTGTAAATTCTGCAATAATCACGGGCATTCAATCGATGCCTGCAAAATGAATAGAATCAAAGGCAACCATTGCCAGTATTGCCAAATAATGGGTCATACTGTAACTCAATGCCCATTTATAATAGAGTACGAATTATGCTGGAAATGTAAAGAAAGCGGACACGATCCTAATAATTGTAAAAATCAAGGAAAACAAAGTGAAATGTGCGAATTCTGCAATGGCACAACTCATACAATAAAAGATTGCCCAGATGTAATGTGCAAAAGATGTAACCAACGGGGACATGTATTGAAATACTGTCCAATAGTAATAGATAGAAAATTTCTAATGTGTGCAATTTGCAATAAAAATGATCATGAAGCTGTACAGTGTGAAGAAGCTAAAATATTAGTAGCACAGAATAGAGCAAAAACAAGTCAACAGGATATCCAATGCCAGATTTGCAACGAAAAAGGTCATTCGGGAAAATACTGCCCAAAATGGATGGCTCAACAGCAAGATACGAATAATTCCAACGCCTCATATAAAAATCACAATTATAATAACTATAATAATAACTACAGAAAAAGCAACAATTTTAATAATCAGAACAAAAATACAAATAATCCTAATTGGAAACAAATAAGTTGTGAATATTGTAAAATAAAAGGACATCCAATACAAGAGTGCAGAAAATTAAGAAATTTGGAAAATATGGCTCAAAAGAGGGAAAATTGCAGTTATTGTAAAGAAGACGGACGCACAGTAGAAAATTGCCAGGAAATCAAGGCACTAGAATCAAGAGCGAATAAATTTTGTAACTATTGCAAAAATACGAACCATATGACCGAGGAATGCTTTAAATTGCAGAACCAGCAAGTGAATCGTGCGGGAAACGAGTAAAGCCTTCTCGAAGCGAGTGGACGAGAAATAATAAGGCCAATACACTCGCAACAAACGATGGCACAGCAAATTTAATAAAAACAAGAGATATCGATGAACAAAATGTATCAAATACAGAGAAATCGGAAGTATATCATATAAAATTAGATGATCGATTAGAATATATTGAGATTATAAATCCATATACAAGTAAATCATGCAGCTTGCTCGTCGATAGTGGTGCACAGATAAATATAATCAAAGTAGGCCAAATTTCTCCAGGGGCGCTATTACAACATAAACAAATATTGCTGACAGGAATAGCAAGCAAGCAAATAAAAACTTTAGGGATAGTTAGACTACCAATAAATAATAAATATTGTGATTTTCATGTAGCACCAAAGGAATTTGACATTCCGTATGATGGCATTTTAGGTATTAAATTACTCAGGGAAAGTAAATTACGTCTAGATGAAGGATATTTAGAGATAAACGACGTAAAATTAAAACTACAAAATGGACCAATTAAGAACATATACACTTATGCAGAAAATATACAAAACAAGGGTCAGAAGGAAAGAGAGGGAATAAATAATGAACAAAAAAAGGTTCTCAATAAAATGTTAAAAGAAATCATTAAAGAAAATGAAATATATGAAGGTCTAAAAGGAAACAAATGTAGCGAGAGTAAAGAGGTAAATAAAGATAAAGAAAATATAATTCAACAAGATAATAAGCAAAGCACTATAAATGTAAACATAGAGCAAGAGGCAGAAAATTCCGACAATACAAAAGATTTAAAAAAAAATGAGATGGTGATAGAAAATACATTTTATGAGGATGTGAAAACAGTCTTGAATACAATAACTAAAGAATATAAAGTGAGTAAGGATACTAAAACAGAAGTAATAAATAAAAGTAGTAAAAATGAAAACGAGCCAGAAAATTTTAGAGAATTTTTGGAAATCGATAGTAAAAATATAGAAAAATTCATATATAACATTAACGTAGCATTGCAAGAGGAGCAAAACTCGCAAGAAATCAATGCTGAAGTAAAAGAATGCGATTTTAAGGACATATTAACAACAATGAAAGAAACTAGAGAAAAATTGTCAAAAGCTGAAGAAAAATTGTTGTTTGATGAAAAAGAATATCAATATATATCATTCGATATTGACTATGTTCCTGAAGGAGCTCAGTTAGTGGACGAACTAGGCATAGATGAGAGTTTAATTTTAAATATAGAAGCAATCGATACATTAAAGAAAACTCAACACGGCCAACTCAAGAAACCTAGCAGACAAGAAGTATTACGAAAGAAATTACAAATGAAAAATGGTGGTAAAAAGAATCAAGAAAGAATCGAGCGGATCATAAATAAGTATCCGGATGTTTTCTGGATCGAAGGTGATGAATTAGGAACGTGTACTGTAGAACAACATGAAATAAATTTAACGACAGATAAACCTATTTATGTAAAGCAGTTTCCATTAGAACACAAAAAGAAAGAGATTGCTATCAATGAAACAAAAAAATTAATCGTAAATAAAGCGATACGAAATACAAAAAGCCCATTCAATGCACCCGTATTAGTCGTGCCGAAGAAAGAACTTGTTACAGGAGAAAAGAGATTCAGATTAGTGATTGAGTACAGGGCAATAAATGAGGTCACTATAGCGGACCCGTATTTACTGCCAAATATTAACGAAATTTTGGATCTCATAGGAAACAAAAAATATTTTGATGTTTTAGATTTAAAATCAGGGTTTCATCAAGTAAAAATGAGACCTTCGGATATAGAAAAAACTGCGTTCAGTGTACAGCCATTGGGAAGATTTGAATTTCTTGTTTTACCATTCGGTCTCAAGAACTCTGCTAGAACATTTCAGCGAGTGATAAATACAGTCCTAGCCGAATACATTAATAAAATATGCTACACTTATATTGACGACATTATTATTTTTGGAGATTCAATGGAGGAATTGGATGAAAATTTTAATCTAATAGCAGAAGCATTAATAGCAGCAGGATTAAAATTAGAACCAGAAAAATGTGAATTTGGTAAAACAGAAGTTTGTTTCCTAGGGCATATAATTAGCGAAGCCGGGATAAGGCCGGATGAGAAGAAAATAGAGGCCGTCAAAAATTTTCCTATACCTAAAAATGTAAAGGGAGTGAGACAATTTTTAGGATTTGCTAATTATTATAGAAGATTCATAAAAAATCTTGCCGATATAACAAAACCATTAACAATATTACTGCAAAAAGATAGACCATTTATTTGGACAGAAGAACAACAAACAGCTTTTGATAAACTGGTAAAGATCTTATGTTCTGCACCAGTCTTACAATACCCACAATTCGACAAACCATTCATAATAACAAGCGACGCAAGTCAATATGCTCTAGGATGTGTTATTTCTCAAGGTGAAATAGGTAAAGACAGACCCATAGCTTATGCATCTAGAGTATTGCAACCAGCTGAAATGAAATATGCGACGTATGAGAAAGAGGCTTTGGCGATTATGTATGCCATAAAAACTATCAAAGGTTATATCTATGGTAATAAATTCGTGATTGTGACGGATCACAAGCCATTGGTATGGTTAAAATCAGCAGATAATAATGAAAGAGTACAAAGATGGAGATTAAAATTGTTAGACTATGAGTATGAAATCATATATAAAGCTGGAAAGCAAAATACGAATGCAGATGCCTTGTCACGAAATCCAGTGGCAAAAGCTGGAATATATGTGATAACTAGAGCTCAGAAAAAGCGAGAAGAGAATAAAATTCGCCCAGAATTAACCAACGAAGAAAAAATTAAAATCGTAAATCAACAAAAGACAAAAATTAATAAGAAAAAGTTGAAGATAAAAAACCGTAAACGAGGAAAAACTAAAAGCACAAAGAATAGAATTGCGTGTGACGTGGGAAGTCAGGAAAGCAAACAAAAAAATATAGTATATTCCAAAAATGCAATTCAATTCCGGAATGATAATGTGATACATTTAATCAACAATAATGGTGAGTCACTAGATGAACATACAGCAAAATTATTGAAAAATAAAAATATTGATTGGGACAAAAATCTAGACAGTAATGAAATTGAAATAATAGATAAAGGAAAGAACAAAATTTTTGTACTATGTTTAAATACAGCTGAATCAGCAATAGCAGTTAAAACAAAGCTTATTAATTTATTTCAGTTGTTAAAGACTATTTGTTTGCAAAAGAACTATACAATATTTAGTATATCGAAAGATATAAAAATAACAAATATTAGTTGGGATGAAGTTGAAGAAATCCTCAAAGATATATTTAACGAGACGAATATTAAGGTGATAATTTGTTTAAATAATATAATTTATATAGAAATGGATAAAAGAGATAAAATATTTGAAATGTTACATGCGACTAGAATAGGGGGACACTCTGGTATTAATAAAACGTACAATAGAATCAAGGATAAATATTATTGGGAAAATTTAAAAATAGATATCCAAAAACGGATACAAAGATGTGAAGAATGACAAAGAAATAAGCTGAAAAGAATAAAAACTAAACAACCTATGATTATTACGGATACACCCTTAAAAACATTCGATAAAATTGCTATGGACATAGTCGGACCAGTAAATGTTACTAAAAATAACAATAAATATATTTTATCGATACAAGATCAATTAACAAAGTTTATAGTAATTATATCTCTGCCTGATCAAACGGCGGAATCAGTAGCAGATGCTCTAATAAAAAAATTTATATGCGTTTTTGGATCACCTAAACTTGTACTCACGGATAGGGGAGCAAACTTCACAAGTAAACTAATAAAACAAATAGCACGAAGATTTAAATTTAAAAAAATAGAAACCACGGCATTTTCACCTCAGTCAAATGGCTCATTGGAAAGAGCACATCATCCGCTGTGCGAATATCTAAAGAACTTTTCTTCAAAGAAAATTGAGTGGGACGAATTAATAGAATTCGCTCAATTTCATTATAATACTAGTATCCATATTAGCCATAAATTTACACCGCATGAACTAGTTTTTGGTTATCCAGCTAGGCTTCCATCAAGTGAACCATTAAAGAAAAATGAACAATTGCCTACTTTTAATGGTTATTTGGAAAATTTAGTAGCTAAATTACAAGAAATCACAATGATTGCTAGAGAAAATTTGATCTATTCAAAAATGAAATCAAAAGAATATTATGATCGTTACGTAAATCCAATAGAACTAAAAATTGGCGACAAAGTATGGTTAATTAAAGAACCAAAACCAGGTAAATTCGAAAAGAATCACAACCTGGGGCCATATGAAATAATAAAAATAAATGAAAATAGTAACGTAACTATAAATTATAATGGAAAACCAAAAACTGTTCATATGAATAAATTAAGCCGTTGCCATACATGATTCTAAAATATTTTTTTTCTAGGAAATTTGGACAGAATGATTCCTGAAATTATTTTAATTGTTGCAATTTTTAAAACAACTCAAGCCATAGTAGGATTTGATTGTGGGGCATCTGATCCAATCATCACCACGTACTCTCTACTGGATTCGGGGGAGTGCGATTTCCATCAAGAAGATGTAAACGCAACCAACGCCACCATACAACTACTACAATTGGCAGAATTTAGAAAAGTAAGAGTGATACAATGTAAAATAGAAATTAAGCGTACGGTATATCATTGCGGAATGTTTAGTCATATAGGTGCTGCAAAGCAGGGCGTACAAGAATATATTTATGATATAAGCCACGAAAATTGTAGATCAATGCATGAAACAGGAATATTCAAATATGACAATTTTCACACTATAGCTGATTTAAAAATCAACTCAACTAAATCGACAGGAATTGAACTTGCGGGAAGTATTAAAGAAAAGAAATGCACAGGTGCAGCATATTCGGATAGTTTTGGTTCATGGAGTGATGTTTTAGTACAGGGACTTATAAAAATTACACTTTTAGAAGAATATGCAGATGTAAGTTTAGACAACGATAAAATAAGATTAAGCTCAGGGACAGTATGTAAATTCTCGGAGCAGCATTGTATTGATATACAAGCTAGCCATACATTTTGGTCAGTAATAAATACTGATAGTTGTTTTAAAAAAAAGTATGATATATTATATGGAGGAATATCGACAAAAATAATCTCACAAAATCGCGAGACAGTTTATACAATAAGTACTAATGAAATATCGTTTGCGTTAACTAGTAGAGAAAAGATAAATATTTGCGGTAGGATTTTATATAAAACGGAACATCCAAAATTGTTCATTTGCGAAGAATTTGATAATCAATTGTTATTTCAAGAAGACATGCTTAACAAAAGGCCGGTAGTTAGTTTTGATCTTTTTACATATGTAAACTCGAAATTTGTATACGTAGAAAAACATTTTAGGGGTCAGTTTAAAAATTTGTATTTAAATATGCTAAAAGAAGAATGTGAATTAGAAAGAAAAGTTATCAAAAATTCCTTGTCTCTTGCATCCATTTCACCCGACGAATTTGCCTACAACATAATGCAAAAACCTGGATATATTGCCAGACTAGCGGGGGAGGCTATACACATAATTAAGTGCACGCCTGTAGAAGTAAAGATTCATCATACAGATTATTGCTATACACAACTGACAGTCTCATCAGGAAACAAAACAATGTTTCTCACGCCAAAAACCCATATACTATTAAAGAAAGGTACACAGATAAACTGCAACTCTATCGTACCTCAATATTTTAAAATTGGCGATAACTGGATAAACCTAATGCCTGCGCCAAGAAGAAGTAATAACATTATCAAGACTTTGAAACCGTCAACTAAAATTGCATGGCAACCGGAAAAATTGAATTCACTGGCAACCAGTGGGATTTATTCACAAGAGGATCTTCAAAAATTACAACAACATATCATGTTTCCGATGGAGAGAGCATCTTTACTCAACACGATAGCTAGAGGAATGCAAGGTGAAGAAACCATGCAAGGAGGTGTAATAGCTAATCTATTAACCGAAAATACATTGATGAACATCGCTGAGAGCACTTGGAATCGATTTATGGATAAACTGGTCAAATTTGGTTCAATCAGCTCAGCATTAATAATGATATTTATCATTATTCATATCGGAAAATTGGCAATCGATATTCTAATAAGAGGATATACGCTACATGCAATGTACGGATGGACGCTTCATCTACTTGGAGCTATATTCAGCTCTATTACACATTTATTAATCGTAATGAAAAGGAACGATACGATAATAGACGATGACAAAATGCAAACACCAATGATGAATTCTCAAGATATACAGCTGCAAGAAATAGTGGTGAAAAATCCTAGTAGCTCCAAGAAAGAAATATCACCACCTATTCCTATACATCCACCTAATTCAAAGACCTATCAACCAATAGAATCAAAAGTTGAATCAAAAGTAGAGTCTAAACCAGAAACGAAAATATCATTATTCTCGTTAAAGCCACTTTAAACTATACAGTAGTAATTATAATTGATAAATATTCAAACTCTTTACTGTTATTTTACGTAAACAATATGATATTTATACTAATGTTTGATATATTTATATTACTGGAATCGTAAGTAATCAAAGAGTGTATAATATAAACTTCATTTAGAAATAAAACAAACTGAAATTATTTTTAATTTAGGATACATATAACCACTCAAAATAGTAGATTTAATAATAATAATGTAAATAGAATTCTAGAGTATTCGTTTAAGTTTATAACAAATCAGATGATAAATAAAACAACTATTTCAAAATCTAGTTGGAATATTCTAGAATACTATGAAGAGTAAAGAGTGTGCTGAGGACTTAATAATTCAAATTGTTTGTTAATATATTGTCTAATTCAGTTGCTATTGTACCAATAGGCAACTAGCTTGTTGGGGGGGTGTTACGTCCTGTGACGTATTGTAGTTAAGCAATATCAGCATTGCGAAGTCCTGCGACGTATTGTAGTTAAGCAATATCAGCGTTGCGAAGCCGAAAACTCGAAAATGATGAGTATGGCCAATAAAGTAGATCAGCCGAGTAAATAAGTGTATAAATACGTTGAATCCGTTGCACTTGAGCTCGCTTAGAATCTGGACTCTGCTACGACGCTCCGGGCAGTCGACAGAGCTACCAGAAGTAAGTCGCGACGCGATCGGTATATAAATTGAATTTTACACTTGAATAAACGACCATCAGAATACATTCTATTATTGAAACAATTATTCACTCTATCCTGCACCTACGACTGGCCGATCTTGATCCAACACCAGCAGCAGAGTAGAGAATCTCCTCCACGACAAAGTAAGTACGAATTCATAATAACTATATATACACAGATCGAGGACGTGACTTAACAAGGGAGGGGACGGAATCATTGCCGGGTGTGTGATGCACGCGGCTGATTCTGGCAGTGATACGACGGCTGGCGTAAGATTGCCCATCTCGGGTGCTTTACCGCCATTCCCATTGCAACCGTTCTTGGAGCGGTTTTTTCCACCAGGCGCACTCGGGTTACACGCCGCAATCTCTTTTTCTGAGCTGACTGGGCTTTTGTTCATCACCATGGCGTTTTCCTTCTATGCGGGCAGCTCGCGCGCGCGTGTACGCTGCTGGGAGTTTTCCACTCGCGAAGGTGTTATATTATCCTGTGGCACGACGGTTGAGCTTACTTCCCAACATTCGATGCGCATGCCGTCTTTTCCATCGAAGTCTTTCCCTTCGATGTTTACCCTTAGTTTTCTCTTGGTTTTATTACCTGACCATGGCCACGTTGAGCCTGACTTAGGTCCCGGCGGCTCAGCTAGTGCCCTCTCAACACGCGGCGCGTTGCTGCTATCGGGCGGTTGGCTGGCTTGAGTGAACGCCGGCATTTGAAACTCGGCAGCCGTAGGACGCAAAGGGCTTTTAGTCACTACGGGTGGTTCGGGCGTGACGCGCGTCTGTGGGCCCTGCGGAAGGCTCGGGCTTTGCGAAAAAACCCTTTGAGGGAAAGAGAAGGTCTGCGGCTCGTCGATCACGTTTGCGATTTTTCCCGACGGCGAGATCCGTATGCTTTCCTTGCTGCTTGAATTGCCTGATTCGCGCGATTTTCGCGATGCTGTCATTTTTGTTTTTCCCGACCCGCGAGTTTTTTGCTCGGAGGGCCACACATATCTTGCAACCGGGCGCACTTCCGGAGGGAGTAACGAAAATCCCGAAGAGCTGGAAATCGCTGACGCTACCGACCTCATTGATTGGGCGGAATCCGAAAACAAAATATGATCGGCTGCAGCTGCCGAAATTTTCGGAGGCGTCGGAGCTGGTGCGCTAGCGATAAATTCAATGGCTTCGCGCAAGATTGCGTCTATGCGCGTACGTTCCGCGGCGCCCAGCAGATAATGCTTTTTGTCCAGACGTTTCAAGGATGCGCTGGTTAATATGCACTCAAACCAAACCGCGTCGCGGTAATCCGGTGCGTACACGTGTTTTTGATTTTTGGTTTCCGTGAACCATTGAACCGCCATTTTTTCGTCGCCTAGGTGAACATCGTGTAACGCGCGACAGATGTAATATCCGTTGAACTCGTTTCTAACCGCCAAGCACTCGTTGCGCTTGTAAATTAGTGCGTTATCTTGCCGAGGTTTTTTGCTTAAACCGCGATTTGATGCGTCGCTAGAGCTTGATTCAGACACGCGCTCTTTCTCTCCCGCCTTTTGCTTTTGCTTCTTTACGGCGCGCGCATGGATGACTCTTCCCGGGGGGGCACCTGCTTCTTCGTCAGGGTTTTCCTTTACCTGCTGGTCAGCGAGCTCGTAAAGCTCGTAGCGCGGCAAATCCGGATTTACTTCGCCTTCTGCTAGTACCGGATTACGAGAGAGTGCGTCGGCGTTCGAATTTTTAATGCCCGGCCGATACACGACGTCGAAGTCATAGCCGTTTAGTGCAGCCTTGAGCCTATTAAAGCGTAGGTCTGGCTTTTTGGACGTATGAAAATGCTTCAATGGTTCGTGGTCCTTTACCAAGGTCCATCTTCTGCCATATAAATAAGGCTTAAACTGTTCTTTAGCAAAAACAACGGCGAGAAGCTCTTTGTCGTAGGTCGGATATCGTAGCTCGCTGCCCTTTAAGCAGCGCGATGCGTACGCGCACGGGTGGTCCGCGCCTATTTTTCCTTGGCTTAAAATTGCGCCAAGAGCATAGTCGCTCGCATCCGTCGTAACGATAAAAGGTTCTGATAAGACTGGTGCTTTCAAAACCGGCTCCTCCGCCATTAATTTTCGGAAATTTTCGAATGCATTTTTTTCTGCTTTCCCCCATTCGAATCTTATATCCTTTTGTAGGAGTTTGAATAGGGGGTATGCGATTTTTGAAAAACCGGGTATGAATCGCCTGTAGCAGCTAAACAAGCCAAGAGCTTGCTTTAGCTTTTTGGCGTCGGTGGGCGTCGGGTAATTGGCCATGGCGTGAGTTTTCGCCGGGTCTGTTTTGATCAGACCGCCCCCGACTATATGCCCGAGCACTTGAGCCTCTTTCTTCAGAAACTGGCATTTCTTTGGCTCGACAGTCATATTTACTTCGAGTAGCCGATTGAGCACTCGTCGCAGACGCTTTTTGTGCTCGTCGAATGTCCCGCCGAATACCATGAGGTCATCAAGGTATATTTCGACTTCGTCGCCCTGTAAGCCTTTCATGGCTAATGCCATGGCGCGAGTAAACGTTATCGTTGCTTCCTTCAGGCCCATCGCCATCCTGTTGAATTGCAACAGCTGGTTTCCATGGTTGCCGTCGGGAGCGTAAAACGCTGTAAGGTGCGCCGAGTCGGGATGCATCTCGATCTGGTGGTACCCTTGTTTGAGGTCCATGACGGTTATAAAATTAGCCGTCGCGAGATGCTCCAAAATGTCGCTTGTGAAGGGGAGAGGGTGGCAGCTTCCCTCTGTTTCCTCGTTGAGTCCTCGAAAATCGGTTACTAGCCGGAATCGTTTGTTTCCGCTAGCATCTGGTTTTTTCGGGACTATCCACAGCGACGACGAGTAGTTAGAGTTAGACGATATTTTGCTCGCGTAGCTTTGCTAGCTCGCGAATCATGTGCTCCTTTATAGCAGGCGGGAAGCGAAAGCGGTGGTTCCTTGTAGGCCTGTTTGATTTCAGCACTATTTTGTGCTGTAACAGGCGGGTCGCGGGAAGAGGTTCCCCTTCGAGTCCGAACACGCCTGCGAATTCGTCCACGATTTCGCGGATTACGTTTTTCTCCACTTCGCTGCATCCCTCGAGGTCTGCTAAACTCATAATTTTGTCGACTCTGGCGCGCCTTTTTTCGGCGTTCGACTGCATCTCGCAGTTGAGGTTAAATACCTCGCGATATTTTCCATCTGGTTTTTCTGTGCCGAATAGGCATCTTAAGCTGGCAGTGAATGTGGCGACCTTTTCGGCTGAGCCATCCTCATCGGCCTGGTACAGCGGGTTAGCGATTTCTTCGCATTCCAGTAACTCGACCATCGGGGCGGATATCGTTATTTCAGCGTCGCTGACGTTTATGCACTCACCGTGCACACGGCCGTTCCGATTTTCGGAAACGAAATTGCTGAATAGTAGGTCGGGGTGAAGGTCGTACAGTGGGACCTACCCGACTTTTACGTCGTGATTTTTTAGAGGTGCGCTGATGGCCATTTTGACACGCGGAGGGATTGTGATTTTTTCGCCAGCCTCGAAAGGTAGGTGGGTCGCACCTAGCTTGAGGCTTTTGCTGAGCGCATCGACGCATCCGTTGTACTTGTCGATTACGTCCCAGCCGATGATTCCTGCGTTTTCTATCGGGAAGTCATTTTTTACCACTTGTACACTGCAGGGTAATCCATTTATTTGGATTTCTGCTTGGCCAAGTGTGAAGGCTGTGCCTTCGGTCACTCCCTGAATTTTCACTATCTTATCAGTGTCGATAGGATAGCCCGGTGCCAATTCCTCGCTTTTTATAACTGAGATATCCGCTCCCGAATCGGCGTACAATTTGCCTCTGCGTTTTAACATTTGCGGGCAATCTACAGCTTCGATCGACGGTTGCGTACCCGTGACGATAAATTTTATGCTAGCAGCCGCTGTCAGCTGATGTTCGCCCTTCACTTGCTCGGCGTTTTTACGCTCGCCACTTGAGGATCGTAGCGAACGTGCTTTTAGTTTAAATTATTTTTGTCGGCTTGCTCTCCGCTCTCTTGGTTACGACCATTGCTGTCGCTAGAGCGGACACACTTGCCTTTTTTGTTGTTATTTTGGGAGTCGTTTTTATTATAATTGCGGTTATTTCCGCCTCCCTTATTATTGTTGTTATTACCCCGATTATTAGCGCCGTTATTGCGATTATTGTCGCCGCCTTGGCTATAATCGTTGCGATAATTCGGGTTTTTGATTAATTGCAACTCGATGTGCCGGACCAGAGTTCTGCATTCGCTGAGCGAATGGTTATTCCGGTTGCAATAAGCGCAATAATTTTCGGTATTATCACCCGAGGCTGGTCGCGGGTTCGGCGAGCTATTTGCAGGGCCTCGCGCATCATTGCTTGGCTGGGTTTGTTCAGCCGTCGCTCGTCGCACGTGCGCCTGCCCTTTTTCGGGGCCCGGCGA
Source organism: Muscidifurax raptorellus (assembly GCA_020010945.3). Lineage (NCBI taxonomy): Eukaryota > Metazoa > Arthropoda > Insecta > Hymenoptera > Pteromalidae > Muscidifurax > Muscidifurax raptorellus. Next base: position 560,177 of record JAHUUD020000043.1, read on the forward strand.
GGTGCAGCCTGCGCCTCGACCGCTTTGCTTGGCCTCGAAGCCGATTGCCGTGGTTGTCGCGGCCTTCAGGCTGGTTGGATTTTTACCGCGCACCAGGTGGTCTAGTGGTGCTTTCAGACCGAGCAAAAATTGCTCTAAGGCGTCTTCTTGAGCTAGTCACTCGCGCAGCCGTCTTTCTGCTTTAGACAGGTCTGGCGCCGATTCGATGATCGTCGAATACCTGTTAATAAGTCTCTCGACGCGCAGCCCGTAGTCGCCGGCCGGCTCGGCACTGCCTTGCTTCACCGCGCGAATCTCTGCCATGATCTTGTCCGCTACACCCACATTTGCGAAGTGTAGGGTCAAATCGAGCAGTAGAGCTTCCACGGAAGCGTAACTTCCGATACGCGTGCGGTAGCCCTTGGTTTTTTCACCCGTGAGCTTTTTCGCGACGTACATTAAGATGTAATCCTCGTGCGCCGGGTGTGACTTTAGCACATTCCGTATGCTCGGCTAAACAGGCTGAGATTGTCTGGGTCGCCGTCAAAATCGGGCAGACTTCCAATCGCCTGGTTAAACGACACTTTTGGAGGGTGCGTGTTTTTCTCGCCCCTCCTAGTACCGCTGCCGGTTTTCTTTTTAATTTTTTCGAAGCGCGGGGGCTCGGGATACTGGTCATCGTCATCGCCGTCGCTCTCGTCGCTGTCGTCCGGCGGATCATCGTCCGACGGGTCGAAGCCGCCGGCGAATGCGTGATTTGTTTTTCTGTTTTGTCCAGCTGCGCCGCTTAATACCTCGTGCCTTGCGGCTCGGGCTGCCGCTTCGGCTTTTTTGTTTGCGAGCTTCTTGGCGCGCGTACCGCCGTTTTTCCGGATTTTCGTGACCGCTTCGATGTCAGACTCGGTGTCTGCCGCGCTGTCGCTACTCGAGGATTCTGCGAGTTCAATGAGCTGCGCGGTTTTGGGGACTCGATTTTTCGTCGGCCGCCTGTCGAGACCTGCCGATTCTTTGCGCGCCGGTGTTTTGCCCGAGGAATTCAGGTGTACGGGCTCTTGACACAGCGGCTCCTGGCTCGTTGGCTCACGGCGCCATGGCGCCTGACTCGTCGGCTTTCGACTTGGCGGCGTTTGAATCGGCATGGTGCTCGCTAAGCTTGATTCGCGAATTTCGCGAAGGATGTCCCCAACGCTCTTTCCGACTTCCTCGCTTATCATATCGCGCACGTCGGGATTTTTCGCATGGTTGCGCCCATATCTGTCGTCGATCCTTGCCGCCAGCCTGTCGATTTTCGCTGACAATGCCGCGAAATCCGTATCGCACTGGTAGCTTCTGGTGGCACTCAAATTTCCGATTGCCGTATTCGCCACGCTAGCGGCCCGCGAATTTGGGCGCTCGAATGCGCTGGCAGGTACCCATGCCTGCTCTGCGGCGGGAGCTGAGCCGTTTGCTCCGGTGCTCTTTACTGGTTGCGCCGCCGCGTTCCTTTGCCATCCGCTCGCGAACCTATTTGTGTCTATATTTAACTGTCCCATCGTATTTGGGACCGTTGCGACCGGAAACGTGAACGGGGGAATCGGGTTTATTGTGCTGGCAAGGTTATGCTGGTTAGCGCCGGTCCGCGGGAATCGCGCAAAAGCTCCTAGCTTACTGCGCTCGAATTTTCCGCCGTTCGGATTGCCCGGCATAGGCAACAAACTTCTCTGTGGTTTCCGCTTAAATCCGTCACTTGGCGCGATGGGGAGCGGCGTGCCCGCGTTAGGGGCGCTCATGGGGCGCGCATCGGTTTCTAGGTTCCATGCCGACAACTTTTGATTCAACTCGGTCCAATCGAGACCTGAGTTAGCCACGCCGCCGGTTGGGTTTCTTTGTACCGTCGGGAACGCATGTGTTCCGTCCACTGAGTCTGCGGGGCTAGGCGCGAATTGACGCTCGAATTCGCCGCTTTCGCGCTCTGTGCGACTGGTAAAAACGCACTCTTGCGGTTACCGGTATTCCCCGGTCAGCAAGTCCGCTGGTTGGTTTAGGGCGAGAAGGTCGGCTTTGAGGCGCACGACGTGCGTCGATTTTTTTTCGTGTGTGTAGCAGCGCTTGTTTTTATGCTGCTGCTACAGCTGATTCACCGATGCACCTGAAGACGATTGCGAAGCGGCGGTGATGGCTCGCCGCGTTTTCTGGCTTTCTCGGCGTTAATGCGATCGGCGAACTGTAGGCCGAAGAGGATATAGTTGCCCTGTTGCTTTGCAGGATTTTATTAACTTCCTGGGCAACTGCCTGCTGGATCTGCGGGCTTCTCATCGGTGCACAAGAATTTACTCTGCCGCCGTCTATTTATTAGACGGGGTCCTGCGGCTGGCTCAATGGCCTAGAAGGTTTTTTAGCCCGGAAACGATTTAGTTCCGAGCCTTGGCGACCGAACAGAATTTTTTTTTTTTATACAAAGCTTATTTACACTATTCTCATTCGTGTTCTCCACACTTCGCTTATAATGTGTCGGAGACCCGCGAGGGATGCCAGAATGTTACGGACGGCGAGTGGTCGAGGGTATTCTCCGGACACGGAGAAAGAATAGGCCAAGAGATGCTGTTCGAGGTTTATTCGAAGCTTGAGCTCCTCTCTTAGTCGTGGTCGCCGGTGGACTGCCCGCTGTACCGCTGTCGGGATTCGGGCAACGGTGAGCGGTCCCACGTTCAGAAGTGCATACGCTGCACTTCTGAGCGTGAGAAACGCAGGCGATGGCGTTCCCTGGTGACGATGCAGGAGCATCGTCGGCTGCCGCTCCTCCGTTACATGACGCTGTCAGCTTCGCAGATACATCACTATGTACACTAATAATCGGCGCGGAAACATTGAAGCTCGCAGTATTCATGTCGGGCACTCTATCGGGAGTGTTCACAACCATAACATCCGGGTCAACGGTACCAATGTTACTAACACCAGCAGTATCATTTGCACTATTATTACTAGTATTACTAATACTTTTTATAGTACCTCTTATGAGCGGGCTGCGTACTTTGATCGTATTTGTGGACTTATTTTGCGACATGGGAGCTATGCTAGTAGTAACTGCATCGCTTTTCTTCTTTTGCAGTTTTCTTGTCCTACACTCCTGACATGCAAATTTGCCACTTGTCAGAGTTACCCAGTCATGACAAATATCATGATAGGGCAAGTCACAATCCTTACATCTGCGCATCTTGGCATTCAGCCGAAGAATTTTATTGCACTTTTTGCATGACGTGCGCGACATCTTTGGTAAAAATAATAATATAAAAATATAAAAATGATAATAATACAAAAACGTATGCAAATAATACTGTAGGTTAGACTAGAATAATAATAATATAATATAATATATACGCGCAATCAAATCACTACTAAGAGTGTGACTAGATCAATTTAAAATTAATCAATTTAAAATTCAAAATTTAAAATCAATCAAATTAAATAATTAAATAATTAAAATTCAAAATTAACTAATCCAGAATTCAAAATTCATTAATTCAAAATTTAAATTTCGCGCGCTCCTATATTCAAAACACGCGCGCATCGCGTATTGCGCGGGCCCAACGCATGCACGTATAACGACGCTGGTGTTGCCGCCTTGCAGCGAAGCATGAAACGTCGAGTCCAGCGGCGCGAGGATTTCGCGCGCTTATCGGCGAGGTAGATATATATATATGGGCATAGGCCTGACCTCAAGTTGCAGTACAAAAAAAAAAACCATGAACGCAGAACGAGGAGTTGCGTTGACTGCGATGTGCCACTGACCAGAAGTCCCCTCTGGAAGACGAGTGTTGATCTTCCCCGATGTGCTGGACTCTCCGTAGTTGGACTCTCGATAGATGCGGCGAAAATTATAGGTTATGTTGTCGGTACATCGCGGAAAATTCCCTCCAGGCTCATAAAAAAAACACCAACAGTGTGATTTTTTAGCGTCAGCATGAGAGCCAATCGGGGGGTCCTTTCCGCTGTAAGAAAATACTCCGAGGAGTGAACAGAATATTAGTAATGCGCAAAGAAAGCAGAGCGATGAATTAGTGCTTCCTTACTTACCAGTACCACACACACATCCACAGTATACACAGGTAGGCTCTATCATCAGCCAGCTGTGCTATCCTATACGCACGCACACTCACACACGCTCGGGTACGCGTACTATATCGCCGTAGAAACGGCGATACGGCGCTTGCACTATGCCTGCGCTACTTACTGTAGCGGACACACGCACTCGTAGCACTCGCACGTACTCTCCCACCGAGCGGCTCGCGTACACACTCTCCGTGCGCTCACGGACGCTCTCACCAAGCGGCTCGCGCACACACTCTCCGCGCGCTCACATATACTCCCGCTACGCAGCGTACTCACACGCGCCAGCTGCTTCGTACTTGGCGCTCGCACACTACTATCGCGCGCACGAATTTTCCTACTCTCGCGCGCTGCTGGTTAGCCGACCAACGAACCGATATTTGTTTTGATCGGCTCGGCGCAAGTATAATGCTATATATCACGCCTAGGCCTTTTCGAACTCGCGGAAATTCACCCGTCTTTCTACGAAATTCGCTTACTTTTCGCCGAATCGGGAATTCCCTATCTCGAGATCGCGCGCAACACTTTTTCTCTTCCTATCTCGCGTATCCACACGTTTTGGGCGCCAGTTGTAACGGGATGGTTTTTAGGCGGCTATCTGCCTATGTACCCCGTACAAATGCAAAGTCCTCCTGCACTTTGCTTTTGCGAGATGCTGTACTCGCTCGTGTGGTCGCCTACCTGCGACGATGTCCCGGTGCTCAGTATGCACTACTCTCCTGTGTAGTGCCCGCGGAGTATTCGGCGGTTTAGATAGGAAGAGGGATCGGGACGACGATCGAATGAACACACTACCGATTCTAATAAAAAGGCGTTTATTCAGTTAAATAATCCGGTGTCCGTATTGCGCGTATTCGCGTCGCGAGAAGGCCACAAAATATACCGGAACAACGACTGGGGCCAAATGCCTCGCCAGTCGATAGCGTATAAATAAAAGGAAATCAGATCCTACTTTTTGTCGCGATGATCCTTGTTGTACGCTGGCCAGGGAGTCCTCTGCTCGACCTTGCCGTCTTCCTGGGCTGTGGTAGCTTTGGTTGCTGCGATTGCTGCCGTTGCTGCTGTTGCTGCTCAAGATGCTGCTGTTGCTTCTAGGGCTGCTGTTGCTGCTAGGACTGCTGTCTCTGCTGCTGCTGTAGCTATAACTTTTGGCGCGCGTCGTCAGTACTACTCGCGAGTGCGGTCAAAAGTTAACTGTCTCGAATTTCCCTCGAATTGCGAGATCTCTACCGGCCTTCCCGCGCTTTGGCTCCCCGCGCCGACGTGCGCGTCTCGCCGCCCGTTATAAACATATTCTACAAATATTTTCACTTCCAACCATCATTTTTTAATCAAGCAAGATTATTTTTATAATATATGACCCAGTAACCTAATAATTTAATAACCCAGTAGTAAAATCGACCTAAGGGTTTATACAGGCAAACCATGTTTAATCTTAACAAATATTAAAATATCTCTCAAAAAATGTCAAAATTAGAAAAAATCCCAATTAATGTTATTTTCAAGCTCAACATAGTATACATGTTTACAAAATCTTATATCCACATTTACAAATTGATTAATTAGTAAATTGATAGAAAATATGATGTTTAGTTTCAGAGATATGAATTTTTATATACAGTTAAACTGACTGCCGGTTAAGAAGCCAGGAGCCTGGTGAGGGCCATATATTTATACCCCGAGGGGTCGTGTGCGCTACAAGCATGAATGCATAAATTATCATTGTTAAGAGGACGGGATTAATTAGGAATTTGGTTACGTGTGGCTAGACACGTTTGATGGTTTCTGGTAACTAGGTCAACGTGGGGATTGTACGGAATGGTGGGAATTTGATGAGGAAGGTAAAGTAGTTGAGTTTCTTCTTACGCTCACTGGTGTGCTGCAGTGACAGTAGGTGACAGGATATTACAATAAACACCTTATGATATTATAATAAATCACAATACTAGATATACTACGTACTTATATCATAGACCAGAGTGTCACACTGAGCGCATAAATTTGAAATGGCTGCGTAAAACAACGATGTGTTCGCTTGAATAATTATAAATACATATTATATGAATTTGATAAAGATAATATCTGATAAATGTTTTTTTAATTTATTATGAGAATTAGGAATTGTAAATCAGCAATGCATAGGGAAAAGGTAAAGAAAAAATTGATTCGATTAAACTTATTTTAATCGATTAATCTGGAAAATATTCATAATATAAATCTGAATACGTAGAAACCCGTTTTGAACAAAAATTCAAGTACGCATGACCTGCTCGATGGTAGACTGTCTTCGATAATCCCATAAAATATCTTATTTTATCTTATTTAGATAAAATAGGCATGAATACAAAAATTAAACTATGCATATTTTCTACAACTAAAGCACTTAAAAACCCACCTTCGCCACGCACCGCGAAGTTTACTGAAAGAATATTTATTGTTAAATATCTCGGTACATCGGAGGAAGTTGAGCTTATCTTGCTCCTTTTTTTTAAATTTTGGGTAGTGCGAGTAGAAAACAACTTTGTTCTCATTAGATGTAACAAATTCAATTATTTAAACATTACAAATTTTATTATAGTTTTTAATCGTGTTTTATTGATTAAAAGTCAAGTAAGTATTAGTAATTTAATAATAATATAATAATAATATAATGTTTTGTATATTATGAGTACGTTATGTATACTAAATTATAATAAATAAGTGTATATTATTAGGATGAATGGTGGATAAGTAGATAAAACAGAAAAAAGTACGACTTAAAAACAATTTGTATTTATTTTTTATAATTCTTATTATTAATTTTACTAAGAGATATTGTATAAAATGAACAACAATTTTGATATATGCCATATACCAGCTGTGATATGTATGCGTAGGCCAAAATCCATTATTTTCATTTTTGCTGCTACCACAGACTTACATTGAATCTGGGCATCGGGGAGAAGTTTTTCTTTGGTAGATCTGCTTGAAACACATATAATTACACAGTGAATGTGGGAATTTCAATTAAAAAAAGGTGTCAAATTTTGTAAATCACAAAAAATATGAAAATTTTTAGACAACTTTTTTTAATTGAATTTTAATACAAATTCCTACATTCACTCTGTAATTATATGTGTTTCAAGTAGATCTACCAAAGAAAAACTGCTCTCTGATGCCCAGATTCCAAGTAAGTTTGCGGTAGCAGCAAAAATGAAAATAATGTCAAATATATATAATGTCACATATATCAAAATTGTTTTTGTTTTTTTAATCACGAAATTAATTACGCGATTTTTTCGTAGATAGTTTCGTAAGGAATATAAACTTATTTTACATTCAACTGTTCGATTGCCCCCGTCTCTTCATTAACGACATAAAACAAAATTGTGCTTTGAGCATAGGTATAATTTTGACCAGCAATATGGTTTTCCTGGCTACCTGCATTTGAGGACCGATCTATTGATCGATCTGTGCCTTCGAGGATTACGACATTGTTCGTATCCGTATTGCATTCTTCTTTACGCATACAATCTTCTTGCTGACTAGCGCTGTTATAAGTATGTACAGAATAGTCGTCAGTAGCATTTCCTGTAGCTTCTATATCATCTGGGGTATCACTACCATCCTCCATCATGTTTGGTTCATTGTTTTCAGAACTTGCATTACCCTCCATGCTTACGTCGATGTCAGTACCACTGCTGCTATCTAGTTTATTAATAATTATTTATTAATTGTTGTATAATGTAAAATACAATAATTATTTTTACTTATGAGTGCACATACGCAAGTTATAAAATGCGACTTTAAAAATGTATGAATTGCGCAAAATTATACTCTATCTTTAAATTACATTTGTACTTACCGGACACTTGCTCATCAAAATAGGACAGCTGGTCTAAAAACGTGCCGATTGACCACAACTCTTTGACTCCATCTAAATGGTCCCATCGATCTTCTATGGTTTCATTTTTTAATCCTGACTTTCTGCTTATTCTTTTCAGATCATGTAAATCAAAATTTTGTGCTTGTTGAAAGTGCACTCTTGCCATCCTTTGAATATCCAACAAGCCGTCTACAAATTATAAAAATATAATGCGGTACTGATAGCATGCAAAATAATTGAATAACTAAAAAACATTGCTTATGAACCTTCAAAAATCGAATTTAAAAACCTTCTGGCTTTGAAAAAAGCAAAACAACATTTATTCAGCTAATTAATACAATATTGATAATATAGATAATAGACATACTTAAAAAGTTGAGAAGGTTTGGCTTCTTATTGAAGGACCGCTGTATATTCCTGGTACGCTTCCACGACATTATTGGTTCTATATTGTTGCCTATAAACCGATATTTCTCGAGTTACAGGTAACCATTGCGTTTCAAAATACTTTAAAAATTTCAACATGTTCGGGTCTGTTGCAAATTTTTTCATACATTCTGCCTCAACAATTTTATAACCTTCAACTATTTTATTACTAGGTAGCAATGCTAGGGCGATTAATTTTTTTATAATTTTATGCCTTATAGGGTTTTTTTCCTTCTGCTTCCTCGATAATGCTACCGTATGCTTCAGTGCATTTTTGTATACAGCCTGCGAACAATTATAATTTACTTTTACATTTTTTTTACTTTTGCTTGCTATTCATTAACAATTACTTCGATAAATATATATATATTATGTACTCTTCAAAATCAAATGAGTGAAAATCACTTTGAATAATTAAATATGCATTTGTTGTAAGTCACAAGCCATTCACTTTTTAAATAAGTGTGCGACTTTTCACTTATTCTATTTTACAGAGTATTAGAGTCACGATGACATATAACAAAATAAAATTAAGCTATACCTGTGAAAAGTGAAACCAGCAGCCAAGTATTTGTGCTTTTGGGAACTCGCATCTAAAAGCAATCCTCATAGGTTCCTCATAGTCGGACATGATCTTTGTTGGTATTAAGAGTGGAAAAGCATTTTTAAGCGTCTGAAACAGTGCTACGTAGGTACATGTCGTTCTATTGCTCATTAAGGCAAATGCTATTGGAATAACCTATGATTAAAAAACGTAATGTTTAATAGTTTGCTAGTAATAGATAACAGTAATTTAAAAGAAGAAAATTTGTATAAAAAATTAAAAGGGTTAATATGATTAATTTACCCTATATAATCGTAATCAATCTATATATTAAGTATATGTCTCGCCGTATATTTTTTTTATAACTACTGAAACGTAGAAAAAAAGATAAGTATAAAATTAAGAAAATTCTTCAGTAATAATTAGTCATAATTTTGAAATAAAATTGATTATCAAAAATAATATTAATAGTTATAAAAATGCTAATATACAAAAATAGAGCATACTTTTCCTGTTTCTGTTTCTGCCATAATGGTCAAAAACTGGGATTTCGTCTTGTTTATGTTTATGTCTTGTGGTCGAACATCGAATGTTGCATCGGCATAGAGATTTGTAAATAGAAATTTCTGTACAAATTGTTGATCGTACCACAAGACATGCCATTTGTCATCTGCATTAAATATCTTGGTTTCAAGGCGATATTTGTCTTTACCATACTGGTAAGATAGTGACGATTTGTCCTCTACTAAAACATCTCCTAAATTTTGTATACTTTTTATGCCATTTACGTGACCAACAGTCTGAAATTTCTTTGTAGCATAACGCCGATGTCTTGCTGCAGATCTCATATGAGATTTCAACGGCGTCACTTCTGCTCCTTTAACGTTTCTGCATAAAAAAACACACGTACAAATCATAATACAGAATCATTTACGTACGTACGATATTTAATATATTCATCGCTATATATGGAATGCTTATCAGAAAGTTAAGAAGAAAGAATAAAACAATGAAAAGCGCGCGAAGTGCGCTGGATTTTGTTAGTATTTATAGCAAAAGTATAACGGACTATAGGCTCACAAATTCATACTATTAAATAATAAAAACTTTATACTACCGGCGTACCGGCTGTATTTAAAGCAATAAAATGTTTATAGTACTGCGTGGCATAAATCCGCTATCACGTTTACCTGTGGCATAAGTAGTCCATTATTGTAGACAACAATTAAACACATAGGCGTGACAGCAGATTTATGCTAGTGCTATAAGCGCATTACTCGTTGCGCTCAGGCGCATGTGAACACGCCTTGCCTTAAAGTACGAGTTATATATATATGCCACTTGTATCGTAATATGCTATTATCATAATACAATTACTCTTTTGACAAGTCAGCGTAGGTGAGCGATGTACTTCGATTACCCGCTGTACCGCAAGCTTTCATCAGATCTTGGTGGAACTTTCTTCGAATAGCGAAATCAGGACGAACTTCACATACATCGTCGTTATGGCCCTTGGAAACGAAAGGTCGTCCTCCAACGTGCATTATTGCTCTACCCGGACACTTGTGTTTTTCATAATTGAGACACTTGTAATATCTATAATGTATTAAAATATCAAAATTAAAATTGTCCAAATTGTTCGTATCAATTGTAAAGATAAAATATTTCATTATATTTGTAAAATATATAAAATTTTAATTACTTTGTAGGTCTTAATGATGTTTTCACATTTAGCGCGTGAAATTTCATTTATCCTTCCTTCATATGCGCAGTGCCCGAAATATCCGATTCTTGAACATGCGAAGTAGGTGATTTTTGTAGGAACTTATTTTGTCTATAAAGCATAGTAACGGTGATAAAAGTGTACGATAGCTTTTTATATATACTAATATCAGTTTACACTTTGGTGAGCGAAGTTCGATTTTTTCTTAATATGCAAAGTGCACAAAATATTGAGTTCTCCCACAGAATTGGAATGTGCTTGAAACTAAAGAATTTCATCTAGGCTGTATATCAAGAAGAAATTTAACTTCGAACACAGAATGTCAAAAATATTAGTATAGTTCATATATGCGTATGTAGGTAATTCTCACACACATTCACACTTACACGATCACCTTGCTACACTCTGTAGACCAAAAGTAGCCACTTCTCGTACTTGTTTTGAATCGTATAATATTTTCTCACACTGCGTGCGGATTTGCCGCGCCTGCATATGATTTAGTCAACAAAAGGGAGATACTAAGAGTACAAGATGTCAAAGTACTTCCACTTTTGTGCCAAAAAAATGTATAAGATACTCGTGAGTAAACGCGATGGGGATTCTCGACACGAGGGATCAACGCAGTGATACGCTCGCCGGAATCACACATGCCTCGCACACACGTATCGCGATGAAGTAAAATAGTATATATATAAAGCGTTTATAAGTGAATATGTAGGTGTACTTACACTGTGCCATTTCTTTTATTTTCACTATGCTTGTGATAAACACGACCGTGAAGGAATAGTCCCAGTCCTTCGCCGTGCACTTCGCCCATTCCTTCATAAACTGAACTTTCGTTACTTTTATCACCCATTTCCATCAACAAAGTATTTCAACCACACATATACACGACACAAAAGTGCGTAAATGATCACGCACGGATGCGTGGCCCGCAAAACTCACACAAAAACACCGATTACAGATATTTTTCGGGAAAAAATACTTGAAAATACGTGCGGATGAACGCAGAACAACGTAATACGATACGATACGCGATTCTTGCAAATCACACGAGTATAGGGAATACACAAATTTCAAAAAAGGTAGTAAAACACACGAAGAAAAACCGAGGTAAGAATGCGATGCGTAACTCGTCGATCGTGCCAGACAATAGCTCGACGCGACTGGAGGTGCAGCTTCTACTCGCGGGAAAGCACAGACCAATTAGCGTGGAAAACAACAGGAGCCGATTTTTGCGCGGTGACAGGGTTTTTCCGCAGCTTGAAACCCCCACACGATACGTACGTATATACAATAGGCCAGTCAAATTAGCTTTGCATTCCAACAAGTAAGTTTGATGTTTTAAATGACTCGGATAAGCATGTATAATGATAATATAAGAATGGCAGCGGCTAATTTTGTAAAGTAAATTAACAATAAACAATTAAAGTGTGATTTCAGCACTTTTTTTCGTATTTACCTCTGCGGTTTGAAAAGTACTGATTTTAGGGGAAAAAGTTTGGAATAAAAGTTGTTCGTTATTAAATTATCTACAAAAAAGTCCGCGAGGGTACCTCTCTAAGTGCGTTAGTTTATTGGCAAATTGAGAAAAATCAAGAAATTTGTCAAAATCGAAAATTGTTAATAACTTTTGAAAAAATTAATTTTTTACATTGGTATTTTAGGAAAAGGTTGAACGTAATAGCGCAAAACAGCCTGCCAAATATCGAGGATGTAGCAATTATAGTTTCTAACTTAGAGGTACGAATAATTTCAAAATTTTTTGTTTTCACAGTACTCGCATCAGCAGAAAAATTGAACAGTTTAGTTGCCATTGCTTGAATGTGATGAAAAAGGATTATATTTAAATTGCCATTTTAAAAAATCAAAAAATTTTAATCAGGGACGTTCCTGGATGAAAAAGTTTATAAAATGCCTAATTAACATTATCCCCAGAGACAACATTTTAAGCCGATCGAAATCGAATAAAGTCCACTGAAAAGCTACTATTTTTATCTAATTTTAGAAGAAAAGCTGGTCCTCTGCGAGCATTAGGAACCAAGATAGGTTTTTTTTATAATAAATCATTGCTCCGTAAATAAACGAGATTTTGTGATTTTTCAAATTTGTTGCTGCCGTTAAAGACTTTTACTTTTTAGATATATATTAGCCGTTACTCTAAAATAATTATTAATTGTATATTCAGTGACGAAAAAAGGCGATAGCGCAACGGCGGCCGATTTTTCTGCGGGAGACGGAGTGGGGGAACCGTCTCCGGGGGAACCGCGCTCACGCTTGAAACTGAAAAATTTACTTCACATCGTGGCGCTCGGAAAAAAGTATCGTAAATCGGTCAAATTTGATCGTATCTTGCTCCTTTTTTTTAAATTTGGGGTAGTGCGAGTAGAAAACAACTTTGTTCTCATTAGATGTAACAAATTCAATTATTTAAACATTACAAATTTTATTATAGTTTTTAATCGTGTTTTATTGATTAAAAGTCAAGTAAGTATTAGTAATTTAATAATAATATAATAATAATATAATGTTTTGTATATTATGAGTACGTTATGTATACTAAATTATAATAAATAAGTGTATATTATTAGGATGAATGGTGGATAAGTAGATAAAACAGAAAAAAGTACGACTTAAAAACAATTCGTATTTATTTTTTATAATTCTTATTATTAATTTTGATTGAAGGACACCATTATTAGTTTTCGCGATATAGGAGGTAAATTGTTGTAGAATAAATGATATAAAAACCGCGAAGAAAGGGCAAAAAAACGGCGTACATTAGACGAGAATAAACTATTAGGCGAGAGGAGTCTCCCGCGGAAAAATCGGCCGCCGTTGTGCTGAAATGCCGATCTGCAAAGTGTATAATATTGCACATAACCTTATCACGAGATACAGATGTCGGAATAGCCTCGGTTTTAGATGAATGTCCTCGCTTTGTTCAACCTCCTTCGATGTGCCAAGCTGTTTGACAAAAAAATATTCTTTCAAGAAAATTTGCGTCGCTTGGGGTCGGTAGTTTTAGATAAATGTCTCCGATTTGCTCAACTTCCTCCAACGTGCCGAGCTATTTATTAAAAAAACATACTTTGCAAAAAATTTCTGGCGCCTGGTGCAGGTGACTTTAAGCTCTTTGGTTTTAGATAAATATATCCTCGCTTTGCTCAACTTCCTCCGATGTACCGAGATATTTAACAACAAATATTCTTTCAGTAAACTTCGCGGTGCGTGGGGAAGGTGGGTTTTTAAGTGCTTTAGTTGTAGAAAATATGCATAGTTTAATTTTTGTATTTATGCCTATTTTATCTAAATAAGATAAAATAAGATATTTTATGGGATTATTGAAGACAGTCTACCATCGAGCAGGTCATGCGTACTTGAATTTTTGTTCAAAACGGGTTTCTACGTATTCAGATTTATATTATGAATATTTTCCAGATTAATCGATTAAAATAAGTTTAATCGAATCAATTTTTTCTTTACCTTTTCCCTATGCATTGCTGATTTACAATTCCTAATTCTAATAATAAATTAAAAAAACATTTATCAGATATTATCTTTATCAAATTCATATAATATGTATTTATAATTATTCAAGCGAATACATCGTTGTTTTACGCAGCCATTTCAAATTTACGCGCTCAGTGTGACACTCTGGTTGCATAGACTCTACCTCTACTCTACGCCGTTCTCGAGCAGACGAACTTCTTGATTTCTTGGCGTTGGGCGGAATGGCGGTATTGGGCGGACTGACACGCACCCTCCGAAACCAATCGCAACCCTTACGCCCGCGCAACCTGGCGGATTTCTGTCAAAATAGCGTAACACGATCTTCTTTGTGACAGCATATAGGACAAAGGAGTCTACTCTACTTAAACTCAAAAAAAATTAAAATCTATTCATACCCTTACTATCTGTTAGAGATAGCAATTAATTAAAATTATTGAAAATCATTGAAAACAATGAACTAGCTCAATTATTGATTGAAATCAATTAATAATTTGATTTGATTTTAATCGAATAATGTACTCTATTTTAATCTTTTAAAATTATTTAGAACTTAATAAAATGCGATAAAATACGATAAAGATCAATAAAAGGTGATAGAATTTAAAGATAATATGTCGATCGATTTCAATTACAGCTTTTCATATAGCGTTTTATTGAATTGTATAGATAATTATCGTATTTTATCGCATTTAATGAAGTTGTAATAGAAAAAATCGAATTAAGATTCACTAATAAAGTCGATAAGTAATTTATGGAAATCTGATCAGAAGGTAAAATAAAGATTTTATATAAAAAGTGTTTCCATTTGAAATAAGCAGTTGGGCTATTTATTCTTTATCGTTTCCTGCATAGGAGCATATAGGACGAAATGTATGGATAGATGAAGGAGTATACAATGGTGTATGAAATAAGGCCAATAATAAACCATCTCTATGCGTAGATAGAATTCTCATAGTTGTGTTTTTGGAAAGGCATCTAATGACATTAATAGAACGCTGTAATAACACCCAGGAATATAACGCTGAACAACAAAAATAGTGATGGGAAACAAAAAGAAATAGAGCAATTAGATCAAAAGAAGTTACAAGGATGCCAAGGTCGAAGCGCGCGAATCAGCTCGTTGCTGAAACGCCCGCGGAGGCGGCGGTATTTGCAGGAAGGATTGGCGAAGGGAACGGGAGAGAGTGCGCGGCCGAATAAACACACACATAATAAGACTAGAATTAAGTTTTAGTCCGCATAAATAATCGTACTTGATACAAAATAAAAAGGTGCAGGAATAACACACTAGAAAAGCGCGCGCACGTAAGAAGGCCGTTCTGGTACCGATGCACCAGCGCGCGCAGCTGAGCCCGCGGCCACCAGCTTAATCACACAAATAATAAAAGTTTACGTTTGCCTACTTGCTTGGCTGTTTGCAGCTGCACGCCAGGTCACGCACTCGACACACACACACACACACACTGGTAGCTGATGCCGCAGGTGGGTCAGTGTCGTCCTCTCGCTTCACTCACTCTTGCGGCATGTTCGCTAACTCTTTCTCTCTCTTTTCTCTCTCACTCTCGCTTCGAGCTCTGAACTCGCGATTGTTGCTCTATTCTAGGCCGGAGACTATCTGTCGCGCCGTCGGACTACGATCCCGCGCGAGGTCCAAAATGTTAAAAATATATGTTTAAATTATATTTAAATACAAAAATAAAGCAGAGATGGTCAGCACAGATTATTTTAGATTTATTTTATTTATTGAACAGAATCGAATTGTGTATATGCATGGTCGATGCACGTGGATAATCAAAAGGAAACTTTTCTTTTTCTGCACATGTTGCTTAACAGAGCTACATCGTGTGGCTCGTCTATAAGTGTACCCCTTCTCCCGCAATCTTACATAAACCCACACATCCATACTCGCCCACATGCATACTATACAATATACATACAGTTTTGTTCTTCAAATTATCTTGACTATGTATATTGTGTTCGTTCTGTTTTGGATATACACTCGCGGTATAGCGACTGATTGCTTTTACACATATATTTCAACACTCCCCCACAACCAGACGCTTGTTTGTTTTAATAAATGAAAATATGTTCATGTAACATTTTTCCATAGGCTATGACGGTCATAGGTTTGGTCAGGCAATCCGCTATATTAGATTTATTACAAACATATTTCAATACAAATTTCTCCTTTTTTAACCAATCTCTAATGAATGACAATGAGATGTCAATGTGTTTTGTTTTTATATTTTCAACGCTATTTTTGCTAAAATAAATCATAGATTGGTTATTACAATATTGAATTGGTTTTTTCATTTCTCATTGGTATATCGAACAAACACCACAGTATGTGATGTTGTTAATATACTGTGCGTGCGAAATTAATCGGACGCATTTTTAGATTCTTAGTTCAATGAATAAGACTCTAATAAGTTTATTGTACATCCTTAGACTATGTATACACACGAGAGGCTGGGAACCTCTCGCTTGGACCGTTCGAACTTAACTGCTCGCTAAAACTATCCGTAGACTATTCGTAGATACTCTATTAAACTCCCTCTCACGGAGAATATCTCAACTAAACACTAGCTACGATCAGATTGGTCTTTGCAAATGACGTCCCCGCAGGAGTGGGGTAGGTTCGACCCAACCGAGGGTTAGAGCTCACATTTACAGCGCTACCTGAATAGGCAGACCCACACTAATATATATATATATATATAACATACAATTACTGAATAATATGCATCATTATTTATAAAATATGTTAAGTTTAAGGTGGTCTGAATAAAGTCAATTGAAAATTCAAATTTCGCGCTGCAATTTAGAAAACAAAAAATAAACTATTTCGTTTATAACAAATTATAAAAATTAAATTACAACAAACCACGAGTTGGTTGCCATCCGTTATTCAATTTTATCTATAATTTTACAAAATTTCAAGTGTATATAACAATACCAAGATGAGAAAAATTTGAATAATGTAATTATTTTACCTTAAACACATAAGCAATTTTTTATCGCATATTTACATTGAATATACTTCCATGCAAAATTTCAATCCATTATCTGTGATAGAATATAAGATATCACATATAATGTCAAATTCATATTGAACGAAAAGCAATTTTCAACAATCATGATTTTGGGGCTCGCTAAACTTTTTAATTATCTTAACTACTCTAAGCAATTTTTCATTGTATATTTACATTGAATATACTTCCATGCAAAATTTCAATCCATTATCTGTGCCAGAATATAAGATATCACATATAATGTAAATTTCATACTCGACGAAAAGCAATTTTCAACAATCATGATATTTGGACTCGCTAGACTTTTTAATTATTTTGAACTGCTCTAAGAAAATTCTACTTAAAAGAAATAACAGAAGCAGTATATATCACACCTCATCCACTACATTATCATCTACAAAACTTTTTGTAATTATAGCTTCTATTGTGTCCTCTTGCTCTACATACTCTGTTAAATTACTTTTTGTGTTTTGCAAACAAGCGGTAACATCAACTTTTGCAGGATCATTCTTATTTTTCTGCAAAACCATGAAGATAAAAAATATATATTTTTTCACTATTGTCGATTTTATTTCTAACGAAATGAATAAATGTATTAAGTATATTTACAGCCGTTATCAATTGTTTCCTTGCCCGTCGCAATGTATCAGGTGGAACGTCTGTAATTTCACCGGTTTCTAAAAACTTTTTATAGCTGCGTTTACGATTCATTATTGACATTAATAAAAAAAATATCGCACACAGAACAGTATAGTCTAATTGTTTATATGATCCCGTTGAGGTTAGAAATCGAATGGTTGTTTTCTTTATTTAAGAATTGCATGCAGGGGTTCCCATTTCACATCCATGAACACTACACATTTCAGTAATTATATAGCACATGCTAGTACATAAAATACACCCACTGGGATAAATAAATTTGAATTTATTTAATAAAGTTTCCGGTTTTTCGATAGCGTGAACTTGATGTCTGCTGACTGCGTGTGTAGGCTAGCGAAACTGGCAGTCTGGCACCCATTGTGAGAGAGAGACAGCATACCTTCTGGCTTTGGCAAAGTTTTCTAGCTTTACCCGCTATTGTCCTGAAAGGGCGTCTCTGTCGCAGGCCGCCGAATAAAGGTGATGTGGCTACCTAGATACTTTTATATCTAGTGTTCGCTGTTCGCTCTCCTTGCCGGTATTTCTTTGTATTGTTTGTTACTGCGTCATATACATTATTTGATGTAATTGTTGATTATTAACGTAGGGTGCACGTAAACACAATGGACGACTATATAGCTTGTGTCAGATTTACTGACACTTTGAAAGAAAATCAGTTCGTGTTCGTCAAAGAATTAAACAAAATGAAACTGATGAAGATCACATTACAACCTACAAGTGTAGATGATTTTGATCCCCACCATGAGTACAGCGTGTTATGGTGCCTTTGTAGCACAAATGATTGTCAGGATGATGATAATAAGTGTGTGTACTTACCTGCATATATCTTGTGCATTGCCGGTAAGTCACTTTTTCATTTTTATAAAATTAGTGTACTGTTAACATGAAATCAAATATTATTTTCTATAACATTACTATCCGTGACATACATATATACATATGTATTTATATATATATACACATTTCCAGAAACTCAAGAAGAAGCTGCAGAGAAAGTGTTACGTCCAGATTATAAATTTAAATTACCAAAATCTAACACATTAATACATTTACATGAATTCCTACCTGAATTAATAGTCGAACTTCACGATACGTGAAAGTTATAATAATTTAAATGATTAAATGAATGAATGATAGGAAATCCCTTTTGGCTACCGCGGACGCGGTCACTGCCTACCGGGGAAGGGAGCCGGATACGAAGTCACTTAAACTATACATTATTTCTTTTAAAATCGACACACGTTTATTTCTATGAAAAGAGAAAAGTACCTTAATGTGTGAGTGTGCGTGGCTGTTTGTATATATGTGTGAAGAGATTCTTGAGTGTCTGCAGCTGTCAATCCTTGGCGCCTTCCAGCCTAGGCTCGGTGGTTCAGGTTACAGCGGTGGCTAGATGCACTAGATGTGACGGCTCGTCCTTTTGATGTGCGTAGTGTAGATCGTAGGGAGTCAACTGCCTCTGTTGCTTCTTCTTTTCAGCAGGGGGTGATCTTCGGAAAAGATGCCGATGGATGCACTTGCTCGACTGAGCGACTAAGTCCGATACTCTTATTTTCGCAACGCACGAGTAGCGTATACTGCGTGATGCTAATTTTTATATGAGTGGACTGGCGACGAGCAGAGTAACGTTCTGCGAGAGATTACTGACTGATCTGACGACGATTACCCTTTGCTCCCGGGCTTTATATACTCGCATACCCCTTGTTTTTCTCGGGCTAGGGATTTCCATATTGGGTCACCTTGCTATTTTCCTCTCACAACATGAAGGGGATCGTGGCAGGTCAAGTCATAAACATCATAGTTTATGACTACCACTTGAGAATTTGTCTCTTTTAGAACTCTCCCGCGGTCTCTTTTTCCCTACTGGAGATCGTACACGTGTTTCCAATGGATTTACAGATCGTCGAATATTGCGCTTCGGTTTCTCTCCTCGCTAGTTTTTTTCTCATAGTTATGCTTATCTTCCCGCGGTGGTTTGCCGTTGCGTTACGTGGAAACGGCCACGTTGTTCTCGTGTTTAAAAATACGAATACGCGGTTCTTATGAAGCTCTCATTGAATCTAAAATCTCCTAGCGTTCTTTTGACCCCTTTGAATTTATTGCTTGGTTCGTTGGAATATAGCCTATTTTCGTGAAGGTGCCGCTCGTACGTATGAGTAGATTTTTCTCTCTCCTGGTTTTTGCACATACACTTCTTATGTGCCGCTCGCTCTTATAAGTGAATCTCTCTCTCTTTCTCGTTCTTGTCTTCTTAGGTGCTGCTTGTACGTATGAGTAGATTTTGCACATCCACTTCTTATGTGCCGCTTGCTCTTATAAGTGAATCTCTTTCTCTTTCTCGTTCTTTTCTTCTTAGGTGCCGCTTGTACGTATGAGTAGATTTTGCACATCCACTTCTTATGTGCCGCTTGCTCTTACAAGTGAGTCTCTTTCTCTTTCTCGTTCTTTTCTTCATAGGTGCCGCTTGTACGTATGAGTAGATTTTGCACATCCACTTCTTGTGTGCCGCTTGCTCTTACAAGTGAGTCTCTTTCTCTTTCTCGTTCTTTTCTTCTTAGGTGCCGCTTGTACGTATGAGTAGATTTTGCACATCCACTTCTTATGTGCTGCGATGACGTACTAGAAAGTAAGTGTGTGTGTGTGTGTGTGTGTAGATATGATATGTATAGTAATAGTAGGGTTTTGGATGCGTAATGGAATCGGTGATTACATTACAAAAGGCAAAAATATTCGATTCAGATTACCTAAAAAAATATTCTCACCAAGCGATCCAGCCTCTCAAACGTCTGTATTGCAAAATATAGCTCTTGCCAGAAAAGAGAAGCAGAAAGTAAAATCAGAAAATGTAAGTAATAATGAATTTCAATTTTCTATAAATATATAGCTTGCATTACGATATGATTAATGTATAAAAATATAAATTATAGTTGGAACGTATAAAGGCGATTCAAGAAGCCAAGAAAAAAGCTGCAGAAGATGAACTGAGTCAATACGCAATGAGTAATTTTCTTGCTTAACGTCAGCCTTTAGACAATCAACCTGTGAATACCGATGCGATCAAGAACACAAATCAAAGATTTAACCAAAAAGGTACATCAAAAAACTGAATATAATTAAATTTTTATTATCTATTTACATGTAAATTAATTGTAAAGATACAAAACTCATAACAGATTACAGTGTTGCTGAAGTTAATAAGAAATTAATACGAAGAAATTTTTACCAAAGAAACTTTGGTCAAAGCACAAGGTATAAATTAAAAAAACATACGCATGCATGTGCATGTTTTATGAGTCCAAGCAATGCACATGTATTGAGATGTCTATTTTTTAGTCACAAAATTCTTAGAATCTTAGAAGTGGTGCATCGCTTTGACTTGAAATTTTATATACAAGCCCTTGTTATATATTTAAACATATTTGAGAAGCTTCATTACTCTGCTATAGCCAGAAGTTGTACTTGTCACATAAAAAGACCCGTCTCAAGCCCACGTATGTATGTATGTACAAAATACTCATGCATACGCATGTATATGTTTTTTTAATTTATACCTTGTGCTTCGACTAAAGTTATTATATTTTAAAATTTCTTTTTATTAATTTCTTATTAACTTTAGCAACACTGTGATGTGTATGATTGTTATGATATTTGTATTACTACTACAATTAATTTCAATACTTTCATTCTTTATACTGATTAATAACAAATGTTTTGAATAGGGGGAAATCGAGTAAATCGATCACTATGTGATAACGGTAATATATATACATATTTTTTATAAATATCCTTGAAATATTTTCAGTATTAACATATCTTTATTTATAAATTTTAAATAACATAGATGATCATACAAGCGCATATGATGAAGATCCCTTGGAACTTGATGAAGAAATTGTTCACAATCAGCAAAAGAGAGGTAACAGCTTTGTATATTTTTTATAAAATAAATCTGTTCTAATATATATTATTTAATTATTATACTTTTGCAATTTTAGATCGATTTCTTCGTATGGAAGGAAGAATATTCCAACCCAGGCAGGTTGAACAAAAGGAAATAGATGATGAAGAACGCCAAATAGACTTATACATTACTCCGGAAGCGCAGATGGTTGATGCCCGGGACAAGCATAAATATCAAGTAGATGGAAATATGGTAAGTTTATAATTAAGTAAGATATAATTAAATAATAATATTCTGTATAATTATTATTATAGATTTATTTGGGAGAAGGTAGAGCGGTTGATAAAAACCTTTGGGACTTTCTCAAATTAAGGGGCGACTGGATTTTTCTGCGCGAAACTGCACAGCTCATATGTGGAAAACAAAATTTAGTTAACAGATGTATTAAACAATCAAAAATAAGTACAAATTTGCGAGATAGAAGTCCTCGTAAACCTATTACCCCCAGGAAATATTTCCTAATTAGAGGTATGTTAAAATTTTAACAGTTATTATTTTAACTATTAAAATTACTATTATCTAGTATTATTTTATAATTAATTTTGTTTTATTTTAGAATTATTTCACGATTACATGACTGAAAAGGATTATGATAAAAAGAAGAGAGACAAATTAACTGTAGGTATTAACCGTCATTTAGGATATAAAATTAAAGACCTGCGAGAAGCGCTGTACGAAAAGGCAGGAAATTAGTTATAAGCTAAAGAAAGTTTAAAAATCGTATTCCCCAGATCTCACCTGTTTTGCAGGGTAAATAAATAATCAAAGTATTTATAGAATTATAAGCTAAAGAAAGTTTAAAAATCGTATTCCCCAGATCTCACCTGTTTTGCAGGGTAAATAAATAATCAAAGTATTTATAGATGTCAATTAAATACGAAAAGTATTGCTTAATTTATGTTAATTAAATTAGGGAAAAAATGTGATTGATCAAAAATAAGTATTTATTGAATTGCAAAATTAAAAGTTGTATTTTCTGTAAGCTGTATGTATTTAAAATAAGTTTTATTTGATTTAAAAAAGTATTTAATATTAGTACTCATTTATTAGAAATGATGTGGGATTCATTACGTGAAATCCATGTGGAATCCATGTGCAACCCATGGGAGAACTACGCGACATCCATGTGGGACCCATGTGGGAAATATGTGGGACCCATGTGGGAACTATCTGGTTCTCAACAGGATCCTGCCGCAAAATCACACATGGTTTCCATATGATTCCCCTATCCTACCACATGTTTCCCAGAAGATGTTACGTGGGAATCATATGGGACCCATGCGGACATCGCGTGGCTCCCACATGGGTCCCAAGTGCGATTTTTTACCAGGGTAACCTGTGTATAAAATCTTGTCGAGTCTAAAGTCATAGTGTGAAAACGGTAGCGTCAGTGTAGTAACAGTTAACGGTAGTGTAAACGATAGTGAGAGCGATAGCTTGTCTGTAACAATTGTTGTCAGAAGTGTTCACCAGTCAGTGTACAGTTAACTGGTGTGTAAACGATAGTGAGACTTCGCCACACTCCGCCGCCATATTGGCCACGTGGCGTATTAGATATCGCGAGTACACGCTACTCCGCAATCGGCACACTAACAATCAAGAAAGCTACACCTTACTCACAGTAACGCAGTAGTCTGTCGCACAGCACTCCCTTACAACGGGAAGGATCGCCCAAATAATCCCGTGGTCGAAGGCGGAAGGTGGCGGTAGAAGCGGTGACCAAACGGACCTGTTGCTCTGCTAGTAATCCGACGCAAAAAGGGACGAGGTATCGAGCAGCGCTCGCGTTGATCCCGCTCGCGGTCGACGTTAGGTTGGGTCGCTCCCCTTCCCTACTACTCTCGCTCCCGCGTGCTCGAGCCTAGTTAATGTCGGCCGAGGCGCCACGAAGACGACCGAACGCGCACTCGCCGACTCGTGCCTAGTCGTTGCCGCGCGCTGCGCGGCCGCTTGTAACTGGCAGTGAACTGACATGTTACAATATATATATATATATATTGTAACATGGCATCCCGCTGCCAGTTACAAGCGGCCGCGCAGAGCACGGCAGCGCCGCGGCACGAACCGGCGAGCGCGCGTTCGGCCGTATTCGCGGAGCCTCGGCCGATATCGGCTAGGCCCGAGCGCACGAGAGCGAGAGTAGGTAGGCGAGCGACCCAACCTAACGTCGACGGCGAGAGGGGTCGACGCGAGCACTGGTCATCATCTCTTACCTTTTTTCGTTCTGACTGCCGTAGCGACCGGTACTTTGGACACTAGCTGATCCGCTTTTTCTTCTTGTCGAGTACCGAACCACGTGGACGACGTTTGTGATAACAAAGGAGTGTTGTGCGACGGACTGCTGAGTAACCGTGAGTAGAGTGTATATTGTATTAAGTGATGCTTGCGGGAATTAGTGTGCCGATTGCGGAGTAGCGCGGACTCGCGATAATTAACTCGACACGTGGCCAACATGGCGCCAGGAGTGCGGCGAAGCACGAGTGCGGTTATAGCATGCTTCATCGACTTAACAGCGCTGAGTCGCTCGGCGTATTAAGCGGACATTACGCCTCGACTGATTTACCGTAAAATATAACTACTGTACACCTGACTGACATGACGATTATTGTACTGACGCTATCGTTTACACTATGACGACAATTATCGTACTGACGCTATCGTTTACACTATGACTACTATTATTGTACTGACGCTACCGTTACACTATGACTACAATTATTGTACTGACGCTATCGTTTACACTATGGCTATCGTTATCACACTGACGCTATCGTTTACACTATGACTACAACTATGACACCGACGCTATCGTTTACACTATGGCTGTTGTTATCACACTGACGGTATCGTTTACACTACGACTACAATTATTACACTGACACTATCGTTACGCTAATTATCGTTGCTTCACTGATGCTACCACTTATAACATGACTATCGTTATTACACTGACGTTTTCACGATAAAGACAAAGACCACAGCTACACTGACAAGCATCGCCCATGCTCTCGTTTGCAACACAACCATGACCTACACGACGACACAAGGACACGACTATCGATAGTTCTAGCCCGCGCGATAACTCGCATTAGATTAGGATTTAGTATTAGATAAAATTAATAACTGATTGTAATATAAGTAGCTAGTAGTTGGGACAGCGGTCCCGTTAGGTTAAATATAGTGGTATGAAGTGAGTGAACGCGGCTAAGAGGTTACACCGGCGGGTACGAGCGAGTTCGGTGCCGGATCAGTGAATAGGATTTCGAGACGACCGGGTACGCGCCCAGGGCGTGCGTCGGTATTTCCTCGCTCGAATATCGGCGTGGTGACATGCGAGTCACAGAGTGAGTATGTGTGCGAATCGACGGGAATGTCGTGGTTAGTAAAGCGCGCGGTCGGAGATCGCCTGTATGTAAATGAATTACGGAGGAGATTGTTAAGTGAAATACAGAACGAATCAAAGTTAAGATTGTTCATTCATTCCGTACTGATACCCACGACCTTGTGCAATTGTCTCATTTTTCTCTGTGTATAAAATCGTATACTAGCTAGCCGAGCAGGTGGACGAAGTGATGTTTCGACACGAGGCGGCGTCTCAAGGTAAGGGGTTCGCGGGATCCCTGGCACTCCGGTGCCTGGCGCCCAGAGCCGAGGTGGCCTGCCGCCTCGTATGTATTGAAGCGCTAGTAGGAGACGGAGAAAAAACCCAGTGTTACCGTACGCTGGGTCCACCGTTACAATATATATATATATGTATATATATACGGGCGGCGAGACGCGCACGTCGGCGCGGAGAGCCAAAGCGCGGGGAGGCCGGTAGAGATCTCGTAATTTGAGGAAAATTCGAGACAGTTAACTTTTGACCGCACTCGGGAGTAGTACTGACGACGCGCGCCAAAAGTCATAGTTACAGCAGCAGCAAAGACAGCAGCCCTAGCAGCAACAGCAGCATCGTGAGCAGCGACAGTAGCAACAAGAGCAGCAACAGCAGCAACCGCAGCAATCAACGCTACCACGGCCCAGGAACACGGCAAGGTCGAGCAGGAGACTCCCTGGCCAGCGTACAACGAGCATCATCGCGACAAAAAGTAGGACCTGATTTCCTTTTATTTTATGCGCGATCGACTGGCGAGGCATTTGGCCCCAGTCGTTGTTCTGGTATATTTTGTGGCCTTCTCGCGACGCGAATACGCGCAACACGGACGCCGGATTGCTTAATTAAATAAACGCCTTTTTATTAGAATCGGTAGTGTGTTCATTTGATCGTCGTCCCGATCCCTCTTCCTATTCAAACCGCCGAATACCGCCGCCTCCGCGGGCACTACACAGGAGTGTAGTGCATACTGAGATCCGGGGCATCGTCGCAGGTAGGCGCCCACACGAGCGAGTACAGCATCTCGCAAAAGCAAAGTGCAGGAGGACTTTGCATTTGTACGGGGTACATAGGCACTTAGCCGCATAGAAACCACCCCGTTACAACTGGCGCCCAACGTGTGGATACGCGGGATGGGAAGAAAAAAGTGTTGCGCGCGAACTCGAGATTGGGAATTCCCGATTCGGCGAAAAGTAAGCGAATTACGTAGAAAGACGGTTGAATTTCCGCGAGTTCGAAAAGGCCTAGGCGTGATATATAGCATTATACTTGCGCCGAGCCGATCAAAACAAATATCGGTTCGTTGGTCGGCTAACCAGCAGCGCGCGAGAGTAGGAAATCCGTGATCGCTATAGTAGTGTGCGAGCGCCGAGTACGAAGCAGCTGGCGCGTGTGAGTACACTGCGTAGCGGGAGTATACGTGAGCGCGCGTAAAGTGTGTGCGCGAGCCGCTTGGTGGGAGCGTCTGTGAGAGCGCGGAGAGTGTGTGCGCGAGCCGCTTGGTGGGAGCGTCCGTGAGCGCACGGAGAGTGTGTACGCAAGCCGCTCAGTGGGAGAGTACGTGCGAGTGCTACAAGTGCGTGTGTCTGCCACAGTACGTAGCGCAGGCATAGTGCAAGCGCCGTATCGCAATAGAAGCGATATAGTACGCGTACCCGTGCGTGTGTGAGTGTGCGTGTGTATAGGATAGCACAGCTGGCTGATGATAGAGCCTACCTGTGTATACGCAGCATAACGCGTATTATACGACAGCAAAAGAGTGCGAGATCAGAAATTCGGTGCAACGCACGCCGTGTCGCTCTTAGACTCCGCGAAATAAAATCACGCCACAGCTATTATAGTATAGGCGTTAGAATTTTATTTTTTTAGGCTAGCTTAATACTGATAGGAAAGCGTAGGTTTTTCGTTTAATGCAAATACACAATAGCTTGCTAATAAAGTATCAGATTAGGTAGCCGCTGCTGCTGCGTGAATTAGTTTCATAGAGTCAATAAATTTAAGCGTGAAATCTACGCGTGAAAGATGGCTTAAGAAACCGAAAGAGCGTAGGAGACTGCTGCTGTGCACTAGATCACGCCGATTTACAAGAAGCACTGACCTCGTTGAAGCTACGAGCTCATGGCTTCAAGTTAGCCAAAGCCGCCAGACTTCACCGATGGTTAATGGGCGACTACGCTGAAGAGGATTTTATGCCCATGGGAGAAGTGTTGCCATCGGAAGATCGCGTTGAAAGGGAGCTGCTCTGGCAAACATTTATAGATGAAACGAAGCTGGAAACGACAGGTGATACGATTGCGGATGAATCGTATGACCCTACGGCAACACACCCGCTAGAAAGATTGGCACATGACCAGACCGTAGCAGAACGGTTAAGGTGGTCGAGTGATACCCGGGTCCCATGCGGGCAAGGCGCTATAAAGAAGGTAGCGCGAGCCTCATCCAGTACACCGTGGGTAATCCCAGCAATGCAACTTTCGGATGAGGAGGAGGATGCAAGCAATGTTGCAGATAGTGATAGGAAGGACGATGAGCAGCTGAATACCAGGTCCCTTCCGACTCACGGTAGAGGAACGGCTGAAGTAATTGTACAGCGAGCGCGAGGTCAGCCAGCGATACCAGCGGCAAACAGGAAAGAAACAACGGAATCTGGGAAGGATGAGCCAGATGACGCTGTAAAGATTCTGACACGCCGTGCGGAGGCAACAGACGCTAGGATAGACCAGCTAACGAAGAGCGTGGAAACGTGGCGATGATGATGGGTAGCGCCGCGTCGAGCACAAGAGTGGAGCAAACTCCAGCCTCTCCAAAGCCAACACGCAAGACGCAAGTTGGTTTACCCCCGCCAAGGGTCGACTTCCAAAATACGTACAGTATCTATGGAAATGAGGACATGGCCAGCCCAGTAGCACGGCCGCGTAACATGACGACGTTGCCGGCAAGGGGAGTTAGACGTCAACCCCTGGCAGGTGCTGGGGGGAGCAGAAACACTACAGGCGAGACGAGTAGCGTACCTGGTAGTAGAAGTACTACCAGTGGTATGACGACCTCCCACAATTCGTCTAAACCGGCCGGTAGTGTATTCGGAAAGTGGCTAGTCCGATTCAACGGCGATGCCAGCATGAGCATCGAGCACTTCATTCAGAAGATGGAGGGAGTGCAGAGGTTGAACGACCTTACAGAAGAACAGATGCTAGCTGCACTCTAGGAGGTAGTATCAGCCACTCATAGGCATTCACCGGTTATGCCTATGAGTGGTTGTTGAACCGAGTTGATGAGACGGGATGATGGACTAGCTGGCAAGAGTTTTGCACGTGTGCCAAGACGTGGTTCGGCAAAACTCAAGGATACCAGCAGAGGCTTCAAGCAGAGGCACAGGCACGCACACAGGGACCAAATGAGTCGATACGCGTGTATATCACAAGCCTGCAAGGTATTATGCGCAGGATGGTGCCGAAATCTTACATCGACCAGACTTCAACGCACAGTTCGTTGTGCAAACAGATGCTAGCGATACCGGCTTAGGCGCTGTATTGATGCAAATTGTAAACGGCGAAGAAAGAGTGTTAGAGTTTGCTAGCCGTACTCTCTCCCCGGCTGAACGTAACTACTCTGTAACTGAGCGGGAAGGATATGAGTTTAAAGTCATAACTGACCATAGCAGTTTGCGCTGGCTATATAACCTTCGAAATCCAACCGGGAGATTAGCTCGTTGGGCTTTGGAAATGCAAGGACATAGTTATACAGTGGAGCATAGGAATGGCTCACTGAACGCCGTACCAGATGCCTTATCAAGGATGTACGAAGACAGCGCGGTATCAATTTCGGTGGTCAAATGGGCCAATGAGACTCAGGATGAGTGGTACCAGGAAAGGGTCAGGAAGGTACAAACCAGACCGCAAGATGTACCTCGATTCAAACTTCATGGGGGACAATTGTATACTTATCGCTCAGGCAAAAACTCGCCACCCTGGATTGAAGATGAAGCCGATGAAGAAGCGAAGAGGTGTTACATGAGTGCCATGATGAACCATCAGCTGGTCACCAGGGACGTGAGAAGACGTACGCTGAAGTAGCCATGTACTATTACTGGCCGAAAATGTATAGCGACGTCGAGCAATATGTACGACGTGCATGGTCTGCCAACAGACTAAGGTAGAACAGCGTCCTCCAGCTGGACTTATGGGACGTAGGATCATCACGAGGCCATGACAAATGGTGGCTAGTGATATGATGGGTCCTAAACCAAAAACGGTACATGGGAACGAATATATCCTCGTATTCGAAGATCTGTTTACTCGATGGGTTGAGTGTATTCCCGTAAAGCGAGCAAACGGTCCTACCATAGTAAAACACCTAGAGGAAAGGATAGTTTTGAGATATGGCGCTCCAGAAGTATTTCTCTCAGATAACGGTACGGAGTTTAAAAACCATGTCGTAGACAGATATCTGGAGTCGATCGGTGTCAAAAACGAAACAACGCCGGTGTACCATCCTCAAGCTAATCCAGTGGAGCGAGTCAATAAGACGGTAACCAGTAGGATACGAGCGCTCATAGACGAAAACCATTCCAAATGGGATGAGCACTTGAGCGAAATCATCTTCGGATATAACACAGTTCCGCATTCAGCAACTGGGGTTAGTCCAGCGATAATGTTATATGGCAGGCAACCACCAAACCCGGCATCTGCCAGGCGCAGCCAAGATATAGCGGCTGCAGAGGAGTTATAAAATAGTGCATACGCCGACTGGTTGAACCGCATGAAAGGGCTGAGCCAAGTGAATGAGAATGCAGCTGAACGTGCCAAGCGTGAGCAAAAGCGACAAGCTGGATACTATGACGCTCGACGCAGAGAGGCGGAGTTCAAAGTCGACGACTTAATATGGAAACGCAATTATGTGCTTTCTTCCGCAGCGGATAAACGGTCAGCCAAGTTCGCCCCATCATATGTTGGACCATACAGGATTATAGATGTCTTGGGCACCAACACGTATCGTTTGAAGTACGAAGAAGGACAAGTGATAGACTTGGTCCATGCCAATTAACTCAAACGATTTTATCCGGCAAGGGCAATATCTCGAGAAGAGGAGACTGTAGCAGGTACTGCAGACTGTCCTAGGGAGGTTAGAGCAGACACGTGACGGGAACTGCGAGCGAGCGAAGACCGCTCTGGAGGCGACCAGAGTGGCAATGCGCGTAACGATAGATCGCAGCACAGCGGTGCTCGACGTGTGAGCCCCCCTCAATATATCACGGAGCGTCAAGGTGACGACGTAGGAGACTCGACCCCGTCCGCTCGTAGGTTGCGCGGGCAACGCAACGCTACGCAGCAGATGGGGGGTCCAGTTGAAGGGCGGCCAGTAGCCAGGCCTCGCGGTAGGCCTCGGAAGGCACAGTACGCGACTCTACCGGTACCAGCACAGCCGATGAACGAGGCTAGTGCGACAGGCACGGCTAAGAGAAAGCCTGGTCGGCCTAAGGGCTCACGCAACCATGTTAGGTAGGCAGAATAATCTGTATTTCAGTTTCAGGATGGATTCTGGAGATTGGGATGGTGTCCTCGGCAGGATGTTTGAGGAGGCTCGCCAACCGGCGGACTCCCTCACGGACGAGCAGGTTCTCATAGAGCTAGACCACCTGTCGGAGGAGGAGGGCCAACCGAGAAGGCACTGGGCAGAGGAGACTCGGGAGGATGAGCTCCTAACGACGCCCCCGAGTACCACCATCAGCCAACCACCGGAGGAAGACAGTGAGGCTCCGACGCGCCGCCTGCGATTCGCAGGCCTGCCCATCTCGGCACGGTTGGAGTCCTCCCAGCCCATTGACCCAGCACCATCAGCACCTGCTCTGGAGACTGCCTCAAGCGAGGTGAAGAAGGAGTGGGCCAAGCTACGGCCAGCGATCGAGGAGGCGATCGAGGCGAGCCTGGAGGCTCGCAGGCTGGCACGACAGGCCTTTAGGCGCTATGATAGCGCCGTGCGCCAGTATGGATCGGCTTTCCAGCAGCGCTCGAAAGCCTGGACGCAGCTGATCGAGGAGGAGAAGGCGGCGCTCAAGGCCGTCGATCAGTCGTGCCGTCACAGGAGACCTGAGGGCCAAAGAGTGAGCCCAAAGGTAGTGCCCCATCCCGAAGCAATCGCGCGATCGCGCGAGAGAGCTCGACGGCGGCGTGCTCAGGAGGAGCAGAGCCGCGTAACCCGGGCCCTTAAGGAAGCCGAGGCGGCTTTGGAGAAGGTCCGGGCGTGGAAGGTGCTCGCCGACAAGAACGCGGCCAGAGGCGAAGTTCGCCAAGGGGTCCGGCCAGGGGCGTGCAGGCGACTCCGGACCTATGTGCGTTCGGAGAGCACACCGCAACCAGAGAAGCCTATGCGCTCTGCAGGCGGTGGCTCTACTCGACGTGACCGGTCTGGGAATCGGGAGCACGTCTCTCCCGTGAACCGGCGAATGACGCCGGTCGTGCGGCGCAGCAGGTCCCGCACAGGAACGTGGGGACCGTCGAGGGACCAACGGGAGGAGCAACCCAGAGGGAAAAAGAGGGGTCGAACCAGCCGGTCCCGTAGTAGGTCCAGGAGGAGGCGCCAGAGGTCTGGCAGCAGAGGATCAGCTCCACCGTCGCCAGCTCGTCCGCAGGGAGTGCGGATGACCAAGCGAAGCTGTATCGTTTGTGGCCACGAGAGGGTCAACCGAGCTTCGCGGTGTCCAAATTACCCTCACACGGGCGGCGCCCAGGGCGCCCCCTTTTATGAATAAATTTTTATTTGTTTATTGTCACAGATGAGGAGTTTGTTATTTGGCGCCACCCTATCCCCCTATGTATGGTAGAACCAAATTCGGGGCGATATTTTGGTTCTAGGGGGCGGGGGTGTAACGGGCGGCGAGCCGCGCACGTCGGCGCCGGGAGCCAAAGCGCGGGAAGGCCGGTAGAGATTTCGTAATTTGAGGAAAATTGGAGACAGTTAACTTTTGACCGCACTCGCGAGTAGTACTGACGACGCGCGCCAAAACTCATAGCTACAGTAGCAGCAAAGACATCAGTCCTAGCAGCAACGAGAGCAGCAACAGCAGCAACGGCAGCAACCGCAGCAACCAACGCTACCACGGCCCAGGAACACGGCAAGGTCGAGCAGGAGACTCCCTGGCCAGCGTACAACGAGGATCATCGCGACAAAAAGTAGGATCTGATTTCCTTTTGTTTTATGCGCGATCGACTGGCGAGGCATTTGGCCCCAGTCGTTGTTCCGGTATATTTTGTAGCCTTCTAGCGACGCGAATACGCGCAACACGGACGCCGGATTGCTTAATTGAATAAACGTCTTTTTATTAGAATCGGTAGTGTGTTCATTTGATCGTCGTCCCGATCCCTCTTCCTATTCTAACCGCCGAATACCGCCGCCTCCGCGGGCACTACACAGGAGTGTAGTTCATACTGAGCTCCGGGGCATCGTCGCAGGGAGGCGACCACACGAGCGAGTACAGCATCTTGAAAAAGCAAAGTGCAGGAGGACTTTGCATTTGTACGGGGTACATAGGCAATTAGCCGCATTGAAACCACCCCGTTACAATATATATATATATATATATATAGATATAGTAATCCCGCATTTTGAGGACATGTTCTCCCTTCATTCAGAGTTCGAGAGTGCTAAAAAATAAACAAACTAACCCAGTACCAAATTAGGATGTTTATAATCTCATTCTGTTAACCGCTTGGATAACCCAAGTGAGTTTTGGGAAGCACCCTTCAACCCCCAAAACTCACGTGGGTTATCTGGTTAGCCGAAGTAACTCTTGGTTAATAGACTCTAGAAAATCCTCAAAAGATAGGCTGTCTTTTGAGGATGCATCCTCAAAAGACGATATAATCCTCAAAAGACTGAAGCGTACGGAATATAATCTTCAAAAGATTGGATTTCCATATTTATATGTATATATATATATATATACTAGGGGGGTAACCCCCTGCTCGCTCCGCTCACCAACCCCCACGTTAATTTTTGAATGAATATTCATAAAAAATTATAGTATTTTATTTATTTCTGCACTGTTTAATATACAATTTGTAACATTATTTGTTATTATTTAACAGACCATGCGAAACTTTATTTTTATTAAAAAATATTACAATCTGAGGAAAGGTCTTGTAAAGATTTTAGTTTACCTGAACCAGATAGTTTTATCCATAATAATGATGAAATATCTTCAGAAGATGTGATGAATAGTGCTAACATTTATAAATGTATGTTCAAAAGAGCAACATTCTATTTTTACAGAAATTATGAGTAATGAATCTAAAATGTTTTTTATTGATGGTCCTGGAGGTTCGGGAAAAACTTTTTTATATAAAACAATGATACATTATTATATTTCGCAAAATAAGAAAGTTTTATCAATGGTTTGGACTGGTATTGCTTCTATTCTATTACCTAAAGGAATGACAAGTCATAGGACTTTTAGATTACCTTTAGATCTTAGTAGTATAGAAAGTGCATTCTTAGAATTAGAATCAGATAAAAAAAAATTAAGAGAAGTCGATTTAATAATTTGGGATGTAGCATCCATGATTCCTAAAAAAGCTTTAGAAATAATAGACCGCACATTACAAGATGTTTGTTATAATAATTTACCGTTTGGAGGAAAATTAATAGTTTTGGGTGGTGATTTTAGGCAAATTCTTCCAGTAATAAAACATGGTTACAGAAATTCAATAGTTGAAGAAACAATTAAATATTCTAAATTATGGATACTTTTCAAAATATTGAAACTTAAAAAAAATATTCGATCTAATGATATTGCATTTTCATCATTATTATTAGATTTAGGAGAAGGTAAACTTAATCCATTTGAGATTCCTACAAATTGGAAGACTAACAATGTTTGTGATCAAATTTATAGTAATATAAATCAAAACATTTCCATTAATAGCGTTATCTTAGCTCCTAATAATGAGGATATTAAAATAATTAACGATAAAGTTTTAAAATTGTTATATGGAGATTCAAAAACATATTACAGTGTAGATTTTGCAACACATACAGGTGTAGATCAAACTGATGAAAATATACATCTTAATTATCCAATTGAAATGTTAAATGATATTAGAGAGGGTCTCCCACCACACAAATTAAATTTAAAAATTAATGCAATAGTAATGTTAATTCGTAATTTAAGTATCACAGACGGTCTATGTAATGGTACACGTTTAAAAATAACAAAATTATACGAGTATAACATCGAGGCAGAAATCATTACAGGAGAAAATATTGGTAGCAAAGTTTTTATTCCACGAATAACACTTACTACTAACGAGTCTTCTTCATTTCCATTTATTCTTCATAGAAAACAATTTCCAATCACATTAGCTTTTGCTATAACGATTAACAAATCACAAGGTCAAAGTTTTGATTCTTTAGGGATTTTCCTTAGACGACCATTATTTTCTCACGGTCAGTTGTACGTAGCTTTATCGAGATGCAAAAATCCTGATAAGATATTTATTCAAAGTGAATTAACAGATTCATCAAACATTGAAAATATTGTATGGCGTGAGGTTTTCGAAGGTTAAGTCTATAATAGTCATTTCTTCTTATTTTTTTATTGACCAATTATTTCCCTTTTTAAATTTACTCTTTTTAACCACTATCAAATTTATTATATTTTAAATTTGTTGTAAAGACTTTAGATACACAATACAAAAACAGAAAACAGGCAAACAAATAATCATTTAATATGGTAAGTTAATTTCATATTATTATAGGACATGATGCAATAATATTTAATTAACTCGTGAAAATTATATGATTTTTTGTTCACTTTTATTTAAAAAAAGTTTAAACTTTTATCTTGTTAAAAAATTATGTTTTTTAACAGGTTTATTATAAAAGTATATGAATACACAGTTGTTTTTAAATAAATTAATAATAATAAAGTTAATTAATACATTTAAAACTTTTTTTAAGTAAAAGTGTTTCTATTGGATGGAGGATGGTATGAGGTGGAGTCTTAGGGGAGGAGGTGGTATCTAAGACTCCCGTGGTTATATGGCTCTAGGCGATGATTACACGGCTTTTTTTAATTTATTGTGTATAAATTTTATTTGTAAAAATGGATGATTATTAAATTTCCTAATGTATATTAACTTTAGATCAAAATCCATTTTTGACAATAACCATAATTTTATATAATTTTATCATGTCATAAAATTATATGAAATTATTGGTGATTTTTATACAATAAAATAACAAAAGCAAAACAAAAATCAACGCGCTTGAAGCACATTGTATAGCTTTAATACAATGTACTTCTGACAGTACCTTTAGAGTGGTGTGGAAAACTGTCATTCTTAAATTTAAGTACTAAGTAGTATGCATTACCCAGAACTCCTCGATTTAAATCAAGCAAAATTTTTTAATATATAAGTCATAAAATATCACACATCAGAGATTTTAATTATTTTTCTCTATGAAGAGAGTATAGAAAGAGTGTGGAGAGAGTATAGAGGGAATGTGGAGGGGCATGTGGAGGGAGTGTGGAGGGGCATGTGGAGGGAGTGTGGAGGGAGTGTGGAGGGAGTGTGGAGGTACATGTGGAGGGGCATGTGGAGGGGCATGTGGAGGGAGTGTGGAGGGAGTGTGGAGGGACATGTGGAGGGGTATGTGGAGGGGCATGTGGAGGGAGTGTAGAGGGAAGTGGAGGGAGGTGGAGGGGTGTGGAGGGAGTGTGGAGGGAGTGTGGAGGGAAGTGGAGGGAGGTGGAGGGGTGTGGAGGGAGTGTGGAGGGAGTGTGGAGGGGGGTGGAGGGGGGTGGAGGGAGTGTGGAGGGGATGTGGAGGGGCATGTGGAGGGGCATGTGGAGGGAGTGTGGAGGGAGTGTGGAGGGGGGTGGAGGGGTTTTTTAAAAAAAATCACGCTCACAACTATATAATATAGGAAGATATATATATATATATATATGTATATATATATAAACTTTATAAATCATAGTTATACTACGGGTTCTATTTGTATACTTAAGGATTTTTTATTTTTGCTATTCATAAATGTATTTCCTAAGAAGCCTTCAACATCTTCCCATGCACATATTAATCGAATTTATGAATCATAGTTGTACTAAAGGTTCTATTTGTATACGTAAGGATTATAGGATTTAAGAATTTTTTACATGTTACCATATATGTATTTACACTAAAATTTATATTTCATATCTTAATGGATTTACTAAATAATCATATGTGTAAGTATGTGCAGTTCCCTTCTGTATATTATTCTATGTAGTAATAGATTATTTATAAGTTTATAAAGATTTTGACGTAAATAAACTGAAATGAAAATCAATATTCTTATGTTTTTATTTAACAATCCTAACCTTTATTCCTTAATACCTAAACGACTACAACACATTTGATAAAGAAAAAAACAGATAATTGGCGTGCTAGGTCTTTGTGTATGTAAAATCCTAACCTTTATTACTTCAAGATTGGACATGGAACCGCCACCGCCATGGGGGCCGCTGCATGGGGCCGCCACAGTTGGCAGCATTAGTTACGGTAAGTAATGTCCGGGGCGCCACCGTCGACTGCAATGGTTACTGTTGGTAAGGGATGCTCTGCCCGTAAAGCAGGGATTTATTATTACGAGTTACCATCAGTTGGTATTTAGTGGCGTGGTATCAGCCCAGCTCCTACTACTCTGGTATAATGATTAAAATTTATTGGAAAATATGTGGTGGTGACATTCTTATTTTATTAATAATGAAACGTAAAATAAGAAATTGGATAAAGTTAAATTTTAATGTGATTTGTGTACGCTGTATAGAAAAGAATGTCAATCAGATGTTTGTGTCCAGTGTTTCGTTTTGGTTGACGTCACAGCACTGCAGTATGAATAGTGCACTGTGCGTGAAGCAAATTTCCTTAAATTGATGCGAAATTCACGAAGCACTAGTGAGACTAGGAGTTCCTCCGTATATAAGAATAATAATGTCCGACTACCTCAAGGACAGAACTCTCTTGTACAAGACCGAGGAGGGCACGGTGAATTATAAGGTTACCGGGGGAGTTCCACAGGGGTCAGTACTGGGCCCATCGTTGTGGAACATTATGTACGATGGTGTATTCAAGCTAGAATTACCAGAAGGAGCTGCTAGACGCTATACTGGTGAAGGCATATGGACGAAAGCTCTCTTTAGTGCACAGGCAATATGCACTTAGGGTCGCGTATGCTTACCGTACGGTATCGGACGAGGCGGTCTGCGTTATTTCAGGTCTCCCGCCAATAGACGTATTAGCAAGAGAGAGAGAAAATCAATCGATGAAGAAAAAAGATAAGACAGCGACAAAACCAAGATAGAAATTTGGGCTGCCGCTAGGAAAGTAACAATGACTGAGAGGCAAAAGCGATGGGACTCTAGTAGTAAGGGATGGTGAACACACCGCCTCATACCAAGTGTAAAAGACTGAACAAAAAGAAGACATGGGGAAGTAAACTTTTACCTAACACAGTTTCTGAGTGGACATGGGTGCTACCGGGCGTATCTGCGCCGATTTAAATTAGAGGATTGCCCGGATTGCCCGACGTGCTTGAATGCAATCGAAGACGCCGAGCATGTATTCAGTGAATGCCCACGCTATAAACAGGTACGAGAAGAACTTGAGTGCTACCTGTAGACCAGAGTAACGTCTGAGTCTATTATGGTAGCTATGATGACTTCGGCCAACGGATGAAGCGCAATAAACAATTTTGCTGCAGACATCCTTAAGAAGGTCCGAAAGGACGAAGAAAAAAGAAGAAGAAGACGTGAGATGCTGCAAGAAAAAGACGACAGGACGATGCGGTAAGAAGTAGACGGCAGACGACAAAGAAGATTGATGACGGACGGCTGTTTAAGTGATAGAAACAGAGAAAAATGAGATGACGACCATATCAACACACGAGGGTGGTAGCCCAAAGTCCCCCCGCGAAGCAATACTCAGACGGTGTTACCGCGGGGGTGACTTATTGGAGAAAGAGCAAGGTCCAACTTACTTAGGGTCGGTAAGGAGGACGGAGAGGATTCTGTTGCCGTTGAAATTCAAAAGCTAACGGTAGCGAAGGGTTTAGTGGGTGAGAGTCCCACACAGGTGGTACCAGTCGTTGCCATATCGTCCATAATGGATTTGCCCTTAACCTCTCACTCTATAAAGAAAAAAAACATACACACGCAAACACACACGCTCACCTACACAGAGGCACATACTTAACTTCCTATACCCACTCACCCGAACTTTCATTCACAATCATTCCAACTTCGCACCTTCACCAACACGCACACATCGTTATTCAAGTCCGTGTGTGTGAGTAGATTGTTTTTTTCATTTTTTTTTGTTACATTTCTCTATTTACTCATACCAGCAGCATATATCTACAACTACACCTCTTCGCATACACTTAGCCTCTTCTTATTCTCTCTTTCGCGTCCTTCCTGATCTTCTTAAGAATGTCTACTGCATAGTTACTAACTGCGCACCATCCATCCTTCGACGTTAATATAACAGTCATAAATACCCAGGGGTTACTCTGGTTTGAAGGTAGACCTCGAGTTCATCTCTTTAATAATGTCAGAAATTGCAGACGACATGCTCGGCATCCTCCGTTGCGTCCGAATATACTGGGCATTTCGGCCTCTCTTCTAGTTTGAACCGGTGTAGGTAAGCCGGGAAGCATTCATGCCCGACCAAAAACTATTGATATATACCTTGTAGACAGCACAACTTTTGTTTAGCACTTTTTGTTTCTAAGACTGTTAATTTATTTAACAAATTAATCTATAAATATGATAAAAATAAAAACCATCAAATTTTTAAAAATTTGTATGGTTTACAAATGGCTTGTAAAACTATATTTAATTTTAAAGTTGTACTAGAATCCATGAAAATTTTAAATTTGTGATAATTTATCCAGCACATTTGTTGTTAAGCTGCATACAAACAAAAATTGAACATTACTAGTCATCATAGGGACAGAGGATATAATATTTCTATGTCGTTTTTCGCACTGAAAATTGTTGTTAAAGTGGTTTAAATATTTTAAAAAACTCTAAATCTTTCTGATGCTACTAGAAAAATGATAGAGGAATATTTTCCTATCGATACGGATTCTCAGAATGTTACTAAAAAAGTTAAAAAAGTAGAAAAAAATTATCGATGGATAAGAAATTTCATTAACATTTGGTAAATTTATAATAACTACCGTATTATGCTACTGCAGCACGTAAAATTAATAAGTAAGTGTCGATAGCAGATACGTGACCATATACCATATGTATATCAGCGACCAAAAGAAATTTATAAACGCCCGTTTATTTTTCCACGGTTGTGCAGGCGCTTTTCACTTTTCACCGCTAATAGTTTTGCCAGCTAGACCATTCCTCCTGTTCGGAGAGCCGGTTCAGTAACCACTCGTATGCATTGTCCGTCAATACCTCTTGTAATGACGCGTAACATCTGCGCATCGGACAGGTCACGCAGCATTCTGCGTCCTTCCATGCGTTGCGGGACGTTCTCGGTGCTCTGTTACGAGTCTCTGGTAATCTTAATTCCTCATTTGTTCAACGCAGGACCGATGGGTCTGTTCTTC
Source organism: Muscidifurax raptorellus (assembly GCA_020010945.3). Taxonomy (NCBI): domain Eukaryota; kingdom Metazoa; phylum Arthropoda; class Insecta; order Hymenoptera; family Pteromalidae; genus Muscidifurax; species Muscidifurax raptorellus. The sequence goes on from JAHUUD020000043.1 coordinate 599,946, forward strand.
TGTCTTCGCTACCCATCGTAGTCGCTACTTTCATTCAGCATTGCGTATGCGCGTT